>CAMRHE010000210.1:2111782-2847673 GCA_947044405.1 Leptodactylus fallax | reverse complement strand
GACCCCAGTGCAAGAAGCACCATTGCAACCAGGCGACCTGGTGCTAGTTCGTGTCAAGAAACCCCAAGGGAAATTGGAAAGCAGATGGGAGGCTTTGCCGTATCGTGTTGTTGGCCGCAAGTATGCGAATGGGCCAGTGTACCAGGTCCAGAAAGAAGGAACTGATTGTGTTAGAGTACTTCACCGAAATATGTTGCGCCTGTGTCATTCTGAAGGGACAAATCACGATGGGCCTGCCAATGTGAATGAGCTCCCACAGTCAGAGAATGGAGGTGCGGAATGGGCCTCCGACGAGGAGGATGATTGTTGGCCGATCCCTGCTCCTGGGGATGTTCCACCTGTGACTACTGTATCTGCGGCCTGTGCCCCCTCTGGTGCGGAATCCGCTGGTCCTTCTCAGCCCATAGCTGCAGCACCCCATAATATACCACCGGTCCTCAGACGGACCACTAGGCGAAATGCTGGTATTCCCCCTGTTCGGTATGCGCAGGATGAGTTTGTTTGTCCTGCCATACATCGGTATACTACCACTCTGTGCATAAAAGTACAACCCTCTGGATATACAGTCATAGGCAGGGACTGCCAATCTTAAAGTGGGGGGGAATATGTAAGAGACAGCCAATGTTGTCCTAAACTTTATTTGTCTGTATAAACTGTTAATGTTGAATGTATTTCTGTGATTCTGTTCCTTTAAGACAGCAGCCATTGTAATTGTGACATGATGCTGGAGTGAGACCCCCCCCTTTTATGTCAGCCTGCCTGTTCTGCAGACAGAGTGTGAGCAGAGAAGCAGGAAGTGACGAGACAGAGAGCAGCAGCCATCTTGGCAAGTGTTGTATTGAACTGGTGTGGAGATTTTTCTGTACAGCTAAGCTGTATCTTGGTCCAGAGACAAACAGAGTGTAAAGAGACAACAGGACTAGTGAGTCCACGTGAAAGGAACTGTGCTCAGTGGCTGATCAGTGAGACTGACATTGTGACTGTGTATATGGATACCACAGATAGAGACTCGCAGTGCTGTTGATGTACTGGACGGCACCTGCTAAATCCCGGCTTACATCCCAGCTCAGTGTATGGATTCGGCAGGACTGTCAGTGTGCTGAGTGGAATCTGCTGTTGGATTACATTGCATTCAGTTGGTTTCCCTGTCTGTTAAAGAGGACTTCATTTCTCCCAAGATCCTGATAACCGTGAGGAGAGGACGCTTCACTATAAAAGAAAGGACCGACTTTGGGCCCCACCGCGCGCTTCTACGGACTGTAAGCGGTCCACCTGGACCACTGGGGAAAAGGGGGTGCACCCAAATGTGAAGTCAGGGTCAGTTAGGGATAGTTTTGAGTATATTGTTCATTCAGTGTCCATACTGCAGAAGTGGACAGAGTAAAAGTAGAAACCATTGCAGAATTTGCCTTGAAATTGTTCATGCTATATTGTATATTTTGCTTGTCTTTAGCCCTGTCATTTTACCTTTAACTAGCCTTTATTAACTTATAGTAAATATATTTTTTTTTTCTTGAACTACCGCGTGTGCGTTCATTTCTGGTTGCGGAGTCCAAACCACCTGCCTTGCTCTCGGTTCACAAAATGGAAAAAAAACACAGCGTTTTACAGTCACTGCAAAAGTGGATGGGATTCTAGCGACTCCCATCCACACATTGTGGAAAAATATTTGCAGCAGAAACGCTACGATTTCCAAAACCATTGCGGTTTTGGAAATCGCAGCATGTCAGTTATACCTACGGAAACCCCAGCGGTTTCCCAATAGGTATAATGGAAGCAGAAAGTCCGCATAGAAAACCTCTGCGGACTTTCTGTGAAAAGCAATGCGTTTTTTCTTGCAGCGCTTTTTTGCTGTGGCCCACTACGTGGGGTCTTAGCCTTAAAGAGATTATGCCATGTAAATTACGTATCCTTTATTTATAGGATAGAGGATAAATTGCTGATCAGTGAGGAACTTTATGGTTTGACTTCCACTAACCAGCAATGCATCCTCTATCCTGAGAGTTTTACTCCCATTAAGAATGTAGCCGTGGATGCAGACACATGTCCACTCCATTCATTTCAATGGGATCACCGGAAATAGAACAGCTCCCATTGAAATGAATGGAGCAGGAGTGTGCCTGCATCCACCACTACATTCTCAATGGGAGGAAAAACACCCCCATTCTTAGGATTGATGGGGTCTCAGCAGTCAGATCCCCACCTATCAGCATTGTCATTTAGCATAAATCAGGCGTACTCTTCGCCAGTGCAGGATATGTAAGAAAGTTGCAAAGCATTTATGTTTAACCCCTTCTCGCACCCCAACATAATAGTATGTTCTGGAGTGGTGCTAACTCCATAGAGGTCCATAAGCTTTTCTGTCTTGCTGCGCCACTGATCGCCACCCATGATGAGTTTGGGGGATGCTGGTTGATCAGTGACCCTGGACCAGCCTCCTCATTCCTCCGTTGCAATCCTGCCCAGTCATTTTCCCATAGAGCAGTTTATAACCACATAAGGATAATATTAACTAATTTGGGTGGGATGACTATTTCCAAATTTCGTATTTTTTTCATAAAAAAATGCAGAAAAAAAAAACTAAAGTGTAAGGGAATTGCCAGGGAGGAAGGGTGTGAAGCATACCACCTTGCCAAGCCTCTTAGCACACCTGCGATCAACCTTCTTACCTCCCACTTACACGCCGTGAGTGGACCGGGTCCATAGGATAATATGAAACGAGCTTTATAAATTTTATATATTTATAAAATATTATATATTTATTAACCCATATACAGAAATACACGTCAATGAATGGTCAAGCAAATACAGGTAAAAGCACACTACAGTACAGAAAATAAAATGGGAATAAAAGACAGAAAAGTATTTCCCAGACTGAGTTTGTAGTCTGATTCTCTGGGTCTCCGTGTGTTGGGCCTCAGGGCACTTCCTTAAGCAAGTTACAGAGCAGCTAACCCCTAGCTGCCTCCTTCCTCAGTATAAAGCTAGTGTCCAGCCACACCTCCACTCCAGGTAGCCCCCCTCCTCTCAACCCACTGCAGTACCAGAGGAAAGTGGTTTGTTTTCCTAGCTGGGGAAAGATGTGTGTCTGGGGTTGAGCTGAGAATCATTAGCCCTCTCTCCCCCCTTTGACATCTGTTGTCCAGGGGTCATAACTGGCTGGCCACAAAGGCCCTCTCTCATGGTATATACATAAAACCACTGAAGCTAATTGACCACCAATGTAAACACAGCTTAAACCCAACATTCCTAAAGGTATGTAAGACTAATATGAATAAGGAATACATTTCAAAGAAAGATACATAACTGGGGGTCGCATCATCACAAAGGGAAAGACAGAGACAGTGAGCCCTAAATTCGACCCAGCCTCTGACTCTGCCGACTTGCCTGAACTATCCTAGGCGACAGCCGACAACTTGGCAGCGATCCCTTCTCTGAATAAGTGACAACACGAAACGCAGAAAGACAAACAACATGGAAGAGGAGTCAAGGGTTAAAGCCAGAGAGACAAAGCAGTACCAAATCATAGTCCAAAAGATTAGCCAGAAGTAAAGCCAAAGGTCAGAAGTCAGAAATACAATGATGGCAGAAGAAGAGCTTAGCGAGGACAGAGTCCAGCACCCATGTGAGAGCAGATGACCTGTTTATAGGAAGTCCAGAATCTGTCCAGAGTTGAATGATAGATAGGCTGTTCAGACATAGCAACAAGAACCCTATGCAAGGAATCAAACTGAACACGCCTCCTGCGCCACAGCATGTGAGCGGAGGGTGGCGCAGAGACCCGAACAGACAGAGACGTTATATAAAGTTTATCACTAACATTAATGGGGTTGTCCAGGCAAAAATGGACAACCCGTTTAAGATCTAAATAGGCTGGGGCAATGAAAAAAAAAAAAAAAAATTCATACTCACCTTTCCACAGTGCTCCGGAGCATCCCTGCACGGTCTGGTCTTCTCAGTTCCGTGCTGAAGTATGGAGGAAGTCCCAGTCACACCTGACCGCTGAGTTCAATCAGCGGCCTCAGTGAAGGGCCTGCGATGTCACTACTTGTGACATCACAGGTCTCTTCCTGAGGCCTCTGATTGGCCTCAGCGGTCATGTGCCTGCTGAGGCCAATCAGCGGCTTCGACAAAAGGGATCCATGATGTCACAGGCAGTGAACAGTTTCACTTTGAGAACACGCCGGAACAGAAGGACCAGAATGTGCCTGGAGGACACCAGAGCATTGGGGACAGGTGAGTATGATTTTATATTATTTTTTCACCTACCCTGGTGGTCCAGGCATTAAAAAAATGCCTGGACAACCTATTTAAGTACAATGGGGAATTTATTACCCCTGTATGGCAGTTTTCTGGTATGGAGGGATGGTATTGAGGTGGACGTTTGACGTAAGACCCTTTCTTGCACCAAACATGCACCACAAGCCCCAGCATGAGTTACAATGAAAATTTACACCAGTTCCTACCTGGTGTAGATTTCCATTTTGGTGCTGGGATGTCCGACAGATTTATGAAGCGGCAGATGCAGCCTCCTTATAAATCTCCTGTTCCCTTCAGCTCTGGCCATTAATTAAGATCAGCGAGTCTTAATAAATTTGCCACAATGTGTCATGAAAAAAACAAACTCAAAATCACTTTGTTAAGTTGAAGCATCCCAAAGTTATTATCACATAAAGTGACACATTAATTTTGAAAAATGGGTCCATGTTCTTTGGGGTTAATTACTGTACATGGACAACCTGTACTGGACAACCCCTTTTACCTTTGTGGCTACCACAGACAACCAGCATCCACCCAAATATTGATTCCAGCCATTTACGAAAGTCAATTCCGCCAATATTCTAAGTGCCGTGATTGGATAACAAAAGCTGCACTTCCTTGCCTGGAGAGCGGCCACAACTTGAAGGCAATCGTTAATGTTAGTAACACAAGCTGCCATTTTATTTCCAGCAATCATCGATTCTTACAAATAACGCTTGAACAAGCGATGTAAGCAGAAGTAAGGCCGTTAAGAAAAGTAGTAAAGCAGCTTCTGCCGCCACAGAAGGGAAACATTCCATTATTTACAATGTGCGAGGAGCCGACAGATGAAATGGCACGTCCGTAATCTGCATACCTTCCTAAGCATAAAATACCCGGCACCGCTGCCATCGCTTTAAATGAAACCGCTCTGGGTCTCCTTGCAGCTGGAACGTCCCAGCTAATGTCTGAGCCGCCGCTATTAAATCGTGTTTATGGACTTATTAAATGAAGCTTAGAAAATGAGCTGCAACTTCCCTTCTATTTCCTTACAGTTCCAGAATCGGAGACAAATAAGCAGATTGAAGGCATTTTCGTCCCTATCTCAGTGGCTGGGAGGACCATGCGCGCCATTGATTACACAAATACAATATACAATGAATATTTCAGCCAGTAATCTTGCTTCTCCGGGTTGCATCCATTGATCACTTGGCGTGCAAGAGGCTTGTAGGAGATTCTCCCCCAGACACAGCTGCAGCTGATAGCACTAATTTAATTAAGGAGCAGATATCGGCCTCATTATTGACTGTCAGGTGCATTCAGGAACTTCCTCGCTCCGATATCTGGTGCTGCCGGCGAAGTTTAGAAGTAACAGCCATTAATGTACTTCATCCAATGTGAATCAGGCTTAGTTATTGTCAACTGGCTGATCTACAGATGTAGTTGAGCCAAGATTGTTAGAGTCAGCAGAGATTGCATTTGGCACAATTGATGACACTGTGTGTTATCTGTGGTATTACATGGGACTGCATGTAACATCTACTACATTATCTGTCCTCAGAGACTTATCACTGTTTGTTATTTGTAGTGTTAAACTGCCCATCCACCTTTAGTAGCTGCCGGGTGAACAGCTTTTCCTCCTGACCTCCCTCTACACATGTACCTTTGGCTCAGCTGAGACTGCATGTGTTTTCAGTGTGGAGAGGAAAGCAAACCATTGCCAAACTCTGGAAGTACAAAGGATCAGGAATTAGAAAATGGAACATACTTGATCCTTCCCCAAGAGTATCTGTTGGGGTAGCATTCGGAGGCCCTCATAGTTAACTGGTCCTGCTGATATTGGCATTTTTGGCTGACATTTCTCTTATGTGTACAGGAGATGGGTCGGGTCTTGTCTGAATTGCATTGCACCAAAAACTATGCAAAATTCTGTTGTTTTTGCTGAAGAGTTCATAGAGTAGTCACTGTCGATATGCTGCTGCTTTCACGCTTTTCACTAGAAAGGGTAAAACCCTGGGTGAAATCCACAATATAAACTGACATGCTGCAGATAGAAAACCCCCATCACAATAGATTTTTTGGCATAGTCTTTTTTTTTTTTGCACAGCATGTGGATTAGGTTTGTGTAAATTGCATGTGTGTCACGGGTGGACATACTTCTACATAAGGCTTTGAGCAACAAATATTGTCTGTTCAATGCAAGATCTTGGCCGCAGGCTACTGACAGGACCTCAGGATAGAAACAATTAGACGCAAGGGCAAGGCAGCAGGCAGGTGGTGGACTTCCGTAAAGGCAGATGCCCTCCAAAACCAGTGGACATCCTGGGGACGGGCATCGAGATTGTGAACACCTATAAGTACCTGGGTCTGCTCCTTAATAATAAGCTGGACTGGGCAGATCATATGGAGGCCCTGTACAGGAAGGGGCCACAGCAGGCTCTACCTGCTTAGGAAGCTGAGAGCCTTTGGAATCCGGGGGGCACTTCTTAGGACTTTCTTCAACTCGGTAATGGCATCAGCCATCTTCTTTGGAGTGGCCTGCTGGGGGAGCAGTATATCAACCAGGGACAGAAATAAACTTGACAAGCTGATTAGAAGGGCCAGCTCTGTCCTGGGGAGCCCACTGGACCCTGTGCAGGTGGTGGGTGACAGAAGGATACTGTCCGTGGTGAGCTCCATGCGGGAGAATAACTCCCATCCCATGCATGAGACTGTGATTGCGCTGGGCAGTACTGTCAGTGACCGACTGCTCCACCCTAGGTGTGAGAAGGAGCGCTATCGGAAGTCTTTCCTCCCCACCGCGGTTAGGCTGTACAACCAACACCGACCTAAGCGGAGATCATTACATACAGAGAACTGAAATATCTCTCTGCCTGTTAAATCCCCCCCCCTCCTCTGCTACGTCCTATCTGTCTGTCTGCTATTAATGTAATGCCTCTCACCTTGGAACATTCCTGTACATGTTGTATTTGTATTTGTATCTGCTTATCTTTGCTGCTGTAACACACTGAATTTCCCCACTGTGGGACTATTAAAGGACTATTATTATTATTATTATTATTACTACTACTGGAAAATAAGTTGGTGACATTCTAAGCATCAGCTAATACTTGCATATAGCTGTACTGGTGGACAATAGGCATTCCAGTTTGACACTGACATTATATTACATTATAATCAAAGAATTAGCACTGTGGTGTCATTTAGGACTGCAGGCAACATTTATTACATTATTTTTAGAGAGTCATCTTCTACAGGTGCATCTCAATAAATTAGAATATCTTTGAAACTTTTATTTCTTTCAGTAATTAAATTAGAAAAGTGACCTCCTATATTTTCTAGATTCTTTACACAGACTGAAGAAGAGAGCTAGACTCTCGAAAGCTTACTATCAAATATACTCAATTAGCCTCTAAAAGGTATCGCCTGATTTCGAGAGCTAGACTCTGGAAAGCTTACTATCAAATATACTCAGTTAGCCTCTAAAAGGTATCGCCTGATTTCTTCACTCTTCCACTGAATCACTGAAATGAATGAACGTTTCAAAGATATTCTAATTTATTGAGATGCACCTGTAATTCTTTGCTGTCAGCAAATATGTTGTATATGTGCTATATATATGAGCGTATAAATCAGGGACAGGACAAGTGGTCATGGCACACCTCCTATATAGTATTCCTGTGACAAGCACCATTGTAAATGGTACCCTAAAGTATCATATTATCAGTAGCTTGGGGATGGTATCAATGATATAAAAAAAATTATTATCCATTACGCCATAGATTTGTCCAAAATGGAGCCCTAGTCAGCCACCTTCCACCCTACCCCCAACCCTGGGTATCCTAAAAAATTTGTAGCCAATGCGTAATATCATACAGTATATTCAAAACATAAAGACACAACATCGAATTAATATTCTATACAGCGCTGCTCCACACACCGCCGGCCCCCAACTAACTTCTGAAGAAGATTACCCTTCAGCTTTATTGAAGGCAGACGTTCGGCTGCAGAGGAAGCGACCTCTTTACTTTTTGTACATGAGAAGTAATTAATAATTTACAGAGAGCAGACAAGAGTGAAGACCTGCGTTTGTTTCAAGCTGTCAGTGTGACGGGATCGACTGGCGCTCACTGGGGCTGCCTTGACAAACAAATCGCCTCACATTACAGAAACACCTTGCATTTTGTAGTATTGTGTAAATACGGGGTTTTTTATGTGCCGCTGTCACTTGTGCGTCACTTCCTCTTGATTCTACTGTAGTATTTTCAATGAAAAAGCTCACAAGTTACTCTTGGGGTCTGTACACACATGTTGGATTTGACAGGAATTGAACCTAAATCCACTTCAAATATGAGGATAGTCCTCATTACATGCATAGGAATGGGAATTTCACAACCCCGCTAGGGAAAAATTCAGCTGTAGAAATAACGATTATGCTTCTTATTTCTACAGATTTTCCATGAAAGAGTTGAGGATTAGTCTCATACAATAACAATGTAGATAACAATTCAGATTTGCTGCATACCAACAGCATGTCTGCAACAGAAATCCAAGTGGAAGCATCTGTTTCTACCATGGAAAAACATATAGGTGTTAACCTGAGGGAGGATAACAGGTCACTGCCATACGTGGCCTCAGAATGTGCAGGAAGTCTATCTTAGGCTGAAGCCCCAAGTTGTGAAAACGCAGCGTTTTGGCTGTTGCAGGAAACCCCACTGCAAAAAACACTGCATTTTACAGTACCTGCAAAGTGAATGGGATTCTGGCTAATCCAGTGGCGTAACTAGGAATGGCTGGGCCCCAAGGCGAACATTTGACATGGCCCCCCCCCCTGAACCGCTGCCCCCAATCGCCCCCCCAACCAGACCGCCCCCTCCAACCCCCCCCCCCCAAAAAAAATGCATTCCTGCGCACGCTATTATGTGCCATAGTGGCTCCTGCACACAGTATTATGCCCCATAGTGGCCCCTGCACACAGTATCATGTCCCATAGTGGCCTCTGCACACAGTATCATGTCCCATAGTGGCCCCTGCACACAGTATCATGTCCCATAGTGGCCCCTGCACACAGTATCATGTCCCATAGTGGCCCCTGCACACAGTATCATGTCCCATAGTGGCCCCTGCACACAGTATCATGCCCCATAGTGGCCCCTGCACACAGTATCATGCCCCATAGTGGCCCCTGCACACAGTATCATGTCCCATAGTGGCCCCTGCACACAGTATTATATCCCATAGTGGCCCCTGCACACACTATTATTCCCCATAGTGGCCCCTGCACACACTATTATTCCCCATAGTGGCCCCTGCACTGAGTATTTTGCCCCATAGTGGCCCCTGCACACACTATTATATGTCCCATTGTGGACCACCCATGAACAATTATTATACTCTGGGGTCTTTTCAGACCCCAGAGTATAATGATCGGAGACCCAGGGGAGGATACAAACAAAAAAAAAACAACGTTGCTTACCTGTTCCTCGCTCCGGTGCATGCCCGTGTGCTACTTTGGCCTTCTTCAATGTTGGACCATTCTGGCGTCACGTGACGCAAAATGACGTCCACCGAAGTCTGAGACGTCACCAAACAGGCCCGAAGCCTGGAGAAGCGTAGGAGAGGTAAGTTCATTGTTTTTTATGTTCCCTCACCAACTCTGGGCCTCCGATTATTATACTCCGGGGTCTGAAAAGACCCCGGAATATAATGATAGCAGAGCTTGTGGGGTTCGGCCCGCGGCCTCACATACCGATCCCCGCTCCTGCTCACAGCCGCCTCCGCAGAAACGGAAGCGCAGGCGGCTGTGAGCGGGACCCCGGGGAACGGTAAGTATATAGGGCCCGTTACCTGCTGGGGTTACTCCAGCAGGTAACGGCCTATGTTTAAAAAAAAAAAAAAAAAAAGCATCGGGGGCCCTCGGGCTCCGTAATGTCCCGGGCCCTGTGGCAGCTGCTACCGCTGCTACCCCGATAGTTACGCCCCTGGGCTAATCCCATCCACACATTGTTGAAAAAATCTGCAGCGGAAAAGCTGCATTTTCCGTTTTTGAAAATTGTAGCATGTGAATTATACCTACAGAAATGCTGGCATTTTCCATATAGATATAATAAGGGAACAAAGTCCACATAGGTAAACATAATGAAAAACGCTGTGGAAAAACACAATTTTTTCTGCAGTGTTTTTTTGCTGTGTTTCACTTGGGTTTTTGGCCAAATAATATTGATGACCTATCCTTAGTATAGGTCATCAATATCAAATTGGTGGGTGTTTGACACCAGGGATCCCTGACAACCACCTATTCTCATCAGCTGCTTTACAGAGAACAGGGCCAGAAGCAGATATCTCTGTTCTTCATGTAGTGGCTGTGCCGAGTTACTGCAGCTCAGCACCTATACAAGTGAATGAGAGCTGAGCTGTAATAACTCAGCGCAGCCACTATATGGAGAACAGAGCTATCTTCTTCTGTTTGTGTTCTCTTTACATCGGCAGCAGCTCCAGGTGACAGACGCTTGGCAATCTGATTTTGATGACCAGTGCTAAGTATTTACTTGAAAAACCACTTTAATTTAGACCTAGTTTAAAATCACAATCACGAAATGTCTTAAAAGGGTTGTCCAGGGAGTTAACATCAGCTTAATTGATCCGGCAAACTCTTGTTGATGGATGGGGTACCCACCTGGTTTTCAACCTAGGTCACTGTCATTTGATCGCCCCAGGGCCATTTTCTGATTATCTGGTGACGATCCATTTCCCCATTTCTGGAAACGGAATGTCACTACTACTCCCCCCCCCTCCACCCCATCATACTTACCTATCTTCTTCCTGTCCAGACTTCCTTCTGCGGGGAACGGCTCCTCCTCCTTCTGTGACCGCACATGCACAAAAGAGGCGGCTTTGTCCCAGCTTTGCGCTTAAGCCGACACTCCATCTCTATTGCACAAGCGTTGGAGCCCGAAGGAGCCACCCCTGCCTGTGCAGAAGAGATGGAGGGAAGGCTACAGCATAGTGCCGGGACTGCTGCGCAGGCGCTGGCAGAGTCACAGAAGAGGAGGAGCCATTCCCTACAGAAAGAAGTCTGGACAGGAAGAAGACAGGTAAGTATAATGGGGTGGGGGGGTGGGCTAAGTTAGTTGAGAAGGGTGGGATAGCTAGGGAGACAGGGAGGGGATGTTAGAGAGAGAGAGGGGAGGAGTGAGAGGGAGATAGTGTGAGAGCCTACAACTACCATAATGCATTGCATTAGCTAAGGCAGCAGGAAGCTACACCATGTAAACAAATGCAGAAAATGCCAGGCGCTCCCAGAGAAACCCAGAAATCACTCAAAACACTGCTAAAGGTATATGGGTGCACTTATTAACCCATTAATAGCACTAACAGACCTTTTTTTTTTTTTTTTAAATATTTTTTGCCCAGAAAACCCCTTTAAGGGGAATTAGCCACTACAGTAGTTATTATTCTGCAGGATTTTGAGGCTTATTTTTAGATGGCTGTCCCTTTAAGCGAAGAGGCTCCGATACATTGTAGACATATTCCTCAGTAGAATTTTACATGTTGCACTGACTTCCTGTAACTTCAGAGGCTCGATGAACCAGTGGCCGCTGCGCTGGGCCCCCTTTATCTGACTGATGACGAGAGACTATGCCCTGTGCTCATTGCCGTCTCATGTTGTTATGGGAACTGGCACAAAGACGACTGAGTCAGGAACGGGTGCGCTCTGCTGTTCTTGATCTCATGTGGGAAAAAAGCCATTCTGATACGCAAAAAGCTGAAAACCCTGAAGTATCAATAACGTAAAGGTGGAAATGTTCACAGTGTTTTTTTTGCCTTTTCTGTGTAAAAGAAGCATTATAAGAAGTGATCCTGTCAGCATCTGTGTCACCCCCAGCAATGAGGTGGGAAAGTCTAGGGAAATCAGCAGTAATAGAACAATCACTGATTTACACAGAAGTCATCACAATGTTCTGCTCATAGCCACAGATACATCTTCTCTAACCTCCAGGGATCATCTGGCCTTGCATCTCCCCTCTAATTTTCACAGAAGGGAAAAGGTAGAATTACCTAAGAAGTGATCCTGTGAGCATTTGTCTCAGCCCCAGCGATGTAGGGGTAAAGTCTGGGGCAATCAGCAGTAATAGAGCAATCACTGATTTACACAGAAGTCATCACAATGATGTCCTGATAGCCCCAAATACAGAGCCTATAACCTCCAGGGATCATCTGACCTTGCATCTCCCCTCTAATTTTCACAGAAGGGAAAAGGTAGAATTACCTAAGAAGTGATCCTGTGAGCATTTGTCTCAGCCCCAGCGATGTAGGGGTAAAGTCTGGAGCAATCAGCAGTAATAGAGCAATCATTGACTTACATGGAAGTCATCGCAATGATCTGCTGATACAGATACAGATCACCTGGCCTTACATCTCCCCTGTAATAGCCACTGAAGTAAAAATGTAGCATTACATAGCGGTTATTCCAATGAACTGCTAAGTGTTTAAATACATCAAGCTGGAGTTCTGTCAGAGAAGAAGTCGCTCATACTTAGCATTTGTCTTTTATGTCTAAGGACATACAAATGTTCCAATAGGGCATGTGGACTACCTATTTAAACTGAGTCTACACCAGCAATATGGCATTGTACAGGGGCGAATTAAAACTATCATGGGCCCTGGGCTGTATGATGACTGTGGGCCCCCACCAGGCTAAAGTTTTCAGGGCCTTTTAAATGGGCTAAGGATCAACTGAATGAACATTCATAGGAATGTTCATTTTCAATCAAATCCCAGAGTTTGGTTGGATTTATACATTGTGTATGTATGCAATGCGTACTAGATATACCCAGGGATCAGATGAGTGTGGCCGAGGGAAATTTTATTTATAATGGAAATGGGGTACAGTAGGGGAGACTTCACTGTGAAAAATCAGAAAGGCTTCCTCACTATGCCAGGAATAGGCATGAGCCGCCCACACTATGATGCTGCCTCTTGCATATGGGAAGACGAGTTACAGAAGTTTATAAATACTGGTACTGTAAAATTCTACTGTCATCACAGGCCACTTCTAAGTAGCATACACAGATGGTGAGGTAAGAGATTTGGGTGGGCATAGGGCCCAAAAGTCTCAGCAGCTGCCCAAAAAAGGCCATGTTATAATATTGCTGTTTTAGGGGCTGTTAGTTTGTGTCAAAGTGCAAACTTGCTACTAGGAAAATGTACTTTTAGTCTGTATGCAAATGAACTGTTCGTTGCACCTGGGGTGTGGCATTGGGATCTGTCTTCCTTTATGTTAGGGGCAGTGCTGGATGTTGACCACAGGCAAAAACAGGTACTCGGTTAGATGCTGCCAGTCCCTGGGTGCATGAAGAACTCATTTACATATGGAAGTTGATTTTCTCAGCAGCAAGATTGCACTTTGACAGACAAAAAAAAGAGTATGTTCACTAGGTCACTAATATCCTCTACAACAGCATTTTGGTGGCGGTAGACTCCCTTTAAGATGGCAGATTGACAGGTATGGCACTCTCTCTGTCTAATCCTGTGCAGTCCTTCTAGCGTGTGGAAATAAATGTCAAATGCACTATTTACCAGGTAATGAAATGGATGTAGATTTGTTCTATAATCTTATGAGGAAGGAGGAAGTTTTTGCGGGTGTGTGCCCTGTAAACATAGGGTAACATATACAGTCTGGATGTAATCTACAGGACAGGGATTTCTGTTCTTGTTATTAAGGAGCAGATGGTTGACCCAGGACACCATTGTACACAGGATGAGTGATGTTGAATGTAGCCTCGGCACCTGCGTCTTATAAACATGCACGTCGCACTGTTATAAATGAGATTCTGGCTCGGCCAGGACCTGCGCTCAGTCCTCAGTGCAATTAATTTCACATCAGACATTGTTACTTTTTGTGTATTTTATCATTTATTTGCGCTTCCAATTGTCATAAGAGGTATGAGGCTCGGATTGCTGGGAACGACGAGGCATTCTTCAAGCTGCCACCAAGACGTGTTCATTATATCATGTGCTCTGGAGGCAGCTCGAGGTCAAAACAACAATATTTTTAGAAGTAATTAATGGGAAGAAATCCGCCTTCATTTATTATGAATGGTGTTTGTAGAAGAAGAAAAATGTTTCTTGGTCACACAAATTAATAATCTCCTGAAGCAGCAGAATAAGATCCGAGGACTGAGTATAAGGAGCCTCAGATCCAAGAGCCGAAAAATAAGGAACAGCAAAATGAGGAGCATCCAATCTTAGGGCCAAGATTAAGGAGCTTCAGAGTAAGGAGCCTTAATTTAAGAAGCAGAATAAGGACCTCTGATCCGACAGGCAAGTGTAAACAGCCTTAGGATAAGGAGTCTTAGATCTTGGGACCTCAGATCTAGGGACTGCGTATATGGAGCATCAGTATGAGAAGCCCTGGATCCAGGACTGAGTATAAGGAGTGATCCAATATTATGTACATGTAATAAGTAGTAACTTCAAGAATCCTTAGCTTTACTTGTTTCCTAATGACCTTGAATGAAAGGGTGTTATTTTCCAGTCACACCAAAAACTGCCTACACAACTCTGGTACCTTCTGCAGTGCACCTATCAGAACTGCATCAAATGATGCCACAGTTGCCACTAGTGGAGATATTTGGCTGCAAAATGTGGGGTATGTTGTTTTGTTATATAACATTAGACAGTATAGCTTGCAGTGATAGATGTACAGTACATCTCCCACAATGCATTGCAGAATACACTGTACAGACAAAATCCAGCAGGGAGGGAACAGTGAGATGGGTTGGGTGTACCTAACTGGAAGCCAGTGTAATTCTGAGTGCAGCTCTGACTGTGACTGGATTCATGATATGACTTAAAGGGAAGGGTGGTTTTTATGCACCCGTCATGAGCAGGATGAAGTAATTCCCTTTCCATTGCTTCCCCTCTGTAATCTTTCTGCAACAGCACAGTGAAGTTATAAATGTTTGAAAGCATAAAAAGTTATATACAAATTAACCTAAGTAGTCACAGGGGCGGGGAAAAGCTTCAGTCTAGTCACACTGTCCAATCGATAAATAACACTTCCTGGATATGACTGACATCTCCCTCACAGTCCCCTCACTCCCTGATGTCATAAGGGAGATGTCAGTCATATCCAGGAGGCGTGATTAGTGGACAGCATGACTAGGTTGAAGCTTCTCCCCCACCCCTGTGACTACTTCGGTTAATTTGCATACATAACGTTTTATGCTTTCAAACAATTATAACTTCACTTTGCTGCAACATTAAGATTACAGAGGGGTACCGATGGAAAGTGAATTACGTCATTTTGCACACGATGTGGCCAGTTTATGGTGGAAAAAACATCCAACAAGGTCCATTTAATATCAGAAGACAAGAAATCAAGAACAAGATTTATAGACCAGCTGGACCTTTTATGCAGCTGTGAAGTGTAGAATAATGATCAGAGCACTACAACTCCCAGACTGTAACACAGAGGAGTATAGTGTGTTATTTAACACAGTGTTTTAAGCTACGGCCCCACATTGCAGAAACGCAGCTTTTTTTGTTGCAGATTTTGCTGTGTTTTTTTTAGCCAAAGCCAAGTATGGCTACAAAAGAAATGAGAAATATATAGCAAGCTGTTATACTGCTACCTTCTGGTCATTCCACTCCTGGCTTTGGCTCAAAAAAATGCAGCAAAATCTGCAACAAAAAAAGCTGCGTTTCTGCAACGTGGGGGCCTTAGCCTTACAGTACCTTCAAAGTAGATGGGATTCTGGCTAATCCCATCCACACATTGCAGAAAAATTTCCGCAACAGACATGCTGCGATTTCAAAAACCGTTGCGATTTTGTAAATTGCTGCATGTCAGTCATAAATACGGAAACACTGGCATTTTCCATATAGGTATAATAGAAGCAGAAAGTCCGCAGAGGAAAACTCTGCAGACTTACTGTGAAAAGCGCTGCGGGACAAACCCTGTTGCGTTTCCACCATGGTTTATCATGCAGCGTGTTTGGCTTTGGCTTGTTACTTGGGGCCTTAGCCTAACAAACTCTCAGCCATGAGGAGTATTATGTCTATATAGGTTTCTAACTGTTGGGTGTAAAAAATTAAAAAAATGACAACACGCACAGATCTTGACATTGATGATCTATAATTCCTGCTGACTGTTAGTCGGCATTCTATCGTATCGTTCAGAATTGTCCTTAAACACGACTTTCATTGGTTTTACGCTTGTAACACCTTTAAAAAAAAAAGAGGTGCTCACAGCTAAACATCCCACCATTCAGATGTCTTAATTAAACGTTATGAGAGGAGCTGCAAAGTGCTAATTGTCATTAACAAGAGTGCTAATTACAGTATAAGATCATACACCGTGCCTTGGAAGAACCTTACAGTGCTGACTGCCCACTGATGCATTCCATAGGATATTGATAGATTGTGATTTACATTTCATTCTATTGCTTAACATTGTTTCTTTATTAATAAAAAGCACTTGTGCATATTGTCTCTGTATGAGGGGAAAACACTGAAATGTATGTTTTCAGTGTCATTTCTCATATTCATATTTACCAGTATACCATATATTTTATTTGTAGGATAACCTATTTGCCAGTCTTACAGCTGCTGCCCCCTTGATGATAGTCAGACACCTGCACTGCAAGCAGCTTCTTTGTAGACACATCTACATGGAGCATGTATTTTCCTCTTGTGTCCTCTCTCATTGGTTCCATTGGTTAAAGGGGGTGTCCAGTTTCAAATATTGAGAGACAAATGTTACTGTTTGTATAATGAAAAGCTATACAATTTTACTATATACTTTATGTATCAATTTCTCACAGTTTTCTAGATCTCTACTTGCTGTCATTCATTCTGCTTCCTTCCAGTGGATAAAAATCAGTCCATGGTCATGTGATGGACACACAGGTGCACAGCTCGTTACAAGGCAGGTGTCTGATTACTGTACTGTGACTATAACGAGCTGTGCACCTGTGTGTCCATCACATGACCATGGACCATATATCACATGACCATGGACTGGTTTTTATCCACTGGAAGGAAGCAGAATGAATGACAGCAAGCAGAGATCTAGAAAACTGTGAGAAATTGATACCTAAAGTATATTGTAAAATTGTATAGCTTTTCATTATACAAACAAAAACATTTGTCTCTCAATGTTTATCTAAAACTGGACAACACTTCTAGTTGTCCCTAGTTTGTATGGTATAGATATTAGACTGACCCTAGTGAGACTTGCAGTGTCTGATTAGTGACCATGCTGTGCACTACACGGTGGCTTATGTTAGCACTATATAAATGGCACAGCCACATCACAGTATATACTATATTGGGTTTCTAGACTCACTGACAGCGTGTGATATTTTTCGGGCTTCGCAGCCATAATGAATTATAAATGCACTCTCATTTCCTGCATTGTGCCCAGTAGCCACGTGGCTAATGAATGTTGTAATGTGCGGACATTAAAGACTCAATGTTCTGAGCTAATATCAAACAACATGAGCAGCTAATGGAGGCTCCAGCGCTAAATGTACGGATGTAATTGCCCCTATCAATGGCTGCGATTGCTTCTCCTATCCGAATGTTCTCCTTCCATTATCCCTAAGCAGTTGGAGAATGGCTCTGATAAAGCAAGGAGTCTCAGTGTAACTCATAGATGGAAACTAGTCCATGAGGGTCAGTCTGGTGGGAAGAAACTATTCATTTAGGATATTTGTTATTGCATCTATTTTATCTTGGAATTCTTAGTTGTCACCTGTCTCACAAATGAGTGATTTAGCTGTAGCAACAAGCCTATTAGCTGTGTTTGCAGGACTTGGTTAGGATGAATTTTCAGCCTCTGGCTGTAAGCATTGAATGTACTGTACATATTCACTGACAGTAAGTAGACATCTTGAAAAAATATTAGAAAGTGACAGAACTGTTTGATGTACATAAAAATAGAATAATTAGTAATTTAAGCCTCTGATGTCTCATGTTGTCTTCACAGTGGTTCACGTCTCTCATATTCTCTGTTGTGGCTTTTAGGTGGGCGAAAGGTGGACAACTGCTGAAGGAGGTGACAGAAGAAACCTATGAGACGGTGGTCGATTACTCCTATTTCTCGGAGCCAGTATCCTGTGAGGTCACCAATGCCCTGGGAAGCACCAACATCAGCCGAACAGTAGATGTCTATTGTAAGAGTCTACACCCTTCCCCTTTATAGATTCACAAATACTTTAGGACAGGGTGGGCAACCTTTGACTCTCCAGTCATCAAGGAACTACAACTCCCAGCATGCATACTAGCTCTGCTCTTGTTGGAGCTACCCATAGAAGTGGATCGAGCATGCTGGAAGTTGTTATTTCACACCAGCTGAAGTGCCACAAGTTACTTATCTCTGATTTAAGATCTTATGCTCCAATCACATCCAGAGCTGCAGTTACAGTTCTGCCATGCATTGTGAAAGATACATTTTCTGTAGAGATGTGGAGAGCAGGAACCCAGCATCACCTGAAAGTGCATCACCTGAAAGTGCATATGTCACATAGGACAATACTTGCTTCCACAATGCATCATATTCTGGTCTGGGGGTTAACCCTTGTACTTTTACTATTCACTCACTATAGTTGGACCTCGGATGGCGACAGAACCGGAATCCATTGTTGTGGACCTCGGATCAGAAGCCACATTCCATTGTGCCTGGATCGGCAATCCCTCTCTCACCATTGTCTGGATGAAACGTGGTTCTGGTGTGGTAAGTAGAGAACATGGAAGAACTGGTACAATGTAGAATGTAGCTTCCAATCATGCCAATATTGCACCACAGGATTCTACATTCACATGACAGTGAAAACTGGCTGTGTGACGTCACACGGCAGCATTAATTTCACTGTCAGTGAATGGGGGCTATTCACATAACCGTTATTTTGACGGTCCATTATTACGGATCGTCAAAATATAGGTCATGTCCTATTTTTAGCTGTTTTCACGGATCCCTCTATACACTGAAATGTATGGGAGATCCATGAAAAATGATTTTTTTTCAAGGCCATTCAGTGGCAGATAGGATACCATAGATAAAGTCTCCATGTAGCCCTGGCCTCAAATGCATTTTCAAGATCTTTTATTGCTGTCAGTGAATAGCATTCTTGCTTGCATACAAGGGCTGAAACCTATCCTAACACAAGTGAAGAGCCCATTAAAAGAGAGATCTGATACACTGTAATAAAGTATGCACCTGTATGAGCAGTTCCATCTCAGTGTATTTGATAAATATTCCTGTTCTTCAACACAACCTTTATATGTATGAAAGAATTTATCTTTTCACTGACAGCAAGCAGAGACATTTAAAATGAAAGTATATTTGACAGCCCCTTGTTTTTCCCCAGAAGCTATCAGCCTGGCATTGTCCTGAAGATTATAATGTATGCGGAGCATTGTTTCCCTTGCAATGTGCAGTAATAAACAATTATTTGACTCCATACAGAGGAGATTATGTAAAACACACAGGAATTGTAACCTTCTTTCATCAGTGAGCGTCTGCGCCATTGTTTAATAACAGCATGCTGTCCGTCAGTCTCATAAGGACAGGACTGGGAGTCTAGTCTCCAGCCAGTTCACAGCCTGAACATTTACAGCCAGAGCAGAATCGCAGCTGAAACTTTGACATTTATTTCTCAAGTTAAAATGGCAAAAAAATATTACTTTTTGCTTTCCTGAGGTCAGCGGCTTTATAGTCTGGGCACAATCATATTAAAGGCAGAATTTTATTTTCCAAAAAATTATTTTTTAATTTTAAAATGTTCAACAACATACATATAAGAAATGACAAGGGCAAATAATTTATTTCTTGTAAATGCAAATACAGAAGGTCATACCTGTCAGCTACAACCTCAGATACTGCCAATAACTGTGGCCAATATAACCATGCCTTGTTGAGGTGCAAGCATGCAAGACTTCACTAGATCCCAGGGAGTGGGATGATTTTACTGTAGTTCTTTTAATCAGGTATTTAACAATCCAGAAAATCTCATTCTCTAGACACACTTTCAAGATTTCACAAGACCGTTCAAATAAAACTCAGTATGTTTCAGGTATCATGGATATACCTGCATTACAGTACTTACTATATTTAGTTCACAAAGTGCTCAGTACCTGCATTTAGGAAAAATCTGATAATGTGGAAATTCCTGGTATAATCTGATTTCTGGGATCCTTTGATAGCATTCTTCACAGCAGGTAACAACATGAGTTGGTTTTATTTTGCTGTGTATATCTGTTGTACTGACCTCTAGTGGCCAGAATAAAAACTGCAATTTATCAACAGGTTGTTATATACAGACCTGAGTAGGTGATGATAGGCGACGTAATGATTGTAGCGTTTTTGTGTTTATTTTTATATGTTATATATTTTACCTAGGTGCTGAGTAATGACAACTACCTGACATTAAAAAATGTCCGCCAAGAGGATGCTGGAAAATATGTTTGCCGAGCTGTCGTACCTCGAGTGGGTGCTGGCGAGAGGGAAATTACCTTAACTGTAAATGGTAAGGAACCAGCCAAGGTGCCACCTCTTAGAAGTAATTTATTTGTCTCCACAAACCTCTAGAGGTGGAAAATGACTGCATACTGTTTCCAGTAACAGTGCCACACCTGCCATTGGGTTGTGTATGGAACTTTAGCTCTGCTCCACTGAAGTGAATGAGAATAAGCTGCAATAACACATACAATCTGTGGACAGGTGTGGCACTGCTTTGGAGAAAGCAGTCATGGTTTTTATAAGTCTGGATAATCTATTTATTAAATATGTTTGTTTATGTCTGTTTCTAGGAAAGCTGGGTGGCAAGCAATACAACCACCATTACAGACCCTACAGTGCTCTTGATAGTGTCGACTATCTTTGCGTAGTTCAGTTTACCCTTTAAGGCCGAGGCCCCATGTATCGTAAACGCTGCAAATAAACCGCAGTGTTTTATTGGAAAACTAAACCAATATAAACATCTGTGACTGGGAAAGCTTGGTGGCAAACATTATGACCACAATTACAGATCCCACATGTATGTCACCCATCTTGTTTAGACCCTTGAAGAGTAAATCTGTTTCCACATGTCTCAGTATTGTTGTGTATCATTGCATAAATGGAGATTTTTCCTTTCAGGAGTCTGGAAAAGACTGTAAACTGTGATGACCATTTTCCCCAGCTTGCCCAGAAACAGATACTTTTATGGTTTACTTTTTTTCTTATGTATATTTGTTTTTGGGACACCTGGGTAGTTAACAGTATAACCACCATTATGGGATTGCAGTGTTGTCACCCAGCCTTCCAAAACTCCTGAAGACACTTGTAGGGGGTTAATTTTTTTTTTTTTTATTTAAACTGAGTACACCAGTTTTCTGGCATAAAACTGTCACATTATTTCCTCACTGTGGGATCAAGGTGGGCCAGGGAAGCCTTGGCTTGACATAGACAACTTGGCATGGGTTATAGGTGAAATCTACATCACACCAGCGTCTGGTTGGTGTAAATGTCAATCCTGACGCACGGGACCTCCCAAGATGAGCTTCTTCATAATTCTGACACATCTCACGCCAGCAGAGAAATTAAGACATTAAGACTGACGTTGGAAATGTCAATCTTGATAAATTCCCACCTAGAAGTTTGAACAAACTGGGTGTCAGTGACAGTGGAGGCTATGTTGGCAGTCACTTTGGTTGTCACTCAGCTTTCCTAGAGACAGATCTTGTATTGTGAAACCAATGAATAGAATTTTACTTTACTTGGCAGTAGGTGACTCGGTGACTTATATTTATTGGATATGTTAATATGATGTTGTGCTCCTTTTATATGAGAACCTTGTGTCCAGGAAAGTTGCTTACAAGCGGCAGTCCTTGTCTGCTCCGAGCCTAGCGTAAATCTGTTTTATATCTTCATCTCTTGCAGTGAAGCAGAACGGCAGATTTAGCTCTTTAATATTAGATTCCTGTTTATGTTCCCATTAAGAAGCCAGAATAACAATTTCCCTGGCGCCAGTTGTATATGGTCCTAATCCGCTTCCACTGTAACCGAGGTTTATCCTGTGTAACGGCCACAGCACGCGGAGAGATGGTGGAGGCACTGGCGATGTCCTTGGGGTGCGGCTGACAAAATGTTATTATGAAGTAAAGAGACATTACAATCTGTAAACATGGCATCCATAATATTACTAACTATATACCATACCCCAGGTGTAGCATAAGAGATGCCAAAAGCCATTTATATGCCCCCCTTACTGGGACCTATGTGTGTCACATTCTAAGGAATTTGTAATTTGATCAGGGTCTGTTCTTTGTGTGATACAAAATGACCACCTGAAGTACCAGTTGGGAAATAATTAGTCCTGCCTGTGGAGAATGTTATGTGACCCTATTCTGCTCTGATTTTTGTCTGGAAGGAGTTGCAATGGGGAGGGGCATAGTAATAGTTTTTTGCTCCTGAGGCTAAGGCCCCACGTAGCAAGCCACAGCAAAAAAGTGCTGCGGGAAAAACCACGGCAACAAGGCATTGCAGTTTTTCCCGCAGCACTTTTCACATAAAGTTCACAGAGGTTTGCTCTGTGGACTTTCTGCTTCCATTATACCTATAGGGAAATCGCCAGCATTTCTGTAGGTATAATTGACATGCTGAAATTTCCAAAACTGCAACGGTTTTGGAAATCGCAGCATGTCCGCTGCGCATATTTTTCTGCAAAGTGGGGATGGGATTCACTAGTATCACATGCACTTTGCTATAACTGTAAAACGCCGTGGGTTTTTCCACAATGTTTTGACTGTGGGCAAACTGTGGCATTTACGCCACGTGGGGCCCCGGCCTTATTGACAGGAGGATGCTCAATGGCATCAATAGGATGTAATAAGTATAAAGGAGCTGACACTAACTGGTCAATTTCCAAATAGCTATATTTTAATCTGTTTAGAAATGTTTGTTTTGTCACTAGGGATCAATTTTCCAGCTGCCTGTTATCGGCCGCATTGGTTGAACTGACATTTGCTACCATCTTGTCGTATTTGAATTGTTTTTTCCTCAGGTCTCCAGTACTGATACTTTGTAGAATGTAAAGACAAATTTCCCACAGGCATAAGTCAAACAATTCCTTCATAGGGCCACAAATGAATTAAACCAGGACTAACATGCAAGCACCCAGCACGCACACCCGCCATTGCAAAGATCATTCTCTTTAACAGATTCAACTCGAGTGCAAAATGAAAGACACACAGTTTGACCTTAGGCATTAGGACCCCCCCAGCCCCCACAATGATTAAAGTCAGATTGGGTATGTCAGCCTGGCTGCCCACATCTCCTAATTTCCCTGATCACAGTTGGTCTCCTGTCCCTAAATAACACACATACTGCGATAATGCAATAAGGAGCGCTCAGGAGCGGCGAGGAGATCCGCCGGTGGCATCACATTGAGCCGGGATGAGGAATGCACCATTTGGTTTAATCTCGCCGTGCCTTGCAAAGTGATATTGTTTTCCTTCCGCTCACTCTCCCTTATCGACAGCAGGAGTTTAATTACAATTAAATAGCTAGCAGAAAACAAAACCAGCAGTAAGGAAACAATGCAGGCGGGGGAGGGGAGGAGAAACCAGGCCTTGTTAAAAGAGAGCTCTGTCACCGGGGAAAAATGACAAGACGTAACTGCTCAGACCCGTGACCAGCTAGACACTCCCGTCTGTGGCTGCAGGTCTGACGGACAAACTGGTGGCTTTTCTTTATCACTATGTTTTGGTAAATGACAGATGCAGTGTGCATGTGCAATAACTATGGTCACAGCAAAAATTTCTGTATTGTCTATAGTGTTACATAGGACTGCAGGTACCATCCTATTTCATTCAGAAGTCAAACTTTAGGCTCATGGGCCCCGATATAAATTCTGTAATGGTGCCTCTACCAAACTGCATGGGTGAAACTCGGTCACGTAAATTTATCCTTATGCTAAAGCAAAAAAACTGCGGCATAAACGCTGCGTTTTACAGTACCTTCAACGTGAATGAGATTCTAATTCTATCCACACATTGCAGAAAAAAAAATCCACTGCGGAAAAGGTGTGTTTTCAAAAATGCCCGCGATTTTGAAAATTGCAGCATGTCAATTATACCAGTGGAAACGCTGGCATTTTTCCTATAGGTTTAATAAGGGAAGAAAATCTGCTGAGAAAAACTGAGTATAACGCACTGAAAAATGCTGCAGAAAAAAAAACAAGTTTTATAGCTGTGTTTATATACCACTAGAAAGTATCCATAGCCCTGTACTGGGAGGGGCGTTCTTCACAACTCAGCATCATCGCTGGGCGGTAAGGAACGCCCCCTCTGACTGTACTCGTCCATAGCCATGTTTTGTTAGAGGGAGCGTACTTTATTGCCCAGTTAGACTGTCAGGAACACCCTATTGACGATGGTTAGAAAACAAACGGCACCAATATCTCCAGCCCCGGGGCACATAACGGGAAAGCCGACAGTGCGCTGAATTCAGTGCACTGTCAGCTTTCTAGCGGTATATAAAACCTCATGTGCCTGAGGATATGAAAGGTCCTCTTTAAACACAGTTTACTAATTTTCTAATCTCGGAGAAGTTTCTATTTTATTTTGAACACCTGTATATATAATGATATAAGTATGAAGTTCTTCAGATCTCCAGCCACATGCACAGTTATATGATATACAGCAAGTTATTTAGACCGGTGGATTCAGCCCCCTCCTTTTACCTCAAATCAAGTGGATGAGCTCAGTTCTGTCATCCATGGCATTGTAATTCTGAGATCCAGTGCTTGTCCATATGTTACCAGAACTCCTCAGCTAAACGCTATAGAGTTGCAAGGCTGGCAGCCCGGCGCCTGGAACAGCTGTGCTGTTAAAAATGCATAGGCAAACTGTGCGTGGAAGCAGACCCACCATGGACCATAATACAGAAAGCTACCAACGCTGCAGCCCCTAACTCCAGGAAACTTTTCATAAAGTTAATAAGTTTCAATAATTGAACCCCTCCCCTGGGGTCACAGAGCAGGATACAGTATGTCTCTTTCTAATGCACAATATTTTCCAGCATACAATAGTCTCTTGCAGCGATGAGCGTAAATGTGTTACACCTTTAAATTAGGCTCCTGTTTTCTGATATATAGTCCAGTTAGCGCCATACTGCCATAGTGCAAATTAGTGCTGACACTTAGCAGGGTCTCCCAACAATGTGCAAGAGAAAAGAATGAAACTCAAAGGAAAAATGAAAGGGTATGTATATACATTTACAACTATTTTATGCAGTGCAGCCTTTCATTATTTGAGGGGTACCTAGAACATTGGCCATCCTAAGCTTCCTGGTTCATGAATAGCTAGTCATAACTGCAGTGAGGATTGATATGCAAATGAGTTATCTTTCAAAAAAAAGAACCACCTGTTAAGTCTACCACCTCCCACATTGTTGTACATGAGGACTGTGCGATGATGCCGCACTCCAGGATGGGGAAAGGTAAATAAAAGCACTAATTGATTATGGGCTGTCCCTTATTACTTATTTTTACTTACTTAAATGAAAATACTGGCAGCACCACCCTGGACTGCGGATACTGCGCCCTGCTGTTCTACAGGGCAGGTGCTAACGTCACCTGAAAAATCAAGAGGCTCTAGCCATAGGGCGCCAGGTTGTAAATCTACGCCAGACAGAAGCTGGAATAGATTTCCTATGTAACTCACGCTGGTTTTCATGACATTGGCAATGAAGAGGTTGGCTGCATATACTGCCCTCCTCTTTTCCCCCCTGTGCTGCTGCATACTTACCAATGAACCCCACCCCTTTCCCCACCGACCATTCACCACCATTAAAGAATGACACTACTCCAAAGGTTTGGATTAATTGGCCACAGCGGTCATTTTATTAACAATACAAACAAATAACTGGACTTATCAAAGCCCAAATATAAATATATATAAATATACAAAAAGAAACATTAATTGTAATGGGGAGGGGGTCCTTGACGCTACAAAGATCTGGCCGCCAATCTGTCCACCACACCAATTACCTCCAGCTGAAAAACCACAGGCTCAAGGGCACCATAAAATACAGATGGCCACACAACCGAATGAAAACCACTCCCCTGGACACCACCCAGCAGGAGCCCAAAAACAGTCAGACCATATGCCATTAATTTTAGGGGAAAACTAGCCACAACATTCCCCCCCCCATAGAATTTTTACCAACTCCAAGGACCCCACCCAGCCAACATCACTGCTGTGACATTAAAAAAAAAAAAAAAAACATGCTAAATAAGGGCGGGCGGAACTCCACAGCTTCGCGATCCGTAACTGACTCCAGGAAGCTGCGCCCGCCTTATAACCTATCCTCTAGTTTCTCCGGCCATTGAGGGAGCCCCACCCCCTAACAACCAGCCCCCTCCCTTCCTGCCCTGTCTTGCCAGCCTGCCCGTAGTGCTGGGCGCCAGTACGGCCTTTCTGTTGTAGTACATTTGTCAGCCCAAGGCACCCCTGTCTTGGCCTACCTTGGTCTCCGCCCTGCTCTACTTACTTTCATAAAAAGTGGCGCTTCTTTTGTGCAAAAAAAGACCTGTGCAGCAATGAACTATTTCCATCTGCGCAGTCAGTAATGAGGAAAAGGTGCTAATCATTTGGCGACTAATGAAAGCACTGGCAGCACCATCCTAGAGTTCCACAGGACAGGGGCCACATGGTATATTGTGTAGAAGCACTCTTAGGCTAAGGCCCCATGTTGTGGAAATGTTTTTTGTTGCAGATTTTGCTGAGACTTTTTGAGCCAAAGTCAGCAGTTGCTTGAAAAGGAATGGAAAATATAAAGGAAGCTCTTAGAAGTTTTCCTTCTGTTTAATCCACTCCTGACTTTGTGGAAACTCAGCAAAATCTGCAACAAAAAATGCTGTGTTTCCACAAAGTCAGGAGTGGATTTTGACCAAAGCCTGGGCAAGGTAAGCCACACCACCAAAGTACTTTCCTCTCATTTGCATATGAAACACAAAAAAGGGGCTCCACAGCTGAATAACAGGGACATATTTGGAAACTGTAGGAACCCCTCTACAAGATGCTGGGATTAGGTTTATTACCAATTTACTGCTGACAGACTCCCTTTAAATTGTTTTCAATGTGCTGTAGGGGCCATAACTGATATCATAAACTTACTTTTTTGTGCCAGACTGCAAAGTGCCTCCCTAGATTTTTAATTTTTATTCTTTAACCAAATCAGATGTTTGGTGCATTTGTGCCCTCTCCAACCAAAGCACCAGTTTTTGTGGGTCGTCCTGTTTCTCCTTAGGAAAAAAAAAGCATGAATGCATAAGGAGTATAAGGCTAAGGCCCCATTGTAGTGTTCCACAGCAAAAAAACAAGCAACACATCACGGTTTTTCCCGCAGCGCTTTTCACAGAAAGTCCACAGAGGTTTCCTCTGAGGACTTTCTGTTTCAATTATACGTATAGGGAAACCGCCAGCGTTTCCGTAGGTATAACTGACATGCTGCGATTTCCAAAACCACAACGTTTTTGGACATCGCAGTGTGTCTGCTGTGTGCATTTTTCTGCAAAGTGGGGATGGGATTTGCTCCGGCCTTATAGTTGATGCAATGCTTCTCTGGGAAAAAAGTATGTAAATTGTTTGGCTTTTCAAAAACAGAAAGCCATGCCTCTAACACCACCTGTTGAAAGGTAACTGTAAGTCAGTGTAAGCCAATATCCGACCATGTAAACAGGCCTTGGAACAGACTTGGATGTAAGCCAAATCTAGCATTCATCTTCAGATATTGATTTATAGAATTGTTATCTTTCAACAGTTGGTCGCACAGCTTTCTTTTTTTGGGGGGGAGAGAGCTAATTTGCACACTTTTTTCCAGCAGAGCATTGCATACCCTATAAGACTCCTTATGCCTTTGTGCTGCTCTCCCAAAGGAGAAACAGTTGCCCACAGAGTGAAGATTGAGACACGCGGGGAGAATTTATTAAGTCTGGCATTCTGCAGGACAGTCTTAGTGAAGTTATTGACTGGTGCTAATTTCACCTCAATTATCAAGAGGCTCCAGCCAGAGTGCGCCAAATTGTAAATCTACCCAGACAGAAGCTGGTATACATTTTCTATATAACAAACGCCGGTTTTCTTTAATAGTAAATTTGTCAGCCTGAAGTGCCCCTGTCTTGGCCTGACTTGGTCTCCACCCTGCTCCACTCACTTTTACCTTCTTTAGTGCAAAAAAGACCTGTGCATCAATGATGCACCACAACTATTTCCATCTACGCCAGTTCTTATGACTTACCGTAGTAGTAGCAGGTTGTCACCCAGCTTTTGTTTCCGGTGCAGGAGATCAAGATAACATAGAAATAAAATATAAAACATTTCACATACATGAGGATAAGTCAAGGATTTCTAGACAATCTTGGGAAGATACAAAGTTTAATTATGAGATAAGTTAACTCCATTACAATGTGACTTTATGTTAATTCGGTAGAGAGGTGCATTGTGGGAAGAGGCAGTAACAGCTCCCCGTCAGCTAATAACCACATAGACATCATTTGTGCCTGTAATAAAATGAATTCACCGGGCATCCACTAAACAGAAGTATGGAAGGGGGGAGCGCCAGGGTGACAGGAAGACGTCCACAACAAGGTGACACAGGAACAAAGAAAATCCATAAAGTCTTTTTCTGCGAGAACAGTAGAACACAAAGGCCATCATGTATCCCACATTGAAGGTGTGACCTCTGCCCGTCATCTACACAACTCCACCACAGTGCAGAGCAACATACAAGCATTGTTACCCGCCACTTATCACTTAATAATTCATCATTTGAGGAGAGCTGAGGTCTGCACCAACAACCAGCATACAGAGGAGAATGTGACAGAGTGAGGCTGTATTCACACTGGTATCAAGAAAGGCTTCCTACCATGATGATACCATTTCTTTTCTTTTCTTTGCTAAGCAGCACACATTATACAATTTGTTTCACAAAAGTGGCTTTTGTATGACATATGCAGCAACAGTATATGGCCAGTGTGTATATATATATATATATATATATATGTGTCAGCGGCATTCACTGGAGGTTTATGCTGAAAGTATTACTTGATGTATTTATCATAGGCATACCCTAAACACAGTGGTCTACATTTACTATGCAGCTAGCCTATCTATACAGGCTGCAGAAGTAGCAAATGGTACCAGGCCCTGGAGCCAGAGGGGACCCAAGGGCTTCTCTACCACATAAGAAATGTCAGTATTATAGATAGCACATGGTAAGTAGGGCCTCATTACATATTTTGCATTGGGGTCCAGGAGCTTCAAGTTATGCCTTTTTAAGGTGTTAATTCCAAAAAGACACAAATGGGACAAATTTCCCTAAGTCTCTAAGGAGGTATAGTTTAGGTCTGGTTGATACATCTTAAAAAAGATTGCATATTTCTGGCAAATATCTATACTTGCTTTATTACTTGCTTTTCCAGGTCAAAATATTTCAATTTTATTAGTAAGCCTGTGCAAACTACTCCAAATATCTCTAAAAAAAAACACCAGTCTTTAGGAATGTGAAGCAATGTGACTATAGACTAACAAGAGCAGATGGCACAAAGAACCCCCAAGTAGCCAGACAGGACAATGGCACACTGATACTTGGGGTGACAGAACACTGACACTCTGGGTATAGGATACAAGCACACTGCCACTTGGGGTCACAGGATAATGACATACTGACATTTTTGGTACAGTTTAGGAGCACAATGACACTTGGGGTGAATGGATTGACACATTGGCACTTGGGATGACAGGCCTGTGCTACTTGGAGTAACAGAAAAATTGCATGCTGACGCTCGTGGTACAGGAAAATGACATGCTCACTAGCATAACTATAGGGGTCGCAGTTTTCAGTGGTCACAGCTGAGACTGGGCCCAGAAGCCAGGGGGCCCCATAGCTTACTCTGCAATTGTTTGATTTCCTTTCTGAATTCCTTTGATAGCTGGCATTCTGTCGGTCATACATTTATGACTCTTGCCCTCTGGTGAGCTGGAGAAAATTTATGATATGCAGCCCTCCACTGTCAGAAAGGAGAAACTAACCCTTTAATGGCAAAAAAATAGCAGTTGGTCAGTAGCATATAGTCAAGAGGGATTCTTTGGGGAAGGCTGTGGCACAAAAGGGAGCATGATTACTATGTGACAGACATAGTAATGGGAAGATTGCGTGTAAAAACATATTGTCAACAAGTCTTCATGGCAGTTGGGCCCAGATAGAGAGGGAAAGAGAATTGTATATTCTGCTAAAATGTAGGTTGTGAGAAGTTGCGTATGGGGGCCCATGGTCAGCTTTTGCACACTGGCCTGTGTGCCTTAAGTTACACCCCTGGACATGCGGACACTTGGCAGGACAAGGACACACTGGCACGCACGGTACAGGATGATGACTCTCACACTCAGGGTACAGAATAATGATACTGACACTTGGGGTACAGGGGAGTGTCACTCTACCACTTTGGGTACAGGAAATTGACCCTGTGACACTCTGGATACAGGATAATGACAGATTTTTGGGGTACAGGATAATGGCACTGATGTTTGAGGCACATGATAATGTTAATGACTTTTGGGGTACAAGATAATGACACTCCGGGTACAGGATAACATAAAACACTTAGGGTAACAAAGAAATTACTTTGCCATTCTTCAACCATTGTCCACATACTGTCCAGAGATAACACAGAAGTTATTTCCGCAGTAATTTGATTCCATACTAGAGGATGTCATGCGCTGTAACCTCCATCAATGGTTGGAGGATTCCGTCAGGAGAGAAAGATAAACTCTGGGTCCGCTGAGACTCTTCAGACGAGAGGTGACATAAGGAATAAAATGAATTAAGATGTATTACATCAATATAATAAGAGTCTCCTGTATCTACACTCTACACAAAGATGCTAAAGAGGGGCCCCAGAGAGCGGCATGGTGCCAACCCCAGAACAATGAGCAGTCTCTGATACAGACAGCTGTACACAAGAGCCAGCACTCTACAGACTGAAAATAGCTGGAGCCACAGCTCCCCCTGCAGGCCAATTTGGGGTAATGCATGGTGGAGGTTCTCTGTTTTTAAACTGAATCCGCACTTTCCTGGGATTTTGTGAGTTTGTATCTCAATGTGCCAGTGAGAGACAGCCGCCTGCTGCCTGTATTTTATTATTATTATTTTTTCTGTCTCTCCCCTGGGGAGATACTGTGAAATACACAGTTATTGTGTGCGTGATCAGACTTTAGCTGGAATAAAACTGGTCAATTAATTAGAAAATCAGGACAAAGAACAATGAACGCATAAAAACCTCTAGGTGTCAAACAGATAGGCCTCCAGTGACATACAGGTGGTAAGTGGCGTTAACCTCACAACTATGGAATCTAAGTGGGGAGGTTAGCCACAGAGTTTGGTCAGCTGATATGGTTCACCTCAATGAAGGAGGGCTTTGATACATTGTAACAAGTCCTGCACCTGTGTGAGTCAGGGTTTTTAGTCTCAAGATGTAAACAATGCTGCTTTTTGAATCTTTTGATGACATTATGTACTGGAGATTCAAAGTATTCACAATTTTACATGGAGGAACATTTTCCTGAAATTGAAAAAAAAAAATTTTCACAGATTGGTGAACCCCTGACCATCTATGGCTGGGTTCACATCTGCAACAGAATCTCCGCTGCAGATACCAGCAAAAAATCAGCATAGAGAAAAGTCCTGCAAGTAGGACTTTTTTTCCACACTGGTTTCAGTATAAAAACAGCGGAAACCCTACACCCTGCTAACCATTTTCAACTCATTGCATTCTTCTTTTCTTTACATTTTACACAACATTCCAATCTTTTTGGAATTGGAGTTGTACGGTAGACTGAATGAGCAACGTGACAATTACCTGTGAAAATTAAGAATTGTTGTGTTCCATCTTGCAGGCCCCCCAATCATCTCCAGCACCCAGACGCAGCACGCCTTACATGGAGAGAAGGGACAGATCAAGTGTTTCATCCGCAGCACCCCTCCCCCAGACAGGATCGTAAGTATGGAGACAGGGATTTTACATCTATGAGAGAGCACAGTTTTATTTTGAGACTAGTTTGTGGCTTTATTGCAATCTCAATTTTTCCCCCCATTCAAACAATGTCATGAAGTTAGAGAATTTCCAGAATCACTCATGCCCTCAGCTAATACCAGCGTTTAGTACTGTCTCTCCAGAAAAACATTTAAGGCGGATACCCCACTGCTCGATCCCAACATCCAAGCTCAGGCCGAATGCATTCATCCATTTTTCTGCAGCACAATAGATGATTGACTAGTCCTGAAATGCAATGTTTTGCCTTTTTTAATAGCAGCCAATATAGAATTAAACGTGGAATGCAGCACAGGCTGAGACCACAGCAACCGACAACAAGGCCAGTCAGGAGCTCTACGGTCTAATTTACTCATGTGTATGCCTCTAGGATACAATACTATGATGGGCCATCAATATTCCATTTGCAAGGGTTCGACACTCAAGATCTCTGCAGATCAGCTGCTCTGGGACATGTTCGCATGCAGTACCTAAAGCTGCCACTACACTTTATTCATTAACTGAGAAGTGCAGCTCCTGGCATGTAAACAAAACCCATAGCCACACTGTCCTGGAGCAGATGACCTGTGGGGGTCCTGGGTGTCGGAACCTTACAGATCTAATATTGATGGCCTTCTCTAAAGACAGGCCATCAATATTAGAAAGTGGATAATGCCTTTAAGGTGGCATTCCAGTAATAACAATTCATCTTCTGAAATGACAAAAGACTGCTCACACCAAATAACAAAATAAGGTTAAAAACTACAGAAATATCTCCAGTATCAACATAGAAAAATCAGTTCATATAACTACCACAACACTGGATCTCAGAATTCCTTATATTAATACTCACATCATAGATTGTAAGCCCTATATGGGACAGTGTAGACAATATCTGTTAAGCCCTGTGGAGTATGATGGCACTATATAAGTAAGCAAAATAAATAAGTTAATAATAATGTCTCTACAAATTGTAAAGTTCTGCAGAATATGTTGGCACTATATAAACCAAAATGTAATGAACTTTTATTAAAAATGTGCCTGCTTTCTGCCTGAAAACCCTCTCTAAAGTTCCTGCCACTAGGTGACTCCCTTCCAGCTAATTTACAGTTCTATCCCTGTGGTTAGCCAAGGTTCGACCATAGATACATTAGATAAATGAGAAATCTTCACAGTGAATGGAGGGGAGGTTCTGTTCTGTCTTCACACAGTGAATGGCGAGGGGAGGGATTGATTTTCCTCAGTCTCCACACACATGTCTGCAAACTGACCATCCTGCAAATATCACAGCTTACAATGTAAGAAAAAAATCTTCTATGTATTTGTATGTTCGTCTGGTTGCTTGTGTTACTACAGGTGGGATATTATTCACAGACAGCAAGCAGCTTTCCTGACTGTGCCGATAGATTGTTTGTTTTTTTGTTTTTGCTGTGTTTTAGCTGCATCATGCTTGGATGTATTTGCCCTGCACTTACTGTTCAGTGTTATTGGATCTCTTATATTATGGTTTCTTTAGCTTTTCTCAGCTATTTGTTTGCTATTGTACAGTTACTCCTGACAGGATGGCAGAACAGTATCAGTAATGGAAAGAGAAGGGGGCAGACTGCTCCTAATTGTACATGCCCCCTGCCTGAGAGAGAAATGTAAACTGTGGTGCAGTCAAAATGGGGATATTAGCAGCAGAAAAACTGATGGGATACCATATATGAAGGGTTGTGTAGTCATAGAACGGACTGCCCAGCAAGACCCTGCAGATATTTCAACTTTTCATGAAAACTCAAGTACCCATTTAAAGAATGGAATGACACCAAATAAATCTCTATACATAAAAAAAAAATCTAAATATAAAAACAAAAATTATTACAAAGTCCACAATCGGGGGATCACGGGTGTAGCTTTCAAGGACCCTCGCAATCACCACACACAAGTAGTAGTGGTAGTATACCAACTATATAAAATAAATCTGCCACTTTGTGTCTACAATATAGTGACTAATTACAAGTCCACCTTCTGTTGGCACGTATGATCACCTCCTCTCCTCTTCTCTCCTTTTTTTTTTTCTTTTTTTTTTTCCTCTGGAGTGGCACGCATCATCTCCATTTTTCTTACTCCCAAGAGCTACGTGCAGTTTTAGATTGACACTCCTAGCATCTGGCTGTGAAGCAGCGTCCACCACCAAGCATCTCCTCCAGAGTCCACACCGCCCTTCTGCACCTCGGACCTACATGAAACACACGCCTACCTTTCACAACTGTTATTCCAGAGCCTGTGCTTGAGTTAATACAGCAGCTGCTCCACAGAGTTTTGCGCACATTCCAAAAATAAAACCAGGACATCTTTGATCCTCTTTCTATCAATTTCTGCGCCCGCAGGCTTGCAGATAGCTGAGGGGAAGACGAGTCTTTGTGTAATCTAATTTTACCTCGTCCACCCACACACAAACAAGCCTCAGGATCTTGCCAAGCATGTGCGTTCTTTGCCAGGAGACACACAAACACTCATGAACTGATAAAGAGATATAATCACAAGAGAACAGGTAATTACATTACATATATACATAGTCACAACCCTACCAGAGGATTTAGCTGCCCCATGCCATAACGTAAGAGACTTCGGCTCTGTGCAGAGTGATGGCACTCAGATAGCAAAACTCAGTATCGTAGTGCCAAAAGTAATCCTACTTCCTCCATGTTTCAGTACCATATCACAGTGATGCTGTGCTCCTTTTCAATTTGGTCTTTCTATTTAAAGTGTAACTTCCTTTTCATTGACTTTTTTTTTTTCACAATTGTGTCAGGCAGGGTGGTGTGAATATTTTAGTAATATACTTTATTAATCTATCAAACTTCCTTTTAATAGAAAATAGTCTGTAAAGTTCCTGTAAGCAATGATCTAACTGATGCTAGGTTCACACTTGTGTTTGAGTCTGAGTATAAGACTCCATACCCCATTCTGCTTAAAATAGGCAGAAAGAAAAGTTCTGCAAACAGGACTTTTCTCTCCGCCGTTTTCAGCAGAAACCTGGCAGACCCCATTATAGTCTATGGGGTCCGCAGGTAACTGCTTTTTAAGCGGATAGAGTTTCCATTTTTTGGGTCCCCAAGCAGACCTGAAGGACGGAAACCCCAAAGTTAGTGCAAACCTAGCATAAGCAATGCCAGAGACTCTCTCCGTACACATCTATTCAATGTTCATTGAGCAGAAGCATTTACCAAAGGGGGGCATGGTCCCTTCAAATGGTTGTATCTTCAGTTTTATACCACCTAGAAAAATGGTTCTGAAAATGGTTCTGGTATCATAAGAAAGCTGAGCTTCTCAGCTCTCATATGATGTCAAGATTTAAGAACTAATATAAAATAATCTGAGATATCATTAGTTAAAAACACCGTCAGGAATGTGATTTTATATGCAGCATGAACAAACTGCTGCATATTAAGTTGTAATTCCCAACACAGTTTTTAACTAATGATATCTCAGATTCCGTTATAGCTCATAGTTCTTAAATCTGAGAATTTCAGCTTTCTTATGATACCAGAACCATTTTTCTAGGTGGTATAAAATAGAATATAACTGTGTACGGACTTTCCCTAACAACAGCTCCGTTTTAGGGTTGCCAAGGAGAATATTACAGTATGTTTTATAATAAAAAGGAATTTAGATAGGGTAATAATGTATAGTACAAAAATTGTCAACACCCCCAACAACCTCTGACACAATAGCGAAAAAAGCTGAGAGTTACACTTTAAAGGTATTGCAATCTATAAAGTCTACCAAGAAGCAAGCAATGAATTTTTGAGGGCTTTAAAGGAGTTGTCCAGTTATTGAGAGGCAACTCATACTGTTTGTATAATGAAGAGTTATATAATTTTCCATAGATGTAACATGGTCATGCGATAAACACAAAGGTGCACAGTTAGTAACAGTCACAGCACAATAATCAGACATCTGGACTGATATTTATCCACTGGACGAAAGCAGAATGAATGACAGCCATAAGAAATGGATACAGAAAGTATATTGGAAAATTGTATAACTTTTCACTATACAAACAGTAACATTTGTCTTTCAATATTTGTCTGTAGCTGGACAACTCCTTCAAGAATCCACTGTAGTTGCTATGGCTGATAAATGTTTTTCCAGTGTGTGAGAGTTCATAAGGCGTCTGAGAGAATTTCCTCAGATGCACATACATAGAAACACAAAGTTCTGTTTGCATGCAGCTGAAGGCTGCATATAACTCAGTATCTGTTTGGTGCTTCAGGTCATGCTAGGAGTTCCTGCTATGAGAGAGGCAGAAAGAGCTGCTTGTTTCAATGTTTGGCCTTGGAGTAGTTTACAGCGAGGAAAATACTTGAAATAAAAAGAAAAACCTGATGAATTTACATGCACAATAGTCGTCATGCACAATAGTTGGAGGGAGCAGATAATTTATATATAATTCCTTCTAAAGTTAGTTTACATCTAGATATATATATACAGTGCCTTGCGAAAGTATTCGGCCCCCTTGAACTTTTCAACCTTTTGCCACATTTCAGGCTTCAAACATAAGGATATAAAATTACATTTTTTGGTGAAGAATTAACAACAAGTGGGACACAATCGTGAAGTGGAAGGAAATTTATTGGATATTTCAAACTTTTGTAAAAAATAAAAAACTGAAAAGTGGGGCGTGCCAAATTATTCGGCCCCCTTAAGTTAATACTTTGTAGCGCCACCTTTTGCTGCGATTACAGCTGCAAGTCGCTTGGGGTATGTCTCTATCAGTTTTGCACATCGAGAGACTGAAATTCTTGCCCATTCTTCCTTGGAAAACAGCTCGAGCTCAGTGAGGTTGGATGTAGAGCGTTTGTGAACAGCAGTTTTCAGCTCTTTCCACAGATTCTCGATTGGATTCAGGTCTGGACTTTGACTTGGCCATTCTAACACCTGGATACATTTATTTGTGAACCATTCCATTGTAGATTTTGCTTTATGTTTGGGATCATTGTCTTGTTGGAAGATAAATCTCCGTCGCAGTCTCAGGTCTTTTGCAGACTCCAACAGGTTTTCTTCCAGAATGGTCCTGTATTTGGCTCCATCCATCTTCCCATCAATTTTAACCATCTTCCGTGTCCCTGCTGAAGAAAAGCAGGCCCAAACCATGATGCTGCCACCACCATATTTGACAGTGGGGATGGTGTGTTCAGGGTGATGAGCTGTGTTGCTTTTACGCCAAACATATCGTTTTGCATTGTGGCCAAAAAGTTCGATTTTGGTTTCATCTGACCAGAGCACCTTCTTCCACATGTTTGGTGTGTCTCCCAGGTGGCTTGTGGCAAACTTTAAACAAAACTTTTTATGGATATCTTTGAGAAATGGCTTTCTTCTTGCCACTCTTCCATAAAGGCCAGATTTGTGCAGTGTCCGACTGATTGTTGTCCTATGGACAGACTCTCCCACCTCAGCTGTAGATCTCTGCAGTTCATCCAGAGTGATCATGGGCCTCTTGGCTGCATCTCTGATCAGTCTTCTCCTTGTTTGAGATGAAGGTTTAGAGGGACGGCCGGGTCTTGGTAGATTTGCAGTGGTCTGATACTCCTTCCATTTCAATATGATCGCTTGCACAGTGCTCCTTGGGATGTTTAAAGTTTGGGAAATCTTTTTGTATCCAAATCCGGCTTTAAACTTCTCCACAACAGTATCATGGACCTTCCTGGTGTGTTCCTTGGTCTTCATGATGCTCTCTGCGCTTTAAACAGAACCCTGAGACTATCACAGAGCAGGTGCATTTATACGGAGACTTGATTACACACAGGTGGATTCTATTTATCATCATCAGTCATTTAGGACAACATTGGATCATTCAGAGATCCTCACTGAACTTCTGGAGTGAGTTTGCTGCACTGAAAGTAAAGGGGCCGAATAATATTGCACGCCCCACTTTTCAGTTTTTTATTTTTTACAAAAGTTTAAAATAATCAATAAATTTCGTTCCACTTCACAATTGTGTCCCACTTGTTCTTGATTCTTCACCAAAAAATTAAAATTTTATATCTTTATATTTGAAGCCGGAAATGTGGCAAAAGTTTGAAAAGTTCAAGGGGGCCGAATACTTTCGCAAGGCACTGTGTATATATATATATATATATATATATATATATATATATATATATACTAGTCACATCTGGAGCTGGATTTGACGTCCTGTAGGTTTCTTTACACTCTCCCCAGCTGAATGAAGTAGACCAAGACACATTCTCTGTAGTGTAGTTTCTGTATCAATAGATCAATTCTTCAGGAAGATTTCATGTGAGTCTCACAGCAAACTCATCAAGGTGAAAAAAAGGAAATGATGAAATCCTTCACTTTAACTTGACGGCTGTAATGAGAAATCATTGTGCAGTTCCAGCATTTAAGCTTCGGAGTTTGACTTTATTAAATTGCTCCGTGATTGGCACGTTAGATATAGAGGATGATGTTATGGGGTACTGTGGAAACTCCGGCTGAGTACCGAATTATCAGAGTTTTGCTGGGACCTCAATCTTTATCCACGTACAGAAGAATTTAAGTAATATGTGCATGATGCCTAGTGAGCTAAAGGAGTCCGTGCAGTTTCAGATTCCAATGTTTTCCTATATTCCATTATACCTCAGACTGTAGGGAGTAGAGGAGACAGAGCGGGGATGAGGTGGACGTAAAATCTTTACACTTGAGTAGAAGGTTCTCTGAGGTTTTTGGTTTTCTTGTGTAGTTCCATACAGCTTTTAACCGCTTTATATAATTGTCTACCCCCTCTTAGGCCTGGTCATGGAAAGAGAATGTCTTGGAATCGGGAACCTCTGGTCGGTACACAGTGGAAACAGTCAGCACGGATGAAGGCGTCATATCTACCCTGAGCATCAGCAACATTGTGAGGGCCGATTTTCAAACCATATACAACTGCACTGCATGGAACAGCTTCGGCTCTGACACTGAGATAATACGACTGAAGGAGCAAGGTGAGGGGGGCTATATGCATGAATAGGATGCTCATTAAAGGGGAACACCACCTTAATTTACCTTATAGAGTAATAATAGAAGAGAACTGCAACAGGGTTCATTCAGCAGGACCCTTCACCAATTATTAGAAGAAGGAACCTGCAGTATTGTGTAAAGCACACTGGTCCCTTTAACTGCTAATGTATTACTGTAACATGGAATGTCCAACTTAACAATTACAATGCAGTGCCAATGGCGTTGCAAGAACCTCTAGCACAGCTCTGGTGATACATCTCTGAGCAGCCTAGAAGGGTTGAATTTAAAGCTAAAGTGCATGAGGATAACATGTGTCCATAAGGTGGCATTCCCCTTTAAATTCTGGTTTAGTTGTGATCAGTGAAAATAGGCTGTCACCAAAATTTCATTGGCTGGTAACCGAACAGCAGGCTAAGGTTAAAGTCATCCTCATAACAAGTGTAATGTTCCATAACATTAAAGGGAGACTCAGTCTCTACCATACCAAGAGCAATCTACTGTGTATGGTGCCATGTTATCACATTACTGTATCATTGCTAATGCAGAGGTGCATTATCAGGGACACTGTAAAGCTGTCCTTACATGTATATCAGCTGAACTATTTTGGTGGGACTAGAGGTCTACCATTTAATGTGTATGGGGATCTCCCAAATTGCTTCCAATGGCACATATTAGGGAAGAGAAGGGTTAGGCATGTTGGATATCAGTATGCCTCATTCATTTTGTTCTTGGACAGATAAACTGCTTCCAGAAGAGTCTAGCAGCGGCTTTCCCCACTCTTTCCATTTACAACATGTGCATGCTCAGTTCAGCCTATTGTGCATGTGTATTAGGATCAGGAGAGGAAGCTGTCGGCCAAAGGAACTATCTAAGGCTGAGGCCCCACATTGCGTAAAAGATGCTTTTTTGTTGCAGATTAGCTTTTCCGCAGTGTGGGACCTTAGCCTTATGGATATGGCTAACAACTCTTCGAAGTGCAAATCACCAACTGTGTACAAATAGTGGTTGTGGTAGTTCTAACAGATAAAATGGATTATTATTGACTTTCTTATGTTCATTACATTTCAGAATTATTTTTTTTAATTCTTTTTGCCCACATCCCTGCAGACTTATTGTCTGTATATAGAACAGTCTCTGCTGTTGTTCATTGCCCCTTTTAGGCAGGTATTAGTACCTTAGTTTAAAGTTCAAATTTTTCTAAAAACAGGCAGGTGTTTCCTCTAAGACACTATGCATGGGTCAGAGGGATTTCATGAGACATATTTATCACTGCATTTTCTGCAAGGAATCAATCACATTGAACATGGTATCTGATCTACAGACAGCATGTCATAGAGCAAGGTGAGCTGAGAAGATTGGAAAAACTTCCACGTAGCGGAAATGCATTGCATTTTATCCTGCAGCACTTTTCACAGAAAGTCCGCAGAGTTTTCCTGGATGGAATTTGCAGGGATTGTAAAACACAGTGTTTTTTGCTGCTGCATTTACACCACGTGGAGCCCCAGCCTAACTTCTGTTTTATTCATTAATATCCTATGACTTCGGGTGGTCCTGGTTAGTGAGTGACAGCTCTGTACGCACACTTATAGAAGGAATGCTGCCAGCCACTGAATAAGACTGCCCCCTGAGATCCTAAAAGCGGAATTTAAATGAATAATATACACCTTTTGTCAGTTTGCTGTCCATTTGTACATTGATTTCCGTTCACATGTCATCTGTTTTTCAAGTACATGTTAAAAAAAACATAAGGAAGCCCACTTTGACCCAAATCTAAAAGAATGCTCACATGAAATTTCAACATGAAGAAGGACAAGCCATAAGGTTATGCAAACTGAAGAAGTATCAGGTGTTGCTAAGATCTGCAAATTTTCAAGCACCTCCCTCCAATCTGTGACATGAGGAAGGGGAATAAAAGCCTGAATGAAAGGAAATTTTTTAGCCATGTAAAACCTCAAAAATCAGATGAAGTGGTATGGGATGATTGTGTGATGCAGGATCGGACTGATTGGAAGAATGTTACTGGACTGCAAGTGAAATTGGATGTCGCATCCCAAGCCTAGGGATGGTAAACCTACAGAAGGTGTTTGCACGACATTGGGCTACAAGATAGATGTGCAGCCACAGGTATGCCATCGTTCTGAAAGGCTATCATGGCACACAGCAAGGTGACAGTGGAGGTTGGTATGGAGGTCTATCATCTTCAGCTTTTGTTTTAAATGCAATGATAGCCAGAGATTGGTCTGGAAACCACGTGGCAACCCCATGAATAGGCCTTCACAAGGGAATGTCGCACCAGGGGTGGCATAATGTATGGTAGCCCAACCACTCTAGTCTTCATTTCAGGTCTCCAAAATGTCTCAGGAGTCTTTTTTCAACAGGACAATGACAATCCACATGTTGCTCATTCTACTATGAGCAGCCTACATGACCTAAACATGCTACAATGGCCTGCAGCATATGTGGACTTGCCTCCCTTTGGGCACATCTGAGATGTAATTGGTCGTCAATTGGAAAGGGAGCTACCAGCATTCAATCTTGGTGATTTGCGTGTCCAAGTACATTCAGCATGGCATAACATTCCTAACACAACCATTAACAACCCCATTAATAGCATAGTGTGTGTATTTCTGTGCATAGTACTCATACTCAATACTAAATAAACTGGAATGTTTTGAAAATTTTGTTTCCTTTTTTGTATATTTTTTTAAATCATTAACATGTCTATTTATCCTTTGATGTCCATAATTCCAAAACTTTTTGTTCTTGGTGCAATTTCAATGTTGAGGAGTGTAGAATTCAATGGGGCAATGTGCAGTCCATGGAGAACTTGGGCAGCACATGGATGGAAATCACTGACATGTGAATGAGCCTTATACTTAATCTTTTCTTGCACTAAAAACTATATTTCAATCTGTTTAGCTTCTCCTGCTCTATATAAGAATGCAGAGCAGACACCATGTTCAATGTGCTAGGTTCCCTTTAATGGTAGTTGTAGAATTAACATAAATTAATGTGCAAATCCAATTGATAAAGTGGAAAGACCCGTCATAAAGAATCATAACTATATGGTTGGCATCGCACCTTTGGATCGATCCACTGTACAGTGTTGGCTTCTCTTGCTGCTGTTGATTAAATACTATTAACCTTTGGAACTGGTTCAGAGCTTAAAAAGATGCTGAAAGATTTGGCAACTTTTTACTTAGTAGAAAATGTAAAAAAACAAGCTAGAATTAGGTTTATTTTTACTTATTTTTACAAAAGTTGTTTCACATCTTCTACTCCATTGATATCCAGAGCTGCATTTGGAATACTGGTAATGCTGTTTGCCCTAAAACTTTTATCAAAAGATCATTGACAGCTCCAATGTATATTAGTAGAATCTGCTGTAATTCTTATGTGCCTATTGCAGACATCATTAAATTATCTGGATATGTGAATGGCCTGAAGATAAATATCTCGTATCTGTAGCCAAATTCAGTATGCAGCACTTTACATTTTTCTGCTGATTCAGTGTCTGTACAGAGTATCCTATACAGATCTTGAGCTCCACCATGTCCATGTCTTCTGCTCCTCCTCAGGGTGTGTGATCTCATATTTTTGTTTCCTCCAGCTTCTACAGAATCTATTGTGAACAGTCTACACCAATGCACCATTTTGAGTAGAATGGGAGAGATTTATCATTCCCTCTATGCAGGTTTCTGGCATAGAAGGATGATATTGTGGCACACATTTGGTGCAAGGCCCATTCTTGTGCCAAACGTGCGCCACAACCCTCATTATTTGCCTTGCTCGTCACATTGTGCAAATGTTGGTGGAGCAGTGCCTGTAGCGAGGAGGCCTCAGAACAAAGTATTCATTATAACTCTCTCCAGTTTTCTGGGGAGAGTTATAATGCAAATCTTTGCCAGTTCCTAACTGGTGCAGATTTACATTCTGTCGCAGGGACGTGTGCCAGTTGGAGCCTTTATTATGACTGGTGTACGATATGCAAGTATTAATAAATATGCCCCAATGTGTAGCTGGTAACACTTAGATGTGCAAATTCTAACTCTCTCTGTGGCTCCTGAGCGCAGTTCAGCAGTACAGTGCATTTTGGAATCTCGCCTATGCAGAACATTTGAATGCTGCTTTGGATGTTATTGGAGTAAAACTTAAGATCAATACAGTCAAGCGATTACAGAGTTACTCCGCATTTTGTGGAGCTTGAACCTGTGAAATGATAAGCTACACGGTTCAGGACAAGGACATGTGGGGAGGGTCTTGTGCTCTCCTTATAGCGGGCAGATCATCTGCCTTTGTCACTATGGAGACTTCCCCCAGGAAATTATCTGTAGCTAAATCAGGTGAAAAAAGTATTTTCAATATATAGTAAAATAGTGTTTATCCAGCATCACTCGTGTCAGTGACATTTCACACCTGTTCGGTTTGCCGTCACCTGCGGCCACACTAAGGTTGTGCAAATCTGTCAACCGGATCCCACGGCATTTAAAAGCTTTACTAGAAATGTCTTTGCAAATACAGATTCTCTACACAGGGAAAGGAAATGAAGACAATTTGTTAGTGAAGTTTAGACTGAAGATGTTTGACTTGTGTAATGTCTGGCTGCCAGAGGGCCCGGTAAGATATTACACCGCGCACAGTTCATCACGGGAACCTCATTACATTGTCTGTAAGGTTATTATGGCGGCTAATGTAGTAGAAGGAACAAAGGAGCCTTCAAGGTGAAATCAGACACCAGCCTCTCATGTCATATTAGTTTACAGAAAGTGTGAACAGACAGAGGAAGGAAACGGCAAAGCGGCCATTTTGATATGGTTATAACATCTCCAAAACAGATATGTCATGCAGCAGTAAGAATAAATCAGGATCAAGAATATACTGGACATTTATTTATATAGTTTATCTAAAGGAGGCTTAAAATTGCAGTTGTAGCATAGCCAAAGTTATTTCTCATTTGTACACTATTTTATGTGGACAACTGGTAGATTAAGGGTAAATTCACACAGCGGATTTTGTGAAGGGCCCCCGTATGCAAAATCGGCCGGGGAAATCTTCATACCCTCAGAAGAAAGATTTACTTCCATCATTCACATCGGTGGGAGGCTTGGTTGAATCCACCTAAAGCATCAGACAGAACACTTCTTATATTTCTTAAAAAGAACCATCTGCCTCCCAGTGAAATGAATGAGTGGCAGATTTTTTTGTAATGGATTCTGTCACAAAAAGTTTGCTGTTTGTGCTTACCCTTACCATGATATCTCCATAAATTGTCATTCTACAGGAAAGCAAAAAACATTTCAATTACAATTTCACCTCTGCTATACCTTCATTCCAATGTTTCCAAAAGACAGTGAGAGTAATGTAAGAGAACAAAAATATCCATCTGGCCCCGTGTAAAGAACTATTCGCATTGGAATGTGACAGATCTTTTTGTAACAGCCGTCACATGGCTTCATTAAATTCAATACACATGACAATGAGACTATTCACATGACCATTTTTGACGGTTTTAATGGATCGTCAAAAAATAGATCATGTCTTTTTTCTGGCCATTTTCACAGATATCTCATTAGACTCAAATCTATGAGGGATCCATTAAAACAGTTGCTCCTCGGATGTTTCTTTTTCTCAGCCTTTTTTGTTCATTGGTCATTTCCATAGAGCCTCACAATCTATATAGACGACCGATGGACAAAATGGTTGTAAAAAAGGGACTTTTTCACTACTGTTTTCCATTCATTTTTGACGACGGATTTGCATCCTTTCTGTTTTTTCATATTTGATGGATCCATTGATTTCTAATAGGTCCGTGTACCTGTCAAAATGGACAAAGTTAGATTGTGTTTGTTTTTTTTTAACTGCCGGTTTTTCTGTTCATCAAAAAAATGGACACGTGCATACACTTATTCACCCTAATTATTTTTAAAATGGTAGTGTGATGGCCGCTAAAAAAACAGGGGTCACATAGCCGTTTTTCACTATGAATAAGGCCTAAGAGGATCAGTGATATGAATGGAGTGTGATAGGGTGGGATCCTGCTAAAGTTATTTCATAGAGCTTCTGAAGCTTCCATGAGGCTCAAGTACAATCAGGCGTGCTCGAGCCTCTGTATTATTAACCTCAATACAGTCCTTGGAAGCTTAGAACATCCATTGCACTTGAGTCTCATTTGCATATTTCTAAAAACAGGCTTTTTTGGTGCATCTTTTGGAATATCTAAAAGTTAAATTAGTGGTATAAATAGAATGCCCTACAATACATTGTGTCTGGTTTGATATCCAATTTCCCAGTGACAGACTGTACCTGGACCATCTCTGTTTCTTTGCATTCTTTAATAGAAAAGGGGGTGTAATTCTGGGTTCTTTGATGCTGTCCAATACATTTGATCCCTAAAGCGAGAGGAAAGGGGCTATGCTTGCATGCATCTCATAATTCACTTGCACAGGAATTATGGAAATAACTGAGCGGACAGGATCCGGTTCTAGATGCGTGACCTAGAGTTTGAATGCACATGTATCAGATATTTACATATATATTTGGACACTGACACAAATTTTTACCTGTTTACTGAAACATATTCAAGTTATAGTTATATAATTGACATGGACATAAAGTCCAGACTTTCAGCCTTCATTTGAGGGTATTCACATTAAAATTGGATGAAGGGTTTAGGACAGTGATGGCGAACCTTTTAGAGACCGAGTGCCCAAACTGCAACCCAAAACCCACTAAATTATCGCAGAGTGCCAACACGGCAATTTAACCTTAAATTAACCAGGATCTGTTTTATAGTGACCGTGCAATGTTATTACAGCCTGTAATAATATCACATCTGCTATAAAACAGATACTGTGTGATATAAATAGTGAAGGGCCCCCACATAGTACAATTCGATCTGAAGTGGCCCCCAGATAGTACTATATGTTCCAGAATGGCCCCCAGACAGTATTATATGCTTTACAGTGGGCCCCCACATAGCAGTATATGCTTCACAGTGGGCCCCCACACAGTAGTATATGCTTCACAGTGGGCCCCCACACAGTAGTTTATGCTTCACAGTGGGGCCCCACACAGTAGTTTATGCTTTACAGTGGGGCCCCACACAGTAGTATATGCTTCACTGTGGGGCCCCACACAGTAGTTTATGCTTTACAGTGGGGCCCCACACAGTAGTTTATGCTTTACAGTGGGGCCCCACACAGTAGTATATGCTTCACAGTGGGGCCCCACACAGTAGCTTATGCTTCACAGTAGGCCCCTACACAGTAGTTTATATTACTTACCTAGTCCCATGAAGAGCTGCGAGGGCTCTGCGTGCCCTCTCTGGCATGCGTGCCATAGGTTCGCCATCACGGGTTTAGGAGTTTCAGCTCCTTAACATGTGCAACCCTGTATTTAAAGGGACCAAAAGTAATTGGACAATTGACTCAAAGGTTGTTTCTTGGGCAGGTGTGGGCAATTCCTTTCTTATGTCTTTCTCGATTAAGCAGATAAAAGGCCTGGAGTTGATTTGAGGTGTGGTGCTTGTATTTGGAAGATTTTACTGTGAAGAAAACATGTGGTCAAAGTGGCTATCCATGCAGGTGAAACAAGCCATCCTTAAGCTGCGAAAACAGAAAAAACCTATCCGAGAAATTGCTACGATATTAGGAGTGCCAAAATCTACAGTTTGGTACATCCTGAGAAAGAGAGAAAGCACTGGTGATCTTATCAATGCAAAAAGACCTGGACGCCCATGGAAGACAACAGTGGTGGATGATCAGCAGAATAATTTCCATGGTGAAGAGAAACCCCTTCTCAACAGCCAACCAAGTGAACAACACTCTCCAGGATGTAGGTGTATCAATATCCAAATCTACCATAAAGAGAAGACTGCATGAAAGTAAATACAGAGGGTTCACTGCACGGTGCAAGTCACTCATAAGCCTCAGGAATAAGAAGGATAGATTGGACTTTGCTAAAAAAACATGTAAAAAAGCCAGCACAATTCTGGAAGAACATTCTTTGGAGAGATGAAACCATGATCAACCTCTGCCAGAATGATGGAAAGAAAAAAGTATGGCAAAGGCGTGGTACAGCTCATGATCCAAAGCATACCACATCATCTGTAAAACACGGCTGAAGCAGTGTGATGGCTTGGGCATGCATAGCTGCCAGTGGCATTGGGTCACTAGTGTTTATTGATTATGTGACACAGGACAGAAGCAGCCGGATGAATTCTGAGGTATTCAGAGACATACTGTGTGCTCAAATCCAGCCAAACTGATTGGTCGGGTTTCATAATACAGATGGACAATGACCCAACACATAAAGCCAAAGCAACCCAGACGTTTATTAAAGCAAAGATGTGGAATATTCTTGAATGGCCAAGTCAGTCTCAACCCAATTGAGCCTGCATTTCACTTGTTAAAGATTACATTTCAGACAGAAAGGCCCACAAACAAACAGCAACTGAAAATCGCTGCAGTAAAGGCCTGGCAGAGCATTAAAAAAGAGGAAACACAGCATCTGGCGATGTCCATGAGTTCAAGACTTCAGGCAGCCATTGCCAGCAAATGGTTTTCAACCAAGTATTAGAAATTAACATTTTATTTACAATGATTTAATTTGTCCAATTACTTTTGAACCCCTGAAATGAAGGGATTGTGTGTAATAAATGCTTTAGTTCCTCACATTTTTATGCAATAATTTTGTTCAACCCACTGAATTAAAGCTGAAAGTCTGAACTTCAACTTCATCTGAATTGTTTTGTTCAAAATTCATTGTGATAATGTACAGAACCAAAATTAGAAAAATGTTGTCTCTGTCCAAATATTTATGGACCTAACTGTATGTCATATTCTATAGAAATAGCCATAAATACAGAGTTGGAAATATGGATATGCCATAAATGTTTGATTGATACCTCTGAAGTTGGCACCTATATAGTTATGATATAGAAGCCCTCATGAATGTCTGATCACAATGTAATGACATTACTATCATAGTCAGTGATGTCAGTAATGTGGAGGGACAGTGACTACTTATCAGTAATGATATAGAGGCTGGTTGTCAGCACTATTAGATGGAATAGCTGTTACTATACTATAAGGTGTAGGTATTTGAACACAATGTTAATCTATTACTTTTGTACTATATTCAGGGATGTCAGTAACATGGGGCAGGGCTGTGACAACATCTTAGTGGTGACAGAGGCTGGTTATCATTAGTAGATGGATAGTTTCTGAAGTCTTTTTGCTGGAATCCTCTTCCTGTTGAGAAGGCAGCCACTGAATCCAGACTGTAAGTTTTGGAAAGTGAAACATGTAACGTTAGAAGGAAACTGCAGAAAAATGTCTTATCTGGCAGAATCTGTCAGTATACGTCACCTCACAGAATGACCCTCAGTGTGATCCAAGAAACCTTTCAGATTAAATGATTGCTGTAGCCGCACATTAAATCACATAAAATATGAATATTGTCGTCTCAGTAATGTTTCTCTTATTGATCGTGTTGCACTTTAAGCCTCATCTAAGACTTAAAGGAGAACTCTTCTTGGATAATTATCAGCTTCAATGCCTTCGTATTTTGACAAAAAAACAGTAATATCCCCTAGGTTAGTGGCTACTAAGAGCATTGCATTTTTTGACATCTACCTCATTATTCACAACCACTACTGATATTTTGCTTTGTTCTTTATTCCCTTTTATAGACACAAATAATATTGTCACTGATAGCAAACATCGCAAAGTGACAGCATGAAGATATAGGGTTTATTTAATCCCTTTATAAGGATTAGGATGCCTTTATTTTAATATATTATGCCTGCCATCGTGTTGCAGAATAGTGACCAAGTTTTCTCTTCCTATAAATTATTAAAGAACCACTATAATACTAGCCTCACCCCCTGCCCCCATTTACAAGAATATAACTACTACAGTCATGGCCAAAAGTTTTGAGAATGACACAAATATTATATTTTCACATGATCTGCTGCCCTCTGGTTTTTATGTGTGTTTGTCAGATGTTTTTATCACATACAGAAATATAATTGCATTCATATTATGAGTAACAGAAGCTTATATTGACAGTTAGAATGAGTTAATGCAGCAAGTCAATATTTGCAGTGTTGACCCTTCTTCTTCAGGACCTCTGCAATTCTCCCTGGCATGCTCTCAATCAACTTCTGGACCAAATCCTGACTGATAGCAGTCCATTCTTGCAGAATCAATGCTTTAATTTTGTCTGAATTTGTTGGTTTTTGTTTGTCCACCCGTCTCTTGATGATTGACCACAAGTTCTCAATGGGATTAAGATCTGGGGAGTTTCCAGGCCATGGACCCAAAATCTCTATGTTTTGTTCCCTGAGCCATTTACTTATCACCTTTGCTTTATGGCAAGGTGCTCCATCATGCTGGAAAAGGCATTGTTGAGCGCCAAACTGCTCTTGGACAGTTGGGAGAAGTTGCTCTTGGAGGACATTCTGGTACCATTCTTTATTCATGGCTGTGTTTTTAGGCAAGACTGTGAGAGAGCCGATTCCCTTGGCTGAGAAGCAACCCCACACATGAATGGTTTCAGGATGCTTTACAGTTGGCATGAGACAAGACTGGTGGTAGCGCTCACCTCTTCTTCTCCGAATAAGCTGTTTTCCAGATGTTCCAAACAATCGAAAAGGGGATTCATCAGAGAAAATGACTTTACCCCAGTCCTCAGCAGTCCACTCCCTGTACCTTTTGCAGAATATCAGTCTGTCCCTGATGTTTTTTCTGGAGAGAAGTGGCTTCTTTGCTGCCCTCCTTGAGTCCAGGCCTTGCTCCAAGAGTCTCCGCCTCACAGTGCGTGCAGATGCACTCACACCTGCCTGCTGCCATTCCTCAGCAAGCTCTGCACTGCTGGTAGCCCGATCCCGCAGCTGAAACACTTTTAAGAGACGGTCCTGACGCTTGCTGGTCTTTCTTGGGCGCCCTGGAGCCTTTTTGGCACCAATGGAACCTCTCTCCTTGAAGTTCTTGATGATGCGATAGATTGTTGACTGAGGTGCAATCTTTCTAGCTGCAATACTCTTCCCAGTTAGGCCATTTTTGTGCAGTGCAATGATGACTGCACGTGTTTCTTTAGATATAACCATGGTTAACAGAAGAGAAACAATGATGGCAAGCACCAGCCTCCTTTTAAAGTGTCCAGTGGTGTCATTCTTACTTAATCATGACAGATTGATCTCCAGCCCTGTCCTCATCAACACCCACACCTGTGTTAATGGAGCAATCACTGAAACGATGTTAGGTGGTCCTTTTAAGGCAGGGCTGCAATGATGTTGAAATATGTTTTGGGGGATAAAGTTCATTTTCTAGGCAAATATTGACTTTGCAAGTAATTGCTGTTAAGCTGATCACTCTTTATAACATTCTGGAGTATATGCAAATTGCCATTAGAAAAACTGAAGCAGTAGACTTTGTAAAAATTAATATTTGTATCATTCTCAAAACTTTTGGCCATGACTGTATAATGCTAGGGCCCCACGTAACGCATCGTGTTTTTTTCTGCAGTGTTTTTCATTGTGTTTTTGCTGAGTTTTTCTCTGTGGATTTTCTTCCCTTATTAAACTTATAAGGAAAATGCCAATGTTTCCACAGGTATAATTGACATGCTGCCATTTTGAAAACGCAGCTTTTCCGCAGCTGATTTTTTTTTTTATGCAATGTGTGGATGGAATTAGCCAGAATCTCATTCACTTTGCAGGTACTGTAAAACGCAGTGTTTATTTCCGCAGCGTCTCCACAGCGGCAAAAACTCTGTGTTTTCGCAACGTGGGGCTTTAGCCTAAGGCTCTGTTCATACCACATGAATCCAGTTGAAAGGTACTGTTTTCCCAAGATTAAGGATGCAACCAACTGTTGTGTGTTCATGTTGATCCTGATGCCATTGATTTAAATTTTACAAAAAAGGATCCATCTAGAATACATTATTTTCTTAAACTAAACAGAAAAACAGTACAGTTCAGCAGAAAGCAAAGCATGGTATGAACCTAGCCTAAAATTGCCTCCTACAACTATTATAATACTGCCTCCTAAGTCCCACATATACGAGTATAACTATAATACTGCCAGCTATGTAAAAGAATATAAGTACTATAATACTGGCATGTATGTACAAGAATATAACTACTGTAATACTGCCCCTATTTTACAAAAATATACCATAAGATTTCCCCATATTCAAAAGTATAAGTACTATAATACTGCATCCTATGACAAGGATATAACTATAACCATGTGCTTGCATACAGCCCCCCTGTGTGCAAGAACAGAAGTACTATATAGGACAAGGATATAACTATAACCATGTCCTTGCATGCAACCCCCTATGTACAAGAATATAAGTACTATACTATAACATTGCAGAAAATTGGAAGTCCAGCATCCAAATGTTCTAAGTAAAATAAATGGCTTCATTTCAGACAAGATAAAATCCATCAGTGTGAACAAGAGTAGAATACAGTTTACATGTATTAGATACATGTGGTGCCATGTCATAGCATGATATATGCTATAAGGACTTGCTTGGAGCGCATACACATTATTTTTTTTTTTTTTTTGCTTTTGTTAGGTGACAAGTTTTTAGCCTCTAATTGTAAATAATGAATGTTCATGTTCAGTGACATCAAGCATATGTCCTTAAAAGATATGGAATAGAAAAAGATATAGCATAGTTAAAGTTTATGTAGTTATTAGTCATTAGTTCTATCCTGTAAGATGGAAGAATGAATTACTGTGAGTGATGTCAACATAATGGAAGATGACATCACCAGCCAGCACAGCAACTTCTTTATCTTATAGTAAAGCATAATTTTACAACCACTGAGAAGATAAAAGGACAGTAGGACATGTACATTTGATTTTCTTTGCTGCTTCTGCTTTATAAGTTTCTGAAGTTGCAAAGTGTAAAGCCTAAATTGTCTGCACTGACAGTGAGGGGTTAAGGATGCACTACTTGTTGGAAGGCCTCCAAGCCAGCACGGATTTTATTAAATGACGGGGCAGGCAGGTGGAGAGCGCTCATTAAACAGTGATTTATAGACGCCGCTGTCATGTAGATTGAATCGGAACTAAATGAACTGCTCAGAATTAGCCTTGGGCACCTTCCAACCTAAGCGGAGACTATGGCCGCACGGTCAGATGGTGTCACGGAGATTGCAGGGAATATAAAACCAAATGCTTCTGTGTGCTCCAGTAGTGAGAGAGGGACACAATGACCATGACCTCTGCAAGAACCAGAATGGCTGGACCTTTTATGACTGCTCAACAGAACATTCATAGACACAGAAACATTGTCTGTGTTCATCTTCACCTTATTCTGACCCTTCCCAATAGAAGCTTAGTGTCTTATCAGTACTATACTAAACACTCTGCTTACCTCTGTAGCCATGTCCCTGAATCCTCCACTCTGTTCTACAGCCATATCCGTGCACCCTCCACTCTGCTTTACAGCCATGCCCCTGCAACCTCCACTCTGCTCTGCAACCATTTTCATGCAACTTCCAGTCTGTTGCACATCTATGATCCTGGACCCTTTATTCTACTGTACAACCATGTCCCTGCATCCTCCTGTAGAGTAATGTTCCTGCTCTGCAGTTGTGTCTTTTCTTTACACTCTCTGCTCTTCACTGCACCACTACTCTATAGTTGTGTACACACACACAAAAAATGACGCACCAAGAAGGAGTTGCTGGGAATGAAAAAAAACTTTCTAAGTGTGAATTCAATGATGATATATGGAAGTGATTATAATATTAGGGCGAAATGGTAAGTTTACTGAGAAAAATTGTACAACTGAAAGGAGGGTCTAGTACCCTGCTGGACCACCTCTAGCCTGGATATAAGATCCTGGATACTTGTAGGTTGTCGAGGCTGCCAGCTGGTTCTGTAAATGCTCATTTAGGCTAGGTTCACACTTGCTCCAGACTTATCCAGACTGCTAAAACAGCAGTTACCCGCAGACACCCCTGGACCCCATAGACTATAAATGGGTCCACTGGATGTCTGTCGAATTTCCACCGTTTTTATACTGAAACCGGCGGAGAGAAAAGTCCTCTGTGCAGGACTTTTCTCTCCGCCTATTTTCAGCGGATTCTGCACAGAGTCTCCAACAGAGACTCCGACGCAGATGTGAACCTAGCCTTAGCGATAAAGCTGGAGGCCCTGCCATGAGAGGCAATGCATATTGTTAGTGTCCTTCCTATCACTACTAGGGGTGACTGACTGTCTTATGTGATGGCTTCCCAGATCGTCACACCAGCAGTTAGAGCAGTGTGTCACTCCACATCATAGGAAGGATTGAAGCAGTTACCACAAGATCACCATACTTGAGCTCAACCATTGTTGGATCTCAAAAAGAACATGGATTGATCGCTATAGACCATACGGTTCCAGTCCACAGCAGTCCAGGTTTCTTGTTCATGACAGCGCTGAAAAAAGAAGGCGGCAGTGAGTGACTGTTAATGGCGCATAATGGGCGCCGTGATACCAAATTTCCTTCTGCTAAGTGTCTGGAAATAGTCTGGGCAGAGAGCGGGTTGTGTAATGAAGGCCCCACCTGTGTCTATATGGTGGACAAGGAAACTGTGGGTGCTGCTCTTGCTTGTCAGCGAATTAAACAATCCTCCCTTCTGGTGGTCTGTCTGGGATGTCCAGAACCTGTTCTTCGTCTGTATGCGTGCCCTCACTACTGCTCTGAACACCTTCTCAATAGCTCAGTAAGAACAGCCTAGATTGCAGGCAGCTCAGCAAAATGGCCATCCTATTTTTGTCTCAGTCCAGTGATGTCCACCTTGTCTATAAATCTGTCAACTGGGCAAATGTCTCGCAAAGTGTGTTGCAGAGGAATGTCTAGCAGTTAACAATCTCTCGCCTCCATTGAACAATGAGTGCAACCTTTGTGTAGAGTGCCAATCCCTGCCGCAACCCTCCATAGACAGCTCATCACAAGAAGCCTGGACCCCATTCTTTGAAAAACTCAATGGTACCTTCACTGGAAAACTGGATCACAGTCATTATGGTCACCATTACAGTATCCACAAAGATTGACATCCAGCTTTCCCAAACTTCCAAGTGGTAAAACTTACTAGTGAAGCTGTGTTAAATATGCTGGGTGGTAACTACTGAGGAAACTGCAGCTCTCCCAGAAACAGATATAAACTAGAATATGTAATGAATTTGCAGATGATATATATTCTTTTATGTTGGAGGGCAATGCTCTCAGTGTCCTGTGAAGGATTTGTAGCATTAACCACCCATCACTAACCTTGAAAAGAGACACTTAAGGTAAAGCGTCAGAGGTTTGTAGTTTTTTTCTCTCTTGTAAAAACTAATAAAGGCTCCAACCGCTTTCTTAATCTGGACCCACAAGGCAGCGACATAGGACGACATCTGTCACACAAGACACAAATTGAAAAAAATGACACAAATTAAAAGTGTCTTGTGCTGTCTGCCGGAGCACGATACCGATCCCACAGTCACAGGCGTCAAGATCCTGTCACACAAAGTGATGGCATTAACCAAATTGTGCACTAGCTATAGATTTTATTATTCCGGCAGGCTGGCGAGTCCCAGGGCAGATACATGTAACGTCTCACAGTGGAAGGCCGATGTCTGAGTCATTGTGGAGTGGAAAGCTCTACAACTTTCTAATAGACTTAATGGGGTAGATTTATGAAAACTGCCATATTGTTTTAGTCGTCCATAGTAACCAATCACAGCACAACACTATAAGAAATTAACTCTGCACTATGATTGGGTGCTGTGGACGACTAAGACAGCTTTTTAAGACACTTTTCTTAAATCTGTGCCATTGTGCTTATTTTGTATATGCTTTCTGTCAGAGAATTCAAAGAAAGAAACATATGCTGATTTAGTCTTGAAATACAAGACATTATACTATGAGGATGGGAGCGATTTGTGATACTATTGTATATAAAATATAGTGGATTGTCTAGATCAGTGGTCTTCAACCTGCAGCCTTCCATGTGGTGGAAAACTACATCTGTCAAGACATGCTAGGAATTGTAGTTTTGCAATAGCTGGAGAACTACAGGTTGGTGTGCACTCTTCTGGGCTAATACACTGAGAGGCTGAAACCCCACGTTACCAGAAACACAGCGTTTTACAGTACCAGCTAAATGAATGAGATTCTGGCTAATTCCATCCACACATTGCAGAAAAAAAAAACGCTGCGGAACAGCTGTATTTTTAAAAATGCACGTGTTTTTGTGAAAAACACAGCTTGTCAATTGTACCTGTGGAAACTCTGGCATTTTCCTTATAGGTTTAAAGGAAGAAATTCTGCAGAGAAAAACTCGCAATAAAAAAGTTATGCATTTCATCTGCGTTTTTTTCAGCAGTGTTTTTTAGCTACAAATCAATTGCAGCAAAAACTCTTGTGTATTTCATTGCTTTACTGCTGCATTTTTCATTTTTGGTCACCCCCCATATGGGCCAAATGTATCATTTACGCAGGTAAAATTAACATGCTGCATTTTTCTGCAGAATTTTTCTGTAAAGTGTTGGTAGGATTACACAACATCTCATTCTCTTTACTGAGACTGTAAAACACAGCATTTTTTTCACTTTGTTTCTGCAATAGCCAAAGATGCAGATGCTGCATTTCCTTAATGTGTGGCCTGAACCTAAACCTACATTCACGCGACAGAAGTTCAAAACAGCTGTGAAAGCATATCTTTTTTGCACCCGAGGTGGATCCGTTTTAATTACAGTATATGGAGGGATCCTTATATACAGACAAAAATGGAGACTGATCTATAATTTGATGATCTGTGACAATGGATCGTCAAAATATTGGTCAATAGCCTCCATTCACAGAAATCAAAAGTGTGACGTCCATTACAAAAACCCCGCTGTCACATGACCATTTGTGACATTTGTGTGAATGTAGGCTAACAAAATCATCAGTCTGTGAATATTACAATCATATTTCAATTTATTGACAGCAAGATGAGATCTTGGAGACAGGGGCATAGTTATCTGGGGTGCAGCAGTACAATCACTATCGGGTCCTGGACCTTGAGAGTGTCCCATTATCGATTTTGCCCTGGGGCCCAGTTGCACCTTTGCTTGGAGACAACCAGAATGTTACTCTCTATTCTTGACAATACAAGCTGTTTTTAGTGAATGGAGCAAATAGAAGTAAGATTTATATTACAAGCAGCTAAAAAGGTTTGGCGCCCCTCTAAACTCTCCTGGGTGTGGGGGATTGCTTGGGAGGATCTGGGGGATAGAACTGTACTTTTTACAGACTTCTAAATGACTGCAGCTATTCACTGACTCAATTCTGGTCATTTACACTTGGAGATTCATCAGCATTTTTTTTTTTTTTTGGGCTCAGTGCCCAAAACGGGCCGACGTCCCGAATGGATTCTTGCTCTTTTGCCTTGAGAAGGAATCCATTAAAATGTCATCCCTCACCCAGGACCCCTAAATCTCTCCCGTCCGGAGCGCTCAGCCTAAATAGTTTTGATTGAGTGTCACTTTTTATTAAGTAGATTATATATTTTCAAGTCTCAAATGTAGGAAAATGTGTTCTGGCTCTAATCAGAAGGAATGGACCTCAAATACAGGCGCCACTCAGGGTGGCTCAGAAATAACTCTGATTTAATGCCGGTGTATGAGTGACCCCCCTCCCCCTCTATTTGTCATTGACATTAGCTGACTCCTCAGTAAATCTTATGTAGTAGCATGCAGAAAATTCAGCCGTGCCAGGCTATAGACACCTGTTTTATCTTTAAACAGGTCGGAACGCGCGGTCAGGAGCAAGTGTGGAACCAGGTATGGATTTCTAACGTCCAGGTGAATATCCCCTGTTCTCTGTGTGTGTCCACCATGATGAGTGACCGAGATGGTGTCTGATCCCCAGGGCAGAAGACTCAAGAGAACTTTCCACACTTCTCAGTCTCTTACATTATGTTACTTTAGAAATGTCTGTAAATTCACAGGTAAAGTGGCTTCATATATTTATGTACCTCAAGAGCATTTCCCTCTCCAAAATAACAAATCCCCAGTAAATAGGACTCAAGTGAGTCATCCATCTACTTGGAAAACTGGTCAATATCCAATATGGATTCCTATACATCTTTAACATGGGATGTCACCAAGCTTTCTAAGGTTGGGTTCACACCAGCGTTTGGTTTCCTTTTGGGGATTAAATCCTGGAATCCGCTTGAAAAATGCGGTTTCCGCATTTTTCAGGCGGAAACCGGGCTTTGAACCCCATTATAGTCTGTGGGGCCCGTGTGTAACCGCTTTTTAAGCGGATTGGGTTTCCGTTTTTTTCGGGTCCCCAAATGGACCTGAAGAACAGAAAACCAAGCGCAGGTCACACAACCTTCTTAAATTCCTGAATGGCAGATATAAGAGAAGTAAAGATGTATCACTGACTGACTAGACAGATACACCATTCAGGACACTATGAAAGCTTGGGGATAACCATGACTGTTGTACCCTTAGGGTAATGCACCAGATTTGTTGCAGAAATGTCTATGGCTGAAAATCACTTTCATACATGTGAATGGGGATGTTTCTGCAGCAATGAATTCCTGCAGTTTCTAGTCAAATAAATGGGTCAGAAATTTCTACAACAAATGAAAATACTCCTTACAACTTCAGCTTGGAAAGTCACCCAGATTTCATAGATTGTGGAGTAGAAAATGTGCAACATTAAAGCTAATGCTCCACATTGCGGAAACACAGCTTTTTTTGTTCGCAAATTTTGTTGCTGTTTTTTGAGCCAAAGCCAGGAGTGGAGTTAACAGAAGGGAAACGACTAAGAACTTCCTTTATATTTTCCATTCCTTTTCAAACCAATCCTGACTTTTGCTAAAAAAAAAACACAGCAAAATCAGCTACAAAAAAATGCTTCCTTTCTGCAACGTGAGACCTTAGCCTGAAGGGGGTTTTAGGAATTTTTAACTTGATGACCTATCCTCAGTAGTAGTAGATGAATGGGGGTTTGACACATGGGACTACCACTTCTCTGGCCACGTGACGCCACATTCTTCAGATTTGCCATTCAGGACTTTAAGAAAGTTTAACAAGCAAGGCACTGACACCTACCCAGCTTTCCTAGTAACAATTCTTTTGAACTTGATAGATAAAGGTGACTCAAGGGATTCTAGTTAATGCGGATTTTGTTATTTATTCCCCATGAAATGCTCATTTCAGGAATTTTGCTGATGGGTCTACATAGGTGAGAAAATGACAGGCATTGTTCATCTTCAGCTCCAGCCTCCAGCAGATGTTTATCTTTGTCTTATATATTTCCCTATAGACACAGTGTTTCACCTGCTGTTTACACGTCACTGTCTTGGAATAACATAGTTCTTGAAGGGGCAGTCCACCATCAGAAGATTCCATCCACATGGCCTTGGGTGCCATGCACACAACTGTAGTCATGATGTTCAGATCAGAGGAAAATGGAACAGACGGCACACTGATACTTGACAGACCAAAACCTGCAGCTTTCACACAGATCTGTAAAAAATACAGCCATATTCTTAGTGCCATAGAAAAGAATGAGTCCATATGCATTATTACAGATCAATAATATGAATACTGCATAGACCAAAACTACAGTCGTATGTTCATTGGGCTATACAACATGGTAATCTGTGGATGTATCCTATAGGAGTATATGCATAGCAGTGCACTAACACAAGTATGTAGGATGCGCTTAATCTAGGGCAGACACACAGTTACTTACTACCATGTGGATGGAAGAAGACAAAAATAAAGAACAACGCCAGACCCTTATAGCAGGAATAATATTGTAAAGCAAGGAAAGAAATCTCGCATTAGCTTTAAGATGAACATGAATTTACATTTTAGGTTGAGAACAGCTGTCTTTACTTTTTGCATTATATCTTATACTTTAGTCACATCCAAAGCTGCATTCGCAATTCTATTGGCTTGCATTGACCTCTGAAGCTGCAGGACCTCATAACTTTTCTTTCCCTAGCTGGTACAGTGACTGTACAAAGCATGTTGTGCTGCAGTGCATTGTGAAACATGTAGTGTATAAATCTGGCACTGTATAGTCATTTTTTGGTTTGAGCTACATAAAGATCTCTTTTATCAGACTGAAATGGATTTTGGGGGACAGATAGAAGCTGTGGGGGCTATGTCTGTAAGTACAGTCCAATCAGCTGCAGCTGTACAGTGGATCACTGCAGCTCTGGGTGTAACCACAGTATTCAGTTCGGGATTAAAGTTTAGGATCTGTAAGATTACCCAAAATAATATGCAGATTTATCCTGAGAAATTCCATCCGAATGTGAATATACTCTCTTATAATAAATACATTAGATCCCCCTTCCCCAGCCAAGTGGTTTGGAAATAGGTGCTGTTAGGCCAAAATATACCTCCCCCTTGTGACTAGGTCCAGAACTGCTCTTCATGTATATAAATACTGTACTTATAAGCAACAATAATGACAATATGAGAAAACTCTATCTTAATGGAAAATATATAAATATATATTTAAAGGACCCGCTTCAGACATACTTCTCCTGACTCTAAACTTGTATTTACTGTACAGTCACCGAGGTCACTGTTTTCTCACCACATTTCTGTCTGTGTGTACTCCTCTAACCCCCATCCCCAGAAACAAAAATCAGGTCAGGGGCCATTTTATCTGTAGAGAGAATTTCTTTGCTGAACAGAACGTAAATGATTAATTATCATACACTGGATATAGCAAAAAGCAAAGACGTTTCCTTAGAGATCTCTCGAGGAGCCCCCAATATTACTATGTCGCTGATCATCTGCCATCGCCCACAGTTACTAGCTCTACAGCATTCTCATATCTAGGAGGAACCTATAGCTTTGTTCATCCTGAGCCCCCTGATTCAAGATTAGAATGTCTAAGCTATAGTAAAAACTGACACCAGACAAAGTAATTAATGACAGAGACAAATGATGATCTGCACTATAAATTGATATGCCTTTCAGGGTCTGTAAAAAGCAAAACGACAATCAATGTTTAGGAATAGAATATAATAACTAAAGTAAAGACTGACAATGAAACATGCAGAACAGTAAGACCAAAGGAGAATGAGAAAAATATGGAATGCAATTCATAATAGAATTATGCCATTCAGACTCTGAGGAAAGCTGGGTGATAGAAGACAGAGGAAACTTAGATCTCACTCAAGACATCTACTCAGTGATATATTTCCAGCTAATTTTTTATTCCTAGTAGAGGGATTCATCATTTGGTAAGACAAGCACAATAATTTCTGTGAAATTTGTAGCAGAGTTGTGTGGAACAAGATAATAAATGAACGTGTGCGATTGTCAAGGAGCTAATATTATATGCAAATTAATTCTAGCTTGTATTGGCAGCAGGGGATGGGCTTGTTTTCCCACAATAACCTGCATTCACCTATCTGCTTCTAGAAATCCCCGTTACCAAGTCTGCATGACCCCCCAATATGACTTGTGTCACTTTCCATATCACACTGGACATGCTGTTGTAGATTGTGCATTAGTGCTGTATACTGAGGGCACAGACTACATGGGGCCTGTAAAGAGCAGTATACGAGCCATAGGACTCCTTAGTGCAGCCAGTGGTATACAGTATATCAATAATACGGAATAGAAAAGGTTTATATAGTAGACCATGCTGTTGTAATCTTGTGGAATAACGCTGATCAATCAGGGGAAAACTCCCAATGCTAGATTGGAAATGCTGCTCTGGAAGTGACTAGAGTATCAGTGTAATCCAAGATCAGTAGACAATAAATAACAGTTAGTGAATGTCCTATGTACATAGTGTTAATAAAGTTGTCTTCTGCCACTACACTGCTCCTCAGGTTCAAAGTCATTGCTGTTATGTAGAGTGTCCATAAGAATAGTGATATTACTAAGTACCATTTAGGTCTGGCCAGTGGTACAGATTAAAGCTGACCCCTTCTGTTCTGCAGGCTTCCTCCATCATATGATACTTTTACTGAGTCACTTTGCTCAGGTCACGTGATAAAAAGTCTATGCATACAAGTGGTTTCCGTTGTTTCTATTAGACTCGGGTGCTTATAACTGTATGTTGTGTGGTGGTCTTGCTCTACTCGTCAGTTTGGGTCTCTTCTTACATCCATAGAAATACAGAGTCATGCAGTGATGCAATGATACATGTGCTTGATGTGCACTTACTGCTGTCACTTTTCAGAAGTGTCTGCCACAACAAAACAGATAAATGGTAATATCTCTAGGTGAATAAAACATAATGACTGAACTGTGGCTGCTACTCTGATTTACTGATATATGGATCATTTTACTTTACGTATCTGCTGCACTGGAATAAATGTGAAAAATATTCATTAATATCAGAGGAGAGAGCCTCCAGATCGGAGTGTCAGCTCACCATCTCCTCTTCTCTTGCAGAATCCGTCCCAGTCACAGTCATCATTGGTGTTGCAGTCGGTGCTGGAGTGGCGTTCCTGGTCCTCATGGCTACAATTGTGGCATTTTGTTGTGCTCGGAACCAGAGAAGTGAGTGTTGTTATTAATGTGTCATTAGGAAGGTTGAGGTGAGGGGGTTGCATTATTTATTGGCCGTTTTACATGAATAAAGCCTATTCATAATAAAAAGTCCTGCAACGTCCTACTAGACTTTATTATTAAATTTTTTACCATTTTTAAGATTTCCATTTGCTGTCAGCATTAGGGGGTACAGAGGTAGCAAATGTAATCGGCCCCCGGTGCTGCTCTACAGCATAAAAAGACACCTATATTATACATAGCACATGGTAAGTGCGGCCCCATTACATATTTTGTATTGGGGTCCAGGAGCTTCACATTACGCACCTCTGTTTGGGACCATTCTTGTTTACATCCAAAGGCTAAAAACCCACACAGTCATAATTCTCCTCACAGCTGAGGGTTTGTTACAACTGTATCCAGTCTAGATAATCATTTGTAAGCTAAACATGTCTTCAGCACCAATCTTTCTCCTGTCTTTATAGTTTGGTACTATGTGACAGTGCAGATTGCAGGCTGTTTAGAATTGTCTAGACTGGATACAATTATAACAATTCCGTTAGCTGTAAATGATTGGTTTTGTAATGTTTTTCAGCCTATGATTGTAAAAGTGAATATTCCTATTCCCTGACAGCAAGATCCTGATAATGACAAAGGAATTAAAACAAAGTGTATTGTAGTATTTGATGTATGGTGCAAACATCGGCCATTATGATGTTACTTAGATCGCTCACTATTTATTGCCACTCTATTTGCCAGTTTTAGCCTCTTATTAATGTGTGTATTCTCTAGATCTGAAAGGCGTTGTGTCTGCCAAGAATGACATCCGTGTGGAGATTGTACACAAGGAACCGACGAATGGGAGGGAGACAGAGGAACATTCTAGCATCAAACAGCTCATGGTGAGATGGAAAACTATGCATCAATGTGACACATACAATGTAACAGTTTCAATGGGACAGCAGACTTGGCTAGGTGGCACTAGCTAGAAATAAGTAGGCAGGTAGACCGAGACAGATGATATCACTTCAGCTTCTTGTATCATAGTTAAAGTATTAAGCAGTGGGATTCTGCTCCCAATGGCCAAAAATATGGAACTGAACTTGTAGGAGTTTGCATATGTTTCTGGAGTTGCTCTTTAAAGGGAGTCTGTCACCAGAACCCAGCATATCAACCCATCGCCACAGAAAGGTTAGCGTAACTTGAATTAAACTGTGTTCTTCCTTTGTGAATTGCTGCATCCGTTGCTGGGAGGTTGTTGTTTTTGTGAATATGCAAATGAGCTCTTTGGAGCAATGAGGGTTTTACTGCTTACTTCTTTTGATATTACTTAATCGTTGCTCCAAAGATCTTATTTGCATATTGACAATTACAGTGATATCTCGGCAACAGAGGCACCAATTCTCAAGGAGGAAAATAGACACACATAGCTTTGATTCAGGTGACCCTAAACTATCTACTGAGCTGGGTTGATATTCTGGGTTCTGGTGACAGACTCCCTTTAATTTTGGTTAAGGTAGAGAAAGTGTTTATATAAGCCAGGGGTTGATAAATTACTTCCTCTTAGGGGCAGAAATTCAGGAAATTACAATCTTCTTGCTCTTGTTCATCACTTTTCATGACATCACCGCAGAAATATTTTTCATGCAGGTTCTATAACAGGATATAACAGATCGCTCTATAACAGGATACCAATCACAGCAATCAGTACCATCTCAGGGATACAGATGTGAATATAGACGCTGGACATGGCGTGCTCAGGATATTCTATGTGTACATGCAGCCTGATAAACTGCTTTATTACAGCGTATTAATTACACCTCGCATTTCATAAATCTGGCTTCTAAAAAAGCAGCTCCGAGAAGCTCTTTAATTTGGGCAGATTTATCTTCCTCTCAACGCATAAATGTGATTTAAACTTACAATCGTTTCTGATAAACCGTTTCCTCGCCTGAAATGTATCGCACTTTATACAGTTTCGAGAGATGAAATTTAAGAGAGGCTGAAACCTAAAGCCCGACGCGTAATCCTGCTCCCACATAATCAATGGCAATCACCCAGCGGAGACGTTGTATAATCTAAGTGTGCAGGATCTGTCCTCGGGGAGCGGCAGCCCTTGTGTAACGCAGCGCATTCTGGAGATAATTAACTAATAATATAGTGCGCAATACTTAACGGACTGCTGCATAATTAACTAAACAAATCACCAGGAGCATATATGAAATGTGCTGAGGAGGGAAAAACAAAAGCTACAGAAACAAAGTTAAGAGAAGAAACTATGTTTCAAACACAGTAGCAGCATAAATCTCTCTCCTGTGCTAGTAGTTTGTTACAATGTATTAGGAAAGGTAAACTGTATTAGGTTATTTTCACTCAACCGTGCTGATTCTCGGTTTTCGTGGACAAGCTGGCATCACGTGTGGCATCCATTTGATTTTTTCGCAAGCCCGTTGTGGGAAATCTACGAAGACTGGCGACACCTCATAAATCAGGGGCACCCTCCATTAGGCCGTGCACCTGCACTGAAATTCAGTGGCACCTGATCATAGCTGGGAAAAATTTCAGGCATCATTTATGCCCCATGCCAAAACCCTCCTCACATCCCTTTACTGGAAAGTGGCAAGGGTAGCATAAAAGTGCAAAAAGTTTTTATGTTTTGCTAATAATCCCAACTTGTGAAAAAAATTGCAATTTGTTCATGCCTTGTACTTCAGAAAACTTGCTTACAAGGCATGATAAATCTGCCCCACAGACTGTCAATGGGAGAATTAGGTCTGTGAAAGCTGAGCCCTGTTTATGAATTGTCAAAAAGTAGACCTGTCACAGACCACAGGCCATGACTTCCAGTCACGTGAATAGAACCTTAATATGTATGGAGTCCAGACTCCTTAGGGCACAGAGGACTGTCTGGACTGGATACACTGTAACAAACTCTCAGCTATGAGAAGTATTAACCCCTTCCCACCGCAGAATTTTTTACTGTTTTATTAGCCCCTCCTAGGGAGCTTGAACCTGTAATCTTTTGACCAGCCTCATAGACCAGCCTCAATAGTTATATTCTTATAACTATAGAGGCTTGTAATGCCCATGATTACAGTGGACTCTGATTGCGGGCATTAGCTCCAGGTCTCCGCAGTACATTACAGCAGAGACCTGGTGGCTGTGGCTGCTGCTCTGCAGCAGAGTGGCCACCATCTTTAAAGACCCAACATCCGCCATAATAGTACAGCGGATGTAGGGAAGGGGTTAAAGGGTTATTTGTAAATTAAGGTTATCCATTGTTTAATAAAAAGTTCTGTAAATTATTGCATTTATTTCTGCTGTAGTCTGTGTTCCTGTAATTTGTGGTAAATTTATGACTGGTGCTACTCATGCCAGACTTCATAGCCCCGGGGCCAGCGGAGGGTGTGCTTCATATATATGACACAGTACACGCCTCCTCATAAATTAGTCCGCCGGGTTGTGCGCCTGGGGGGAAATGTACGCTCCACCCCCTGCACACCTTCGCAACACCCCCTTTTTAGGTAAGTGGCAAAGGTAGAACAAATTTTAAAATGTCACATTTTTTGCGCAAAAAGTTTTTGCGACTTTTTATGCTGACTTTTTTATGGCACAGTAGATCTGGAGTTGTAAGAAGCAAATTTTGAGCAAATAAACCTATTTTGTGACTTTTCTGAGTGTTGCAGGGCTTGATAAATTACCTCTTTGTGTTTCAACTTCTCACCTTCTTAGAAATATAAGTTTGACATGAGTGAATGAGAACAGCTTTATGTTATCTGCACCAAATCTGTACATAGCTGTCCCGGCTGCCCTCCTATGTGTGCTAAACAATCTTACTGGAAACTAGCAAAGAGATGTGTGCAGCTGCTGCAGTATTCAGCTCACAGCACATTGTATATGGGTTTGCTCCCTCTAAATGTACAGAGGAATGTTCTCATTCACTGACAGCAAGCAGAGCTTTTCTTTTATACAAAGATTAAAACTTACATAAGAAGGTGCCAGTAGGGGCTCCAATATGACTTCAGTGAAGTAGCCCCCTCCCCTATGAGCCTATAACCAGGTATTGCTACAAACATGACGTTTTACATAAAAGTAACATATATATATTTCTATACATATATAGTATCTATATATGAAGATTTAATGTCCCCGCTCTAAAGGTGGCAGATTGTGTCCAGGACTGAATGCTCCACTCCACAGCCATTGCAGTGTAATATTGTATATATGAGGTAACCCACTATAATGCATCACGTCCATCAGTTTTATCCATGATCTTATTTTATAGTGCCCGGCGGGTATCCTAATTTCGTGGTTAATGTCTGGGAGCACTGTCAGGTGATGTGCACTTGGCTCAGGATCACGTCTGCCAGCTCATCGCTCACTTTGCATTCAGTCCTGATGTAAAAGTTCTGCCTCAACAAAAAGTTATAAGAAGTAAGAAATTAATGCGCAGAAGAGGCTGAACTGTCACTCCTGCACTGTAGCCCTGTGCTGTAATCCTGGCACCTGTCCCTCTTCTGCCAGGCTCACTACCACAGCTTGTGTGTCCTTCCAGGAATGCTGCTGATGAATCTGTAGCTGATCTATCGTTTTAATCACTTTCCCAATCTGTCATAACGGAGAAGCATGACATTGTCAGCACCGAAGCTCGACGACCTGCATAGCCAATGAGCCAGCGCTACGCTCTGTGATGGGATGAGTGTGCTCTATGATGGCACAGTGACAACAACACCACATTATGGAGGGTTTCCTCATAGCCTCACCCTCACCCCCAAGGTTAGCCAGTATTAAAGGCTATGGACACTTTTGAAAAAATAAAACTAAAGGTTATCATGAGTTTAAAAGGTATAGCAAGTTTCAGGTTGTCTTTATTCTTTAATTCATTATTGGAGACCCTGGTTTCCAACTTTTCTTATGTGGGATTGTCTTTCTCAAAAGTATATGGTGGATGTGAGATATGTGTGTCCCCAGGATGTTGCTGCATTCGCTAGCTCTTCAGTACATCAGCACATATTCATTCTTGTATTGCTTTACCCTTCTACAGTCCATGATGGAGTGCTTCATCCTTGTGCTAACAGACACTGATGCAGAGGAGAGTGTGATTTTCCCCTCTCTACCTATACACAGTCTGTTGTGTGATCTCTCCCTCCTTCCCTGCAGTTGCATTGCCTGTGTTTTCTTCCATATCTACTGTACAGTGTTACTATACAGCCTGTGTGATATGCCTTCTGGATAATATTGAGGGAAGATATTGAGAAAGCGGAAAGTCAACATACAGTAGAAAATGTTGATGCTTAATCTACAGTATGTCAAAAGCAGCAGGAAAATCAGCTAGATGAAGAGTTACACAGACTCTACAGCAGCAAAATGTTGGAAATTTTTAATAAAGACTATTTAGAGAGTTTAGAAAAGTGTTTATAGCTTATAAAAAGAAATGTTCTTGAATTCACAATATTTACACAGATGTAGGTAAAACCATAGGTTTTTATTATTATTATTATTATTATTTTATTAACTAGAGCACCATTATAACTTTGAGTACATATAATGCAGAATTTGTTAGCTGCAGTCCTATGTATGATCACATATAACCGGTGACTATACCACTGTTTAATATTCTTAATACCACACCTCAGCTCTGCTTTCTGATCAGCTGTGTTATGTAAGTGAGCATTGTACTGTCTATTACTCAGACATACTTCGTGTCTTCTGCTCTTTATTTAGATTTAAATTGACTAATAAATTCACAAAAAAACAAACATTGACGTTTAATAATCAGGTCCCCTCCCCCAACATACTGCACACCACGGGCAGGTGCAGCAGCGATTACAGGATACAGATTGCTGCCTTCTGCTCTGCTTCTTAAGATTTACTCCGTTACTTTAATTAAACACAATCGCACTTCGCTGGATCAGGTAGAAAACAAAGCATATTTTATCCTAATTGCTGGGAGGTGACAGCGGCCTGTTCACAACGTCACATCCATCAGGGAGGAACGCTCTGCGTTGCAGCACAAAGTGACCGATGTCAGGACTGTCTCCGAATAACCAGAGTAAGAAGCTGCCGGATCCCGAATCCAATTAGTGCAGGTCATGTTGTTCACGTACAGATGTAGCAGAGCTGAAATTTGACTTTTCTTTTTAGCTTTATCATAATGTGATGTGCTGCTTCCTATGTAGCTCCACAGAAACATATTATTATAGTATATTTTCCACAGGGTGGAAAAAGATATTTTATTGGATTTTTTCTGTAGTCCTATGTAACACACAGATTACACACAGTGATAATTTACTAAATACAGATAATATAGTAGATGTTACCTGCAGTCCTATGTAGCACTACAGATAACACACTAAGTACAGATAATGTAGTAGATATTACATGCAGTCCTATGTAACACTACAGATAACACACTAAGTACAGATAATGTAGTAGATAGTACCTGCAGTCCTATGTAACACACAGATTACACACAGTGATTAATTACTAAATACAGATAATGTAGTAGATGTTACCTGCAGTCCTATGTAACACTAAAGATAACACACTAAGTACAGATAATGTAGTAGATATTACCTGCAGTCCTATGTAACACACAGATTACACACAGTGATTAATTACTAAATACAGATAATGTAGTAGATGTTACCTGCAGTCATATGTAACACTAAAGATAACACACTAAGTACAGATAATGTAGTAGATATTACCTGCAGTCCTATGTAACACACAGATTACACACAGTGACAACTTACTAAATATAGATAATGTAGTAGATGTTACCTGCAGTCCTATGTAACACTACAGATAACACACTAAGTACAGATAATGTAGTAGATAGTACCTGCAGTCCTATGTAACACACAGATTACACACAGTGATAATTTACTAAATACAGATAATGTAGATGTTACCTGCAGTCCTATGTAACACTAAAGATAACACACTAAGTACAGATAATGTAGTAGATATAACCTGCAGTCCTATGTAACACACAGATTACACACAGTGATAACTTACTAAATACAAATGATGTAGTAGATGTTACCTGCGGTCCTATGTAACACTACAGATAACACACTAAGTACATATAATGTAGTAGATATTACCTGCAGTCCTATGTAACACACAGATTACACACAGTGATAACTTACTAAATACAGATAATGTAGTAGATGTTACCTGCAGTCCTGTGTGACACACAGTGATAGCTCCATGAATACAGATAATGTAATATATGTTACCTGCAGTCCTATGTAACACCACAGATACATATAATGTAGTAAATATCACACAGTCTAAAATCAGATAACATCGTAGATGTTACCTGTAGTCCTATGTAACACCACAGATAACACACAGTGATAACTCACTAAGTACACCTAATGTAAATGTTACCTGCAGTCATGTGTGAAACACAGATTATACACAGTGATAATTTACTAAATACAGATAATGGAGTAGATGTTACCTGCAGTCCTATGTAACACACAGTGATAGCTCCCTGATTGCAGATAATGTAGTAGATGTCATTTGCAGTCCTATGTAACACCACAGATAACACAGTGATAATCCCTGAATACAGATAATGTACAGTCATGGCCAAAAGTTTTGACAATGACACAAATATTATATTTTCACATGATCTGCTGCCCTCTGGTTTTTATGTGAGTTTGTCAGATGTTTTTATCACATACAGAAATATAATTGCATTCATATTATGAGTAACAGAAGCTTATATTGACAGTTAGAATGAGTTAATGCAGCAAGTCAATATTTGCAGTGTTGACCCTTCTTCTTCAGGACCTCTGCAATTCTCCCTGGCATGCTCTCAATCAACTTCTGGACCAAATCCTGACTGATAGCAGTCCATTCTTGCAGAATCAATGCTTTAATTTTGTCTGAATTTGTTGGTTTTTGTTTGTCCACCCGTCTCTTGATGATTGACCACAAGTTCTCAATGGGATTAAGATCTGGAGAGTTTCCAGGCCATGGACCCAAAATCTCTATGTTTTGTTCCCTGAGCCATTTAGTTATCACCTTTGCTTTATGGCAAGGTGCTCCATCATGCTGGAAAAGGCATTGTTGAGTGCCAAACTGCTCTTGGACGGTTGGGAGAAGTTGCTCTTGGAGGACATTCTGGTACCATTCTTTATTCATGGCTGTGTTTTTAGGCAAGACTGTGAGAGAGCCGATTCCCTTGGCTGAGAAGCAACCCCACACATGAATGGTTTCAGGATGCTTTACAGTTGGCATGAGACAAGACTGGTGGTAGCGCTCACCTCTTCTTCTCCGAATAAGCTGTTTTCCAGATGTTCCAAACAATCGAAAAGGGGATTCATCAGAGAAAATGACTTTACCCCAGTCCTCAGCAGTCCACTCCCTGTACCTTTTGCAGAATATCAGTCTGTCCCTGATGTTTTTTCTGGAGAGAAGTGGCTTCTTTGCTGCCCTCCTTGAGACCAGGCCTTGCTCCAAGAGTCTCCGCCTCACAGTGCGTGCAGATGCACTCACACCTGCCTGCTGCCATTCCTCAGCAAGCTCTGCACTGCTGGTAGCCCGATCCCGCAGCTGAAACACTTTTAAAAGACGGTCCTGCCGCTTGCTGGTCTTTCTTGGGCGCCCTGGAGCCTTTTTGGCACCAATGGAACCTCTCTCCTTGAAGTTCTTGATGATGCGATAGATTGTTGACTGAGGTGCAATCTTTCTAGCTGCAATACTCTTCCCAGTTAGGCCATTTTTGTGCAGTGCAATGATGACTGCACGTGTTTCTTTAGAGATAACCATGGTTAACAGAAGAGAAACAATGATGGCAAGCACCAGCCTCCTTTTAAAGTGTCCAGTGGTGTCATTCTTACTTAATCATGACAGATTGATCTCCAGCCCTGTCCTCATCAACACCCACACCTGTGTTAATGGAGCAATCACTGAAACGATGTTAGGTGGTCCTTTAAAGGCAGGGCTGCAATGATGTTGAAATGTGTTTTGGGGGATAAAGTTCATTTTCTAGGCAAATATTGAATTTGCAAGTAATTGCTGTTAAGCTGATCACTCTTTATAACATTCTGGAGTATATGCAAATTGCCATTAGAAAAACTGAAGCAGTAGACTTTGTAAAAATTAATATTTGTATCATTCTCAAAACTTGTGGCCATGACTGTAGATGTTACATGCAGTCCTATGTAACGCCGCAGATAAATTACCTGAAAAATGGCAGATAACATGCTCAGCTTTGCTACATTTGTACTGTACACTATATTACTGGTTTTGATAAAGTTGGGATACTTCTACAATATGACATATTGGGCTGCTGCATTCATTGTATGCCACCTAATAGTACGAAGCTGGGAAGAGCGGCGATGTCTATTCTTTACGTCGTGGTTTCACCTCCGAACCTCTGGGTTATCCCTTCTCTTTCTAGCAAATTTGCTCATAATAATTGCGTTCAGACAGAACTTGGACACTGTCTGGCAACAATCATGAAGACTGTGATCTTTAGAGAGAACCTGTCACCACCCACATTACCTTTGTTCCTCTTCTCCCCCTGTTTCTGTAGTCATTTTGCTTTACTGAGTTCCTTAGTTCTCCGGATGATATTGTATGCAAATTAGCCCTTTGAAATGAAAATGAATGAATAACTAGTCAAATAATTCGCTAGTCCTAGCCCATTGTCTACTGGGCATGAACCTTCCCTGCTGGGCATGAACCTTCCATATAGTTATAATAGGGGCAGAAAGTCCGCAGAGGAAAAATCTGCGGACTTTCTATGAAAAATGCTGCTGAAAAAACGCAACGCGTTTCTGCCTCAGGTTAATCTGCAGCTTTTTTTTTTTTTGCTGCATATTGTTACATGGGGCTTTAGCCTACAAGAGTGAAGTAAAGATTGAAGGGGACTGGTGACAGTCAGTGTGTAGGACATTGGCTATCTCCTGTGCTCCCAGAAGTGAAGTGGGAGCGCCGACTACCACCAGTTCTGCCCACATTCAGTCTGCTGCACTCAAGTTGATGTGGAGCAGGAGAAAATTCCTGCAGACTTCACTTTGTGGGACAACCCCTTTAAAACTCCTGGGCCCCAATGCAAAATATGTAATGAGTTCCCACATAGCATGTGTGGTCTATAATACTGGTGTCTTGTTGTGTTGTAGATAGGCCTTTGGACCCCCTGAGGTTCCAGAGTCCTGCAGTTATTGCCTCTTCTGCTCCCCCTATAGCAATGCCCCTGCTGGAGATCATCAGTGTAGCTGGGAGAACACCGAGGCAATGAGTAGTTTATAAATAGCCATAATGCCACATAAAACTGGGTACACACCTACAAACAACTTTTTTTTACCCCACAGAATAAACATTTTCCTCTACCTGAATGCATTCCCATTAAGCCCTGCCTTCAAAGCAAGCAGTAACCGATCAAACACAAGCAATTCCCTTATAAATCTGCAAAGACCCCTCAGACATGAGCAACTCAACTCCAACCTTGTAATAATCTCTCAAACAAGAGTGATTCTCCTCTATCTCACTGATAACCCCTTAGACATGAGCTATTAATCTCCAGCTCTCTGATAACCCATCAAGCACAAGTGATTCAACCCCAACTCTGTGATAATCCATCAGACATAAGTGATTATAAAAATATAATAACAAATAAATTCGGGGTTTTTTTTTTTTATATAGTGCTAACATATTATGCACAGATAAAATGAGACATTGCAGACATAACAAATCAATTCACACAATAGGATTGAGGGCCCTGATTGCAAGAGCTTACAATCTACAAGGTAGAAGGGGTGACACCAGAGGTAGAAGTGCTTATACAGTGGTCCAGCTATTTGTATGAGATAAGATTATGCAATTAAATACATCTGTATGAGCCAGTCACCAGCTATTGTCTTTGCATGCAACGATCTAAAGTGCCTGGGCACGCAGGATTACATTTAAAGGCATCATGCCCTGAGGGATAGCTTAGAGAGGAAGGTTGAACAGAGAAGGGTTAGTTTGGAGAGAGGAAGCACAGAAGTGTTAGATTAGGAAATGTTATATGCCTGCTTGAAGAGATGTGTTTTAAGACATGTTTGATTGGGTGTTAATCTCATTGTCCAGTATAATGCATTGCAGAGAACTGGTGCAACTTGAGAGAAGTCATGGAGAAGGGAGTGGGAAGTTCTGATTATAGAGCATGTTAGTCTTAGATAACTGGCAGACCAGAGAGCATGGGTAGGGTGGTAGACACAGATGAGTGAAAAGATATAGAGAGGTTTAGTGCTATGGGGAGCTTTGGGGATGATGGTAAGACGTTTAAATTGTGTTCTGTAGTGGATGAGCAACAGTGCAGTGACTGGCATAGATAGATTGGAGGCTTCAGTGTAGCATCTAGATGGATAGATGAGCTTCACTGCTATATTCAAGATAGATTTTAGAGGAGAGAATGAATCAGGGCAACAATAAGGGTTTTTGATGTTTCCTTGGCAAGGAAAGACAGATTCTGAGTTTTTGAGGTGCAGATGGCATAAGCATACAAGTGATTGGATATAAGGAGTAAAGAGTTATGGTAAGACCACAGACTGAAATGGAAATATCAGCGACAGGTCATTTATTATATAATGGAAACAGCAGTAGTTCAGTCTAGATTCAGATAGAGGGAAGATATGATATTAGTGACAACAGACAGACAATAGCTAGTGTTCTGTAGTAGTACATGAGTGATTTCACCCTTCCCACTCTCTCATATGCCTTACAGAAGCACTTACTGAGAGTGACTTGTAACACCCCCACACACACGCACACACACACACACACACACACACACACACACACACACACACAAAAGCGAGAAATAGCATGCCACTGACTGCCTTTAATTTAGCTGATTCATATTCTGTGAGCCCAGAACAAGACACTCATAGCCTTGCTCCCCCTTCCCCATCCAATATCGCCTCTTTCTCCCTCGGGCAAAGCAAGGAGAATGGCACTGGAGAATCAATAGCAATTATGAGTAACATTTCCATGCGGCGAAACATCCGCAGCACCAGTGGAGTGTCCAGTACAAAATATATATTACCATATCTGAGATGGATTTCTACTGGCATCAGAGCTAAGAGAGGTGTTAACCCTTAATTATACCTAGAACCTTGTGGTGTGCATAGGATTAGTAAGTGGTTAGTACCATTACCTCTGCTCCAGAAGGAACATAACATCTGCATTGACCTCTGAGGACAGAGGATATAATGGTGCAAAATACACTCATGCCACTGAAAGTCAATAAAAACATGTAAAGTTGTATGAACTTTAAAGGGTAGCAGTGACCCTATTAGCAGCTTATGCAGTTAGAGTAGAGTGTACCTGTAGACAAGGGGGACACCCAGAATTTATACCTCCTGTAACTGACATGCCTTGTATAGCTCTGCCCCAGCTACGTAGGAGGTAGAGTGGAATATGGTGTAACCTGTGGCTTTATCCTTCTCTCATAGATCGACAGAGGAGACTTCCAACAAGACTCTGTCCTTAAGCAGCTTGAGGTCTTAAAGGAGGAAGAAAAGGAGTTTCAGAAGGTAAGGTCGGAAGAGAAAGCAGCAACACCTGCAGCATTAGAGATTACACCCTCTGTATATACTGGACAAAGTCTTTTCGGGGGTCCCAAGATCTCTGCTTGCCATCAGTGATTGAATACGTTCTTGCTTACATCTAGAGACTGAAGCCCAGATAATATGCACAAGATCAACAAAAGTATGGGGCTTATATTGGTGACATTATTACAGTATAGTAGTATTATAAGAGGAGTGGCTGATATCAGTCACATCTTAGCACAGTACAATGGCCTTATAAGAGGACCAGTTGATATCAGTCATATATCTTCGTACAGTCCAGCAACATTATAAGCGGAGTGGATGGTATCACTCACATTTTAGTACAGTACATTAGCGTTTTATAACTTGCATCTTATATATAGCTGCATTATAAAAGTTGAGGCTGATATCAGTAATATCTTTTTCAGTGTAGGCGCATTACAAGCGGCACAACTAATATTACTCACATCTTATCACAGTACGGGAGTGTTAAAAGAAGAGGAGCTGATACACTATCGCATCTTCACACACTACAATTCTATTATAAGAAGAGTGGCTGATATCTGTCACATGTTATTACAGTACAGCAGCAACTAATATCATTGACACTTTATTACAGTACAGCAGCATTCTAAGCTGAGCAAATGGATTTTGAGGCAGAATCCAATAGGAGTCAGTAGCACATTTTTTCCTCTAACTGACTTTGCAGCTAAAGGAAAAAAGAAGTGTCATGATCTATCCTCAGGAAGATTCTGCCTTGCAAAGCCAATTGAAATGAATGGGAGTCAAAAAAGCTACCTTTTTTTGCAGGGGTTTTTGCAAAAACTAGTGTTTTTTCCGCTTCCTATTTATTTCAATGGGGTTTGCAAGGCATAATCCACCTGAAGATAGGTCATGACGCTTGAAAAAACGCTGTGTGAATATAGCCTTACAGTACAGCAGCATTATAAGAGGAGAGGCTGATATCACTGATATGTTATTACAGTACAGTAGTGGCTGGTATTATTGACACCATTGATATTAGTCACATCTTATTATTGTACAGCGGCATTATGAGAGGAGAGGCTGATATCAGTGATATCTTATTACAGTAAAGCAGTGGCTGATATTATTGACACCTTATCATCAACACCATTACTGTGAAGCAGTATTAGATGGTAAGGGACTGATAATTTGCGTTCTGTTACAGTACAACAGTGTTATCATAGGAACAACTGATATTAGTAACATCCTAGTACTGTGCAATAGCATTATAAGTAAAGCAACTGATATCAATGATATCTCATTATCATAGAGCAGATGATAGCAGTCACATTTTATTACTGTACATCAGCGTTATAAGAGGAGCTGCTGATATCAGTCACACCTTATTACAGTACAGCCGTTATCAGCCTCTTCTTATATCAGTGACAGCCATGAATGTAAAAGTTTCTGGAGGTTCTCAGAACTAGAGACATGTGATATACAGTAGTAAGCATGGGGTCAGGAAGGTTTGTACACTTCCTGTTTCCCATTCCATTGAGGAACACTACTGTCAGCCATAATGTGTATGGCTAGTCCAAGATTTAATGTTTAGCAGATGGACAGCATATAAGTAGCCCCTGCACATCAGATGATTGTCAGCCAGGATCAGCTGTTGCGGGAGAGAAGAATCAAGTAGTTGGATTTGTTCTTGATAAGCCATCACCAGAGGTATATGGCAGCAGCTTTCTCCCCTCTTCGATTTAATATAAACACTCTGTTCAATGAAATTGACCTTTCATATGTATGGGGGGATTGTGTAAAATAGCCATGAGAAAGCTATCTTATGTGTATGGGCAGCATTAGACTGTCCCTTTAATAAAGGTTAGCTCTGATGCAGTAAATGTTTTCAGACTAAAACTTAACTAACCTCCTGCACCATAACTCCTGATTCATCTCCCATTGTAACAATGGCACAATGACTGTTGCAGAGAAACTAAAGCTAGTATGCCACCATCCAGCTTCATAATAACATTCACAGCCTTGACCTAGAATGACCTAGAAACACTTATTTTGCCTCCAAACCACTTGACAAAAGATAGAGTCTGTTTTACAGCATAGCCCTCTGGCCGACCTCCACATAATACCAAGTGCCTTGCTTATATTCCAGCCACTCTGGATCACCAACCTGCCACTTTACCAACCAAATAGGAGGCCACACTGTTAAATAACAAAGGTCCTGTCAGCTATATCCTTCTGAGCTGAAACTGTAATAACACAATGAGAAAGACAAGGGGTCACCATGGGGGGAGAGGAAGCAGCACAGGTGACCGGTGCTCATGTATGGCAAGAAAAACAACACTTGCATAATACACAGCATTGGAAAAAAAAATCATGTGGATCACAACTGTAGCCATAATTATCATGAACTAGCACTTACATAAGTAACGTTGGGTTCACACCTGTGCTTGCACTTGGGGATTCCGTTCCCCTTTCCGCACGAAAAATGCAGAGAGAAAAGTGCTGCATGCAGGATTTTTTTTCTCCGCATTTTTCCACCCTTTTCGGGCAAAAACCGAGCGGAAATCACACGGACCCCATTATAATCTATGGGGTCCGCGGGTTTCCTAAGGTGACAGCTTTTTTATGTGGATTAGGTTTCCGTTTGGGGGGTTCCCAAGCAGACCTCCCGAATGGAAACCCGAATGCAGAGGTGAACCGAGCCTTACAAAGGTGAATAAGTGTACAATGAAAGTTCTGTAACTTTTTGATATACTCTTTTTTACATATGCTAAAAACCTATTCAGATGCAATACTTTTCAGCTGAGGTTTTGTTGCATTAGGCTAGGTTCACATCTGTGCCGCAGTCTCTGTTGGAGACTCTGCCGCAGAAATCGCAGAAAATCAGGTTTCACTATAAAAAGGTTTCATTATAGAAATGGTGGACACCTGACGGACTCGCTGGTAACCGCTGTTTTAGTGGTCCGGCTCTCCCAGTGGACCCATGCACAGATGTGAACCTAGCCTTTATTGAATTCAGTCTAGACAATTCTCTCAGCAGCACAAATATTTCCTGATAGTTTGTTACATTGTGTCAGTTCAGTTAAAATGTATTGGTATGGAGCCCAGGATGCTACCTCACAGAGGGTTATCTAGATTGGATATTACTGTAAGGCTATGTTCACACTACCATTGTAAATTCGAGTCCCCTCCATCTGTGTCCATTCACATTGACTCTAATGGAAACAACCTGATGGACGCTGTCTTCTGTCATGTTTGTTTACTTTTGTAACGGAAGGAAAATTAATAAACATGACAAGAGAAATCTTCCATCATGTTTATACTGGGGTGAATGCAGATGGACACTGGTCGGCGGGAGCTCCATCTGCATCTGTCATTCTGTGACAGATGAGAACAATGGATATTAAATAACATTAGTGTGAAAATATCTTAACAAGGGGTGAAAAGTATTAGGTCAGATGTTGTTCACCCTTATATATCCCCTTGAGAGAAGCAGTTCTAGGAAATGGTCCTGTAAAGCCTTGTTCACCATGCACTGTGCATGTTTTAGTGGGGATGCCGCATAATATAAAATTGTAGTATTTTGTCTCCATTGTTTTAAGATACATTTTCTGGTCTTTCTTTTTTGTAGAATTAAAAGTTTCTCCCCCTTCCCCCGTCACCATCAGTGACAGTATCATTTCACCCCCTCCCCACCAGTGTTATTTACATAAAGATGAGGGACGTGGTTTAAAGGATAATTAATCTCTTCTCCTCCAAAAAATGATTTTGTGTCATATTTAATCAAAGTGGTTTCCATAGCGACTGCAGTAGACGGCTCTCATGGGGCTCGGGGTTTCTAGAGCTTTTTGTGTCTCTACTTCTCTACTTCCACTCATTCTTAAAGAACAGTGGACCTGCTGGTCACTGACCTCTCTCCTCCTTTTTTTCAGCTGAGATTTTGGACTGGCTGTGAGACTCAGTATTTAGCTGACTATACACATTAGAAATGAACTGTGGTGGGTTGCTTGTATGGCCAACTGTCCCAAAACATGAACAACCATGAACCTTCCATCTGCCCAAGACCCTTGGAAAATGAAAAGCCTTTCAATGCTTACAAAGTGCTGAAAAGAGAAAATGCTAGACACTTTGTGGGTGTGTTAGTAGTACAAACAAAGGCCCACAATACAAACATCACCCATAGGTCTGTCAGTCTAGCCCATACACTTCAGATCGTGGCAGACAGATGGCAAAAAAAATCCAATACAATAGGTTTTGGTTCTGACCAACTTTAGATGATTTTTGGCTGTATGAGTGAACTGTCGTAGGTTTATGTACAACCAACCAACAGCAGACACTCCAAAATCTGCCAGTTCAGCAGTCTAAAATCGAAAGTGTATGACCAGCTTTATCCAGCTGTCTAATACTGGGGGATTTATGAAACTGTCTATAAGTAACTGCCTTAGTTGCCCATAGCAACCAACCACAGCATTGCTCTCATTTGTTATAGTGCTCTTGAAAAATGCAAGATCACGATGATGGATATAAAGTTTGTTGTTTGTATTTGTCAGTCAGCTCTACCGTCCATTGTTTTGATCTTATCAGTATGCTCCACTCTATGGCTTCAAGACACTGCCCAATCTTGGTTTTTATCATTTACACATTTCATTCGTTGTCTCATTTGCTACCCCTCTTCCCCTAGCTGTCAGGTTCCACAGGGTTCAGTCCTAGACCCTCTCTTTATTCTTTACAGAGCCCTTTTTATGCTGATGACACCCGCTTCCTGTGACATTGCCTTTGTACTACTACAAAACCCCAGTGTCTTCTGTCTCTCGGGGAGATTTATTAAGCAAAATCCGCCAGAATTCTGGCAGAATTTGCACCAAAAAGGTATCTAGCATGCTGTGCACCACATTTATCAAGTGTCTTAGACACTTTTTTAGAAACTTTTCTGACTTGACCGAAAAAGGTGCGTGGCCTAAGTTGCACCAAAAACTTTTAAGACACCTAATACGAGGTGTAAATTTAGACTAGATAGTCTAAGAATATACCAGATTTATCAAACAGTAAATCTGGTGCAGTCTAAGACTGTCTAGTCTAAGTTTGCACTGTCTAGATTTTAGACTGTATTAATCTGCTCTGATGTCTTCTTGTGTTTCCACCATGTTTTTTTTCATTCTTTATATTCAACCATTACTTGCTTATTCCACCTACACCTCAAAAATACTGTATCTTTAGAAAACATTGTTTTCTTGCCATGGAAGAATCAAAAACCCTTATTGTTGCCCTGATTCATTTTCTTCTTGACTACTGTAAATCCCTACTAATCTGTCTTCCATTTACTAAATTTTCCCCTTTCCAATCCATCCTGAATGCAGCAGCCAGACTCATCCTTCAGTCTATTGGTTACACTGATGCCTCCAGTCTGTGCCAGTTACTTTATTGGTTGCTTGTCCACTATAGAATACAATTTAAACTTCTGACAAAGCACTCCATGGCAGTGCAATTCCCTACATCTCCTCCCTCATCTCTGTCTACCACCCTACCTGTGCTCTTCATTCTGCCAATGATCTATGTCTTCATGCACACAACATAGTGTGTGGCCTGAGGGTGGTCTGATGCTCCGTTCCATTATTTTATAGGACCTGCTCTTTATATCGGAACAGAACATTTTGGAGCGGAGCATCGAAACACGCTCGGGCTGCAACCTCAGTTGTGTGCATGAAGCCTAAGACTAACATCCTCAATAATCGGAACCTCCCATGCACATTGCCCGATTTGCACCAATTCTCTGGAATTAGTTAACCCGGACAATCAGATTACTACTCATCTTGCATAGTCTCTGAAGTGCCTTATAAACACGTTTTTTTACACAGGTTTATCACATTCCCTAATCTATTTTTTCTATGTTTATTCTTCCTAAACTAACTACCCCTCCATTTTACATTATTTCTTCTTCTAAAAGTAGCCTTGCACACCAACTTACTTTGTACATGCAACTTTATTTGTGTTATCCAGATGACTGGGCCATAGTACAAGCACTTTTACATCTTTTGCTCCCTCTTCTTCCTCAAAGATTGTAAGCTCTTGTGAGCAGGGTCCTTACTCCTGTTGTGTGAATTGATGATTGATGTATTACCCTGTATTGTCTAATATTGTCTCTAACATGTACCCTCTGATTTGTAAATGCTGAAAAATATGTTGACACAATATAAATAAAAAATTTTTATCATCAGAATAATGGACATAAAAACTGTAGCGTGAAACCAGTTTGTTACAGTTGTATCCAATATATATAACCTGGGCTCCATACTGACACATGTTACAGTACATGCAGAGATACATTGTAAGAGATTATCACATTATCCTGATGTGTTTTGCTCACAGAAAATTGTCCACACTGAATTTTTTCTAACAATCCCTCAGCTGTGAAAGTATTAGGTCAGGATGGGTTTTCATAACGTACATATAAGTATTGAATGTTCAGATTTACTGACTGGAAGCAGAGGTGTTAACAATGAGGAACTAAGACAGACAGCTACAGAACTTTCATTGCCAGTGATTCAACTTTAGAAGTTATGTAAGGGCTAGTCCATAATCATTTTGGCTCGAGTAGTTGTCCACACCTCTTATCCTTATTCCACATGATTTAGTTGATGCTGTGTGAATGTGATTGAGAACTGATTTTCAGCCTTCTGTATCAGTACTCCGCTTCGCTTGATGTCACTCAGTGGTGCCCTTCATTGCTTATTTCTGGGGCTGAGCTCATTACGATTCCTTGAATTAACAATACAAAAATCTTTAAAAGTATCGTAAAATGTATAATAAAATGTGTGAATCTAATTACATAAATCACATTAATTTTGATGGTGTTTTAACACTATATGCAAAATCCACAAAACAGACCCAGCGTGTGAAAACACTCTGAATATTCTTACCTTTTATGATAGGTAATCCAGAAATAATGATTTCTCTTCTTCCCCAGGATCCCACCAATGGCTACTACAGTGTCAACACCTTCAAGGACCATCACTCAACTCCAACCATCTCCTTATCCAACTGTCAGCCAGATATACGACCTGCAAACAAGCAGCGGGTGCCAACTGGCATGTCCTTCACCAACATCTACAGCACTCTGAGTGGCCAGAACCGTCTATATGATTATAGTCAGCGCTTTGTTCTTGGCATGGGCAGCAGCTCCATTGAGCTTTGTGAACGTGAGTTCCAGAGGGGCTCAATGAGTGACAGCAGCTCCTTTCTGGACACTCAGTGTGACAGCAGCGTCAGCAGCAGTGGGAAACAAGATGGTTATGTTCAGTTTGACAAGTCCAGCAAAGCGTCCGCTTCCTCATCCCATTACTCCCAGTCGTCTTCTCAAAATTCGGACCCAAGCCGGCCACTTCAGAGGAGAATGCAGACACATGTGTGACCATGGGCCTTATGCGAAATGCGTCAAGATAGCAGAAGGACGTTCAGCAGATAAGGCTTATGACAAGGACTTTGGACATTCTGGTCAGGATTTAAGGGTCGTGTGGAGCCTCCTGAGATATTTATCTAGTTTTATATTTATATGAAAAAAAAAAAAACCATAAAGAGGAGATGAGAGGAGGATCTCCATATTGTACAAAGCACTTTGTTCTATGGAGTACAACAAGCCATGCTTCTATTCTTTAGGTGGGAGGGAATGAAACATTTTATAGACTCTATCCCTGGAAAATCAAAAATGTCAAGTTCCCAGTTGTGTGGAGCTGCGGTGCAGGGTGAAGCAGGAATCTAGCCATTAGTAAGCACAATGCTGATGAGGAATGGAGATAATGGCAGGGTAGGAGAGCCTGGAGGGGGGGGGGGGGCGCCACCAGTTCATGTAGCAGTAATCTGGCCTATATGTGACAAAGTAAGGTCCCAATTTATTCTGTGTATCGCCGACTATATATATATAAAAATACTACGTTCAGTAGATGATAATGAACCTTTTCTATAAATGCCCCCTCCCCCAACATACCCCAGTACTATGTAGAATGATTCCCTCACCGGCAGGGGATGTGGCTATAAGAAACAATGGAGCAGATCTTGATTTTCTTTGTTTTGTCTATAATTTTGTCATGTTTTCTTTAAAAAAAAAAAAAAAGACGAAAAAAAAAATCTCTAGTTTCAGGGACTGTGATGGAGTAATCGGTTACCATCGTGTCTCTTCTCCACATCTTTTGAGGACCCATAACATGGGAGACGTCACATGCCTAATTTATATGATTATTTTATACTGTTCATACATTGTTTTTACTCCTCATAATGTAATACGAACTAATATGAGGTGATCGATGGGTATGTCGATGGGTACTGACCACGGGCATTGTCACATGATCACTGGATAAAACATTCCGTGGCGGCTAGGGCGCAAAATGTGGAAAGGTAATGGAGCGTTAATGTGTTATCCTTCAATAAAATAGGCAGTGTGTGTGTCATAGTGGGGTCAGCCATGTTTGTTGGATATCTATATATACATATCTTTTAATAAATCCATGTCCGGGCACAGGACAGCCAGCTGTTATTGTCACGAGTCTGGAATTTATTTATTATCACTGTGGTGATGTTCAGCAGTGTCACAAGACAATAGTGACAGATACAACAAATGTTGTATGATCTGTCTATGTTCATGGCTCACTTGGAAGCGCTTACATACAGATTTTCACCTAAAAGTCTATACACTGCAAATTCCTTTCCTCCAGCATCAGTGGGACCTGAAAGGTGCTGGATTATAAGGTGGTCATAGAAACATTAAAAGCACTCCCTCGTGAGTAATTTATCATATGGGGAAATTTTTTTTAGGGCACTAAATCACCGGCAGGACCTTAATGATCAATGGTTTAATGTCCCAGATTGCCCTATCCTGATGTTGTTCATAGCCAGGATGAAAAATAAAAACCCTTTATACTTACCTTGTTCCTGTAATGCTAGAACCTGCATAGCTCATCTGAAACCAGAGTAGTATACTTTGGCTTCGGTATGCATGCACCAAAGCTCAGATGCATGTGCAGGGAAACCAAGTTGTACTTCCCCAGCTTCACTGAAGCTGCTTCGCTGCGTAGGTGCTGGGAGCACCAAAATTGAGTCCAATAAGACTCACTAATAAAGCACAGAAAGTCACAAAATCTTTGAACGAATATATTACAAAACACACAAAACTCTGCTTTGTGATTTTTTTTAGGGCAGAATTCTGGAGTACAGGAGTTGAAGAATATTCCAAAGCCCCATTTCATTATAGTACTACCAAGGAAATACATCAGATTGTCAAACTGTGTTTTTCCCATCAGTCTTTTAGGGTATATACTGACTCTCTATAATAGGGTTCTCTAGACCCAACCCATTTGATGGCGGTTTCCTTGTATCAGTTCATTAGTATACAAGAACGTTTTTGAAACTGCTTTTAATGTCAGATGGTCAAGAAAAGACAGTAGATCAAGATTATGTGGCAAACTATATGCAATCATATGGGTCATAACAGTGATACAGTTGATCCTAATAACTTTATTAATACAATTCCATATAAAAGGAGTTGTACAGCCCTTAAAAATTATTCCTATCCCTAGGAAAGGTCACTGATATCAGATCAATGGGGTCTGACACTCAGCACCCCCATCGATCAGCTTGTACCAGATCTACACAGTGTAAAAAGCCAGGGAGTTAAGCTGCAGTAAGCTGCCACTACACAGTATACAAAGCCATCTATTTCTAGCTCCATTTGTAGAAAAGGGTTTTAAAAAAGACATTCAAAAAGCGGCCTCTCTTGAGGCAATGTCTCCTTAATGAGACATAGTACCTGTCATATACGGACCGTCGTAGCACGTGACATGGGTGCGGCTGTCTGGGGTTAATCCACTTACTCAATTTTGCACTCACCCTTCACTCAGTCTCCAAATTGAGTGTAAATTGCATCCCAAAACAGTCCATGCAACCCAAATCCATTCTGCCACCTCTACTGACTTACTAGGCTCAGTAGCAACCTCACTCACATATACAGTGCCTTGCGAAAGTATTCGGCCCCCTTAAACCTTTTGCCACATTTCAGGCTTCAAACATAAGGATATAAAATTTTAATTTTTTGGTGAAGAATCAACTACAAGTGGGACACAATTGTGAAGTGGAACGAAATTTATTGGCTATTTTAAACTTTTGTAAAAAATAAAAAACTGAAAAGTGGGGCGTGCAATATTATTCAGACCTTTTACTTTCAGTGCAGCAAACTCACTCCAGAAGTTCAGTGAGGATCTCTGAATGATCCAATGTTGTCCTAAATGACTGATGATGATAAATATAATCCACCTGTGTGTAATCAAGTCTCTGTATAAATGCACCTGCTCTGTGATAGTCTCAGGGTTCTGTTTAAAGTGCAGAGAGCATCATGAAGACCAAGGAACACACCAGGCAGGTCCGTGATACTGTTGTGGAGAAGTTTAAAGCCGGATTTGGATACAAAAAGATTTTCCAAACTTTAAACATCTCAAGGAGCTCTGTGCAAGCGATCATATTGAAATGGAAGGAGTATCAGACCACTGCAAATCTACCAAGACCCGGCCGTCCCTCTAAACTTTCATCTCAAACAAGGAGAAGACTGATCAGAGATGCAGCCAAGAGGCCCATGATCACTCTGGATGAACTGCAGAGATCTACAGCTGAGGTGGGAGAGTCTGTCCATAGGACAACAATCAGTCGGACACTGCACAAATCTGGCCTTTATGGAAGAGTGGCAAGAAGAAAGCCATTTCTCAAAGATATCCATAAAAAGTCTCGTTTAAAGTTTGCCACAAGCCACCTGGGAGACACACCAAACATGTGGAAGAAGGTGCTCTGGTCAGATGAAACCAAAATCGAACTTTTTGGCCACAATGCAAAATGATATGTTTGGTGCAAAAACAACACAGCTCATCACCCTGAACACACCATCCCCACTGTCAAACATGTTGGTGGCAGCATCATGCTTTGGGCCTGCTTTTCTTCAGCAGTGACAGAGAAGATGGTTAAAATTGATGGGAAGATAGATGGAGCCAAATACTGGACCATTCTGGAAGAAAACCTGTTGGAGTCTGCAAAAGACCTGAGACTGGGACAGAGATTTACAGTATCTTCCAACAAGACAATGATCCCAAACATAAAGCAAAATCTACAATGGAATGGTTCACAAATAAACGTATCCAGGTGTTAGAATGGCCAAGTCAAAGTCCAGACCTGAATCCAATCAAGAATCTGTGGAAAGAGCTGAAAACTGCTGTTCACAAACGCTCTCCATCCAACCTCACTGAGCTCCAGCTGTTTTCCAAGGAAGAATGGGCAAGAATTTCAGTCTCTCGATGTGCAAAACTGATAGAGACATACCCCAAGCGACTTGCAACTGTAATCGCAGCAAAAGGTGGCGCTACAAAGTATTAACTTAAGGGGGCCGAATAATTTGGCATGCCCCACTTTTCAGTTTTTTATTTTTTACAAAAGTTTAAAATATCCAATAAATTTCGTTCCACTTCACGATTGTGTCCCACTTGTTGATTCTTCACCAAAAAATTTTAATTTTATATCCTTATGTTTGAAGCCTGAAATGTGGCAAAATGTTGAAAAGTTCAAGGGGGCCAAATACTTTCACAAGGCACTGTACAAGTATGTCTTTAACAGTCAGACACAAACACACTTTAAAAAGATAATAGGATCAGAGAGAAAACACAAAGTACCATTAAATTTAACAATTTAATACTCAAGGGGTTCAGATAAGATAAGATAATCCTTTAATAGTCCCGCCATGGGGAAATTCAGTGTGTTACAGCAACATAATACAAATACAAAAGCTCCAAGGTAGAGGCATTACAGTGACAGTAGGAACAGATAAAAAGGTAAAGGTAAAAATAAAAAAGTAGTAGAAGGAATATCACAACTTAAGATCTTTCAGTTCCCTGTATGGAATGATCTCCTCCGCTTAGGTTGATGTTGGTTGTACAGCCTAACTGCAGCGGGGAGGAAAGACTTCCGATAGTGCTCCTTCTCACACTTAGAGTAAAGCAGTCAGTCAATGGCAATACTGCCCAGTGCTATCACGGTCTCATGCATGGGATGGGAGTTATTCTCCAGCACGGAGCTCACCACGGACAGTATCCTTCTGTCACCCACCACCTGCACTGGGTCCAGGGGGCTTCTCAGGATAGAGCTGACTCTTCTAATCAGCTTGTCGAGTCTATTCCTATCCCTGGTTGATATGCTACTCCCCCAGCAGGCCACTCCGAGAAAGATGGATGATGCCACTACAAATTTGAAAAAGGCCCTAAGAAGTTCCCCCTGGTCTCCAAAGGCTCTCAGCCTACTAAGCAGGTAGAACCTGCTGTGACCCTTTCTGTACAGTGCATCCAAGTGCAGTGGTGAACCTAGCCTCTTTGGTGCCTGAGGCGGACTATAGAAAGACGCCCCCCCCCCAAAAAAAAAAAAAAAAAAAAAATTGAGTTTCCATGCTACTAGCTTCACACGCTGCTCTCGTCGCACAATATACACCATACACAAAGTTATAAAACAGTTTTTAAGAATTCTTCTTACTGCATTACTTCAGTATCAGATCAACAACACGGCATTAACAATGAAAGTAACTTCACACATCTTCTGCTTGGTGAATGGACGAGCCCGCATGGCCCCCATTCTCTATAATAGGAGCGCCACAGATAGCTGAATAATGTTCTTTGGGTATCTTTGGCACGCCCATTGAAGTGAATGAGAGCCACGCAGGTTCGTCCATCCACCAAGCGACACGCCTATATTCAGCCTGGCTGCTGTTTTTTCCCCACAGTGGGGGAAAAAAAAATAATTCTCAGGCTCAGTGGGGGTCTCAGCAGGCAAACCCCCATCAATCAGGTATTTATCCTCTATCATTTAGGTGAATACGGTGCAGTAACATTTTGTGACTCACAGGCAGGGGCGTAAATACCAGAGTAGCAGCGGTAGCGGCTGTCACAGGGCCCGGGACATTATGGGGCCCGGAGCCCTGTGGCAGCCGCTACCGCGAACCCCACAAACACTGCTATAGTTATACTCCGGGTCTTTTCAGACCTCGGAGTATAACGATCGGGGGCCCAGGGGAGGTGAGGGAATATAGAAAACACTGTAACTTACCTCTCATGCGCTCGGACAGGCTTCGGGTCTGTTTGGTGACGTCCCAGACATCAGCCGACGTCATTATATGTCACGACGCAGGCCTGGATCACGCAAAATCCAGTCCAACATTGAACATGGCCGAAGAAGCAGGGAGTGCACCGGAGCGAGGAAGAGGTAAGTAGCATTGTTTTTTATGCTTCTATCCTCCCCTGGGTCTCCGATCATTATACTCTGGAGTCTGAAAATATAATAATCATTCATGGGTGGTCCACAATGGGGCATAATACTATGTGCAGGGGCCATTATGGGACAAATTACTGTGTTTATAGGGGTACACCGACATTATTAATATAAAGATGCAATTGGGAGTATTATTCATTATGGGGTGTTATATCATATATTTTATAATTGGGGGTAGCAGCAGGATGGGGGCTTTGTGTAGGTGAGGACAATGTGGGTTGCCTGGAAAAGTGAGGAGCCAAAGATATCTGAGTTGCAAACTTTACAGAGACAAGCCACAGCTGGAAGAAGTGGTCATGGCGGTCCAAAGGAGTGGCCCCTGCACACAGTATTATGCCCCATAGAGGCCCACCCATGAACTATTATTATACTCTGGGGTCTTTTCAGACCCCATAGTATAATGATCGGAGACCCAGGTGGTGACAAACATAAAAACCAGTGCTTCTTACCTATCCTGGCCACCGGTGCACTCCCTGCAGCTTTAGGCTCTGTTTAATTGCGCACGCACATCACATGGATCAGGCCGATGTCGCGACCTGATGACGTCACCAGAGGGCCGAAGCCTGCTGGGAGTTACACCAATCGCAGGAGAAGTGAATAACAATGGTTTTTATGTTCCCTCAACTCCCCTGGGCCAACGATTATTATACTCTGGGGTCTGAAAAGACCCCGGAGTATAATAATAGTAGTATTTGATGGGGTTCGCGGGCCCACGGCCTCACTTACCGGTCCCCACTACTGCTCACAGTCGCTTCTGCTCCCCCCTTCTGCGTCCCATAGCAGAAGGGGAAGCGGAGGCGGCCACAAGCAGGCTTGGAGGTAGGTAAATAAATAGGCCGTTACCTGCTTTTTTTTTTTTTTTTTAAAGCGGCCTGTCCTGAGCTGGTTTACAGTAAATAATTAGTAAAAATGCTTCCCCCCAGACAGTGACGGACAGTGCCGCCTGAGGCGGCCGCCTCACTTCGCCTCATTAGAGGTGCACCCCTGTCCAAGTGATCTGCCCAGTCCAGCTTATTATTGAGGAGCACACCCAGGAACTTATAGGTGTTGACTATCTCAATGCCCATCCCCTGGATGTTGACTGGTATTGGAGGATATCTGCACTTGCGAAAGTCCACCACCATCTCCTTGGTCTTCCCAGCATTAATCCTAAGGTGGTTCCGCTGGCACCAATCCACAAAATCCCGGTTCAGTTCTCTGTACTCCCTGTCATCTTTGTCTGTGATGAGGCCTACTATTGCAGTCATCAGAATAATGTATTGCAGTCTATGGGATGATTGCAGGTTTAAGCCCCCTAGGAGGGGTTAATAGTAAAAGAAAAAAAAAAAAAGTTAAAAAATATTAAAAACCAAAACAATAAAAGTTCAAGCCCCCCCCACACTTTCACTAGAATACATATAAAACTAAAATATTACTGTGAAACACATACACATTAGGTATCCCTGTGTTTGAAAACGCCCACTCTACAAACTTATAAAAATATTTTTCCTCTATGGTGAATGCCGCAGTGGAAAAAAATCAAAAGTGCCGAACTGCTGTTTTTTCGCTGTTTCACTTCTGATAAAAGTTGAAATAAAAAGCGATCAAATGTGTGATTGTTGTTCATGGAAAAAATTAAGACCTACCCCGAAAATAAGCCTTAGCCCTTTTTTTCGGAGCAAAAAATAATATAAGACCCTGTCTTATTTTCAGAGAAACACGGTAGCAGCTAGATGAGTCGCACCTAAAATCTGCAGTGTACAGTATGAAGAGGAAAGGGGTAAGAACTGAACCTTGAGGTGCCCCCGTGTTATAGATCACGGAGTCTGACACACAGTCCCGGGCTCTCACATACTGAGGTCGGTTTGTGAGGTAGTCTAGGATCCAGTTGGAGAGGTGGTGGTCCACTCCAACAAGGGCTAGCGTGTCTCTCAGTAGCCCTGGGTGTATGGTGTTAAAAGCACTGGAGAAATCAAAGAACATTATTCTCACAGTGTTCCCTGGTTTCTCCAGGTGAGAAAGAGCTCTGTGTAGAACAGGGGTGTCAAACTCATTTTCACAGGGGGCCACTTCAGCCTCACGGGGTACCTTGAAGGGCCAAGATTATTTTACACATGTATAAAAGTAACTTCTCCTTAACAGTTAAGCAAGCTATTAAGGAGTAGTTACATTTGTACATTACTACTGTTACAATCAGCCCTTTAAGGGCAACCAGGCAGAACATAATGTATTGTTAAAACCTAAGACATTGGCATGTTACATACTATCCTCATCCTTTTTTGAATATATCAAAAATTAAGCAATATACAAATACCGTTTAACCCTGCAAATGGTATTATGCTCTATAGTTGCCTCTGCACACGGTATTATGCCCCACAGCGGCCCCTGCACACGGTATTATTCTCCATAGTGGCCCCTGCAAATGGTATTATGCTCCATAGTTGCCCCTGCACACATTATTATGCTCCATAGTGGCCCCTGCACACGGTATTATGCTTCTTAGTGGCCCCTGCACACAGTATTATGCTCTATAGTGGCCCCTGCACATGGTATTATATCCCATAGTGACCCCCCACCCATGAACTATTATTATACTCTGGGGTCTTTTCAGACCCCAGAGTATAATAATCGGAGACCCAGGTGGTGACAAACATAAAAACCAGTGTTACTTACCTGGGCTCCAGTGCTCTCCCTGCGTTCGGCCTTCTTCAATGTCGCACAGACCGGCGTCGCGACATAATGACGTCGGCCCGGCTCACGTGACGCCTGCGACGTCACCAAAGAAGGCCGAAGCCTGCTGGGAGTATCATCGGATCGCCGGAGAGGTGAGTAACACAGGTTTTTATGTTTATCACCTCCCCTGGGTCTCCGATTATTATACTCCGGAGTATGAAAAGACCCCGCAGTATAATAATAGTAGTATTTGATGGGGTTCGCGGGCCTCAGCCTCACTTACCATCCCCGCTCCTGCACACAGCCGCTTCTGCGTCCCATAGCAGAAGGGGAAGCGGGGGGCGGCCACGACCAGCAGCGGGGATCGATAAGTAAATAGGCCGCTACGTGTCGGGGATACTCCAGCAGGCAACGGCCTATTTATATATATAATAAAAAAAAACTTATTTCACCTACCTGCGATGCCTTGACGCAGCCGCCACCTCCTCTTCTTCTTGTCCGCGACGTCTGCGTGTCAGCGTAGGAGGCGCGATGACGTCATTGTATCGCCGCCTGCGCTGACATGCAGAGGTCTCGTAAACCAGCCCAGGACAGGTATCGCGCAGCTTTGGTTTTTTTTTAAAGCGGCCTGTCCTGGGCTGGTTTACAAAGACAATACAAAATGCCGCCCGGGGCCAGATAAGTGCCGGGCCGGATAACAGAAGGCAGCGGGCCGGATTCGGGCCGCGGGCCTTGTGTTTGACACCTGTGGTGTAGAAGGTGGATGATGGCATCATCCACCCCAATGCCTGGCCTATAGGCAAACTGGAGAGGGTCCATAGCCGAGCTCACTAGAGGGCAGAGATGTGTGAGAACCAATCTCTCTAAGACCTTCATCAAGTGGGAAGTCAGCGCTACAGGTCTGTAGCCGTTAAGGTCCACTGGATGAGGTGTCTTTCGAGCTGGTACCACACAAGATGATTTCCACAGTTGTGGTACCATTCCCAGCTTCAGGCTCATATTGAACATATATGTAATAATACCAAACAGCTGGTCCCCGCAAGTCTTTAGTAGAATGGCACTGATGCCATCTGGCCCTGCGGCCTTCCCAGTCTTGATCTTTTTGAGTTCATTTTTCACCTGGCACTTGTGAAGATCAGACTGTAGCCAGATGACTGATTGCTAGATTTACTGATCTGGAGGTGAGAACTAACAGCAGTAGGTGAGGTCAGTGTGGGAGAGAGGAATGAATGACATGCTGGGGTGGGAGGAGCTGGTATGTGATCAAATCTATTGAAGAATAGATTTAGTTCATTAAGCCACTTTGTATCTCCTTCTACCTGGGAGACAAGCTGTCTGTGTCCAGATATTGACAATACTTTTACAGACCTCACTAATGTTTTTGTGTGCCATTTGCTCTTCCATCTTTCTTTTATAACTGGCTTCAATGCTATATATGAAAAAGACAAATATAAGATGACAAGACAAGCAAACAGTTTTTAAAATAAAAGGAAAAAGAAAAAAAACGGTAAAACCTGATAACTAGAGTCCTACGGGTTCCATGGAGCTTGGAGGATCTTTCAGATGGGTTGGGCACACCCAGCTTGTTTGCTGGCTTCCAAGGAGTGACCACGTTCCAAATCAGTTTATTGTAAGGTAAAATTACTGGCTTGTGTTTTGCCATGCCTCTTGCCAGGTTTCTCCCTGCTCCCCCTTTCCTCACCTTAGAAGGCTGGAAAATCATCTGCATCCGAAAGAACTGGGTGTCACAGAAGTCTGAAGCCACTGTCTGGTCACAATCCCCCCCCCCCCCCCCTTATGCCTGACTGCTTTTCTTTAGGGACAACTAGTTGTAAAGCTATAAACCTGGCCTGCAGGATATTTGATCTTGTGATTGGAAAAAGTTAATTGTCTCACTCTTATACACACATAGCAATATACTGATGCATAAACAATATATTCACTAATATATATGTGAACAATATAATTCAGTAAGGATATATGCATAAGTGGGTTTCTTTAATCACAGTATCTTCTCTGTCCATAGTGGAGACTTACTAGTCCCTTATATACTAAAGTGACTAATGGCAGAACTTCACTTTCATCTTCTACTGTATCCTGGTAATATTAGAAATTAATAAATTTACTCCTAATATGTAATTCCAATAGTCCAGACTGTTTACCTTTTACCAGGAAAGGATTGCAATTTTGCAAAAGTAGAATGAATACAGGGAGATGATAACCTCGGGGTAAGGAATGTTTTGGCCATTTATGATGAAAGCATCCTCTCAACATAAGAGTTAATGGTCACTTGCCCCCATACTTTCATTCTCCGGTTCATTTATACTTAGCCTCTGGTTATGGCTAGCTCCAGCCAGACTCATCTCAATGTTGTCTGGGAGATAAATGGCTTGAACCAAAGCACTGCAAAAACATAAGATCCTTCCCCATCTCCTTATGCTGTGTCCTTTACTACTACACCATCAAATTATCGCTGACCTGCTACATGTAGCCCCCTGTACAAAAGCTAAATGTCCCCTGTATTCACCATTACAGAATGATTTCCGCACTGCAGCAACTCAGGGCTGAAATTTCCATGATACCCTTTTTCTCACATCATCAGATAGTTGTCAGACTCCACCCTCTTATTGATTTTTCTTTCCCTATATACAGTAGATACACATATCTATGGAAATATTTAGTAAAAAGAAAACGACACAACATTAAAAAAGAGGGGATTCCTACATTTCTATTCAACCTTAATACAGTTATAAGCAGAGTCATATATAGGGTTCAGTGTCTCCAAATGTAAAAACTGCTGGAGAGATGACATCCTCAGTATGGTATTGTGTTGTTAATTCTGTGTTAGCCAGAACTTCAAAAGAAATGGATTTAGGGGTAATGCGCATCCTGCTCTACACCTAGTTCCCTTGCCACTAGCTGTGAAAGGGTTAACTGCCCATTGTCTGTATTACTGCAGCTGTGTGGCTCACAGCACAGATATTCTTCTTCACTCCTATCTATGATTTTTATCACTATCTGCCTGTAATTGATTGAATCTGACTAAACTTTGTTTTACTTCTCCTACGCTTTGGGTTATTATCTTGCTGGAACATTTTCATACCTATAATACTCGAGTGTACGAAGTAACTTGTCTTGTAGGATACTCACATATAGCTCAGCATTGAGACCATGATTGATCCTGGTCAAGTATCCAATGCATTTGGCTGTGAAACAACCCCATATCACATGGTCTATCCATCTATCTATTGTGAGTATGTGAACCCAGAGGGCGCTATTGAGCGACCCAGGGCCAGCCCTGAAAAGGCCCTCAGCCACACCTTTGGGCGGGGCGTAACTCCAAAGGGAGTGGATACAGCGGCAGAGCAGCTGTCAAGGCCTGCAGGAAGCAGGCGTACATGGGAACCAGCCAAGGACAGAGAGAGGCGGTCTGTCCCAGGAGGGCTGGGGTCCACAGGGGACTTTTGCTGGAGCTGAGCATTAGTCAGGCTGCCCGTTGCCCCAGAGGCTAGACAGGGGTCAAGAAGTCAGTTAGTGCCCTAACTGTGGCCCAGGTTGTTTTTTTGTTTTGTTATGTTGCACCTAAGCTGAATAAAGCCAGTTTACTTTACACTTGCACCGTCTGAACGCTCTCTCTCCGGCGCCCAGTACCACTACCACTGCTGTCGGGACCAGGAGTCTGCCGCCATTTGAGACTGATCCCCCCAAATTGTCTCTATCTATCACTCTATCTATCTATCGTTGTACTCCAAGCCACCCATTACCCTAATAATTTTGGTTGCCCTTCTTTGCACTCTTTCTAGTTCGATTATGTCTTTCTTGTATACTGGGGCCCAAAATTGTGCACAGTAGTCCAAGTGTGGCCATACCAGTAATTTGTATAGAGGCATAACTATGTTCTTGTCATGAGAATCTATACCTCTTTTGATGCATCCCATAATTTTATTTGCCTTGGCAGCAGCTGCCTGGCACTGGTCACTAAAGGTAAGCTTATTGTCCACCACAATCCCCAAGTCTTTTTCATTGGCAGTCTTAGGGCCGGTTCACATCTGCGTTCGGTTTCCGTTTGGGGAGTCCACTTGGGGACCATGAAATGGAAACCTATACGCATAGAAAAGACCCCATAGACTATAATGGGGTCCGCAGGTTTCCGCTCGGTTTCCGCACAAAGCAAGCGGAGAGAAAATTGCTGCAAGCAGCACCTTCCTCTCCGCATGTTTCCACATGTTTCGTGTGGAAACCGAGCGGAAACCACACGGACCCCATTGTAGCCTATTGGGTCCGCAGGTTTCCTTAGGTAAACTGCTTTTCTATGCATATAGGTTTCCGTTCGGGGGTCCCCAAGCGGCCTCCCCAAACGGAAACCGAACGCAGATGTGAACTGGCCCTTACCCAGTAATTTACTATTAAGTACATAATCATACATTTTATTTTGTCAACCAAAATGCATAACCTTACATTTGTCAATATTAAACTTCATTTGCCAAGTCTCGGCCCATGCTTCCAGCTTCCTTAGATCCCCTTGTAATATTCTATTATCCTCCTCATTTTTGATTACCTTACAAAGTTTAGTATCATCTGCAAATATGGACACCCTGCTTTGCAAACCGTCTACCAGGTCATTAATAAAGATATTAAACAGGAGAGGACCCAATACTGACCCCTGTGGCACCCCACTGGTGACTGTGACCCAGTCTGAATATTTACCATTAATAAGCACCCTCTGTTTCCTATCAGTGAGCCAGTTGCAAACCCAAATGCATATGTTTTCCCCCAGTCCCAACATTCTCATTTTGCATACCAACCTTTTATGTGGTACAGTATCAAAAGCCTTTGAAAAGTCCAGATACACCATATCCACTGCATTACCCATGTCCAGTCTACAACTGACCTCTTCATAGAAGCTGATCAGATTAGTCTGACAGGACCGATTCCTCATAAACCCATGCTGATTGGGTGTTATAAGATTATTTATATTGAGGTACTCCAGGATAGCATCTCTTAGAAAGCCCTCAAATATCTTACCCACCACAGAAGTCAAACTTACTGGCCTATAGTTTACAGACTCACTTTTAGACCCCTTTTTGAAAATTGGCACCACATTTGCTATGCGCCAATCAAGTGGAACAGACCCAGTCATTACTGAATCCTTAAATATTAGATACAAGGATCTGTCTATCACCGTGCATAATTCAGGGGTGTATGCCATCTGGACCTGGCGATTTCTCTATTTTAGTGTTTTGAAGGCAACACCGCACTTCCTCCTGGGTTAAACAGGTGACATTTAATGGAGCGTTAACATTACCCCTAATCATGTTGCTGGCCATTGGATTTTCTTGTGCAAACACCGTATAGAAAAAGGTATTTAATAGTTGTGCTTTTTCCTCATCCTCCTCCACCATTACACCCAGATTATTTTTGAGAGGGCCCATATTGTCAGTTTTTATTCTCTTGTTATTTATGTAATTGAAGATTATTTTTACTTTCCTTGGCAATTTTTCTCTCAGCCTCGATCTTTGCCTCCTTTATTTGTCTTTTACACAATTTATTTTTCTCTTTATAGTTTTTTTTTTTTTTTTATATATATAACTGTAATTTTTATTGAAAAATTTTTCATTAACAAGGAACAAAGAAAGAAAAAAATGATCAAACAGGCAGGAAGTAATGAGGTAGGTAGAGGCTATCCGCCTCTTCTCCCTTAAGCAATATGCATTCAAATTAGACAGTAAACAAGGGAGGGGGGAATGAAGGAGTTAAGAAGACAAGGGTAGACCAAAGGGAAGGGGAGGGAGGGGAGGAGAGGACTAGAGATCAGAGACCCTGTGATGTACAATACATGTCCCAGGGCGCCCAGATAGCCCAAAAGGCCTCCCGGGAATTGTCCAGGCTAGCGGTCAGGTATTCAAGACTCCTCACATCCTTCATTCTAGCCATAAGCTCAAGACTAGATGGGGGACTCACTTTCTTCCAGTTTCGAGCTATGAGAGTTTTAGCTGCAGTACAAAGATGCAAGAAAAGCCTGGATGACTCAGGTGTCTGGGGGGAAGGTTCAGGAGATAAACAAGAGGGTCAAGAAGAACCTCTTGCAAAAAGAGAGCAGTCGTCAGAGTCCTGACCCCCCTCCAGAAACCTAGGATGAGAGGGCACGTCCAAAAGATGTGGTGCAGGGTACCCACCGCAGCTCCACAGCGCCAGCACCAAGGGGGAACCGATGGGTTTAAAGCATGGAGGAGAGCTGGAGTATGATACCAATGCATCAACAGCTTATACTGCGCGTCCCTAAATTTGATGCACTGAGATGATTTCTGGGCCCGAGACCACACAATCCGCCACTGTTCCTGTGAGATGGGTTTACCCACCGCCTCTTCCCATTTAAGCATATAGCGGTGACTAACAGGAGAGCCTGTAGTTTGTGAGGTAAGAAGTTGGTAAATAGAGGATATAAAGCCCCTAGTGGACGTGCCTGCACGGAAAATCTTTTCAAAAGCGATGGGGAGTGACACCCTGAGGGACCCATGGAGGGAGCGGACAAAGTGAACCACCTGCAAGTAATGGAACCATTCAGTACCTGGCAGGTTTTGGTTAGCTGTAAGGTAAGCAAAGGAGTTCCAAGGTTCCAGGGTCAACCATGTCAGCAATCCGGTAAAGGCCAGCTTTAGACCATACCTTAATCATGGCAGAGGTCAGGCTTTCCGGGAGAAGGGGGGTTGTATAGTATGGAGACCATAGATGAGCGCGGGGACATCAGGGAGAATCTAGTACGACAGGTAGACCAGATAGATCTAGTGAACCGAATGGGGCCCAGCAGGTATGAGGCAGGGGGAGCGGGGGGGGAGCTGACCCACAGAAGCGCGTTAGGGTGCATGGGTGCCAGCCAGAGCTTCTCTATCTGCACCCATCTGGTATATGCTGGCATAGCCGCCCAGAATGGGATATGGCGTAAGTGGGCCGCCCAATAATAGTGTAACAGGTGTGGGACAGCCATACCCCCAGACCCCCTATCCACCAGCATAACAGATCTGGGAATTCGGTGTCGTTTTGCTTGCCAGATAAACTGAAAAATAGCTTTCTGCAGGTTCCTTAATTCTCCCCGAGGTATCGCAACCGGAAGTGTCTCGAAAAAATACAGTAGCTTCGGGAGGAGAGTCATCTTGACCGCAGTAATTCTCCCTAAAAGGGAGATAGGTAAGGGTTGCCATTTGTCCAATAGGGCTCTTAGCTCACGAAACAACCGCGGGTAGTTTGCCGAGTAGAGGGTTGCATAGGAGGTGGATATATGGACTCCCAGGTAGCGGATAGAGGACTCCTGCCACTGGAAATCGTAATTACTGTGGAGGAGAAGGAGAAGGTCCCGTGGGATGTTGAGTGGGAGTGCCTCAGTCTTTGCAGGGTTCACCTTGTAACCTGAGAGATCGCCATAGATCTCCAGCGAGCGCAGCAAGTTTGGAAGGGTTGTATGAGGGGAGGTGAGAGTGAGGAGTACATCATCTGCGAAAAGAGAAACCTTAAATTCCTTATCTTGAACCATGATCCCCTTGATATTAGGGTCTCGCCTAATCTTGGCCGCTAGCGGTTCAATGCAGAGGGCAAATATGATAGGTGACAGGGGGCAACCCTGCCTAGTGCCATTTCGAATAGGAAAGGAGGGCGAAGATGCATGGGGAAGCTTGATTGCTGCTGAGGGTAGGGAATAGAGGGCCTGGATAGCTGTGAGAAAAGGTCCCGTGAGCCCGAACGCCTTGAGCGTAGCATGCATAAACGACCAATCTATGCGGTCAAAAGCCTTTTCAGCGTCCAGGCTCAAAAGAAGGGCCGGGGTAGAATAATGATTGGCCACCTCAACCAAATCCACAGTCCTCCTGGTGTCACCACCCTGACGACAGGGGATGAATCCCACCTGGTCCTTATGGACAAGCAGAGGGAGCCAAGCATTTAGCCTATTGGCTAGGAGTTTGGTAAAGAGTTTCAGGTCCGTGTTCAGCAAAGCAATCGGTCGGTAGTTAGCACAGTCCTGCAAGTCCTTACCCGGTTTAGGGACCAATGTGAGCAGTGAGGAGAGCATAGACGGGGGTATAGGGGAGCCTGAAAGGAAGGAATTGAAGAGGGACAATAGATGAGCAGAGAGTTCACCCTGGAAAACCTTATAATAATTGTAAGTGAACCCATCTGGGCCTGGGGCTTTCCCATTTGGGAGGTCCCTCAGGACCCCTTCTAGTTCCTCCTTGGTGATGGGAGTGTTCAGGGAGGTCAAGGCCTCAGGGGGAAGGCGTGGGAGACAACAATCCTTTAAATAGTCTTCTAGCAGTGTTGAGTCATCCACAGGGAGTAGTGCTCGTGGGGGGGGGTAAGTTATACAGCTTAGAGTAGTAAGAGTGGAACGCCAGCGCCACAGCATCAGGGTGGTGTTGAAGGGTACCCGCGGGGTCACGGACAGAGTGTGGTGTGGAAGAGGCCCTATGATCCCTGAGGGTTCTTGCCAGGAGGGTGTGAGATTTATTACCTTGTTCAAAAAACCTCTGATGGGTATAAAGGAGAAGTCGTTCCACATGGCGGGTCTCCAAATCACGGAGGTTTGCCCGGGCCAACACCAAACGGCGAAGAACCCCCAGGGATGGATGTCCTGCCAAAGTTGTCATAAGGGACCAAATACGGGCTTGGAGGAGCTGTTCCTGGGCCTGTCTGTCCCTTTTAAGCCCAGAAGCCAATGCGATACAGTATCCTCTCATGACCGCCTTATGGGCTTCCCAGAGAATGGCAAGAGAGTCTACCGAACCTAAGTTGTCCCTGAAATATTCTATCAAATGTGTGCGCAGGGTCTCGAGGGAGGTCGGTGATTTGAGCAGCGTTTCGTTAAGACGCCGATGACATTGGCGAGTAGGCACTGGAGTTGCAGATAGAGTAACCACGACTGGGGCATGATCAGACCAGGTGAGAGGGCCAATGTTCGTGTCCCTAACCAAACGAAGGGCGGGAGCATTTCCAAAGAAATAGTCAATGCGGGTGTGAGTGTTATGAGGGTGAGAGAAGAAGGTGTAGGAGCGCGCAGTAGGATTGTCCACCTGCCAAAGGTCATACAAAGAATGGGCGCGGATCAGCTTACGGAACTCCCGTGCAAGTTGACCCAACCTATGAGAGGTTGGGCCCTGGGGTAACGCCAGACGATCCGCCCGCTCGGAGAAGACCATGTTAAAGTCTCCTCCCACCAGCCAAGCTGATGATGGGAGAGCGCGCAGGTGGGAGAATACCTGACGCAAGAATGGGATCTGCGCTGAATTAGGGGCATAGACATTGCATAAAACAATCGGGGTACCATAAAGGAGCCCCTCCAAAATAACAAACCGGCCCCCTGGGTCTATGTGGGAGGTCGTCACTGTAATTGGGCAGGATCGGGAAAGAAGGATAGCCACCCCAGCTCTGCGTCGATCGTGGAAGGCCGAATAGGCTGTGGGAAAGTAGTGCTTAGCGAAGGCAAAGGTACCGGTGCGGTCAAAATGAGTCTCTTGAAGAAACGCCACATCCGCTCGTAAGGAGCGAAGTTCTCTAAGGACATGGCGCCTTTTAATGTTGGAACCCAGGCCCTTGACATTAATTGTCACGCACCTAACCATTGGGACTCAGGATTGGAGGACAGTGGCGGATTGTAATAAGCTCACCCTTCTCACATGACACTGGCCGGTTTCCCTCAGAGAGGCAAAAGGGCGATCCACAAACAGGAATCCAAAGTCGAGGCAGGGTCTCTAGACCAAGGATGGGGGGGGGGGAAAGAAAGGGAGGGGGGGAGGCAAAAGACATCATAAATGACAGAGTAAGAATAAGAACAATTAAACAATACTTTGTGGGCGAGGCTAAGTCACTCGCCTGGGGACCAATGAGGACAGCCAGAGGTCCAATCAGGATCAATGGCCGCATAGTCCAAGTATCCCCTTAGGGGGGAGAGCGTGGACAAGAGGTCGGAGGGGAGGCGGCGGATACCCAACCACCAGTAAAAAGAAAGATGGAAGGGGAGTCACCGGGACCCCACCCCGCCCCACTCCGCTAAAAACAATCCAATAATAAGCATAATAGATGAGACCCGTAGACCTAAAAAAGGAAAAAGAGAAGCAAACATAACATTAAGGCTTGCAAATTTCAAAGCACTATCGAGAAAAGGGAGAACGTCTCAAGGGGAAGCAGCCTCCTCAGGAAACAGTCTCCAGCCGGGGCCTCCGAGCGGTCGCCGCCGCGGAGGGTGCATGACGTCGTCTGGGCTCCAATCGATGCCAAACCGGTGGTGGGGGAGGGGGTGGAGAGATTAGCTCACAGTCTGTTAAATCCAGCAGGGGAACATCCAGCAGGTCACAGAAGAGAGGTAAATCCGAAAAGGAGTGAAGCGTCCCATCCCTACAAGCGATGAGAGCAAACGGAAAACCCCACCGGTAAGGAACTTGGTGTTCCTGAAGAATCTGGAGGAGGGGTCGGAGATGGCGGTGTTTCTGGAGGGTAATTAGCGAAAGATCCTGATAAAATTGTAGTTGAGTTCCCTCAAATTCGAAGTCCTTGAGTTTGCGCACCTTGCTCATTATGGCCTCTTTAAGGGTGAAATCGTGGAGGCAGCAGATGACATCACGGGGTGCGGCGGAAGATCCTCTGGGTCAAAGGGCTTGATGTGCCCTATCAAACTTAATTTTGTGGGATGGGGGCTCCTGCAGTATAGTGTTGAAGACAGCCTCCAGCAGAGCAGGCAGATCCTCAGATTGGTCAGCCTCTGGGAGTCCCTTGATGTGTATATTGTTGCGCCGGCCCCTGTTGTCAAGATCCTCCAAGTGACGTTGCATGTCCCGTATAGTTGAACCCTGGTCAGTGGTAGTATCATGCAGTGAGGCAACATAGGCCCTGGTAGTGTCATGGTCATTCTCCAGCATATCCATTCGATTAGCAATAGAGTGTAAATCAGTGCGGAGGGTAGCAATTTCAGATCGGAAGGATGCTGTGATTTCTACAACCATACTTTTAAGATCTTGTTTAGTAGGTAGCTGAGGAAGGAGGTCCGCCATGGGTGGTGTTGCTGAAGATGGGCCTGGAATGCAACTCTGGGGGTACAGGACTGGAGGGAGCCATAATCCTTGGGAGTGTGGGGCGGAGGAGCCCCTACGCCAGTGTCCTCCACTGTGCCATCCCCCTCTGAGCTATGGAGGGGGGGCGATGGGGGGAGATAGTAGATGGGGGGCCACAGAGACCAGCTCTGTGGCCACAGGCTGTAACTCATCAGCAGTGTGGGAAGGAGCAGAGCCACTGACCTCAGAACTCCTTGAGGAGCTGGAGACATCCGGGGTCCTTTCATGCCGCTCTGCTAGAAGTGCTGGTGAAGAGAGGTGTAGTTGCTGAGACATCCGAGGGTGAGGAGACTGTGGGAGTAGTCGTGCTGGAGAAACTCTGGGTTGCTCAGGCGCCGGCAGAGATCCCTGCTGGAGCGGCGTTCCGCTGGCTGACAGGGGGAGCGCGGGAGGAGAGAAGTTGCGCTGCGACCCCTGTGTCTGAAGAGCGGAGGAGATCCAAGATGGCCGCCCCGCAGCAGCCTGGTCCGGCAGAGAGGGCCGCTGAGCGAAGAAGCCGTCCAGGGTGGTTCTCCCAGACCCCTCCACGGGCGCTGGAGTGCCCGGGGCCACCTTTCTCGGTAAGCGCTTGCCCATGATTTATTCTCTGGAGGGTCCACGGGTCTCAATCGCGAGCGGTGGAGCGGAGAAGGACCTGCCCGCGTCCTACTCCATGCGCGTCCAGGCCACGCCCCCCTCTTTATAGTTTTTTAATGCTGTGTCACTACTTTCTTTTTTTTAGCACTTTAAATGCTTCCTTTTTATCCCTCATTGCACTCCTTGCCATTTTAGTTAACCATATTGGTTTTCTATGATTTCTGGCTCACTTATTCCCATAAGGTACAGTGGGGAAAAAAGTATTTAGTCAGCCACCAATTGTGCAAGTTCTCCCATTTAAAAAGATGAGAGAGGCCTGTAATTGTCATCATAGGTAGACCTCAACTAAATGAGAAAAGAAATCCAGAAAATCACATTGTCTGATTTTTAAGAATTTATTTGCAAATTATGGTGGAAAATAAGTATTTGGTCACCTACAAACAAGCAAGATTTCTGGCTCTCACAGACCTGTAACTTCTTTAAGAGGCTCCTCTGTCCTCCACTCATTACCTGTAGTAATGGCTCCTGTTTGACATTGTTATCAGTATAAAAGACACCTATCCACAACCTCAAACAGTCACACTCCAAACTCCACTATTGTGAAGACCAAAGAGCTGTGGAAGGACACCAGAAACAAAATTGTAGACCTGCACCAGGCTGGGAAGACTGAATCTGCAATAGGCAAGCAGCTTGGTGTGAAGAAATCGAAATGTGGGAGCAATAATTAGAAAATGGAAGACATACAAGACCACTGATAATCTCCCTCGATCAGGGGCTCCACACAAGATCTCACCCCGTGGGGTCCAAATGATCACAAGAACGGTGAGCAAAAATCCCAGAACCACACGGGGGGACCTAGTGAATGACCTGCAGAAAGCTGGGACTAACGTAACAAAGGCTACCGTCAGTAACACACTACGCCACCAGGGACTCAGATCCTGCAGTGCCAGACGTGTCCTCCTGCTTAAGCCAGTACATATCCGGGACCGTCTGAAGTTTGCTAGAGAGCATTTGGATGTTCCAGAAGAGTATTGGGAGAATGTCATATGGTCAGATGAAACCAAAGTAGAACTGTTTGGTAGAAACACAACTCGTCGTGTTTGGAGGAGAGTGAATGCTGAGTTGCATCCAAAGAACACCATACCTACTGTGAAGCATGGGAGTGGCAACATCATGCTTTGGGGCTGTTTCTCTGCAAAGGGACCAGGACGACTGATCCGTGTACATGAAAGAATGAATGGGGCCATGTATCGTGAGATTTTGAGTGCAAACCTCCTTCCATCAGCAAGGGCATTGAAGATGAAACGTGGCTGGGTCGTTCAGCATGACAATGATCCCAAGCACACCGCCAGGGCAACGAAGGAGTGGCTTCGTAAGAAGCATTTCAAGGTCCTGAAGTGGCCTAGCCAGTCTCCAGATCTCAACCCCATAGAAAACCTTTGGAGGAAGTTGAAAGTCCGTGTTGCCCAGCGACAGCCCCAAAATATCATTGCTCTAGAGGAGATCTGCATGGAGGAATGGGCCAACATACCAGCAAAAGTGTGTGCCAACCTTGTGAAGACTTACAGAAAACGTTTGACCTCTGTCATTGCAACAAAGGATATATAACAAAGTATTGAGATGAACTTTTGTTATTGACCAAATACTTGTTTTCCACCATAATTTGCAAATACATTCTTAAAAAATCAGACAATGTGATTTTCTAGATATGTTTTTTATTTTGTCTCTCATAGTTGAGGTCTACCTATGATGACAATTACAGGCCGGCCTCATCTTTTTAAATGGGAGAACTTGCACAATTGGTGGCTGACTAAATACTTTTTTTCCCCACTGTATATGTTTTTAGTGGTTCTATTTAGAAGGCTTTTGAAAATGTCCCATTTTGTTTGTGTTCCGGTCACTTTGAGGACATTGCCCCAGTTTATGCTGCTAAACTCCTCTCTCAGCTGATTAAAATTGGCCTTCCTGAAGTTTAGTGTTTTTGTTCCCCCTCTACTGAATATTTTTTTAATGTGTACAAGAAAACTTATTATGTTGTGGTCACTATTACCTAGATGACCCCCAACCTCCACTTTTGACATTGTGTCAGGTTCATTTGTTAAAATTAGGTCTAAAAGTGCCTCACCTTTTGTTTGGTCCTGCGTTACTGACAAAAACCTGTTCCCTTTGTTGGACCTGCAGGTTTCTGCCTCCCAGTTGATATCTGGGTAGTTGAAATCCCCCATAATAATGACTTTATTATGCTTTGCGGCCTCATCTATTTGTTTTATTAGTACATTTTCAGGTTCTTCCATTATATTTGGAGATTCATAACAAACCCCTATCAGTATTTTATTATTCTTTGTTACTCCCTTAATTTGCATCCATAAGGACTCCACATATTCATTTTCCTTCCAGATGTCCTCATGCAGGACTGGCTTAAGTTAGGATTTTACGTATAAGCAAACCCCTCCCCCTTTCCTATTGGTACGCTCCTTTCTAAACAAACTGTACCCCTGTATATTTACAGCCCAGTCATAGCTAGAGTCCAGCCATGTCTCACTTATCCCCACCATGTCATATTTCTCTTCCAACATTATCACTTCTAGCTCCTCCATCTTGTTAGCGAGACTTCTGGCGTTAGTATACATACATTTCAAGGATTTATCATTATCCCTACTCTTCCACTGCCTGATGACTGTTCTAACCCCACCCCCCGCTCCACCCCCAGTTACATTATTTAGCCCTCTTTCCATTTCTACACTATCTTGCCTTTTAAATACTCCTCCAACCGTCTAGCCATCTTTTCCCCCAGCACAGCTGCACCCTCCCCATTGAGATGCAGCCCATCCCTACCATAGAACCTGTAGCCCACAGCAAAGTCGGCCCAGTTCTCCAGGAACCCAAACCCCTCCTTCCTACACCAGCTCTTGAGCCACTTGTTTACCTCCCTAATCTTCCATTGCCTCTCCTGTGTGGCTCGCGGTACAGGTAGTATTTCTGAAAATACTACCTTGGAGGTCCTTGCCTTCAGCTTTCACCCTAGATCCCTGAAATCATTTTTAAGGACCTTCCACCTACCGCTAGCTTTGTCATTTGTGCGAACGTGCACCATGACCACTGGATCCACACCAGCCCCACCCAGAAATCTATCAACCCGATCCGCGATGTGTCGAACTTGCGCTCCAGGAAGGCAACCGGTCTTTGTGACAGATTGCCCTGTCTGTTCCCCTAATAATTGAATCCCCCACTACCAGCACCTGTCTAGTCTTCTCTGCACTCCTATCCCCCTTCCTACTGGAGCAGACATTCCCCTGGTGGTCAGAGGAAGTGTCTTGCTGCAGCAGTGTTACCCCTGTACTAACATCCCCCTCATCTGCCAATTTAGCAAACTTGTTGGGGTGTGCCAGTTCAGGACTAATCTCTCTGGCATTCTTCCCTCTTCCCTGCTGCTTTCTAAATGTCACCCAGCTAGCTGCCTCATGTTCCTGCACCTCCATGCTACCATCCCCCTCTGCACTTACTCCAGCGAGTTCCTGCTCTGTGAGCAACAAACTCCTTTCCAAGTTATCAATGGATCTCAGTCTTGCAATTAGCTCATTTTGTTCTGGTCCCACATGAAGGCGAATGAAGGTGTAACTGATAGCAGCTGTGTGACTTTCTTACCTGTGTATCCAAGCAGTGGAGCAGACCGGACCGGCAGGAGCTCAGGTTAGATGGATTCAAATGTAGACACGATGATAGGAATCAACATGGGTTTATTTGACCCAAGAACAGCGACAAGCGATGACACAATACTGTAATGGCTTAGTAGTGGTATGATGCTGTCCTATTGGTGTCTTTCCTGAGGTTAACTGCTGGTCAAAAACTGATGCCTTCACAAGCCCAAAGTATTTGTATGTCCAGTCACACAGCTTTGAAGTACTAAAATGGCTGCAGGAAGTGACATAGACCAAGGCTGCCTAAAACCACACCCAGAGAGAAAAATCTGGGCTTCCAAATTTGCAACGTGCTTACATCTTGCACAGCAGTATGCAGGGTCGGACTGGCCCACCGGGGAAGCGGTGAATCCACCGGTGGGCCCCGAGCCCCGACTATTAGTCCTCAAGTCATGGGGGCCCGATCGGGATCCTGACCATCCCGATCGGGCCCCTGACCAGTGGCGTAACGACCGGGCTTGGCGGGGTATAGGGCCCGCGGCCAGCTGGAGATGGCCGGGGCCCCGGACCATTATGATAGCGGTCGGGGAAAGCCTGATTCCCCGACCGCTATACATACTGTTATTGGAAAGGGGCCCTGGCATATTGCCAGGCCCCTTTCCAATAGATGGCAGCCCAGGGGAGGTGACTGAAAATAATAAACACATATTCTCACCTCTCCGGGGCACAGCGTCTTCTCCGGCGCTCCTCCATCATGTGACTGAGGCCTGTGATTAGGCCCCAGCGGTCACATGGGGCGCGGCCGCGTAATGACGTCAGTGCGCTCCCACGTGACCGCTGAGGCCCAATCACAGGCCTCAGTGGCGACGTCGGAAAAGGTCCTGAAGACGCTGAAGACGACAGGATGGAGCGAGGATGCCAAGGAAAGGTAAGTCAAGGTGAGTATAGGAGTTTGTTATTTTTAATCACCTTCCCTGGGTCTCCGATTATTATATTCTGGGGTCTGAGGAGATAATAGCACCGGAGCGGAGGGGGCTATTGGGCGCATATAATACTGTGTGGGGGCCCCTGTGGGGAGTATATAATACTGTGTGGGGGCCCCTGTGGGGAGAATATAATACTGTGTGGGGGCCACTGTGGGGAGTATATAATACTGGATGGGGGCCACTGTGGGGAGTATATAATACTGGGTGGGGGCCACTGTGGGGAGTATATAATACTAGGTGGGGGCCACTGTGGGGAGTATATAATACTGGGTGGGGGCCACTTTGGAGCGTATAATACTGGGTGGGGGCCACTTTGGAGCGTATAATACTGGGTGGGGGCCACTGTGGGGAGTATACAATACTGTGTGGGGGCCACTGTGGAGCTTGTAATACTGTGTGGGGGCCACTGTGGAGCTTATACTCCATACAGTGGCTCCTTCATTTTTTTTTTTTTTATTACGACGGGGCAGGTGAAAAAAAGCAAAACCAAAAAAAAAAAAACCCCAAACTTTCTTTCCTGTTCTCAGTGTCTCCCAGCGCGGTTTGGTCCTGCAGCTCTGTTTTCTTCCAGCTGAAGTTCCCCCTGCACGTGACTACCTGTGACGTCATGTGACCCCTGAGGCCAATCAGTGTCCTAAGGGAAGGGACCTGGGACGTCACAGCCAATGAGGACTTCTGGCAAAAGAAGACAGCGGAGCTGCAGGACAGGACCGTGCTGGGAGGACACCGGAGCACCGGAGACAGGTGAGTATGTTTAGCATGTTTTTTTTGGGGGGGGGGGGGGGGCTAGGGGGGATTCACCTCCCCTGGACTAATTATAAAAAAGAAAAAAATTATACTGGACAACCTCTTTAAAGTGTGGCACATTAGGGGGACCCTGGGGGGTATATTAAAGGGATTGTCCAGGCATAATTTGTTATGGTTTATCCTCAGGATAGGCCATTGATACCTGATCTGTAGGGGACTGACCCCGGACTGATCAGCTGTACGGAGCCACTTCTGATGCCCATCCTGTACACAATACAGGGCCAGAAGCAGAAAGCTCTGTCCACTGTGTATTAGCCGGGCACCTTCACTGTATCTCAGCACTTATTGAAGTCAGTAGGAGCTGAGCTGCAGTGAAGGCGCCGGGCTGCTATACAGCGGATGGAGCTTTCTGCTTTCGGCCCTGTGTTGTGTACAGAAGGGGCTCCGGAAATGGCTCCGAACAGCTGATGGGGCCGTGTGTCAGCCCCCTACCGATCAGGTATTTATGGCCTATCCTGAGCATAGGCCATAAAAAAGATTAACCCTGGACAACCCCTTTAATATGCCCCACACAGTTTAATGTCCCCCCCACAGGATGTTAGCCCCCATCACTGCTCCCACACAATATAATGACCCAATCACTGTTCCCCTACAGTATGGGGGAACCAGTGAAGAGGCCACTATGTGGGGGGACCAGTGACGTGACCATAGAAAAATTTGGCCCAGACAACCCCTTAACAGAGGTTGTCCATAAACTGGAGCGACCACTGTGTCGGCCGCCAGGGAGGTGTAAAAATAAGAAAATTTTAAAAAAAAAGCATACTCACCTGTCCCCAGCACCCCGTTGTCCCCTGCCAATGTCTGTTCGGTCTCATGGCGGTGCCTCATTTCTGGAAATCCTGTACCTAATTGGTCTTAGCAATCACATGAGATGCTGAACTCCCAGCAAGGAGTCGCTGGCATGAGACTGAATGGACACTGGCAGTGGACAATGGAGCGCCAGGGACAAAGTAGTATGCTTTTTAATTTACTTATTTTTTATTTTACACCTCCCGCCAGCTACATGGGTTGCTCCAATTCCTGGACAACCTCTTTAAAGGATTTATCCATCTTTCTAATATTGATGGTCTGTCCTTAGGATAGGCCATCAATATTACATCTGCGATGATACAACAGCCAGGACCTCTGCAGATCAGCTTTTCCAGGACAGTGCGGCTACAGGTAAAGGTAACAATTCTTGGAGCCACGCTGTTCACTTGCCATACAAGGTGTAGCAGTAGGTTTAGGTAGTGCAGTGGTGCACATGGTATAGTGGGTGAGCAGCATGGCTCCCAGCATGTTATTACCTTTAGCCGCCCTGTCTCGGTACCGCTGATCTGCAGGGGTCCTGATGGTGGGCCCCTAGAAACAATTCCACTGGTGGGCCCTAGACATCCCAGTCCGACACTGGCAGTATGCCCCATCAAACGGCTGCTCAAGCAGAGAATACATGCTGCAAGATGTACACTGGACTGCACTGGTAAGCATAGAGCACATCTTACCTGATGGGGATTTTTTTTTTTTTTTTTTGTTAAGTCCCTGAATCTAAAGTCACTTAATCTTAAATCACACTTAGATCAAACACACTTGGAATCAAAGCACACTAACCAGCTCACACACTCGCTTTATACTTAGCTTTTAAAGCTGCTCCAAGTTGCAGAAAAAGCTGCCACTGATTCCTCTGATTGCAAAGGGAATGCACATAGCAAACAGCAGCAATTTATCCCCTCTTAATTAGGTACTCCAGCTAATCACACTGTCTCATCACACTGGAGACTTTCCCGTAAACAAAAAATAAACTTATATGATTATAAAAGTAACAGTACCCCTCTATACACCCCTGAACACAGTATAATTAATCTTAAAATAAATATATATACAGTAGCTACTTGTATAATCTGTAGTACTTTTATCTCTTGCTATGCAATGTACAATAAAAGTTATGGACTCAAATGCACACACTAATCACGTATACTTGTCACTTAATCTTAAGTCACACTTAGATCAAACACACTTGGAATCAAACCACACTCGCCAGCTCACACACTCGCTTTATACTTAGCTTTAAAGCTTCTCCAAATTGGAGAAAAAAGCTGCCACTAATTCCTTAGGTTGCAAAGGGGATTTTAGTTAGTCCAAGATGAATGGCCAATTATTTGTTTTAGTTTAAAAACAAAAAAAATTTGGAATATTTTGGCCAAGCGACTCGGAACGAATTGATTTACCCATATGCACTACCAATCAGTGGTGTAGTAGTATAATGTTGTACCGTGTTAGCCATTGAAAGTAGTGGAAGAGTGAAGTAATCAGGCGATACCTTTCAGAGGCTAACTGAGTATATTTGATGGTAAGCTTTCGGGAGTGCTAGCTCCCTTCATTAACACCATGTCTGATGAAGGGAGCTAGCACTCCCAAAAGCTTACCATCAAATATACTCAGTTAGCCTCTAAAAGATAGCACCTGTTTACTTCAATCAGTGGTGTGTCACTATGGTAGACACCCCACTGGTAAACATATACACACATACAAAATACTTTTACTCCAGAGTCACTCAAAGCTCACAGGTACTGAATTATCACACAGTCATAGAAAAGTCCTCCTAAAGGTGCCATTAGATTAACATTGGCTGGACCTTGATAGGGCTGGCTGACTGTCTGATGTGTATGGGGTGTCCCCTGACAGATGAGATTTTAGGAAAGAAGGATCAGGCATGTTGAATTTTACATACCTGATCCTTTTATTCTTGGGGGGATACTATTAGCTGCTGATGGAGGTGTCTGGCAACAAAATACCCTCCTCTCTATTTCAGTCACAATGATGAAAACAGAACTGCTGAACTAGGAGGACTCCACATGTAATAAAACAACCTCCTCACAAGGGCATCAGATCAATGTCTAACAGGTAAGCTTCAATTAACATGCAGAAAATTGCAATAATCCACCATGTAGGGGTATTGATCCAGCCAGCAGAACATTATAAATAAGGGAAATAAGCATGTAGTAATCCTGCTTCAATTTACCCTGCAAAATGGAAAGGCACAGAAATGTGTATTGTGTGAGCAGTGGCCTGAAGAAGCTATAAAAATCACTTGGACTTTAATGATAAACTGTATCAGAGAGATAAGCAGTGAGTGTGTACAGGCTCAGACTGAGGGTGGGTTCACACTTACGCGGGGACTCCGTCCGCCGCGAATCCGACCTAAATGTCGCCAAACTGGATAGGGTCTGGATAGGGAAAGGTTTGTGACGCTTTGCTTAAAAAACCATTCACTTCTATGGGTTTTTAAAGCAATGCGCTGGTGTGGGCTTACACCCTCTGCGCCGCAAAGCTGTTTTTTTTTCGTCAGAAACAAAGTCGGACATGCAGGACTTTGTTTCTGACGAAAAAACGGCTTCGCAGTGGACAGAGTGCCGGCACAAATGTGAACCCACCCTGACTCACAGGGAAACAGGTGAATTCCTGGTAGGTCTATATGCCAGGGTGGATCCCTGAGCTAGGGTGGACTTCCAGCCCCAAAACCTTGTAAGAGAGAAGCATGGTACACAGTGGCATAACAATCAAGGTTGCAGGGGGTGCGACCGCGACCGGGCCCTTGGCCAGCTGGAAATGGCTGGGGCCCTCGACCACCATGATAGCAGTTGAGGAAAAGCAGTTGAGGATGTCAGCCCAGGAGAGGTGACTAAAAAATACTTATACTCACCTCTCCTGGGCTCAGCATCCTCTCTGGGACTCTTCCGGGCTGTGACAGAGGTCACCCGCCCCAGACGTCACTGCTGGGGCCTATGATTGGACCCCAGTTGTCACATGGGGCGCGCCGGTGTTATGACGTTGTCATGCCCCATGTAACCGCTGAGGCCCAATCACAGGCTCCAGCAGTGACGTCTGGGGCGCGTGACCTCAGTCGCCAGGCAGAAGGGTTGTGACTAAATACTATACTAATACTATAGACCTGGTTCTTATCAGTTATAGTAAAGTCGGCCCAGCTGTCTATTTCTCTTTACTCATAAGGACCTTTTTGCCCCCTGTGGTCAGGTCCTGAGCCGAAGTAGTATTTAGCCAGCTTATAGTGAATTGGCTAAATCCCCTACTCCATAAGGACCAGGTCCTCACCAGTGACAGGATATAGACAACTCTATGTGAGCAGTCTATTTCCCAGCATTTGTAGGGACCATTTCTGTCCCATATTGTTCAGGTCCTAAACTCTTATAGTATTTAACTGCTTCACAGTAACCAGGTTAAATCACACTCTCTTTAAGGACCTTTTTAATAACTTGTTTCCAGCTTCAGTTACAGTATGTTTGTAAATCTCAGAATAAAGTGATGACATTAGATAATAAGACGCCTTTTATCTTTATTATTTCCAAACTTGTTTTTATATCAACAATAAAACATGGAAAAATATTTCTCAACATACAGTGTGACTATGAGGTCCTTTTCTCACACATACAGTGGGGAAAAAAAGTATTTAGTCAGCCACCAATTGTGCAAGTTCTCCCACTTACAGTGGCTTACGAAAGTATTCGGCCCCCTTGAACTTTTCAACCTTTTGCCACATTTCAGGCTTCAAATATAAGGATATAAAATTTTAATTTTTTGGTGAAGAATCAACAACAAGTGGGACACAATCGTGAAGTGGAACGAAATTTATTGGATATTTAAAACTTTTGTAAAAAATAAAAAACTGAAAAGTGGGGCGTGCCAAATTAATCGGCCCCCTTAAGTTAATACTTTGTAGCGCCACCTTTTGCTGCGATTACAGTTGCAAGTCGCTTGGGGTATGTCTCTATCAGTTTTGCACATTGACAGACTGAAATTCTTGCCCATTCTTCCTTGGAAAACAACTCAAGCTCAGTGAGGTTGGATGGAGAGTGTTTGTGAACAGCAGTTTTCAGCTCTTTCCACAAATTCTCGATTGGATTCAGGTCTGGACTTTGACTTGGCCATTCTAACGCCTGGATACGTTTATTTGTGAACCATTCCATTGTAGATTTTGCTTTATGTTTGGGATCATTGTCTTGGAAAATATATCTCCGTCCCAGTCTCAGGTCTTTTGCAGACTCCAACAGGTTTTCTTCCAGAATGGTCCTGTATTTGGCTCCATCCATCTTCCCATCAATTTTAACCATCTTCCCTGTCCCTGCTGAAGAAAAGCAGGCCTAAACCATGATGCTGCCACCACCATGTTTGACAGTGGGGATGGTGTGTTCAGGGTGATGAGCTGTGTTGCTTTTACACCAAACATATTGTTTTGCATTGTGGCCAAAAAGTTCGATTTTGGTTTCATCTGAGCAGAGCACCTTCTTCCACATATTTGGTGTGTCTCCCAGGTGGCTTCTGGCAAACTTTAAATGAGACTTTTTATGGATTTGCCACTCTTCCATAAAGGCCAGATTTGTGCAGTGTCCGACTGATTGTTGTTCTATGGACAGACTCTCCCACCTCAGCTGTAGATATCTGTAGTTCATCCAGAGTGATCATGGGCCTCTTGGCTGCATCTTTGATCAGTCTTCTCCTTGTTTGAAATGAAAGTTTAGAGGGACGGCCGGGTCTTGGTAGATTTGCAGTGGTCTGATACTACTTCCATTTCAATATGATCGCTTGCACAGTGCTTCTTGGGATGATTAAAGTTTGGGAAATCTTTTTGTATCCAAATCTGGCTTTAAACTTCTCCACAACAGTATCATGGACCTTCCTGGTGTGTTCCTTGGTCTTCATGATGCTCTCTGCGCTTTAAACAGAACCCTGAGACTATCACAGAGCAGGTGCATTTATACGGAGACTTGATTACACACAGGTGGATTATATTTATCATCATCAGTCATTTAGGCCAACATTGGATCATTCAGAGATCCTCACTGAACTTCTGGAGTGAGTTTGCTGCACTGAAAGTAAAGGGGCCGAATAATATTGCACGCCCCACTTTTCAGTTTTTTATTTTTTTACAAAAGTTTTTCAGACCCCAGAGTAAGATTGGAGACCCAGGGGAGGTGACAAACATAAAAACCAGTGTTACTTTCCTATCCTGGACACCGGTGCACTCCTTTCAGCTTTCGGCCCTGTTTAATTGCGCACACACGTCATGTGATCAGGCCGGCGATGCGACCTGATAACGTCACCAGATAATGCCCCAAGCCTGCTTGGAGTAACACCGATTGAAGGAGAGGTAAGTAGCATTGGTTTTTATGTTCCCTCCCCTCCCCTGGGCCTCCGATTATTATACTCCGGGGTCTGAAAAGACCCTGGAGTATAATAATAGTACAGTAGTATTTGAGGCCCGCAGCCTCACTTACCGATGCCCGTGGCTGCTCACAGCGGCATCCACTTCCCTTTCTGCGTCCCATAGGCCCCTCTCAGCTTCGTTTTTTTTTAAAGTGGCCTAGGCTGGTTTACATTGAATGGTAAAAATGCCGCCCCCCAGACAGTGACGGACAGTGCCACCTGAGGCGGCCGCCTCACTTCGCCTCATTAGCGGTGCGCCCCTGGGGGACCTAGTGAATGACCTGCAGAAAGCTGGAACTAACGTAACAAAGGCTACCGTCAGGGACTCAGATCCTACAGTGTCAAACGTGTTCCCCTGCTTAAGCCAGTACATATCTGGGCCCGTCTGAAGTTTGCTAGAGAGCATTTGGATGTTCCAGAAAAGTATTGGGAGAATGTCATATGGTCAGATGAAACCAAAGTAGAACTGTTTGATAGAAACACCATCCGTCGTGTTTGGAGGAGAGTGAATGCTGAGTTGCATCCAAAGAACACCATATCTACTGTGAAGCATGGGGGTGGCAACATCATGCTTTGGGGCTGTTTCTCTGCAAAGGGACCAGGACGACTGATCCATGTACATGAAAGAATGAATGGGGCCATATATCATGAGATTTTGAGTGCAAACCTCCTTCCATCAGCATAGACATTGAAGATGAAACATGGCGGGGTCTTTCAGAATCACAATGATCCCAAGCACACCGCCAGGGCAACGAAGGAGTGGCTTCGTAAGAAGCATTTCAAGGTCCTGAAGTGGCCTAGCCAGTCTCCAGATCTCAACCCCATAGAAAACCTTTGGAGGGAGTTGAAAGTCCGTGTTGCCCAGCGACAGCCCCAAAACATCATTGCTCTAGAGGAGATCTGCATGGAGGAATGGCCAACATACCAGCAACAGTGTGTGCCAACCTTGTGAAGACTTACAGAAAAGGTTTGACCTCTGTCATTGCCAACAAAGGATATATAACAAAGTATTGAGATTAACTTTTGTTATTGAGCAAATACTTATTTTCCACCATAATTTGCAAATAAATTCTTTAAAAATCAGACAATGTGATTTTTTGGATTTGTTTTCTCATTTTGTCTCTCATAGTTGAGGTCTACCTATGATGTCAATTACAGGCCGGCCTCATCTTTTTAAGTGGGAGAACTTGCACAATTGGTGGCTGACTAAATACTTTTTTTCTTCACTGTAACTGGCTATTTCCTAAAATCCATAAAGACCTTTTCCATGTATCATATACTTACTTACAAGGTTTCACACTGGTAAGGTACTTTCAAGAACTCTGTGTGTAAAGAATCTAGAAAATATAGGAGGTCACTTTCTTAATTTAATTACTGAAAGAAATAAATGTTTCAAAGATATTCTAATTTATTGAGATGCACCTATAGATAACTATGGAGAAAGTTGCAGGATTATAGATAAGTATGAAGAAACTTGGGTCACTATAAATAAATATGGAGTAATTTTGGTCACTGTGGACAAATATGAAGAAACTTTGGTGAAACATGGAGAAATTTGGGTAAATGTATTAACATTGAAAAGCTCAGATGACAATAGAGGTTGGGGGATTATCATAAAATGTGAGGACACTGGAAGTTTAATAATATATTTGGAGAAACCTGGAGGATTGTTGTAGTCATTCTAGCGAGCAGCTGGAGAAGATTTCAGGTGTCAGTTAATCCAGAATACTGGTAGAAGTAATACTGGGCCCCTTCTCACTCCCACCATCTTTTTAAAAAAGTGTCATAAAAGGGTGAAAAAAAGAATTAAAATGCTGCAGTTTTCGTTGTAAATCTGACATGCACCAAAAATTGCTCCTTTTCCATGATCTGCAACTATGAGGTAGGTGAGAGTTATACTTACATGTGCATCTCAATAAATTAGAATATCTTTGAAACTTTTATTTCTTTCAGTAATTAAATTAAAAAAGTGACCTCCTATATTTTCTAGATTCTTTTCACACAGAGTGTTCTATTTCAAGTGTTTTATTTCTGTAAATGTTGATTATGGATTACAGGTAATGAAAACCAAAATCTAAAAAAATTTGAATATTGTAAAAAAGTTCAGTATTGTAAATTCAGTGTGTCACCTGCCAAGGTTTCCTAAGCCTTTAAATGGTCCCTCAGTCTGGTTCAGTAGGACACACAATCATGGAAGACTGCTGATTATGAATTGTATTACTGAATTACTGAAATGAATCAACGTTTCAAAGATATTCTAGTTTATTGAGATGCACCTGTATATGCCATATATTCATATAGAATTTTTTGTCTTCAAAGTTCCCTGCACACAGCGGAGACAAGATGAGGAAGAGGGAATTCATTGCCCTATATGAAGAGAAGAGGTAAGTACAAGAGTCTATATCACTACAATATCACTACATCACTGCATGGGGTTGTCTGAGACTGTAAAAACAGGTAAAATGTTATTTCAGAAAAAGTGGAGGTATTTGGACCACTTTACACGGATGGCGCAGATCCAAAGGGTATTAGCAAAAATGATTTATTTCAAAAGGTATGGTACAGTAAGCACACACAACGCGTTTCGGTACAAGCAAGTCCCTTTTTCAAGTGTATCACACTACAATATAACATCAAACAGCAATAAAATCCATAAATATCATAAATACCAATCAAAAATATATGATAAAAAATGAAAAATAAAAAATATATTGGTACTAAAAGTCATTGTGGGAGTATTCAACAAGTATGACTTAATATGTAAAAAGTATATAAATAAATAAATAAGAATTAGTGCTCAATAGTTCCAAAGAATCCATTAGCAATAGCAAAAATTCAAGCTAATAAGTTTAAACAGTGGATTAATGCTATAGAATAAACATCTTTTGATAGTCATAAGCTCAATAGGCAGGTTAATTACATGAAGCAGCATTGATATATAATGATTGATTGCTTAAGGTAACAAAGGAATACTATGATGTGCCTCTGTCATGTAAATAGTACAAAATTAGCATAAACTTACCTCCTTCCGAGAGGAGTTTTAGATCTCACCAGAACTGTTCAAGTTTGAAGTGCCGTGGCATTAGCATATAAATAGCGTTCTAAAATTTGTATTGTACATGCGCAAAAGCACAAATGCGCGCGTGTACATTGAGGCCAAAGTGTAGATGGCTTCAAAAGGCGTACTGGGCATGCGCGAGAGGTATATACGCGCATGCCCAGTTGCTTCATGTTCCGAACTTATGAAATGCGAGGTGAAATCGCTCGTTATTCAGAAATTCCTACACCAAATGGATATTTATGTTTAGGAATAATAAGGGACTAATGTAAAAGATTTCAGAAGGATTAATAGATTGATTTAATAGGTGGAAAAATAATGAAAATGAGAGGCTCTCACAGATATATGAAGAGATAGGGAGTTACTATGTTTTCCTTATATGACATTAGCTATAGAATAAATACATAATTAATGGACAGTAATATTAGCACTGTATACAATACACATCCATATAAAAGGAATCCATAATTACACTCATATAAAAGGGTATTGTTATATTGCCCCAAGAGTGCTTAAATGAGGAAAAAAAAATAGACTAAATATTAGTATACAGAACCACAAGAATTATATCTTATAGAGTTCAACATATTAAGTGTGCTCCATTTTTTAAAATATTTAACACTGCTAGAATCCCGTTATATCTTCCAAGGCTTCATTGAGCCCTTCAGGGGCCAAGGTTTTCATTTTAAATATCCAGAACATCTCTCTCTGTTTCAAAGTGTTGAATCTGCTGGAATTTTTTGTATTAACATGATCAATTGGGGTTATCATAAAGCCTTTAAAATCATTCTTATGTTCTTGGAAGCCATTAGTTACATTTGAACGGTGCTTGTTGATTCTATCACGTAGGCACATGTAGTTCTTCCTATGTATTGGAGGCCACATGGGCACTCAAATAAGTAAATTACATAGGAGGTAGAGCAGTCCAATCTGTGTGAGAGTTGAAATGTTTCATTAGTGGTATTGAAGTTGTATTGTGTGTTATATTAAGACAAAACTTACACTTGTGTCCGCATTTATAGATGCCTACTGAAATTCCCAAGGAATCAGTGTTTCGGGGTTGTATAGTATTGGAATTATCACCTAGGCGACTGGGGGCAATCAGATTTTTCAATGTTTTAGCACGCCTAAATGTAATTCCAGGTTGAGTTAGTAGGCTTTTTTTGAGATAATGGTCATTTTTAATGATATGCCAGTGTTTCTGTAATATGGTGCGAATATTGTTATGAGCACCATTATAAGTCGTGATGAAGTTACTTTTAAAAGTATCATTGGATTTTACTTTATTTTCGTTCCTAGGGGCTAGGCATTGGGCCTGGGATTGTTTGCTGGCTCTAATTTTGGATGCCTTCACTATTCCTTGTGGATAATTTTTTTCCATAAACCTTTCTTTTAGAATAATACTTTGGAGGATGTAATCTTCATCACTGGTACAATTCCATCTGATGCGCTTAAATTGCCCTTACGGTACATTGTGTTTCCATTTATAGTAGTGTTCACTACTGAAATCGAGAAGTTGCAATCTACTTTTTAAAAAAATGTTTGAGTAGTGATGCCCTCAGTGGAACCCACCAGAATTAGGTCCAAAAATTCTATTTCAACGGGTTCTGTTTTCCCCAAGAATTTTAGTCCCTAGTTATTGTTGTTTAAATATTGGGTGAAATTAACAAACTCATTTGGAGAGCCATCCCATATGAATAGTAAATCGTCAATAAATCTTTTAAAATAAATAATATGCTGTGACCAATCTTTATTTTTGTGGATAAATTCATCCTCAAAACTCCCCATATAAAGATTTGCATAGCCGGGAGCAAATATGGTCCCCAAAGCCGTCCCCCTATTTTGGAGGTAGCTTTTTCCATCAAATTCAAAAACATTATGTTTCAATATGAATTAGATACCATAGAGTAAAAATTCTCTCTGTTGGTCAGGCATAGTAGAATCATTTGTCAAAACTGTTGAAATAGCAGCAATACCATTGGCATGGGGGATATTGCTATATAGCGAAGCAACATGTAAAGTAGCCCAAATATAGGTGGATTTCCATGTTATGTTTAACAAATCTCTTATGACATTGGCTGAGTCCTTAAGATGAGTGGACAGTTTACAAACATATCTCTGTAGGTGTATGTCGATGAATTCTGATAAATGGAAAGTAAGGGATTGAATAACTGAAATTATTGGACGACCGGGAGGGTTAGTGGGATGCTTATGAATTTTAGGCAAATGATAAAATAATGCTATTGATGGGTGGGTAATGGTAAGAAAATCACTCTCATTTTTACTGATTATGCCATTACAAAAGGCCTTGGAAATTAGTGAGTTGTAATTTAATAGATATTTGTTGGAAGGATCCGATGGTAAGCGTGTATAATAGTTTTTATCAGATAGAATGTTATAGGCCTCATGGAGATAGGATGTTCTATTTTGAATCACTATGCCACCACCTTTATCCGCACTCCTTATGACAATGTCTTTATTTTCCATGTCGGGGGTTAATCTCCCACGGGATGGATGTCACCGTAAGCCTAATTAAATAGATAACCAGTTTCGAGCGCTCGGGAAACAAGACGTACACAGGTACCGTGTATGAACAGTTTCTACTTTATTGCGTAGTTCAATACAGTTTTAAAAGCAAGCTCATTTACATAACAGTCATGTGATCAATATACATATATGGTCTTTCCAGTTCCGTTATCAGACAAATTTGTTCAGTTACCCATCACCCCAGATGTTTTCCTTTTCACCTTATCTGAATGTCCTCCTTATCTTCCCGAGAATACCAGTTCTGCTGAGATCAGCAGAACTGTTGATATCTCCCCCAGACTCCAAGTCTGTCCTTATCAACTATGCAGTCTTGTTTGCAGAACATTCCACCCTCTTGTGCTTTCTGTATACTGTGACATAGAATATAGTGCAAGTTATGTTTTGACCCTTACAATTCCTCCATTTTAGGACTTTATTTTTAATCAATATTCAATGAATACATTCACACTATCTGTGTGCCATCTGTGATGGATTCTCCATTGAAAATGTTAAAAATAATGATCCTACCTTACATACTGAGTATTGTCCCTCATGAGATTGCATAGCGAAGGAATACATTGGATACAACAACATCCTAATATCATAAAAATGATTACACAAAGGATTATACCTACGATTTGTCGAAGGTATCCCAAGTCAGGTAGGAAAGCTAACAGCCAGTCCCACCATCCTCGGTTGACATCTTGTTTAATATGTGTTACCATTTCCTGCAACTGTTTCAACTTATCATGCACATCTTCTGAATGGTCAGACAAATTAAAACAGCACATTCCCGCAAAAGTGTTGCACCCATAACCATGTTTAAGCAGTAAATAATCTATAGCCGCTCTATTCTGCAATATTGCTTTTTTATGTGATTGCAAATCAAATACAACATCTTTAATGATAGCGCTAGTAGTGTTTATGTTCTTTACCATAAAGCAAGCAATACGTGATATTGTCTTAGCATTATATACAGACAAACCTGGTACTCCTACCAGTGACACAGCTAGGCTTATGTATTCTGCTTTTGATAAGAGTTTCACATCATAATTACAATCCTCAGGCAGTGGGATAGTACTTCTTTTGTGTAATATATGTACATGCGATTTCTGTGAACTCTGTTCATATAGTGTGGGTATCATAGTCATTGCTAATCTAGACAAGGCACATATGCCTCCAGTTATATTGGCAGGTATATAGGTGTAGCTGTTATTACCACACGCTAGAACCCACCCAGGTGGCAAGGGTACATGTAAATCTAGTGACGGGACAATAAGTGTCCTGTTACATTGCATCCTCTTCCCTTCCCTCAGGGTTTGACAATCGTTGTCAGTTCTATTGCAAATTTGTGGAAACTGCCCTTTATTCATTATAGGATTGCAATTAGGTATTGTTGTTTTATTACATGAAAATTTGAAACACAATTCTGCTCTTGCCACTGCCCCAGTCGATATCCTTATCATATTCTCCTGTAAATCTGCGTAGGCAGTGCAGTTCATACAAGCATAATAAGGACTTATCCAGTCTGCATGCACATGGAGATCAGCTTCCTGTAAAAGAGTATCATTTAACTGAAGTTTCAACAATTTAGTCCATACTGCAACAGAAGTCGGCACTGCAATCAAACAAGTTTCTAACACATTACTGGAATATGCATTTCTCAAACAAAATTCTGTCATGTTTAATACTCGGGCCAAATATAACCACATATTCTCTTTTGTTCTCCATATGTGTTCCTCCAGCTCCCTTACTCCCCGATTTGGGCTGTCTTTTCTCCTGTAAAGTTCAAACCAGGTCCATATTATTAAAAGGCATCCAGCAAACATCAGCAAGTGTTGTGTTTTCATTTTGATGGTGCTTCAACTTTCTTGCAATGTGAAGCGTGTATCCAGGTGGGTTTTCACTCCAATTTTACTGAAGTGGCAGTTGTCAGCAGTACTTGGAAGGGACCGTCATACCTGGGTTCAAGAGACTTCCTAGTGTGTCTTTTCACGACCACCCAATCACCAGGCTGCAAGCTATGCGTTCCTGAAAAATCAGAAGGGTCTGGAATAGAAGAGAACACTTGTTTATGTGTTTCTCTCAATCTCTGACACAAACTCTGCACATAGCTAGAAATACTGTCATAGTTAAGCTGTAACGTCTGAGGGAAGTATAACCCTGTTTTGGACGCACTTCCAAACAATATTTCAAATGGTGACAACCCTGTCTTCCTGTTAGGGGTGGTTCTTACTGAGTAAAGGGCTAAAGATAGACACTCAGGCCAGGGCTTCCCTGTCTCTGCTATCGCTTTTTGGATTTTTAATTTGAGTGTACCATTCAACCTTTCCACTTTGCCTGAACTCTGAGGATGGTAGGGTGTGTGGAAAGCTTGTTCAATCCCTAGTGCAGACATTATTTCTTTCATTATCTCACCTGTGAAATGTGTACCTCTGTCAGACTCAATCACCTCGGGCACTCCAAACCTGCACACAAGCTCAGACATCAGTTTCTTGGCAGTTGCTAGTGCGGTTGCTTTGCTCACAGGGTAGGCCTCAGGCCATCCTGAAAACAGATCCACACAGACCAATACATACTCGTATGTTCCAGACTTAGGCAACTGTATGTAATCTATCTGTACTCTCTGAAATGGGTACAGGGATTTTGGTGTACACTTGGTGGGTGTTTTAACTACCTGTCCTGGGTTGTGTAGAGCACATATGTGACATGCTTTTACGTGGTTAGTAGCAGCTCTTCCAAAACCTTGGGCAAACCATAATTTACCCACTAATGACTCCATGGCATTTCGAGAGGCATGCACCTTACCGTGGGCCAAGCCAGCCATCTGGGGGTAGACTGCTGCGGGCAGGCATAATCGATCCCCCATTTTCCACATACCATCACCTTCTGTAGCACCTGCTTTCTTCCATCTTTCAGTTTCCACACTGGTAACCTTTGAGTACAGCCCTTTTGGGTCTGCTAGGTCAATGTCCATTTTGCTCACCTGGTTGGGACCCCTTCTGGCCAGGAGTGCTGCAGCCTTGGCTGCTCTGTCAGCTCTCTCATTTCCACAGCTTTCAGGGTCCCTTCCTTTTGATTGAGCTCTGACTTTCACAATTGCCAGCTGCTTTGGGAGCAGTATGGCCTCCATCAATCGACTTACCACATCTCCATTCTTAATTGGCTTGCCCTGGGCCGTTAGGAAGTTCCTTGCCTTCCATATTGGACCATAATCATGTGCAATGCCAAAAGCATACCTGGAGTCAGTGTATATGTTAGCTGTTCTACCTTTGGCTATCTTACAAGCCTCCATAAGGGCTTTAAGCTCAGCTTCTTGTGCTGACATGTGTGGTGGAAGAGCTTCCTGGACTATGATGTCATGTTCAGTGACTACAGCATACCCTGTAACAAATTTGCCTTCATCTGTCAGATACCTTGAGCCGTCCACAAACATCTCATAATCAGGATTTTGTAACGGCACATCCGTGACATGGTCAAATCCCACTGTTTCCTGTGACATAAGAGCCACACAATCATGTTCATGCTGGCTGTCAAACAGTTCTTCTTCAGAGAGGGAATTTAAAAATAACTCATCTTCCACTCCCCCTTTTGAATCATGAACTCCTACAGGAAGAAGAGTTGCAGGATTCAAAGTTAAACAGCGTTGAAAAGAGATGTTTGAGGAGGACTGCAGAGCAAATTCCATTTTGCACTGCCGTGCCAAAGAAAGGTGACGTCTGTCCACCTGTGTGAGGATAGCATGGATGTCATGAGGTGTGTACACAACCAGTATATGATCTAGGACAATGTCTGAGCTTTTCTCAAGCAACGCTTGTACTGAGAGGACAACACGCACACAGGAGGGGGTCCCCCTGGCTACAGCATCTAACCTTGAGCTGTAATAGGCCACGGGGCGTTTCTTATCCCTGTGTTGTTGTGTGAGAACTGCAGTTGCATGTCCCATCATCTCAGTCACGTAGAGCTGAAAAGGTTTCTGATAGTCAGGTAGGCCTAAGGCCGGAGCACTGACTATCTGCAACTTCAGCTGGTAAAACGCATCCAAGGCCTCAGATGTGAGGCTGAATGGTTTTGAGGAGAGGCTATCGTACAGAGGTTGCATGGTCAGAGATGCAGATCTGATCCATGGCCTACAGTAGGATACCAATCCCAAGAAGGTACGTAGCTGAGCATGAGAGGTCGGCACCTGCATGTCTCTCACCACCTTGGTCCTCTCATCTGACAGGTGCTTGGTACCCTGGCCGAGACAGTGTCCCAGGAACACCACTTTTTGTTTGCAAAATTGAAACTTGTCCTTGTTGGCCTTGCAGCCGTTCTGGTAGAGGAAACACAACAGGCTGATGGTTGCCGCTTCACAGGTTGGTTTGTCTGGAGCACAAAGAAGAAGATCGTCAACATATTGTAACAGAACAACATCATCATGTGGAAAATACCAAGTACTCATAATAAGTGTAAGACACCTTGTGAATTGGTTAGGACTGTTTTGCACCCCTTGTGGTAGTACTGTCCAAGTGTACTGTTTACACCTGAATGTAAATGCAAACAAATACTGGCAATCGGGGTGTAAAGGCACAGAAAAATATGCATTGGAAAGATCTATACAACTGTACCAGGTGGTACCTGTGGGGACAGCTGACAGCAAGGTGTGTGGGTTAGGTACCACTGGGGTTTCAAGTATCGTTACTTTATTCAATTCCCTAAGATCATGAACCATATAGTATGTGTCTGGTTCTCCCTTTTTGCCCTTTTTCTTCACTGGGAAAAGAGGAGTGTTTGCTACAGAAGTGCATTCCTTCAATGCTTCTGCTTTCACTAATTCCACTATTGTTACTGCTATGGCATCCTCTTGGGCATGGGTCAGAGGATATTGTTTAATCCTGGGTGGCTGAGCACCAGGTTTCAGGGTTACCATAACAGGGGGTACATCCAATTTACCTAAGTCTGTTTTCCCAGTTGCCCATAATGCTGTTGGCACTTGGGATAACAGTACCTTTTCTTCTTCAGTGAGGACGAAAATACAATTTGGTGTATTTAACTCGGCAGATAACAAACACAAAATCTCATGATTAGTATGCGTGACTTTTACAAATGCTTCTCCTGAGGAATGTAACATGATGTTACATCCTAACACTCCCATCACATCTGTACCAAGAATGTTATCTGATGTGTCTGAGACTAAATACCTAGTGAGTATCCTGCTACCCTGAAATGAAGTTTCTACAGGATCAGTTTGATCCAGGGTGACTGGTAGCCCTGATACCCCTTGAACCACCTGGCTGTCTCCTGAGAGTGGGAGTTTAAGTGTACTACCAACATGTTTGCTTACACATGATTTTGTTGCCCCAGTATCTATCAAGAATGGCACCTCCTTTCCATTAATCAATACAGGTTGAAAAATTTGAATTCCCCTATCCTGTGAGGACAAAAGGGATACTGGGGCGGGAGAGCCTGTCTTTCATTGTGTATCATCCTGTGCTTGATAAAATGCTTCGTCTCTCTCTGTCTCAGACATGGGCGGACCACCCTTATGTTGCCTGGGCCCATCGTTGTCCCCTTGTTTGGGACACCGACAATCCCTGGCTAAGTGTCCTGGTTTCCCACAATTGAAGCATTTTCTGGTCTCCCTCTGTCCTTGTTGTTGTCTAGGGCGGAGACCTGTCTTTCCCTGATACCTTGCACCATTGTTTATATAAGCTTTAATTGGTGCTGCTGCTTTCTTTTCCTTCTCATCTATGGAAAACCCCACTGCTTTAGCAAATAAATCATCAGGATTTGAACTTCTCCAATCCGGGGTACAAGCTCTTATCTTTTCTGCCAGGGTGCTCCCTATTCCCTGCATGAATGCTTCAGAAAGCATGGTGTTTCTCAGGGCTCGAGATGCATGCTCCTCCCACCCGGCATCTACTGCTTTAGTGAGAAGTCTTCCATAATAAGCTTCTACTGCCTCACCTTTCTCCCTTTTACATGTAGTTAATGCTGTACGGCGGGTTTCTGCTTGTTTTTCACACCACAACTCCAATTTATCTGAAAAGTCCTTTCCACTATCTGTGGATTCTGTGTTCAGGGGAATATTTCGATCAAATCTAGAAATAATATTTATCATACTCAACAACCCCTCTGAACATTTCACCTGAATTTTGGCCATTAAGTCCTTCCAGCTAGCTCTATAGTTCATCTGAATCATCCTCATTTTCCTAAGAAAACCACTGGGTTCTAACTGTGGGTCTGGTAGTTGCTGTGCCATAGACAGCTGATCCCTAGGAGACCAAGGTCTCCATTCTACTGAAGTAGTTGTAATCATATCATCCTCACCCATCCGTCCCCTTCTAGGTGTCCCTTCCTCTTTTGTTTCTTCTACTTCTTCCCCAGATACACTCCCGGTTGTCCCACTAACGGGGGTATGGCTAACAGTTCTCTTTGTCTGTGACCTAGTGACAACTGGGTACAATTTTTATGTTGGGGGTGGCGGAGGTGGTAAAGGTAAATCTGCATGCATTACTTTAGGGCCACAGACCCCCCTGGGACGAGGGGTATTACATACAGAGCATGGATCTCCCCAGCACGGTTGCTGGGTACTACATGTTTGACAAGTCCACCCCTCCGGATTGTAAGGTGGAGGAGCTGAGGCGAGTCCTGTTTGGTTGGGGCCCTTCCCTTTATATTCCTCTGAAGGAGGCATATACAGCATCCTTCCTAGTTTATCCTGTTTTCGGGACCATTCCCCCTTTTCTATTTTCTTGCTTCCTTCGATCAGGGCATATATACTTCTTTGCAGCTTATTTTCTTGAATCAGTCCTGCATAGTCCAATCTCCACTGATCCCAAAACTTACTGTCTACCAACCCAGTTTTGTGTATTCCTGCTCTTTTTAGGATTGTCTTTACCTGTGCGGCTACTTCTTTCCCCTCCCCTATTTCTATTAGTTCACATGGGGTGTACCATATCTTAGATGGTCCCTTCCCCATCTTGGCTGGTAGCTAATCAGCCGATGAGTCTCTCACTCCTCTAGGGCAACCTTGAGACAATAGAGGGTCACTTATGACTACTTAGTGAGAACTCCCAGACAGACTCTTCTGTCTTCTATGAACTACTTGTGTAAGTTCAGGAGTAGTGCTCAGGGCAATGCCTCAATTGGCTTCCACAGGCTCAACTTTCTGCCTGTGTCCCCTTACCAAAACACTTCCAAATCACTACACGCACTTCGCGCGGATTCTACTAAGTCCTTCGTGCTACTACTCAGGTCCCATTCGACCTTGACCTTCCAGGCATGGCTGGAGGCTAGTGTTCCAAAACAAGGCCTTTTCAATCACTCAGTGCTTCTCAGTTCCGAACCTTGTCCGCAACTCTAGGGGTTAAGAATAGAGAACTGTTCCCCATTCTTTGCAGCCTTATATATCTTATAACACAGGTAACATGCAAACATCAGTAGACAGGCAAGACAAAAAGCAAAGAAAACAATTTCTATATCATTTACAGGTGACATGTCCCTTTTAGGTTCTTCCGTACTATACAATTGGCATCGAGATGTCATATAAGCATGCAGCAGCTTACCTCACTCATCAATACAGAGAATAGACACACAGGAACCTCAGATATACTAATTGGCAAGATCAAAGGCTTACCTTCACAGTACTGTTTTTATCTATCTGAGGTCCTCTGGTCCCGTCCCCAAGTCGATCGGTGAGTGGGTCGGCACTCTATCGGCTGCACATCAGACAATCTCGAGGCCCCACGTTGGGCGCCAATTTCTGTCGGGGGTTAATCTCCCCCGGGATGGATGTCACCGTAAGCCTAATTAAATAGATAACCAGTTTCGAGCGCTCGGGAAACAAGACGTACACAGGTACCGTGTATGAACAGTTTCTACTTTATTGCGTAGTTCAATACAGTTTTAAAAGCAAGCTCAGTTACATAACAGTCATGTGATCAATATACATATATGGTCTTTCCAGTTCCGTTATCAGACAAATTTGTTCAGTTACCCATCACCCCAGATGTTTTCCTTTTCACCTTATCTGAATGTCCTCCTTATCTTCCAGAGAATACCAGAACTGTTGATATCTCCCCCAGACTCCAAGTCTGTCCTTATCAACTATGCAGTCTTGTTTGCAGAACATTCCACCCTCTTGTGCTTTCTGTATACTGTGACATAGAATATAGTGCAAGTTATGTTTTAACCCTTACATCCATAAGGGTGCGGATACATTTTGATTCATTTTTTGTCAAATTGGGTTTGATTTTGGGATAGTGAGATTTGGAGAGGTGTCTAAAATCTTCAGCAACTAAGGAAAAAAATGTTTCAATGTGGCTACCTCTATTTTATATCGGATTAAAAGAAGATTTGGGTTTAAGATGTGTGGGAATGATTGGTGGATCATTAGTGTTTACTTGGTTTAGAGTATCTTTACTGAAGGTGTCGGGACTGTTTGTGTGATGAATTGTATGGTCATTAGTTTCAGGAATAGAATTCTTGTTATTGGTATTGGTGTTAGTGATAGCAAAGTGTCTTCTGAGGGTTAATTTTCTGATAAAGTGATTTAAATCAAGGTATAATTCAAAATCATTGTGACTTTTTCCTGGGCAAAATGATAGCCCTTTGTTGAGTAGGCTGGTTTCAGAGTCACTCAAGACATAATCAGAGAGATTAAAGATACATGTAGCTAGGGTTTGTTTCTTTTCGGCGATGGACTTAATGGATCTGACCCTAGAGTTGTTTTTTTTGCCTCCTCTACAACCTCTATATTTTTTAGAGAGGTGTGGATAGATTCTGATTGATGTTCTCTGTTTTTTCTCTTTAGGTTCAATGGGCTGTAAAAATCCGATATTTTGCTGTAAAGAGGGGCCTCTTTTGTATGTAAAGTTGTTATGGGAGTAGGAGTAGCTTGTATTGCATCCTGTATCCGTATTGTAGATCTGGGTGTTAGTGTGGGAGGTAGGCCTAAAAAAGACTCCTTATTAAGGATATTTGTAGTGGTGGACAATTTCAGGGCTTTGTGTATTTGTGACATAGAAAGAGGAGTGTTGTAGAGTGAATCATCCAACACACCTGCTTCAGAATCAGCGCTAGAATCTTGAAGGTTAGATGGGAAAGCTGGTAGAGGAGCTGATGGAGGGAGTAGTGGTGGTCCAATCGGATATATGGAAAGGGTGGACAAGGAACAGTCACTTGCAGGAGAAAGACTTTTGGAACAATGTGGTGTAGTCCCAAATTTTGTGGGAGGCAAACAAAGAGAACTGGCGCCAGGTGGTGGTGGGTGGCCTGAAGGTGATAGTGGATGGATGGATGTAATACATTGGTCATCTTGGGGTATTGATGGATTTGGTTCAACTGATAAAGTGGGTATATTAAGGCTGGATGATGATGGGGGGTTTATTGGTGTTTGTGGATTGGTTTAAACTGGGAGTTGCATGATTGGGTATTGTTTGGTTCTTGATGTTGACTGGTAAATTGGGCTCAGATTCACCAGAAGAATGTGTGTTATGTTCATGAATTCGTTTTCTCATCATCTTATTTCTTAGTGATTGGGGGCCACTCAGTCTGGTTCTAGTTTGTGGCCTAGGTGTTCTAGTATTTTGATTCATATGGAGATTCGTTTTGGGCATAGGGGCTCTTTTGCTCCGGTTTGACCACAATTTTATGTTGTTATCAGCAAAATCATTACGATCTCTGTTAAGTATTTTGCTTTTTGCCTCCAGAATAATTAGTCGTACGTGCATGTAAAACTTTACTAATCTTTGTAAAGTATGGGTGACCCACAAACCCAGCTATTTGGTTATTCATGGTATTTATTTTATTACTCAAGGAAGTGGCCAAAGCCAACCTTTTTGGATGATTAATTCAATTAAACCTTTAGTACTATGATATAAAAGTTTATCCCAGTTTTCCGTGAATGATAAATCATTAGGAAAAGGGGAGGATAACTTCAATCTCAGCCCTCTAGGAGTGAGGTCTTCTATTAGGTATATAGAGAGGAACTTCTGGTCTAACAGATGTTTAGTTTCCTCCATTAAATCTTTTTCCAAATCCCAGAACAATTTACTGAGTGAGTCTCTATTAGGGGTGCTGTGGTTGTTCCACCGGTAGCCACAACAGTATTACTGTCCCAGGCATGTACTGGAGGTGGTCTAGTATAATGATCAAATATATCGTTGAGTTTGTGTTCTCTCTTCGAGATAAATTCCATTTTATAAATGGACCACTTTATGTAAGAATTCTTAAAAGTCCTAGGTGAGATAGATAGGAGTTCTCTTCAATGGTTCCAAGGTTAAGGAATGACTCTAATGGTTCCGAAGGTGTGACTCCAATGGTTCCAAAGATAGGGAATGTCTTTATTTGGCGTGTCGGTTTAGGCACTGCTTCAAGGGGCTGTGGATGACCCAGGAATACAGATGTCTTCCCCAAGGGTCAAAACTCCACCTAGTCGATGGTCCGGATCATCCAGTGGAGAAACTGATGCACACAAACAGAAGAAAAAAGCACCGAGCAGTGCATAGTGCATTATCATTTAGAATGAAAGGAAAAAAAGGTAGAGACAATTTGCTTCTCACCTTTTTAGGTTGTGTTTGATAACACAACCAACTTTTTTGTTCTGTTTCTTTCTCTTTTGCTTTTTTCTTCTGTTTGTATTCCAGAAAAAGTGTCACACTTCTCCATAGGTTGTGTCTGGTATTGCAGCTCAACCTCAATCATATAAACAGATATTAGCTGAAATATCAGACTCATCCGATCATTCCTGTGACCAGTGATTTGCTGGACGGCATCTCAGAGCATTTTCTGTGATGTTGAGAGACACCAGGAAACAGGGTTCAATGGAGTGGGGGATGGTGGGAGTTTAAATAACCTTTTTATACTTTTACATGGAAAACCCCTTTAGTTTGTGTACTTTTACAACACATGCTGAAAACTGTAACCCTGCCCAGGGCCTCATAAACAGAGCAGCACCTTTTGCACTGAATCTTTACACCAGCCCATGGGGTTCCTAACTACAGAGCTACCTGTAATGCTTGTACATACCAGTGATGCCTCTGCACAGCTCTAGATTTTTCCCTTAGAAGAAATAAAATCCTTCTAAGAGAGAAAATCTCCTTAATATGTATAGTATGTATCTCTTCTATCACAGTTCACAGTCTACCTCCCAACCAGCCCAGTTTACCACCCCAGAGCTGAAGAAGAGGAAGACGGACGATGACATCTTACGTGAAGAAAAACTGACTGCTTTCTACAGACTTCTGGGTAGAATACTTTGTCCATACCAGACACAGTATAGCATGGTGCATTAAAGGGGTTGTCCTGATAAAAAAAAAAAAATAGATTTATTGTCTCTGACATTGAAATAGTTGAACTTACTGGTATACTTTTATTGCAATAGCTGCCCTGATGTCTAGACATCATTATTGGTCCCACTCCACATTTGATTTTGTTCTGACATCAAAAGACAGCTTCCTCTCTCATCTCTGTGTGGGTAACATGCTTAAAGGGGGCTGGCTGTGTGGCTCAGTTCAATAGATAAGAGAGCCCCTTCTTTATAATGGCTGATACAAAGACAGAACAAACCTGAAAGTGGAGAGGGGCCAGCGCTGATGTCAGGACATTGGGTAGCTATGGTAATAATAGTATATCATTAAGTCTTATATATTTCAGTATTAAACAACTTTTTTATCTGCCTCGACGATGTCTGTAACTTATTTTATATATTAAAATAATATGTGAGCGATTTATCAAGGCTTTTCCATCAGAAATTTGTGTAAAAAAGTTCCTTTAGTCCATAGCCAATTATTCAGGCTAGGTTCACAACTGTGCACGGGTCTCTGTCGTTCAGGTCCTTCAGGAAACCCGAACAACGGAGAGCCGAACCTCTAAAACAGCAGTTACCCGTGGACTTTTCACTATGCTGATTTTCGGTGGTTTCTGCAGTAGAGTCTCCAATGGAGACTCCGGCACAGATGTGAACCTAGCCTCACCAGTTTTTTAAAAGCATGCCGGGCTTAGAGGAGGAGGCATGACTTCTGGTGGTCCGGCAGATTTACTATAAATGACACCAGAAGCTGATGTGAATTATAGAGCAAATCTGCACCAGCTCATAGATGGCAGAAATTTACTGACTGGCACTAGATGCAGCAAATGTATTAAGAGGCCTGTCTAGTAGTAATCTATTATGGAAATATGACAGATTCACTTTATAATCGATCATAATAGTTTGTCACAGATTTTATTGGTCCATCAGGTTATTTTTCTTACAGTAAATTATTATATAGACTATAAGACTATTAGGAGAATCAGACACCTAAAAGAACTGAAATAAATGCAAGTCTGACCATAGCCCTAATAGTGAAGTTTGTTCATTCTTGTAGTTAGATATAAAGTTGTTCTGGATATTTTAGAAGATATTGATGAAATAGATAAAACTGATGTAATTTTATTTCTCTTGTTTTGTAGACGACAAGCACTTCAAGTTATTCCTAGACAGGGACAATTGTTATAAGATCTCCATCAAGGTATTTGAGGGAAAGAATAGAAAATCTTCTAGATTTCTCTACACCATGGCCTGTTGGCATAATAGCCCTTAACATACAGGTGCATCGCAATAAATTAGAATATTTTTTGAAACGTTCATTCATTTCAGTAATTCAGTAATTCAATTTATAATCAGCGTCTTCCATAATTGTGTGTCCTACTGAACCAGACTGAGGGACCATTTAAAGGCTTAGGAAACCTTGGCAGGTGACACACTGAATTTACAATACTGAACTTTTTTACAATATTCTAATTTTCTTAGATTTTGGTTTTCATTACCTGTAATCCATAATCAACATTTACAGAAATAAAACACTTGAAATAGAACACTCTGTGTATAAAGAATCCAGAAAATATAGGAGATCACTTTCTTAATTTAATTAGAGAAAGAAAGAAATGTTTCAAAGATATTCTAATTTATTGAGATGCACCTGTATAATCTGAACATACACATGTACTATATAATATTATGTATAAAAAAAATCTATTACCAGCTTCCAACTCTGCTTCTCATCCCACTAGTATCTCCTGGCCAGTGGCGTAACTAGGAAAGGCTGGGCCCCAAGGCAAACATTTGACATGGCCCCCCCCCGAACCACCGCCCCCAACCCCCCGGACCGCCCCCTCCAACCCCCCCCTGCACAAACCACATTCCTGCACACACTATTATGCGCCATAGTGGCCGCTGCACACAGTATTATGCCCCATAGTGGCCCCTGCACACAGTATTATGCCCCATAATGGCCCCTGCACATAGTATTATGCCCCATAGTGGCCCCTGCACACAGTATTATGCCCCATAGTGGACCCTGTACACAGTATTATGCCCCATAGTGGTCCCTGCACACAGCATTATGCCTCATAGTGGCCCCTGCACACAGTATTATGCCCCATTGTGGACCACCTATGAATGATTATTATACTCTGGGGTCTTTTCCCGTGCGCTACTTCGGTCATCTTCAAAGTTGGACCAGATCTCGAGTGATCATGGCATCGCGACACATAATGACGTTGGCTGACGTCTGGGACGTCACCAAACAGGCCCGAAGCCTGCGGAGCGCCGGTGAGGTAAGTTACAGTGTTTTTTATGTTCCCTCACCTCCCCTGGTCCCCAATCATTATACTCCGGGGTCTGAAAAGACCCCGGAGTAAAATGATAGCAGTGTTTGTGGGGTTTGCAGTAGCGGCTGCCACAGGGCTTCGGGCCTCTTAATGGGCTCCGGGCCCTGTGGCAGCCGCTACCGCTGCTACCCCGGTATTTACGCCCCTGCTACTGGTGATGGTCTTCACCTACTTCAGAAGAGCAAGACTCCATATTGCGGAATATCGGCTATATTTCTTTTCATGTCTGTAAATTTCTTTTATTATTATACAGGTGCATCTCAATAAATTAGAATATCTTTGAAACGTTTATTTCTTTCAGTAATTGAATTAAAAAAGTGACCTCCTATATTTTCTAGATTCTTTACACACAGAGTGTTCTATTTCAAGTGTTTTATTTCTGTAAATGTTGATTATGGATTACAGGTAATGAAAACCAAAATCTAAGAAAATTTGAATATTGTAAAAAAGTTCAGTATTGTAAATTCAGTGTGTCACCTGCCAAGGTTTCCTAAGCCTTTAAATGGTCCCTCAGTCTGCTTCAGTAGGACATACAATCATGGAAGACGCTGATTATGAATTGTATTACTGAATTACTGAAATGAATGAACGTTTCAAAAATATTCTAATTTATTAAGATGCACCTGTATATAACCCTGTTACAACAAGTAGTGGGTCTCCGTATCAGACTGCGATAGACTGCAGCAGTCACATGTGTCAGAAAATCATTGCTGGAGCAGTAAATAGAGATCAGCAGTGACCGTGCATTATCAGTACCGGGGAAGCGAGGAATTGGTTAGGTATCTCTCCAGTTTTAATAACCGGATCGCAAAACCGGGAAGAAGTGGCGCCGCCGACTCGGTTCTGCTACTAGCTCACAGGCTTGTAGGCCACGGATCCCATTGAGTCTGTAGCCTACAAGCTAAGCACCAATCCTTACCTGTCTGCTCCTGTCACTTCCTGCTTCTTCCTGCTCCGTGCGCACATGACATCACATCATTGCGCCTGGAGCAAGATGGAGCAGGAGACAACAGAGGCAGACAGGTAAGTAATGACCTAATGCTTCTATAGGGAGGACTAGTGAAGGGGTTACTGTATGGCTCATACAGCGTCCCTTTCACTATTCCTCCCCCCATACATTAGCCACTTCACTTCCCCCCCCCATACATTAGCCACTTCACTATTCCCCCCACCATTGATGGGGCAATTATATTGTGGGGTGTGGGGGCAGTGATGGACGCCAATATCCTGGGGGACATTAAATGGGTTGTCCAGGATAACCCCCCCCAAAACTTACTCTCCCATCCCCAGTTTCTCCCAGCACAGTTTGGTCCTGCAGCCCTGTTGTTTTCTTCTGCATGTGACCCCTGAGGTCAATCAGCGGCCTAAGGGAAGGGACCTGGGACATTACAGCCAGTGAGGACTTCCAGCAAAAGAAGACAGCGGACCTGCAGGACCGGACCGTGCTAGGGAACACCAGAGCATCAGGGATGTTTTTTGTTTTTTTTTTCACCTCCCCCAGACTAATTACAAAAAAAATATATATGCTGGACAACCTCTATAAAGTGTGGGGCATTATTATTATTATTGTTTATTTATATAGCTCCATTAATTCCATGGTGCTTTACATTTGACGGTTTACATACGGTACACAAAATATACAAAACAAATATAATACAGTGACCAACTGGCACAGTGGAATAGAGGGCCCTGCCCTTACAATCTATGAATTCTATCAATTCTATGGGCATTAGGTGGTTATATTCAAGGGGTTGTCCAGGCATAATTTTTATGGTTTATCCTCAGGATAGGCCATAAATACCTGATCTGTAGGGGGCCGACCCCGGACCAATCAGTTGTATGGAGCCAATTCCAACGCTCGTCCTGTACTCAATATGGGGCCAGAAGCAGAAAGCTCTGTCCACTGTATAGGGGCTGGGCACCTTCACTGTATCTCAGCACATATTGAAGTCAGTAGGAGCTGAGCTGCAGTGAAGACGCCAGGCTGCTGTACAGCGGATGGAGCTTTCTGCTTCCGGCCCTGTCTTGTGTACAGAATGGGTTCTGGAAGTGGTTCCGTGCAGCTGATGGGGCCATGTGTCAGACCCCTAGCTATCAGGTATTTATGGCCTATCCTGAGAATAGGCCATAAAAAAATAACCCTGGACAACCCCTTTAATATGCCCCACACAGTTTAATGTCCCCCTCACAGTAGGTTACCCCCCCATCACTGCCCCACACAATATAATGGCCCCATCACTGTTCCCCTTACAGTATGGGGGACCAGTGAAGAGGCCACTGTATGGGGGAACCAGTGAAGTGGCCATAAAAAAATTTGGCCCAAATAACCCCTTTAAAGAGGCTGTGCATAAATTGGAGGAACCTCTGTGGCGGCCAGGGAGGTGTAAAAATTTAAAAAAAAGCATACTCACTTGTCCCCAATACACTGCCTGTGTCTGTTTGGTCTCATGGCGACGCCTCATTTTTGGAAATTCTGTACCTAATTGGTCTTACCAATCAGGTGCAGAACTCCCATCAAGTAGATGCTGGCACGAGACTGAATGGACACTGGCAGCGGACAACAGAGTGCCGGGAACAGGTGAGTATGCGTTTTTATTTATTTATTTTTTTGTATTTTACACCTCCTGCTCGCCACATGGGTTGCTCCCATTCCTGGAAACCTCTTCAAAGGATTTATCCATCTTTCTAATATTGATGGCCTGTCCTTGGGATAGGCCATCAATATTACATGTGCAGGGATCAGCTTTACCAGGACAGTGCAGCTACAGGTAATGATAATTCCAGGAGCCACGCTGTTCACTTGCCATACAGGATGTAGCAGTGGGTTTAGGTAGTGCAGTGGTGAACATCATATGGCTGTGAGCAGCATGACTCCTGACATGTTAATACTTTTAGCCGCCCTGTTTCGGTACAGCTGATCTGCAAGGGTCCTGGCGGTGGGCCCCTAGAAATAATTCCACTGGTGGGCCCAGTCCAACACTGCCCTGCAGATTTCCTCCACTGGGGTTTTTTCCTGCCTTGAGTGTTGCTGAACACTCTTTGTGAGTGATGGGAGGTAACCAGCACATATAAAACATACACATATATAGAAATAACTTATATAATAAACATCATGTTCTTTAACTTTCTCCGCCGTGTCTGTGTGATTTCTTCAATTTTTGTGTTTGGAAAAAAAATATTATTAATAAACTGTGGATGATGTGAGATTTGGGCGACTTCAATCCAATGACCCCACAATGTAGCTTCCATTAGGTTCTTTCCCCTACTAAAAAATAGTTGCATTTACTTTAGCGGGTAATATAAATCACCTGTATGTTACTGAACCTGTCGAGCTCAATGGAACTGGCCGACCGTGTAGTGTGTAGTGTGTAGTGGGGCCTCCAGTCCTTTCTCCAATATCAGATGTTAAGGTATAGAAAGACAGGATAATTGGATTTCTCGGAGAGAAACGTTACTGCCAGAGGTTTCTGGAAATTGTTGGTACCCCTCGTTTAATGAAAGAAAAACCCATAATGGTCACAGAAATAACTTGAATCTGACAAAAGTAATAATATATAAAAATTCTATGAAAATGAACAAATGAAAGTCAGACATTGCTTTTCAACCATGCGTCAACAGAATTTAAAAAAAAAAAGAAAACTCATGAAACAGGCCTGGACAGAAATGATGGTACCCTTGACTTAATATTTTGTTGCACAACCTTTTGAGGCAATCACTGCAACCAAACGATTCCTGTAACTGTCAATGAGACTTCTGCACCTCTCAACAGGTATTTTGGCCACTCCTCATGAGCAAACTGCTCCAGTTGTCTCAGGTTTGAAGGGTGCCTTTTCCAGACGGCATGTTTCAGCTCCTTCCAAAGATGCTCAATAGGATTTAAGTCAGGGCTCTTAGAAGGCCACTTCAGAATAGTCCAATGTTTTCCTCTTAGCTATTCTTGGGTGTTTTTAGCTGTGTGTTTTGGGTCATTATCCTGTTGCAAGACCCATGAACTGCGACTGAGACCAAGCTTTCTGACACTGGGCAGCACATTTCTCTCTAGAATCCCTTGATAGTCTTGAGATTTCATTATACCCTGCACAGATTCAAGACACCCTGTGCCAGATGCAGCAAAGTAGCCCCAGAACATAACAGAGCCTCCTCCATGTTTTACAGTAGGGACATTGTTCTTTTCAAGATATGCTTCATTTTTCTGTCTGTGAACATAGAGCTGATGTGCCTTGCCAAAAATTTCGATTTTTGTCTTATCTCTAGGACATTCTCCCAAAAGCTTTGTGGCTTGTCAACATGTAGTTTGGAAAATTACTTTTGTCAGATTCAAGTTATTTCTGTGACCATTGTTTTTTCTTTCATTAAACGAGGGGCACCAACAATTTTGTCCACGTGTGTATATGCATTCTCAGCCAAGTTAAGTGTGCATATATATGGATCACTGTCTATATTATGGTTTATGGCTAGCTTTAGAACTTTCAGCATCTGCTATGTTTCAGACATATTAAGATGCATGCCAGGAGGCATCTATAAGATGGTGTAGGAGTATCAGTTGTATCCCTGATCGCTAGAGGGAGCCCCTCTGACATATAGGCGAAGGCATGGAGCATAATAAATTATTATGTGGTAGGAATTTCAGGCCTGAATATCGGGTAGAGCAGATTTTCCAGCTTAGGTCCCTTCGTGTGCGTGGGGCCTATAGGGGTATAGTGGATAGTGGATCCATCTATATACTGGATACATACTGTAGGTTAATGTGTGGCAGGCCACGGGGGGTGGGCATTTCACTGTTTGATGGAACAATGTGGGAGAATTATATTGAATAGAGGCCACTAAGGAAATATCATACTTTGCGAGGGCCACTTAAGGGACACTATATTTGTGCAGGCCATTAGTGGACATTATACTGTGTGGTGGAGGCATCATCTCTGTATGCTATAAATTGAAGGGCACAATTACTGTGTTAGGGCACAAAAGGACGTGATAGGAATGGATGGGGTCAAAGGGGACATGGGAGGTATTAGGGACAGATGTTAACACAAAAAAAAAAAAATATTCGCTGCACCGCCACAATAATCTGTCATTTTTGCCCTCTGAAAGTTGTGAAGTATGTCTAAGTCGTGGGGATGGGTGTGGGGGGGGGGGCACTTATAAAAACCTTTGCACTCGGCCCACAAATGTGTTAAAGTGGCCCTGCTTGGAGAGCATAAGGGGAAGTGTGGCATCCCAGAGCTGGCTATGGCTGGGCTGAGGGTGATCTCTGTGCATTGTATTATTTCCTGTTGCTTCATAGCCTGTGTGACATAGCAGGGGGTCCTGAGTCTCACACAACACAGCGCCACCTAGTGAGCCTCACACATGCATTACACCTCGCATAGGATTGAATAGTAACCAAATGTCCAATGGGAGGACATTGCCTGGGAAAAGGGGAGGAGTCAGCTGATCACTGGGTCCCCATGGTAACACCCCTGCAGGAAGGTCCTGCGTGTGAGGAGTTAGAAGTGTGGAGTGTTAGGAGGAGGAGGTGAGGAGATAAGTGTGATGTCCTGTGAAGAAAGCAGTGAGTTTAGTGCAGGAATCTCAAGTCCTAGACAGGCCCAGGAAGGTTGGAGAGCTGACATACTCCAGCTATTCAGAAGATCCTGTCCCCTGTCTGCCTAGCCATCGCCCTGAAGGAAGTCAAGCATCATTATCTTGTCAGCATGAGACTGTGGAGAGAACATTCTGGAACACGTGCTCCATAGCCAGTATCACAGGATCCAGGGGCCAAGGCCAGACCTGTGGAATATCCTGCCACCCTGACTATTGCACCCCGAAACTCTGAGCTATCAGGACCACATAACGTGAGTGGGGAATATTATGTACTAGTATCATGGTGGGCATCTTCCTATGTGCCAAATAGGAGCCCAGACGCACCTTAGGGCTGTAACACTGAAGTATAAGGGGCTAGGAACACCTTTCATCAAGTCTACCCTGCACCCCAGGACTTTGCTGTGTCACCAGGCGTACCCCGTTGTTTTGTATTGAAGAAACTGTTTAAGCATTTGTGCCTCCACACCCATGGAAGTAAAAGTTCAACTTTACAACCGTTTCTGTGTCTGACTCTGCACCGACAACATCAGGGCGCCCCAAACACCACCAGTCGGCACAGTATAGGGAAAGCGCCCCGGGGGAACAATCACCACCAACATTTGTGCAGCCCCCTCATCACCGGTATCAGTGGTGGTAACGTGGGACAGCACCAGCGCTACGCCCTCGTGCCCAGAGACCGTGACAAGTCTGCGCTGTTTGCACCCCGCAATCCCAACTGCAGCGTTACCTTCCATCTGGTCACCGCAAGAAAAACTGGCGTCACGAACAGGATACGGGTGTGTGCCATTTTGAGAAAGTTGCCACGAAAAGTGCGCCAAATTGTCTCCAGAGCATTGGTCTTTATTGTGGACTTTGCTAAGATCAAGTTTATTCCCTGAGAGTGCTTGCCACAAAGAGGGGGAGCCCTATACCCCTGAAGCAAGCCCTAAAGACTGTCCTCTCAGTGTGTTACAGCCCTGGAAGAGTTAAAACGCCCAGGACTTGTTTGCTGCGCCACATCGCTGTGTAAGAACGCCCACAAAGGGTTAACTGTACCTTGCAAAAGTGCGGGAGATTTTTAGCACTGCCCATGAGGCCAGGAGACCCATCTGCCGCCATCTTAGGAGAGCCCAGAATGCTGAGCGCAATGCTCCAGCGCACCCATACAAGAAAGTGAAAGGTGAACGTGCCGGCGCCATTTCTGACTCTCCGGTGCCGCATCACCGTCCCTGCTGTGCACCGCTGATCTCTGGTCCACGCTGCAGTTGCTGTCAGTGAGTACTGTGCCTCCCTGTCCTTGTCTTCAGTCCTCCCACGGCCCCAGCGAGTGTTTTCCGTGTACAGTGTCCGTGGGGAGTGCCACCATTAAAGAGGGGGAGCACACCGTCAGCCTGCATCACAGTGACTCTGTTAATAGCTACAGCATTCTTAAAGGGACAGCATTCCAAGTTGTAGTCTCCATTCCCTGCCAGCAAGCAGTTCAGTTTCTTAAAGAGACGGCGACCTAATTCCAGTCATACCTGCAAACAACATGAATGAGCAAAGTGACATTGTGCCATCTGTTTCTAGTGATCCAGCAGTGCCCATGGCGAGCAGCCTACCATTCTCCATGACATTTTACCCTGGCACACCATGGCTGCCGCGCTACAAAGGGGAGGCGCATACCCTCAGGGACTTTCGTGAGAAGATGCTGTCTCTCTTCCAGTTCTATCCTCTGAATACAGGACAGCAGATACAGATCCTGCTGGGCCAGCCTGAGGGTGCTGCAGCTAGGGAGGTCAAATCCTGGCCTGCCTCTGACAAAAGAACCCCTGGGCAAATTCTGGACAAACTCCAGGTGAACTTTGACGTGCGATCTGTCTCCGAGGTAAAGATGCGCTTCTTTTCCAGACGACAACTACCTGGTGAGACCCTGCGGGACTATGCTTTATCCCTCCAAGAGGCGTTCAGAGCTGTGGTGCAAGTGGATCCACGTGAGAATGTGGACTCTGATAAAATCTCGCTTGACCGCTTCATAGAAGGGGCGGGTACCACATTGCTCCAGAGTCAGTTGCGAATGCTTGCTGCACAACATCCCAGCATCACGTTTGCTGACTTCAAGGCCCTTGCCATCCAGGTCTTGGGACAGGAGCAGCCCCAGCCGAGCCCAGTCATCTGTGCTCCCTCACCTGGACCCTCAACAAGCATTGCTCCAGTTGTCCTGCCACTACCTCTGGGTACCTCACCTGCTGCCCAAACTGCGCAGACTACACCAGCAGACTCCAGAGATGACCTTCTGGCCCGAGTGGATCATCTGACCCGTGCCATGGAACAGATCACCGTCCGTCTAGATCGTCTGACCCAGCCGTCTTCATCGTCCAGTGATCCTTTGCGAAGTCTCAACATCTCACCTGAGTCGCCACCCAGACGTCCGTCTTCAGTGAAACCTCCGCAGAGTGAGAGGCCATACTGTACCTATTGCCATAGATATGGACACACCAGGCCTCAGTGTTTTCAGTTAAACGGGCCACCCCCGAGGCAGCGGGCCGCCCCTCGGGAGGAAAGAAGAAGGGCCCAGGTGAATCTTCAGTGCCATTGTCACGCTTCGTCTCAGCCTGCCCACACATCACAATCCGGGTGAACGGCGTCCCTCTGACAGCGTTGGTGGACACTGGATCTCAGGTAACAACCCTGCGCAAGCAGGTGTTCCTTGAACATTGGGACTTAGGTGTGTTGAATAGAACACCTGACACATGGATAAATCTGTGTGCCAGCAATGGACAGCCCGTACCACAGCAGGGTTATTGGGAACCCACTATCCAGATTGGGGACTTGAAACTGCCTAGACAGGGTGTAATTGTCACTGATGTAGAGGATGATAGGTTTGCAGTTGTAATATTAGGCATGAATGTTTTACGCCATTGCTTTGCAGAAGTGTTGGATGCCTTGCATGCCTCTCTCCTTACAGCTTCTCCCAGTGACCAGCAGACCATTCAGCGGGCCATTCGTGTACTCAATGCCCAGCACAAGTTTGCCAACAAACAAGGTGAAATTGGTCGAGTCCGGATCCAAGATACCCGTCCAGTAACCCTACAGCCTGGAACAGAAACTATGGTGTGGTGCCGTGCCCGTCCGAGCATAGAAAATCAGGACTACGAGGCCTTGCTACAACCCATACAGGTAGATGGCCAACCACTTGTCATGGCTGCCCGCAGCCTTGTCACAGTTTCCAATGGACGTGTTCCTGTCCGCTTAGTCAACTTGGGCGATGCTCCCGTGAACCTCCACAAGTTCCACTCTGTGGCCCTGCTACACCGGTTAGCACCAGAAGACATTCTCTCTGGTGATTCTACCGCCACACAGCATTCCACCCAAGCTGCTGAGAACATTCAGAATGGAGCCACGAAGTCCTGGTGGGATGAATTGAACGTGGGAGACGCCAATACCCCTATAGAGCACATCAATGGGGTTCGCAATGTGGCCAAGCGTTACCAACAGGCATTCAGCAAACACCCATTGGACTTTGGTAAGACCACGACCATACAACATCGCATTCTGACTGGCAACCACCATCCAATCAAGGAGCGTCACCGTCCAATACCACCAGCGATGTACCAACCGGTGAAAAAGTTGATCCAAGAGATGCGAGATGCTGATGTCATCCGGGAGAGTAACAGTCCCTGGGCAGCCCCGCTAGTCCTTGTCAAGAAGAAAGACGGAACCCTACGATTTTGTGTGGAGTATCGTAAACTCAACAACGTCACGCACAAAGACGCATACCCATTGCCGCGGATTGAGGAATCTCTAACGGCTTTGGGATCAGCTACCTGTTTCTCGACCCTGGACTTAACCAGTGGATACTGGCAAGTCCCTATGGCGCCTGAAGATCGTGAAAAGACTGCGTTTACGACCCCGATGGGACTCTTTGAATTTAATAGTATGCCATTTGGGCTATGTAATGCCCCAGCCACATTCCAACGGCTTATGGAGAGGTGCCTCGGCAATGAGAATTTCCAGAGTGTGCTACTGTACCTGGACGATGTTATTGTATTCTCCCGGACATACCAAGAACACCTTCGTCACCTGTCCGAGGTATTCAAGGTACTTATACAGCACGGCCTAAAGTTGAAGCCCTCCAAGTGCTACCTGTTGAAACCCCAAGTTCACTACCTTGGGCATGTCGTGAGCGCACAAGGCGTCCAACCTGATCCTGAAAAGATCACTGTAGTCCAGAACTGGCGAAGACCAACTACCGTCAAAGAAGTCCGAAGCTTCCTTGGATTCGCAGGTTACTACCGGCGTTTCATACCACACTTCGCCCAAGTAGCCGAGCCTCTGAACGAGTTGTTGCGCGGTTGTCCCAGAGAAAACTACAACCGAAAGCTTCCGGTAGACTGGACAGCGCGTCAAGAGGAAGCCTTTCCAGCGCTTAAAGCACTTCTGACGCAACCACCAATTCTAGCCTATCCCGACTACAGTCAGCCATTCCGCTTGTACACAGATGCAAGTCACCAAGGTTTGGGTGCAGTGTTGTCCCAGGTTCAGGACAACAAAGAGCGAGTCATCGCCTACGCCAGCAGGAGTCTGAGAGGCGCGGAGAAGAACGACCAGAACTATAGTTCTTTCAAACTCGAACTTCTGGCGCTTGTCTGGGCCGTGACAGAGAAGTTTAAAGACTACCTGGCTGCCACACCCTTTACCGTGTACACAGATAACAATCCGTTGGCGCATCTGGACACTGCTCGACTGGGAGCCCTTGAACAACGGTGGGCCTCAAGACTCGCGAATTACAAGTTCTCTGTCAAGTATCGCAGTGGCAAGTCCAACGCTAACGCTGATGCACTCTCAAGGTTGCCTGTGGGAGAAGAACCACCTCGAGAAGACATCTGGGAAGAGGTGGAGATGCCACCATTCTACAACAAGTTTGCCCAACAGGTTGCTATTGGTGTTCCTTTAGAAGGAGAATCTCTGGCGAAAACAGCTGCCGAATCCCTCCAGGAGCCATCTCTGTGGAAAACGTTCCAAGAAGAGAGCAGAGTTTTAGGAGAATTGTCAGATTTCCTGCTTACAGGAAGAATACCAACCCGTGTAAAGAGAGGTCTTCATGACGTGGAATTAAAACGCCTTTGGCGACAGAGGAAGCGCCTGTTTGTCCAACGAGGCCTTCTACTTAGAAACACTCTTGATCCTGTCACAGGTGAAAGGCTTCATCAGATCCTCGTACCAAGAAGAGACGCACAGATGATACTTGAGGCGTATCATGACAGATCCGGTCACTTCGGGGTACAAAAGACCGAAGCTACCATCCGTCGTCGCTTCTATTGGGTTGGGATGAGGAGTGACATTGAGAGTTGGTGCCGAGAGTGTCCCGCCTGTAGTATCACCAAGGAAGGTCGAAGAGATCAGAAGGCCCCTCTACATCCAATTAAGACTCAAAAGCCGTGTGAAATTGTTGCTCTGGACCATGTGAAGTTGGGTCCCACACGTTCCGGCTACAGCTACGCTCTGACAATGGTGGATCATTACTCCAAGTTCCTTGTCATCGTGCCTGTCAGAGATCTTACAGCAAGAACTACGGCTGAGACCTTCTACGCAGAGTTTGTCCGCCATTACGGTTGTCCTGAGCATATCCTCACCGACCGTGGATCGGCGTTTGAATCCCAATTGTTCCGTGAGTTGTGTCAGTTCCAAGACTGCAAGAAATTGCGAACCACAGCGTATCACCCTCAAGGGAATGGTATGTGCGAGAAGGCAAATCAAGTGATCATCGGCATGCTAAGAACAGCCGCAGTTACACCTGGTGTTGAGTGGCCTGAGCGTATCAAGGACTTGGCCTATATTTACAACAACACACCCCAAACATCTACGGGATACGCACCATTTTATCTAATGTTTGGAAGACAAGGTCAACTTCCTTCAGACTTAACCCTTGGTGTGAAGGTCCCTGACACCATCAATCCACTACCCATAACAGACTGGGTTGTTGAACACCGCCGACGTATGGAGGAAGCTAAAGAGATAGTTGAAACGCGCATGGATGAGGTTCGTAGGAGACAACAGGAGGATTACAACCATCACGCCCATGCAGCGCCCCTGAAAGTTGGCGACCGTGTATGGTTAAGGAATAACCATCGGAATGGGAAATTGGATCCATTCTGGGAGAAAGAACCATACAGTGTCATCTCCATACCATATCCTGAATCCGACGTGTATGAGATCTCTAAACCTGGGAGACAGCCCCAAGTAGTACACCGAAACCGTCTGAAGCTGTGCCTTAAAGAAGGACTGCCCACAGAGGTGCCCCCAGCTGAGACAACGAGTACAGAGATCTTGTCACCTTCTGAAGCGAAAGAGAGACCCCCAACGTTAACTGAGCTTATGTGGGCACCTAAACTACTACCATTTAGCTGTTATCCACCAATTGCTCTAGTGCAAGAGAACCCTTCGACAGATGATTTAATTGATTTCAGTGACTCTGTTCCTGATTCAAATCTCGTTCCACTTAGGCGTTCTGAGCGTACCACAAAAGGCATACCTCCAGCACGCTATAGTGATGCCATGGCTGTCCTTGGGTAAAAGAGGTTAACTGTCTCTGCTTCTGTATATATGTTATTCCTGCTCTGATTACATTAATGTTTTTCCTGTGTGTATATACAGTATATATATAATATCTTGCCATGTAGTATAGTATTTACACTTATATGCAACAATCCAAGCCATAGTGCCTGGCTCACCGAGCCAAGGAAGTTCTGTTACCCCATTGCGGTATGGACATTGGTGCTAGAGTGCCTACTCTTCCTTACAGAAAGGACTGTTTATTGTTTCTCAGAGAGACTCTCATGATAATGGACACTCACAAAATTTGTGCCAGAGAGCCTCTGGACCCATTTGCACTACTGTTGTTTCTATATGGACTGTCTGATGGTACCGCCAAAAGGTTCCATAAGTCTGAGTTTAATTATCTCTCCGTTACCCTTCAGACTTCTCATGGACATTCCAGGACTATGCCGGGAGGTCTTACCTCAAGTTTCTAGGTATTATATTTTTCTAAACTGTTAGTGACATTTGCACTTTATTCGTATTTATTAACGTTATGTTACATTTCTCACCTTCACCCCAGCCCGTCGCCGAGGTCGGCTCAGTGAAAGAGGGGGAGTATGTGGCATCCCAGAGCTGGCTATGGCTGAGCTGAGGGTGATCTCTGTGCATTGTATTATTTCCTGTTGCTTCATAGCCTGTGTGACATAGCAGGGGGTCCTGAGTCTCACACAACACAGCGCCACCTAGTGAGCCTCACACATGCATTACACCTCGCATAGGATTGAATAGTAACCAAATGTCCAATGGGAGGACATTGCCTGGGAAAAGGGGAGGAGTCAGCTGATCACTGGGTCCCCATGGTAACACCCCTGCAGGAAGGTCCTGCGTGTGAGGAGTTAGAAGTGTGGAGTGTTAGGAGGAGGAGGTGAGGAGATAAGTGTGATGTCCTGTGAAGAAAGCAGTGAGTTTAGTGCAGGAATCTCAAGTCCTAGACAGGCCCAGGAAGGTTGGAGAGCTGACATACTCCAGCTATTCAGAAGATCCTGTCCCCTGTCTGCCTAGCCATCGCCCTGAAGGAAGTCAAGCATCATTATCTTGTCAGCATGAGACTGTGGAGAGAACATTCTGGAACACGTGCTCCATAGCCAGTATCACAGGATCCAGAGGCCCAGGCCAGACCTGTGGAATATCCTGCCACCCTGACTATTGCACCCCGAAACTCTGAGCTATCAGGACCACATAACGTGAGTGGGGAATATTATGTACTAGTATCATGGTGGGCATCCTCCTATGTGCCAAATAGGAGCCCAGACGCACCTTAGGGCTGTAACACTGAAGTATAAGGGGCTAGGAACACCTTTCATCAAGTCTACCCTGCACCCCAGGACTTTGCTGTGTCACCAGGCGTACCCCGTTGTTTTGTATTGAAGAAACTGTTTAAGCATTTGTGCCTCCACACCCATGGAAGTAAAAGTTCAACTTTACAACCGTTTCTGTGTCTGACTCTGCACCGACAACATCAGGGCGCCCCAAACACCACCAGTCGGCACAGTATAGGGGAAGCGCCCCGGGGGGAACAATCACCACCAACATTTGTGCAGCCCCCTCATCACCGGTATCAGTGGTGGTAACGTGGGACAGCACCAGCGCTGCGCCCTCGTGCCCAGAGACCGTGACAAGTCTGCGCTGTTTGCACCCCCGCAATCCCAGCTGCAGCGTTACCTTCCATCTGGTCACCGCAGAAGCAGAGGCGGCCGTGAGCAGGAACGGGGATTGGCAAGTAAATGTTACCTGCTGAGGTTACTGCAGCAGGTAATGGCCTATTATAAAAAAAAAAAAAAAAAATCAGCAGGGGCCCAGCAGGCCCCCTAAGGTTGCAGGCCCTGTGCCAGCTGCTACGGTGGTACTTACACCACTGGTTCTAAGGATAGAGAGAATCAAGAATGTCAAAACCACTGATTTAGGTGAACGGAAAAGATAATAAGCAAACAAGTAAAATACAATCAAGCAATTAAAGATAATAAACAAAAAGCACGGTTCCCCCAGTATCATGCCCCCTGTCATCCCAAGGTATACAGGCAATTCAAAGATGATAGGAAAACAAGCAGATGCATGGAGTCAAATGGGTTAGCTGGCATAGCATATATTGAACAGTTATAGCTTCTAGCCCTAGCCCCTTCCTCCCTCCTCTTAACATAAAGAACTTTGCAGAAGCTGTGTTGTAAGCATGTCTTTGTACCCCCACACAGTATATGACTCTGTAGTGCCCTTATATGGTATCATGCCCTTTTGTGGCCCCACCACAATATAATCCCCCTTGTGGCCCCCAAACAGTACAATGTCCCCCTTTTGGTCTCCTATACAGTATAATTTCATACTTGTGGCTCCGGCCTCCAAGAAAATTCTGTATATCCTGGACAACCCCTTTAAGTGCCAAGTTCAGCTGCATTCTGCAAGGATTTAAATGTAGTAGAGAGATAGGAGATCCTGCTGCCTGAGAGGTATAAGGAAGTCGGCAAAAATGTACATAGAACTCTGGTTGTAACTAAAACTTAAGACATGATGTACATCAGTTCAGGATACTTTGTATATAAGTCCATGACTGTCCCAAGTTTTAAAGTATATTACAATTTTGTTTCACCTTTGTGCAGTATCCCGGTGGTAACTGCTTCTATGTCTTTGTTTTATTTTATTCTGTTATGTGCCACTGGATGTACATACAGTATATTATTTTATTTATTTTTGTATGTTTTGCAGCTTCCCTTATGTGTTATCCCGTAGGTATATCCCCACTGTTGGCTATCCCTCTATCTTAGAGGGCTTGGTATAGCCCTGGCCAATCACAGGCCACTGGGCAGGGCTTGAAGACTCTAAGTCTCCATAGAGCCCTTCGAGAAGTTAGTCTAGTGCAGGGGTAGGCAACCTTTTCTGTTCGGCGTGCCGATTTTAATAAAAAAATCAAAGATGAGGTAATCGGAGTGCCGGTCAATAATTGTCTGACGACCCCTAAACTAAAGTCATATACCACAAAACATAACACAGAAGTGCTGCCACAAGATGCTTTAGGACGCATGCGTTTACTGCTATTTCCTGGGACGCTCCTGTACTTTCTGATTAGAAGCAATGAAAGTATATGTGCATCCCCCAATTAGTGGTAAATGTGTCCAGGAGCCCCGTATGGTGGCATCCTTATGGTGAAAGCACACTATGTATCTGGATGCAGCTATATTCTTAGGCCACTGGAACTTTTTCATTCGATGTAAAACTGGTGCATTTTTGCACAAAAAAAAAAAACAAAGCTTGAGTTTTCTGTGCAAAAACACATCCTTAATATAGAAAACACACCGTTATACAGAATAATGTCCCATGGTGGTCCCTGCACTGGTATTATGTCCCACAGCCATAGCAATCCCTGCACACGGTATTATGTCCCATAGCGGCGCCTGCACACGGTATTATGTCCCATAGCGGCCCCTGCAACAAGGTATATGTCCCATAGTGGCCTCTGCACACGGTATTATGTCCCATAGCGGCCTATGCACACGGTATTATGTCCCATAGCGACCTCTGTACACGGTATTTGTCCCATAGCGGTCCCTGCCCACGGTATATGTCCCATAGCGGCCCCTGCACATGGTATATGTCCCATAGCGGCGCCTACACACGGTATATGTCCCATAGCGGTCCCTGCACACGGTATTATGTCCCATAGCGGCCTCTGTACACAGTATTTGTCCCATAGCGACCCCTGCACACAGCAATATGTCTCATAGCGGCCCCTACACACGGTATATGTCCCATAGCAGCCCCTGCACACGATATATGTCCCATAGCGGCGCCTACACACGGCATATGTCCCATAGCGGCCCCTGCACACGGTATATGTCCCATAGTGGCCCCTGCACATGGTATTATGCTCTATAGTGGCCCCTGCACACGGTATTATGCTCTATAGTGGCCCCTGCACACTCACTAGCTATTATTATACTGTGGGGTCTCTTCAGACCCCCCGAGTATAATAAGTGGAGGGCAAAGAGAGGTGATGAAACATAAGAAAACAATGTTACTCACCATTCCACGCTCCGCAGCAGCTCTGTATCTTCGGACGCTTCTGCCTGTAGTCAGCGACCGCTCATTGAGTCTCAGGGGTCGCGTCGCGTCATTATGCATAATGACGTCAGACGCAGACGCGACCCCTGAGGCCCTGTCAGCTGACTTCAGGCAGAAGCGCCTGAAGAGTACACAGCGGCTGCGGAACGTGGAATGGTGAGTGACATTGTTTTTTATGTTTGATCATCTCCCCGGGGGCTCCGCTTATTATACTCGGAGGTCTGAAGAGACCCCACAGTATAATAATAGCAGTTTCGTTTCGAACGTGTTTGGTCCGATTGAAACTGCTGGGTGAGGAGTCCGCTGCCGGGTGCCAGGGAAATAAGCCTCGCGTGCCAAGAGTGGCACGCGTGCCATAGGTTGCCGACCCCTGGTCTAGTGTGTGCTGGCATTGTGACAAGAGCTCTGACATGTTCTCAACAGCCCCCGAGGGAGAGGTGAATACAAGCCCATTTTCCTCAGAAGACAGCCCTGAGACAGGGAAGATATTACTGTCCATTTTGCAGAGACTGTGAGTGTGCCTAGAAGGAGGATAGGAGTTGTGCTTCTCAAGAAGCTGTATTCCGGAACCCATTCGATATATAGGTATTTTGGCTCCTGGGACTTCATTGTGGTTAACCCCATGTCTCTATACACTGGGAGAGGCGGAGTAAATTACTTATTTGGAGTGGAGTAAAGGCACCCTTTCACCACTATAGTCTGGGCATCCCTCATCCAAATCCTGTGTAGCCTAATAGCTGGAAACTACTACCCCTATCAGGGAGCTGCACAAATTCACTGTTCTGAGTTCCATGAGTAAAGTTCACTATGGTTCAACTGCACCACTGCCTCCTGAGTCATTCCTGCGCTTACCATCAGGGCCCTTCTGAACACCAACGCACAGCTCAGAGTGAGAGAAGACCCCTCTCCAGCTGAAAGCACCCAGGGAGAACAACTACCACCACCATACCTCCCAACTTTCAAAGGACAGAAATAGGGACAAAATGTGCGGCAAACTATGCGCGCTGTGGGAAATTTAGCTCCACCCACTTCTACGTTGACTCTGTCCATGCTCATCCATTTTTCCATGTGCCTCCACACAGTATAATGCTCCTACAGTCACCCTAACATTAGATGCCCCCACATTATAATGTTCCCCTCCAATTGCCCCACAGTATTAAGTCCCTCTCCTCGTGCCCAGTTTAAACTGGCGGAAACTAAAGGGGGACATTAAACTGGAGCAGCTGGAGGGGGACATTATACAGTGGGGGTAGTTGGAGGGGGACGTTAAACTGGGGACAATTAGAGGCAGACATGTCCCCCTCCAGCTACCCCCCACAGTTTAATGTCCTCCTCCAGTTTCCCCCAGTTTAATGTCACCCTCCATCTGCCCCCCAATTTAATGTCCACTCCTCAATCTGCTCCCAGTTTGATGTCCCCCTTCATCTGCCACCAATTTAATGTCCCCCTTTCATCTGTCACCAGCTTAATGCCACCATTCATCTGCCCACCATTCATCTGCCCCCAGTTTAATTGCCCCCCTACATCTGTCCCCGGTTTAATGTCCCCCCCTCCATCTGCTACCAGTTTAATGTCCCCTTCATCTGCCACCAGTTTAATGTCCCCCTTTATCTGCCCCCAGTTTAATTGCCCCGTTCAACTGCCCCCAGTTTAATTGCCCCCTTCATCTGCCTTCAGTTTAAATGCCCCCTACATCTTCCCCAGCTTAATGTCCCCCTTCATCTGCCCCCAGTTTAATTGCCCCCCTTCATCTGCCCCCAGTTCCCCCTTCTTGCTCACACATGCTGTCTATTTTCTCCTCACCTTCCATCAGTCTCCGTTCCCAGCAGCTTCCTCTTTATGTGTAATGCCACACTGTCCTGTAGTATCCAGAATAGCTCCGCCCACACAAAAGTCTGATCACATGGTCATGACGTCATCAAAGGTCCTTTAGCCCTCTCGGATTTATCATCTACCATTTAGCCTTTACCCTACCCTGAGATAAGAGTCGGTGGATCGGGGCAAAGTTTGTAACAGCAAAACACTTCAGGGGCATAGCAGGACAAACCGTAAGCTATCCGGGACGGCGGGACAGCATTGTAAAATCGGGACTGTCCTGCCGAGTGCGGGACGGTTGGGAGCTAGGCTACTACTACTACTACTACTACTGCTACTACTACTACTACTACTACTACTCCCATCCACCGGTTTCCTCCATTGGGTTGCGGCATTTGTTTTCCATGTGTCCCCATGATGTTACTTGCTGTTAAAATTTGCTGCTAGAGGTGATCTTGGGACAAAATCATTCTCCTTCCCCTCCTGGCTGCTGACAATATACTGTAGATCATTATTACCCCACATTCAAACAACCAAGTTTTAGTTGTGAAATTCAGTACATGTGTTGGCTGGATTTACCAGCCTGAACAGTATGGAGAGAGGTGCTCCTAGAAATACAGTTATCTATCCTGCTAGGTGCTATGCTATGCTATGCTGTCTGCCAGAAACATACTGTCCTGTACTACAATCAGTATGTTGCTAGGAGGCAGGGATAGATAGATAGCTATAATGCTGGAGTCTTTTTCCTGGCATGCTGTTCAGGCCCGTAAGTAGGGCCAACTCTTTGCATTTACAGAGCAGCCAATAGAAACAGCTTTGAATACCTAAGAAGACTCCTCTAAGCTTGTTAGTATTGCAAATCCTGATATTGCACCCCACCTCCAAGGACTAATGCTATGTGTCATGTGACACTGGTTCAGAAAGGCCATACTGGGAGCCCCGTAATCCAGGGGCGGCAGCATGACAGGGCCTGAAACAGAGCTCGTGGCTAGGGGAAGGGCTTAGCAGGCACGAGTTGTTAAGGGGAGGGTTTATAGCACCGGCAAGCGCTTCCCCGCGGCCATTATCGGCTCGGGAAGCGAAGGAGTAGGATGGCATGGCGGAACTGCAGGAGCTGCTAGGGCAGTTGTTTTTGACAGCAGCCGCCTCCAGGTCATCAGAGTGGCTGCTGCAACAGGTGCTTGGCCTGACTGGCGTGGTGCTGGCGGCGCCAGCAGAGGTCCCTCCAACCTCTTCTCCCACACGTGGACCTGCGCTCCCTTCTCCCCCTTCCAGCAGTGGGCGAGGCCTCCTGAGCATCTGAGCCCTGACCTGGCCCCTAGGTCCCGACGCCAGCTAAGGAGCCCCTCCACGGACCCTCCGGGTCACGGGGTGCCCCCTGCCACTAGGTCCAGAAGGAATTTGCATGAGGGACCTGCGGAAGCAGGGGGGCAGAGGTCGCGGCCTATGCGGCGCCTCCCCTCAGCTTCCAGTTCACCTTCTAGATCCCCCAGTGAGGATGCGGTGACCCTGCCTGGTGATGTTCTGGTCAGGGAGGTCACTGATACTCGTGATCCCTGCCTCCATCTACTCCATGAGTTACCCACCGGCCGTTGGCAGTGACTGGGTGGTCCTCGGCCCCCGCAGGTCTCATGGCCGGTTCTCCACGGTGCAACTTTCTGGCCATACCCAGGCATATCCTTCCTGCTCTAGCTGCTCCAGATTGGTGGCTTTTGATGATGACATCCAGGTGTCTAACGGCGAAGATCCAGGTTTTTCCTCTCTGTGATTGGTTCCGGGACCAGTGGCTGGTGGGATCACAGCTTCTGAGCAGCCTGGTGAGTGTATGTCTCTGTCTGGTTCGGTTTCTGCAATTTTTCAGTCTCCAGCGTCGGGTGCGGTTGATGCAGGGAGTAATAGTTTGGTGACGGGGGATTTGATGGGTGGTTTTGGTGGCGAGCTGTGTGCATTGTTGGGTGGCCAGTGGGAGGTGCTGTCGCGTTCGGGTAGTGGGGTTGGGTCATCAGGGTCTCCCATGCCAGCTTGGGTTGGTGGTGCGGGGTCCCCTCCAGTTATTCTAGTCCCGTCAGAGGGGTTGGTGCGTAAGGAAGTGAGGGTTACTGTGTCGGTTCAGACGGAGAAAGAGGGGGGAGGTATTCGTTTGGACGACAGGGCTAGGGGGGAGGTTTATGTATGTTTTGAGGGGCCCCTGGCAGCACATCTTAAAAAGGAGGTGAAGGAGAAGATTTGGCTGGATGAATACGTGGAAATCTTCTCGCTGTTGCCTTTGGAGAAGTTTAATTTAGATAAGGGTAAGAGGGACGAGAGCAGGAAGGAGGAGAAGGAAAAGCAGCGTTGGCCGCTGATTCCCCAGATGTTTACTAACTGGCTGCAAGTGTTTGTCATTCTGGCTAGCGTTATCGGTGAAAAGTCGCATGAAAACTGTTCGAGGCTTTTCTGCTATTTAGATGCGATAGGGGAGGCTTATCGTGTTTACAGGGTGCAAACATGGCTGCAGTACGACAGTTTTGGCAGCGAAAAGCGGTCCGCCCGTCCATCAGGTGGGACCAAAAAAATATCGGCGTATGGCTACAGGTTATGGCGCCTGCACGTTTTGGGCAGCCCTTTCATGGGGGGGCGGGTGCATCCGGCCAATCCTCTGCGGCGCAGGAGGTAAGTTGGGATTGTGCTGGCAGTTTAATGTTGGGCAGTGCAAATTCGGGGCGGCTTGTAAGTTTAAACACACTTGTTTGGTCTGTGGGGGCTCCTCCCACGGGTCTGCCAGGTGTTTTAGACGGGGTAAGAGAAAGCAGTCAGGGGGTGCTCTGGGGCAAGGGGGCGATGCCGGAGAGACTGCACACTCTATCTAAATAGGTATCCTGATCGAGGGAAGACTAGTTTATTGCGCACTGAGTTTGAGTATGGGTTCAGGATCCCGTCATCAGTTCTGGGCGGCTCCTTGCCCAATAAAAATTTGTCTTTGACGTATCAGCACCCGCCGGTGGTATCAGAGAAATTGGGGAAGGAGGTGTCCCTGGGCCGCATGGCGGGTCCTTTCTGTTCTTCCCCATTTTCGGGTTATGTTGTTTCACCATTGGGGGTGGTTCCTAAGAAGGAGCCGAACAAATTTTCGGTTAATACATCATTTATCATATCCTAAAAGGGGGTATTGACCCGGAGTTGAGTTCCATTGTGTACACCTCGTTTGATGCCATGGTGGAATGGGTGCGCAAGTACGGTCGTGGGACGCTATTAGCTAAAACTGATGTGGAGTCAGCATTCCACCTCCTCCCGATGCACCCTGAGAGTCAGAGGCTGTTGGGGTGTTACTGGGACGAGGCGTATTTTGTTGATTGTTGCCTCCCGATGGGCTGCTCCATTTCTTGCTCCTATTTTGAGGCTTTTAGCTCGTTCTTGTAATGGTTAATTCGGGACCTGACAGGTTCGGGTCTGTTGTCCATTACTTGGATGATTTTTTGCTCTTTGGGCCTGCGGATTCGGCTGGGGCGGGCACGGAGAATGCGCAAAATCATGCTCAGGGATTTGCAATCGCTGCTGGGTAAGCTGTTGGATCATGCACATGGGGTGGTTTTTTTGTAGGCGGTTGACGGGAGTGACTTCCCCTAGGCATTTTGTATGGCTGACGTGTGACCATAGGGAGGACCTGGAGGTGTGGGCCAGATTTTTGGATAGTTATAACGGCTGCTCATTGGTAATGTCCCTGGTGGTTGACGTTTTTGTTTGGAAATTGTACACAGATGCGGTGGGGGACATACTGCGGGGGTCAGTAGTGTGCGGGAACGTGGCCGCCGGCTTGGGTGGAGCAGGAGTTGGTGCAAAATCTATGCTTACTGGAATTGTTCCCGATAATGGTGGCGATGGACATCTGTGGGGAACGTTTCAGGGATAGGAAGGTGCGCTTTCATTGCGACAAACAGGCGGTAGTGTTGGCTATTAACTCGTTGTCGGCATCCAGAGCTAACTTACCTTTGGTGGGGGGGGCTCGCATACTTGAGATGTTCAAGGTATGCTCGTGTGGCAGGGTGGGGGGGTCCTTGGAATTGGTTAAAAAGTATGGGGGGGGGGGGAACATGGTTGTTAGTTTCCCCATAAAATTAATGGTATTTAGTCTGGATGGTTTTGGGCTCCTGCTGGGTGGTGTCCTGGGGAGTGGTTTTCATTTGGTCTGGAATTGCCATTCTGTATTTTATGGTGCCCCTGAGCCTGTGGTTTGCGGCTGGGGGTAATTGGTGTGATGGACAGATTGGCGGCCAGATCTTTGTAGCTCCAAGCACCTCCTCCCCATGCAGTAATTCTCAGGGATTAGTTAGCTTGTTACAGTAAGGTTGTTGATGTTTATATATAGATATTTATGTATATATTTATTTTGGGCTTTTTTAATAAGCACGATTATTTATTTATTTAGTTGTTTGTATTGTATTTATATAATAAAATGGCTGCTGTGGCCAATTAATCCAACCCCTTTTTTGTGGTCTCAGTTATTGGTGAGAATGTGGATGGATGTTTGGGGGAAGGACCACGAAGTGGGGTGGTGTTGGTGGTTGGTAGAGTTGCAGCAGCACAGGTAAGCAGGAGGGGAGTTTTGCAGGATGCAGCGTAATCTTCAGTGCCAATGTTATTTCGGATTTATAATAATAAAAGGCCTTATCCACCATTCAGACACTTCCCCTAAATGTCCTAAACTTGCAAGAAAGTAAAAAGTTTTCAAATGTACTGAGCATTAAAATTCTCCTCCAGTCCAGAATCACCACTTGTCACTGGTCCCAGTCTAACCTGTGTATTAGCTAGGTGTGAGCAACACATCCATAGTGACACAAAGTCATGCGGCTGCTTTATCCAATTCATACTGTGGGACAGTGCTGAGTGGGGGTGAGGGACTCCATGAGAATATTAATGATTCTTCTAATGACTCTGAATTTCTTCTTGCTTTAGTGTACTTTTTAGATCATCCAAAACCTTGAAATTTGTAATGATTTTAAAGCCCAAGTCCAGAAAATCCTGCTCAAAAATGTAATGAATCAAATCAGATACTTAATGAATCATATGAAAAGACTATAAATATGGCAGTGTAGAGTGTAAAATATGCTGAGACAAATACTGCAGCGAAAAGAGTTCCTATCAGTCTCATAAAATGTGACAATGGCCTTCAGAAATACTGTGTTGTTAAAGGGGTATCCAGTGAAAAGCTTTTTGTCTACTTACCAAAATTATAATTATTATACAATAAAAAACAGCGCTACTAGTCCTGTGAGAGATACTGAAAATGTCGCTCAACCAGTCACTAAGCAGGTCATCCCTGTAGCCACTGATTGGCTGAGTGGGCATTTCCAGGCACTTCCTCTGTGTGAAGAAGAAATCAGGAAGTAGCAAGGAACCCAGGCTGTTAAAAAAATAATTGCAGCAATCTGGAGGCAGCTGCTTTTAATTGTTTGTCTTTTGTGTCTCTGGGATTGTGTTGGTATGTTCCGTTCTATGTTAAATGTGATTGTTATGCAGCTATCCTCTGTTTTCACCCCCCCTGCCTTCTTCAAACCTTGCCTTGGTTCAGCCCTGGCCTATCACAGGCCACTGGGCAGGGTTGTAGGGAGACCTAGTCTCCGCGGCGACAGTTGGTCTTCAGTCTAGTGTGTGTAGTTAGCTGGAGAAGGTGTGCAGAGCTTGCCTGCCACCAGTCTCTGGACTGAGGGTCAACGGTCACCTTCACATCCCCAGGAGGGATATCATCAGCCCCAGGCTCATCTCAAGACAGCCCAGAGCAAGGGAGAAGTGCTGTCAGTACTTTTGGACTTATTCGGTGCCGTGCCAGGAGGAACAGGAGAGGACCCTGACAGGAGAACTACTTTCAGGCCTAATCTACAGGTAACTAGATCCCTGTCAGGACTCCCTGTAACTCCATTCCCAGTGTACCAGGCTGGGAGAGGCAGAGAGGAGGAGTAGTGGAGAACTATACTGTAGAGCCTGTAACATCCCTGGGCACCCTCCTAGAACCAAGGCTGGGGGTTGGACACTGTAGAACTACTACCCCCATTCGAAAGCTGCCGTTACCTTTTTGTTCCTGTTGCCAAATAAAGGCTGTTCTGGTTTACCTGCACCGCTGGCTCCTGAGTCGTGCCTGCATCACCATCAGGACCCTTCCGACTTCCATCACTCCGGCTGGAGACGTCCCCTCTTCAACTGGAAGCGCCCCAGGGGAAAGAAATACTACCACCACCATCCGGTAGTGCTGCAGGACCCCCTTGACTTTGTCCGGCCCAGGAGTGGGACTGGAGTGGCACAGCATCCACCACTACTACTCCCATCCTCCGGTCTCCTCCATCTGGGTTGCGGCATAATGTTCTTTATAATTTTTATCCAAATGTAAAATATTCTCTATTGTATTTAATTCCTCAGGGTGCAGTGTTCTGAAAAGTCTTGGCACCATTTGCAAATTTTTAGTTACAATTGGTAACCACAACCTGAAGCCGATACTGTATATATACACCCTGGGCAATAGAAGTGGTATACTGCTGTGTGTGTATATCCAGGACAAGATATGGTGTACTGTATAGTGTTTACAAGCAGGGCAATAGAAGTGGTAGTGTGTAGTGTCTACATTCAGAGCGATAGAAGTGGTACTGTGTAGTGTCTACATTCAGAACAATAGAAGTGGTACTGTGCATTGCCAATATGCAGGATAAGACAATTGTCACCAAGAAGTGTATATATACATCCAGCATACCTTACACAACCTCACAACACACATACACACACCACTTATGATGTGCTCTGCAAAGATCCTCCACGCACTGGAAGAAAGCTGTGGACTGGAGACTGCATCTGTGTATCTGGGAATTGGTGTATATCATATTTCTGTCCCCACATGCACGTATGTATGCAGGACGAAGAGGGGGGCAGTCTGGTGCTGGTGCCAGGATGGTGGCAATGAGAGATGGGCAAACCTACGAGATTCATTTCGGAGGTTTGGCCCTCCAGTTCGATTTGTATTGAACTTCTTAGGATCGGATCTGTATAATAATAGGTGCCTTGCCTCACCCGTCCTGTTCATCTTTATGGCATCCAGTGGTCCCTGGCGTCCTCTTCACACCTCCGTCTGACGTCTTGCGCCTCAGGGTCACATGACGTCAGCAGGAGGCTGTAAGAGACCTGAATAGGATGCAGGAAAGGTGAGGCAAGTTGAGTATGTTTGTTGTTTTCGCTCACCAGCCCTAGGGTTCCACTTATTATACTCTGGGGTCTGAGGAGACTCCAGAGTATTATAGTGTTTTGTGTATGACATAACCAAACCTTTTGGAAATTTGGATCGAATCCAAGTCTAAACAAATCAGTTCACCAATCTCTAGTGCTAATATGGCTGACAGCACACCTGTTATTAGAACCTGTCTCATTGGTATGAACTATAACGCTTTTCAATTCCAGGATGTATGGTATGTGCAGAGGACTGGGACGGCCATGGGGATGCCAGTCTCATGCACATACGCTGTATTTGGCCTTTTTGGAGGAGAGATTTGCCTTAAATATAGGAAGTTTATTAAACAATTTAAGACATAAGATTTGTGGGCGACCTGTTTATAGTTTGGGAGGGAACTCTTGTATCTATTAATGTGTTTGTTCAATATCTTAATGAGATGAATGATATCAATAAGTTGTTTTTTTTACCTTTAAGTGCAGTACTGTACAATTAGAGCTCTTGGATGTGTTGGTAGAGGCAAAAGATACAGGTTTATGGACATCATCCTATAGAAAGCCTACAGCAATGGCCAATAGAATAAAAAGTATCAACAGGAGTAAGGCTAGGTTCACACCTGTGCCTGATCTCCACATTTTTTGGGTGGAAATCCAGAGGGCCCAATTATAGTCTATGGGGTCCGCAGGTTTCCGCGGGTAACCGATTTTTTAAGTGGATTAGGTTTCCGTTCGTGGGGTCCCCAAGCGGACCCCACAAACGGAAACCTGAACACAGGTGTGAGAGGGACCCAATACTTTATAAAATCACAAAAAGGCAACCTTGTCACTTTCAGACGTAGTCAGAGTTTAAAAGATATCCTAATAAGGAGCAGGATGCCTAGGAGAAATAGTGATAGTTTAGGAAAGGGGGTTCCTAAAGGTCATTTCAAATGTGGGAACTGTCAATTTTGCCAGTTTAACTTGCAACGAAGATGTTTCCAATTAGGCGGGACTAGTGTATTCATTTATAACATTGTGTATATGTCAGTATGGCGATGGCGCTCTCTGTCCCGTGATCCTGCAGGCGTTAATGTAGCATTGCTCAGTGCGCACTGGGATATATGAGACTCATTTATGTCTTGTCATGTGACTAGGGCTGGAAGAAGTGGAGGACCACAAAACGGCTATTGCCGTCCAACTGCTTGCAACCTGCTGAAAACTATGTCAGTAAAGGAGGATTACTGCAATTAATTGCAGTGCTGCTATGTACTTTCTCTTCTACTTGTTGGAGTGTATATTACAAGTCTGGACTTTTGCAATGTTGAGCACCACAAGAACACTATATAAACAGTGACTGTACATGGCCAAATTAAGAAGCTATATGCTGAGTATCTGAATGAAGTACAGCGAGTGCATGCCAAGTCAGGGTGAACTAGGGGCCCACCTGGCTCAAGTGCCCATCAGGAGATTCACCTGTGGGCCATTTGAGCCTGGCACCACATGACTGGACATGAGCAGGGACTTTCAAGGTACATTGGAGAGAAAATCTGCCAGCATTGTGCCACGTCACTGGAGCTAAGATAGCTGAGGAGCATTGCCACCAACACCAAGCGCCATAGGAGGAGAAGGAAGGCTGTCAGTGAAACAGACCACGCAATTGCTGAACAGGAGCACCTGCACTGAGGTTGTGATTGGGGGAATTAAAAGGGGACTCATGCTGGTAACCAGGAATGAGAGAGGAAGCCAAGCTGGGAACCAAGTATAAGAAAGGGGAGCCAGATTAAGAACCAGGAATGAAAAGGAGAGCCATGCTTGGCTCTCACAAAGTTGGTGAACGGGAAATTCTCAGCAGAAACCAATGCACAAAATGGTGTATTATCGATTGCCCTTTTAACTGAAAAAAATGCTGCAGACTTGCTGCAGATATCACTGTTTGCATAGCAAAGTGTGAAGGATCTCGTCCTGCCGAACCTGCGTTCAACACACCTGAGATCGCTTCAATTACCTCACACCCACCTCCAGCGAGTGTTCCGGGCCAATAGGATAATACAAAGATGAGCTTTTTAAATTTTTTATATTTATTAACCCAAGTGGGTCAAGCATTAACATATACACAAATATATATCAATTACCAAGCAGATTACGGATAAAGTAAAATACATCACACAAAATAAAAAGGGAAATAAAAGACAGAAAAAATACCGGAACAGGCTTGTAGTCCATTTCTCTAGGCCACAGCAGTTTCTGGGGCCTAGGGCGCTTTCTTCAGTGAGTTACAGAAACATGTCTTCTACATGCTATCCAGAACTAAGGGAAAGGCTTCAGGCCTCAATGCTAGGCCCATGCTGCATTCCACAGCATGAAATGCCCTCACATCTTCTCCAAGATAAGAACTCCTTGCTGCCTCTTTGCTGCATGACAAAGAATCTCGCTCTTCCTTCAGCATATGGCTAGTGCCTGACCCACACCTTCCCCCCAGGCAGCCCCCCTTCTCCCTCCGTTGCAGAACCCTGGTAGTAATGGGTACCTTCCTAGGTGCTGGGAGAGATGTGTGTCTGTGGGTGAACTTAAGGTCACTGGCCTTCTCTCCCCCATGGCCATCTGTCCAGGGATAATAAAACTGGCTGGCTAGAGTAGACCATCTCCCCTGGTACACACATAAAACCACTGAAGCGTATTGTCCAGCAGTGTAAACCCAACTTAAGCACAACATTCCTACAAGTAGGGGGAGGACTGATATGAGCAAGTAAAAATACATTTCTAAGAAAGATATACAACTGAGGGTCGGTTCATCACACAAAGGCAGAAACCATTGCAAATCTGTAGCATAAAATTGACATGCTGCAAGTTTAAAATCCACAGCACAGGTCATTTCCACACAGAGATTTGAATAAGCCTCATTGACAAAAACTTATATAGATGGTGGAGTGGCTCTTGAATTTATAATTTGGTGCAGCCGGTGGGTCATCAGAGCTCTAGGAAGGATTGGGAGGTCCACAATAACCAGGAGCATTACTGCCATCGTCCCCATCCAAGTTAATTATAGAATTATCAGTAAATTGATGTTTTAACTTATCTGCTTATAACTGAAGCTCAGACTCCATTTAATATCCCCATCACAGGCCGACCCTGAGACTCCTGACATCGGTGGAAGGTCGCTCCTCGCCAACAATAAGGTTAACTGGGTTTTAATAATGCGCTGAATTACACATTAATGACCTTATTGCAGCCTTAATGAAATCCATTCTTGCTGCATCAGGGTCTATTAAAGGTCTATTCTGGGAAACGCTGCTGAAAGCAGTGCGGGAAGTTCAATCATACCTGCAAAGATGTAGAAACCAACTGGAGTGGTTGGTGGAGTGGCTCTTGAATTTATAATTCGGTGCAGCCGGTGGGTCATCAGAGCCCTAGGAAGGACTGGGAGGTCCACAATAACCTGGAGCATTACTGCCATCGTCCCCATCAACGTTAATTATAGAATTATCAGTAAATTGATGTTTTAACTTTTCTGCTTGGAACTGAAGCTCAGATTCCATTTAATATCCCCATCACAGGCCGACCCTGAGACTCCCGGCATCGGTGGAAGGTCGCTCCTCGCCAACAATAAGGTTAACTGGGTTTTAATAATGCGCTGAATTACACATTAATGACCTTATTGCAGCCTTAATGAAATCCATTCCTGCTGCATCAGGGTCTATTAAAAGTCTATTCCGGGAAACACTACTGAGAGCAGTGCGGGAAGTTCAATCATACCTGCAAAAACATAGAGACCAACTGCAAAATCAGGGCAAAGAGCTGCATTGACCCCCTGACTGCATAGAAAGACCCAAAACCTATTCTGTTCAATAATAAGAAAATCTCAATTTGACAAACTTTCAAAATACCAGATTTTCAGCAATCCTGATTGTAAATTTCAGGTACATGTACATATACATTCACAAAACCATTGCCCATAACCCTCCCTTAACATTTTGACTCCAGCACCAACACCCCCCCTTGGTGCAAACTCTATAAGCCTTCAATGTAGACCCTGCCAAATCTTGCCAACAGGATCCAGAGACCCCTATTCATAGGCCATCAGATAATTTCCTGCTAATCTGCCACAAGACCATTTTCGACACTTATTGGATTGGTAAATTTTGTGGACCACTGGATACTAGATTAAAGAAATTTTACTTCTGTTATAACAATAGGACTGTGCAGCATGGTGACATGGTGAAAAGATGCGTGAAGTGTATTCAGACTGTGCCATTGGGTGTGGTTAAAACCATACCAAAACCACATTAGAAAACAAGTGTTTTTGAAGTTGTTTTTGATTTTACAGGTGACATTTTAAATGTGTTTTACCTCTTTATACCACAATCGCATTGAAAACCACAGTGAAAAAACATTTACCTTTTTTAATACGGTAATGACCACAGGCAACTGCAGCATCTGAATTTTACCGTTGTCTACTTCAGCCTTTCTCCACTGATCTTATATTAGGACACAGTCATGGAAGATTCCTCTGCTTACTATAGTCAGTCATAAGATGCATTGTACCTGTCTGACCTGTGAGACCAATGACCCATCGTCGTTTGTGCTGTAGACTATTATAGCACCAGTAATAATTTAACATTAAAATGATTAATTTCTGGGAGAAACAGAATCATCAGAGTATGAGATGCTCAAGTAAAACCAGCAGCAATTAAAACATATTCCTTTACACAGAAGAAACTCTCTAAATCTTAATGGATTTAACATCAATCCTTGGTTTAATCAGTAGGGCACTGGCGACACCATGTGGTCATACCCTGTATAACAAGGACTTTCAACAGGGACAACAATTAATTGTGGCTTACTGTATATGGATCCAAAAGTTATAGGGTGAGTTCAGACAGAGCTGGGAAAAGGCACTTGGCCATCCTAGAGAGATCAAGTAGATTGCGGTAGGGAGAAGGCATTTCTGAGTCCAAGTATCTGTTGTCCAGTAGATTATTTACTGCCTCAGGCTCCGATGTTGTCCACAAGTCACCCACAGGCTTCCTGCCCAGGGCCGTTTTAACACATTGGTGGGCCCAGTGCAAAGGATTTATAAGTGGGCCCCCCCAATCACCACCCGCTATTATTCCCATTTGAAAGCTGCCAAAAACTGGGATTTTAAATGGTGACAATCAATGGGTGAAAATGTGTTATCTGACTAATGGAACTTTCCCCTGTCAGAAATGTTTTATACATTCATCTCTAGTAATAATCGTTATCGCTATTATTTTAGCGTGTAACCGCTAGAGAGGTGGTCGGCGTATTTTACTCTATAAAGATCAGGTATGGACAGGAAAGGGACAGTGAAAAATGAAAAATGTATTTATGACTTTGCGTATGTATTGTTTGTTTGGTGCGACTCTTTTGGAGCTGAGATCTGGACGATGGTAAATGTCTGAGTCACAGCGCCAATAAACTTCCTGGTTATATTCAGAGGGGTATTACATTTGATATCCCTGTGATTAGGTTCAGAGGGGTATTACATTATCCCTCTATGTGACAATCAGAGAGAAAAAGTATAGTATGCTCTCTGATTGATAGGAGAGGGTATAACATGGACAGAAGTCCTCACTAAGCCCATTCCCCACCCCGGGGTCATATACAGGTTATGCATAGACAATGATAATATCATTGTCTCTGCAGTCTGCTGCTCCTTCCCCCTCCATCACACAGATCTAAGATGCAGCCTGAGGCAGGAGGGGGGAGGACACTTTAGAGCCCCATATCTCAAGATCAGTTAGGGCTATGAATTTGTAAGGGCTATCATGATGATCTTGGTATCATTTTGAAGGTGAGATTCTCATCTTTAAAATGACTCCAAGCTCATCTTCATAGCCCTGAAGTTGTCACCACAGTTTAATGTCCCTCTCCTACCACACAAAAATAAAAATAAAAACACTAATACTCACCTCTCCTCGCTCCCCTGCTGTCTCGGATCCGGAGTCTTCAGGGAACAGGACAGCATATGCAGGACTGTCCTGCTGTCCCAACAGGGCCCCCAGCTACCATAGAGCCCGGAGCAAGTGCACCATTGGCCCTATGGTTAAAGCGGCCCTGTTCCTGCCCTACCACTTTCAAGCTGTAGGGATAGAGAGGTAAGTATTAGTACAGTACTAATGCTGCAAATCTTAAATATTTAAGTACTAGGCAAAGCTTGGTATTTGAAGGTTGTTGACGCCCATGGAAATGTCGCAACCCAGATAGAGGAGACCGGAGGATGGGAGTAGTAGTGGCGGATGCTAAAACACCTAGCAGGCCGAGCACGCTCACCAACCACTACAGTCCCACTCCTAGGCCCGACAAAGTCGAGGGGGGTCCTGTAGCACTACCGGATGGTGGTGGTAGTAGTTCTTTCCCCTGGGGCACTTCCAGTAGGAGAGGGGACCTTTCCTCCCTGAGCCGTTGTGGTGTTGTTTGGAAGGGCCCTGATGGTGAAGCAGGCACGACTCAGGAATCAGTGGTGCAGGTAAACCAAACAGCCTTTATTCGGCAACAGGAACAGTAAGGCAACAGCAGCTTCCAAATGGGGGTAGTAGTCCTATAGTGTCCAACCTCCAGCCTTGATTCTAGGATGCCCAGGGATGATACAGGCTCTGCAGTATAGTTCTCCACTACTCTTCCTCTCTGCCTCTCCCAGCCAGGTACACTGGGGATGGAGTTACAGGGAGTCCTGACAGGGATCTGGTTACCTGAATGCTAAGCCCGAATGAGTTTCTCCTGTCAGGGTCCTCTCCTGCTCCTCCTGGCATGGCACCAAATGAGTCCAGCAGCTTGGATAGCGTTACTCCCTTGCTCTGGGCTGTCTTCAGATGAGCCTGGGGCTGATGATATTCCTCTTGAGGCTGTGAAAGCGGCGGTTGGCCTTCAGTCCAGAGTCTGGTGGCAGGTCAGCTCTGCACACCTGATCTAGTCTACTGCGTGCCCTGAACATTGAGGACCAACCGTCGCCGGAGAGATAATATATCCCTACAACCCCGCCCAATGGCCTGTGATAGGCCAGGGCTGAACCAAGTCTGGGTTTTATACGCTGCAGGGGGAAAATGCCGAGGGAAAAAGCTGCATACATATAACATAAAACACTTAACACATAAGATGGAACATACCAACATAGCCCAGAGGCACAATGACAAACAAACAAAAGCAGTAGCACTCTGAGATGCTGCAGAAAGTTTTTCTATCTGAGAGATGTATGGGGGTGGGATCGAGATGAGGAAGGATAAGGCAGAGAAATTTCAACGATTAGTGGCAGGGCTGCATCTGCCATGAGATGAGTATCTTGCCTCTGGCAGCAGATTGCTGAGTCCCTGAGGGGGCTGTACTGAGAGTACTTGTTGGGCAAACCTCTCAAGATTTGTCTTGCAAGGTTTGACCAGCAGTTTTATTCACAACCAGGGGCGTACCTCTAATGAGGCGAAGTGAGGCGGCCGCCTAAGGCGGCACTGTCTGTCAATGTCTGGGGGGCAGCATTTTTTACATTCTATTTACCGTAAACCAGCCCAGGACAGGCCGCTTAAAAAAAAAAAAAAAAGCTGAGAGGTACTGTCCTGGGCTGGTTTGCAAGATCTCCGCATCTCAGCGCAGGCGGCGATACAATGATGTCATCGCGCCTCCTACGCTGAGACGCGGATGTGGGTGAAGAAGAGGAGGCGGCGGCTCCATCAAGGGATTGCAGGTAGGTGAGGTTACTCCCAGGCCGTTACCTGCTGGGAGTAACCCCAGCAGGTAACGGCCTATTTACTTATCGATTCCCGCACCTGCTGTGGCCGCCTCCGCTTCCCCTTCTGTTATCGGACGCAGAAGGGGGAATCAGAAGCGGCTACTTGGAAGAGCCCTTCACAGGGTGATTTGCGAATTTCATTTTGTGGAAAAACTGGGAGTGGCATCAATTGCACCATTTTCATGTACATTATTTGTTCACATTGGCAATGGTAGTGCTGATCATGTGTGCCGCAACCAAGATGGAGGGAACTGGAGGATGGGAGTAGTAGTGGCAGATGACATGCCACCAGCTAGGCCGAATACACTCAACCACGCTCCCCAGTTTTGCTCCTGGGCCGGACACCGCTGAGGGGGTCCTGCAGCACTACGTGATGGTGGTGGTAGTAGTTTCCCCCAGGATGCTTGCAGTTGGAGAGGGGACCTCTCTACTGCGAGCCAGTGTGATGGTGGTTGGAAGGGCCCTGATGGTAAAGCAGGAACACCTCAGGCAGCTAGTTGTGCAGTGAAACAGGATGACTCTTTACTCAGCAACTGTAGAAGTACAACAAGCAGCTTCCAGAATGGGGGTAGTAGTCTCTCAGTGTCCTACTCCCTAGCCTTGGTCTTAGGAGGGTGCCCCGGGATGAAAAAGGCTCTAAGAATAACTTCACTCCAACTACAACTCCTCTCATGTGCCTCTCCCAGCTATGGATACTGGGGAGTGTAGTGCAGGGTAGTCCTGACAGGGATATGGTTACCTTTTGCTAAGGTCCTGAGTCAACTTCTCCTGTCAGAACACTCCACTGCTCCTCCAGGCACAGAGTCCAAACGCCTGACAGCCAAACTCCCTTTTCTCAGGGCTGTCTCCAGATGAGCCTTGGGCAATTCTCTATCCTCTTAGAGGCTGTATGGATGGCCGCTGAAGTCCAGTCTCAGTGCTCGAACACACAGCACACTGCAGGAACTCAACTGTGAGTGATCTTACACTAGACTGGCACTGAACTCTCAACGGTCGTCCAGGAGACAAAAGTCTCCTCAGACCCCACACTGTGGCCTGTGAAAGGCCAGGACTGTACCAAGGGGAAGGCTTTAACACTGGGGGAACCACAGGAGAAAAACAACAGGAAAAAGCTGCAAAACAATATGTACAAGTGACGCTTAAAGGGGTTTTCCGGGCAAAAAAAATTATTTTTAAAAAAGGTCTCTTAATGCTTTTGAGTGTTTTGAGTGATTTCTGGGAGTTCCTGGTATCCTCTGCATTTGTTTACATGGGTAGCTTCCTGCTGTCTTAGCCTACAACTACCATGATGCATTGCTGTTCACTCAGATTTCCCCCTCTCACATGACCGCCCCAGGGATATGGGTAAATATAGATTTTTTTTAAAGGAGTAAATTAGAAGTTAGGCGGGGGGGAGGGGGTTTAGCTTAGTGTGAAATTTTTAGTTTATCCCAGACAACCCCTTTAGGATAGAACACAGAGGATGGGAAATACCAACATAACCCAGAGGCACAAGAGACAAATAATTAAAGCAATAGCATTCTAGGATGCTCCATTACGGACCGTCAAAATATAAGTCATGTCCTAAGTTTGGCCGATTTCATGGATCCCTCCATATACTGAAATGTATGGGGGATCCGTGAAAAGGAGTGCCTCTCAGGTGCAAAACCTCTTTCATTGAACCTGGTCTTACTGTGCAAGTGATGGATGTCAGGTGCACGCAATTAAGTCTGTGTACCTGCCCCAGTTGCATTGCAGGACTGCACATGTTCCTAGAGTAGTTGTTATCCCCCACACAGACAAGCTAAATAAAATTATATTTGGCACTCTAAGCCATCAGTCCATAGTAGACCTGTTAGTGACTTAGTGTCATGAATATAGATGAGAGATTACCTTTAAATTTGCAGCATGTCAGTTTATGACACCGCCATTTCTTGGGGGGTGCAGTGATCCATTGCCATGACAGAAGGGAGACTATTGACGGCTCCCAGTCTTGCCTGGCATACATTTGTGTCAGTATTTTTCAATGCATTGGATTAGTGGTAAGACCCCCTGGGGGGTCAAGAAAAATTCATATCACCCCCTGTGAAGGATCTGACCTTGCCAAGTCTTTTGGCCTACCTGCGATCACCCTTCTTACCTTCCACTCACACCCGTGAGTGGCTGAGTTCATAGGATAATATGAAACAAGCTTTATAAATTTTATATATTTATTAACCCGAGTGGGTCGGTACTAGCCACTAACATATACTGAGTACACATCAGAGGATTGTCAAGCAAATACAGGTAAAAGCACAATACAGTATAGAAAATAAAATGGGAATAAAAGATAGGAAAATACCAAAACAAGTTTGTAATCGGTTCTCTAGGCCTCAGCAGTTTGGCCTAGGGTGCTTTCTTAAGTCAGTCACAAAGCATGTCTTCTCTACATTCTCTACATGTTCTACATGCTGTCCAGCAATAAAACTCTCTTTGTCCCTTTGGGGGGGATACCATATAACTATACCAGTCTCCTCCCTGAGTGATGTCACTAGGAGGGGAAGTCCAGCCCTCCATCCTGAAACCGAAATAACTATGTGTGATGATACGAGACTCAGATATGGATTTATTTTACTAATATTCGCTCATATAGTGTGGTTCCTGTCTGTTATCAGCCATTCAGTTAGAGGCTTGGGGAATGTGGTTCATGGGATCTATAATCAACAACCCTTTGATCCCCAGAGAGTCACTGACGCAGGCCTTTATTGTCATCACACTGCTACCCTCATTAACCCGGCGGGGGGTCCTGCAGAAAGGATGTGCTGGGGAAACACGCTGCATTTCGTTTGCAGACCGACCGGAGCCAGCTTTACTTCAAAGGCATTATGGGTTTATGACAATATCTGGCCTGGGGGACACCTTCCAGTCGCCCCAATAAATCCACCAGATGCGTCAGGTCAAGGAAATATGATTCTAAGAGATGTAGAGAGGGGGGCGGGGCTCCTCCCCCTGGTGACTTCACTTAGGGAGGAGACCAGGGGAGGTAAAAGTTCTCAGTCCAGGTTGAGACGGTCTCTTTTGTCTTCTGTCATTTGTGATGTGCTGTTCCTGGAGGAGAAGTGTGGGGGAGGTCAAGTTGGACACTCCCACCATGTGCTCTCCATGCAGCCTAGCAGTGAGGCCTGAGACCATTTTGTTAACCTGGGAGAGGTGTAACCGCATGTAGGAAACACATGCTTTGCTTAAGGAAAACCCTGCAGCCAGCCCATGGGCTCAGAGAAATGGACTATCTACTTCTTCTGGAAATGGTCTTTTGCCTGTTGTTCTGCTGAAATTCACCCGGATAGGACTTTCCAGGGTGGTGACCCTGGAATAGCATGCCTGAATGCATGTTTTTGGACTTTTGAAGCACGTGCCCTGAGCTCATCATCCTCATCATCTGGAGCCAGAGAACCAATCACAAACTGATGTTGGTAATATGTTCTTTTCCTTCCGTTATTCCCATTTTTATTTTGTGCACCATGTCATGTTGCTTAACACTTGTATTTGCTTGCTAATTGCTACATGTATTCTCTGTATGTGTTAAGTGTCTAGTGCCGACCCATTTAGGGGTTAATAAATATATAAAATTTAGAAGGCTCCACGGAGATAACGAGTGTAACAAGGGTATACAACTGGGGCTATAAATGGGACTTAGATTACACAGCGGAAATACCACATTCCTAAAACCCAAATGGTTAATAGGAACAAGTGATTACACCAAAGCAAATTACATAACTGAAAATACATAACTGGGGGCATTTTATCATCACAACCCCTATTCATAAAACACATATAAAAATACATAAATACAGTGAAACACATACACATTAGGTATCCCTGTGTCCAAAAACACCCAGCTTACAAACTTTTTTTTTCCATATGGGGAACACCGTAGCAGGAAAAAAAAAATCAAGAAAGCTGAACTACTATTTATTTGCTGTTTCGCCCCCCCCCCCCAAAAAAAAAAAAAAAAAAAATGAATAAAAATCACAGCAACAGACATTCTCCAAATTGGTATAAATTACCTGTGACGTCCCAGGGTCTCTTTCTGAGGTCAAATGACTGCTGGGGCCAATCAGCAGCTTCAGCGGAAGGGATCCAGGACGTCACAGCTAGAGATGAGCGAATTTCTCAAAAGTTCGATTCCACAGTTCGATTCAAAGTTCCAAAAAAAATTTGCTTTGATCCGAATTACTTTGCAGCGGATATTGCTAAAAAACACCTATTTCTTAGCTTCTGAGAGCCTGTATAGTGTTGTAGAACACTGTGCCTTTCAGTAACATGCATAGGGAGCCTACTGTGGTAGTCAAACAATACTGTGAGTCCGAATGACATGCACATGACAGGTGTCGCTCTTAGAATCGATGCCCACTTCACTTATTTGGACAGTTACGGGACCAAAACTGACCATCTAACTCAAGTATGAACTCAGCCTTACAGGTCCATGTTAGTGCCAGGTAGAAAGAACCGTGCAGAGACCCAACATCCTACTGTAGAGTGAAAGAGCGCACTCCTTTTACACCGTTGTCTGTCGATTCCACATATATGTCTACAGAGTGGCAAGGCGACATAATGTGGAGTTGGCAGCAGCATCAGGAAACCACAGAGTGGCAAGGCGACATAATGTGGAGGTGGCAGCAGCATGAGGAGGCCATACAGTGACCCAGTGGCAGCGGCATGAGGAGGCCATACAGTGACCAAGTGGAAAAGGCATGAGGAGGGCATACAGTGACCCAGTGGCTGCAGCATAAGGAGGTCATACAGTGACCCAGTGGCAGCAGCATGAGGAGGACGCAGAGTGACCCAGTGCAAACGGCATGAGGAGACCATACAGTGACCCAGTGGCAGCGGCATGAGGAGGCCATACAGTGACCAAGTAGCAGCAACATGAGGAGGCCATACAGTGACCAAGTGGCAGCAACATGAGAAGGCCATACAGTGACCCAGTGGCAGCGGCATGAGGAGGCCATACAGTGACCAAGTAGCAGCAACATGAGGAGGCCATACAGTGACCAAGTGGCAGCAACATGAGAAGGCCATACAGTGACCCAGTGGCAGCAGTATGAGGAGGCCATACAGTGATCCAGTGGCTGCAGCACGAGGAGGATATACAGTGACCCAGTGGTTGCAGCATGAGAAGGCCATACAGTGACCCAGTGGCAGCAGCATGAGGAGGACGCAGAGTGACCCATTGCAAACGGCATGAGGAGGCCATACAGTGACCAAGTAGCAGCAACATGAGGAGGCCATACAGTGACCAAGTGGCAGCAACATGAGGAGGCCATACAGTGATCCAGTGGCTGCAGCACGAGGAGGATATACAGTGATCCAGTGGCTGCAGCATGAGGAGGCCATACAGGCAAACGAGGTGTAGAACAGTGTGACATTGCTGTGCCCTGCACATGTGGTATGCTGGAGGGGCACTGTGAATTGTCCCTGCAGTGGAGGCTGAGGAAACAGTGGAGGATGAGGTGGACAGTGTTGCAGGACCAACGGTGTGAGAACGTGGAGGCGGAAGCGGCGCCACCTGGCCAAGTTGCTGGTGACAAGGTGAAAATGAGAAGTTGGCAGCAGCATGAGGAGGGCATACAGTGACCCAGTGGCTGTGGCATGAGGAGGCCATACAGTGACCCAGTGGCAGCGGCATGAGGAGGGCGTACAGTTACCCAGTAGCAGCAGCAGGAGGAGATCACAGAGTGACCCAGTGGAAACGGCATGAGGAGGGCATACAGTGACTCAGTGGCTGTGGCATGAGGAGGCCATACAGTGACCCGGTGGAAACGGCTTGAGGAGGGCATACAGTGACCAAGTGGCAGCAACATGAGGAGGACATACAATGAGCCAGTGGCAGCAACATGAGGAGGGCATACAGTGACCCAGTGGCAGCGGCATGAGGAGGGCATACAGTGATTCAGTGGAAACGGCTTGAGGAGGGCATACAGTGACCCGGTGGCAGTGGCATGAGGAGGCCATACAGTGACCCAGTGGCAGCAACATGAGGAGGGCATACAGTGACCCAGTGGCAGCGGCATGAGGAGGCCATACAGTGACCCAGTGGCAGCGGTATGAGGAGGCCATACAGTGACTCAGTGGCAGCGACATGAGGAAGGCATACAGTGACCCAATGGCAGCAACATGAGGAGGGCATACAGTGACTCAGTGGCAGTGGCATGAGGAGGGCATACAGTGACCCAGTGGCTGTGGCATGAGGAGGCCATACAGTGACCAAGTGGCAGCAACATGAGGAGGGCATACAGTGACCCAGTGGCAGTGGCATGAGGAGGCCATACAGTGACCCAGTGGCAGCGACATGAGGAAGGCATACAGTGACCCAATGGCAGCAACATGAGGAGGGCATACAGTGACTCAGTGGCAGTGGCATGAGGAGGGCATACAGTGACCCAGTGGCTGTGGCATGAGGAGGCCATACAGTGACCAAGTGGCAGCAACATGAGGAGGGCATACAGTGACCCAGTGGCAGCGGCATGAGGAGGCCATATAGTGACCCAGTGGCAGCGGCATTAGGAGGTCATACAGTGACCCAGTGGCAGCAACATGAGGAGGGCATACAGTGACTCAGTGGCAGTGGCATGAGGAGGGCATACAGTGACCCAGTGGCAGTGGCATGAAGAGCCATACAGTGACCCAGTGGCAGCATTATGAGGAGGACATACAGTGACCAAGTGGCAGCAACATGAGGAGTCCATACAGTGACCCAGTGGCAGCGGTATGAGGAGGCCATACAGTGACCCAGTGGCAGCGGTATGAGGAGGCCATACAGTGACCAAGTGGCAGCAACATGAGGAGGTCATACAGTGACCCAGTGGCAGCAACATGAGGAGGGCATACAGTGACCCAGTGGCTGCGGCATGAGGAGGCCATACAGTCACCCAGTGGAAGAGTGCGGCGGTGGCAGCAATGTGAGTAGGCCACAGAGTGGCAAGGTAATATAATGTGTAGGTAGCAACAGCATTAGCAGGCCATACAGACACCAAGTAGCAGAGTGCGGAGGTGGCAGCAATGTGAATAGGCCACAGAGTGGCAAGGTAATATAATGTGTATGTAGCAACAGCCTTAGCAGGCCATACAGTCATCCAGTGGCAGAGTGTGGAGGTGGCAGCAGCGTGAGTAGGCCACATAGTGGCAAGGTGATATAATGTGTAGGTAGCAACAGCCTTAGTAGGCCATACAGTCACCCAGTGGTGTGGTGAGGCAGCATGGATCATTTAATCTGCTGCATCAGGCATTGGTGGTGGAAGTCCTGGCTGAATCACACCTGATTCATCTTCACAAAGGTCAGTCTCTCCAAATTTTGGGGTAACTATAGCCCCCCGCCGCACTAAACACCCTCTCTGATGCCACACTACAGGCCGGGCAGGACAGCTTTTCCAGGGCAAACTGGGCCAGTTGCGGCCACAAATCCAGTTTGGCTGCCCAGTAGTCCAGCGGATCTTCGATGACGGGTGGCAGGGTGCACTCTAAATATGCCACCACCTGCTGGTTCAACTTCTGCTCTGTGTCTAGCTGCTGATGAGCAGCTTCTTCATTATGCGGCTGAAGAAAGCTGCTCATCAGCGACTCTAGGCTCAGGCTGCTGCTGATGGAGCCGACACTGCTCCTGCCACCCCCACTCCCTCCTACAGCTGCCATGCCAGTGCAAGTTGAACGCTCAGGGCCCCCCCTGCTGGACATGCGAGAGGATGGATGATGATGCAGATAGGCAGCGGCCAACTTGCTAAATAGCATATCTCTACAGTAGTTCAGTTTGTCCTCCCTCTCAGTGGGTGTAAAAGAGGCCCCCATTTTTCCCCGGTAGCGAGTGTCTAACATGGTAGAGATCCAGTAGTCATCCCTCTGCCGAATGGTGACAATTCGGCTGTCACTGCGCAAGGAAGTCAGCATGCAACAGGCCATTTGCACAAGGGACTCCGAGGGACTCCCTGCATCCATCTCCACTGCATACTGCCACGGTGTGTCTGGGTCATCTGCCTCATCCTCCTCATCTCCCTCTGACTGTTCTGGTTGCTCCTGCTCCTCCTCGCCACCCATTTGACTACACATTGTTTGTGCTCCAATGTTCTCCTCATCCTCCTCCTCCTCCAGTTCAGCCCCCACAGGGCTCATGTGGCCTTGAGATGTAGACGCCACATCTCCAGTCCCCTGACCAGTCAGATTTATAAGTATCTTTTTCAGGATGTGAATCAGTGGAATGACGTTGTTCATCCCGTAGTCCTGGCGACTGACTAACAAAGTGGCCACCTCAAAGGGAACTAACAAATGGCAGGTGTCAAGCATGAGCTGCCACTGGCTACCGTTAAAGTTACACAGGGGAGTACCTCTGTCCACTTGGATCATCAAGAAATCGTTTATGGCTTTTCTCTGTTCATATAGTCGATCCAACATATGGAGGGTTGAATTCCAACGGGTGGAAACATTGCATATCAGCTTATTTCAGTGGTGGCAAACCTTTTAGAGACTGAGTGCCCAAACTGCAACCCAAAACCCACTAAATTATCGCAAAGTGACAACACGGCAATTTAACCTTAAATTAACCAGGATCTGTTTTATAGTGACTGTGCAATGCTATTACAGCCTGTAATAATATCACATGTCTGCTATAAAACAGATACTGTGTGATATAAATAGAGAAGGGCCCCCAGACAGTACAATATGCTCCAAAGTGGTCCCCAGACAGTATTATATGCCCACAGTGGCTCCCACACAGTATTATACGCTCCACAGTGGCCCCCGCACAGTATTATATGCTCCACAGTGGGCCCCCAAACAGTAGTATATGCTCTACAGTAGGCCCCCCACAGAGTATTATATGCTCCACTTTGCTCCCCCCCACACAGTATTATATGCTCCAGAGTGGGCCCCCACACAATAGTTTATGCTACTTACTGACTGATGACTTACGTCGGGGCAGAGGTTACACTCTGCAGTCAGTGTAAGCCGCGGTCTGCATTTGCACATATAACCAGAGCCGTTTTAACACATTGGTGGGCCCTGTGCAGAGGTTTCATAAAGTCCCCCCCCTTCATCACCACTTGCTATTATAGCCATCTGAAAACTGCCAAAAACTGGGATTTTATATGGTGACATTCAATGGGTGATAATGTGTTATCTGACTGATGGAACTTTTCTGCCTGTCAGAAATGTTTTATACGTTCATCTCTAGTAATAATCGTTATTGCTATTATTTTAGCATGTAACGGATATTGCTAGAGAGGCGGTCGGTGTATTTTACTCAAAAAGTTATGGACAGGACAGGGACAGGGTCAAATGTAAACTTTATTGATGACTTTGTGTATGTGTTGTGTAAGTGTTTGGTGTTTGGCTCTTTTGGAGCTGCAACCTGAACGATAGTAATCGTCTGGGTCACAGCGCCAATAACTTCCTGGTTATATGTTATGTTCAGAGGGGTATTACATAAAATTTAGCTCCACCCAATTCTACATTGACTCCACTCATTCTCATCCATTTTATAATGTTCCCCTCCAATTGCCCCACAGTATGAAATCTCCTATCCTGGTGCCCCAGTTTAAACTGGGGGAAACTAGAGGGGGACATTAAACTGGGTCAGCTGGAGGGGGATATTAAACCATGGGGTTACTTGGATGGGGAGATTAAACTGGGGGCAACTAGAGGCAGACATGTGCCCCTCCAGCTACCCCCACGGTTTAATGCCCTCTTCCAGTTGCCCCCAGTTTAATGCCCCCTTACAACTTGCCCCCAGTTTAATGTCCCTCTCCAGCTGCCCCCAGTTTAATGTCCCCCTTCATCTGCTACCAGTTTAATGTGCCCCCTTCATCTGCCACCAGTTTAATGTCCCCCTTCATCTGCTACCAGTTTAATGTGCCCCCTTCATCTGCCAAAAGTTTAATGTCCCCCCTTCATTTGCCACCAGTTTGATGTTCCCCCCCTCATCTGCCACAAGTTTGATGTCCCCCCTTCATCTGCCACCAGTTTAACATAATAAAACACTGATACTCACCCTTCCTTGCTCTCCTGCCGCTCTGTGAGGTCTCTTCTTCCGGACCATTCAGGGAGCTGCAAGCGTGATGTGAGTGATGTCATCACATTGCGCCCGCAGCTCCAGGAACCGGAGCACACAAGGATGTGCTTCACACACAATGGTGAAGCAGGGCCTGTCCGCAGCTCCTGCTTCATCATTGTATGTAACTTATCTGCGTCCGGAGTGGCCCTGCATATAGCTGAAAGAAGCGATCACTCACTAACGGGGGATCCTGTACCAGATTCCCCGTTAGTGAGCGATTATAGCGATGGCACGCGTGCCAACTGAGAGGGCTCTGCGTGCCCTCTCTGGCATGCGTGCCATAGGTTTGCCATCACGGGCCTATGTAGTGGGAGGCCGTTCTGCCGCTGCAGCTCAAGGAGTGTGTGCTTGGAGGTGTACGAGTGGCTGAAGTGCATGTAAAGTTTCCTTGACATTTTTAGGATGTCTTGCAGATGGGTGGAACACTTAAGGAAACGCTTGACAACCAGATTGAACACGTGTGCCATGCAGGGCGCATGGCACAGCCTTCCTTGAAGCAGGGCCGACACCATGTTCTTCCCATTGTCAGTCACCATTGTTCCAATTTTAAGTTCTCTTGGAGAAAGTCAGGATTCGATTTCTTGATTGAGCACACGGAGCAGTTCCTCCCCTGTGTGACTTTGCTCGCCCAGGCAAAAGAGGTGTAGAACAGCGTTACACTGCTGTGCCCTGCACATGTGGTATGCTGCGTCACCTGTCCAAGTTGCTGGTGTGTCTGGGCAGGCACCACATTAACCCAGTGGGCCGTAAATTACATATATTGTTCTTGACCCTAGTTACAGCTCTACACGTTGGCACTGCCGTGCTCAAGAACTGACAGGCTCAAGGACTGGCCCACCTTCTCTTCTACATATTTGTGCAGGGCTGGTATTGCCTTCTTGGCAAAGAAATGACGGCTTGGGACTCTCCACCTTGGCTCGGCACAAGCTATCAGTTCTCCGAAAGGTGCAGAGTCCACCAAGTGGAAAGGGAGTGACTGCTTCTGCACTGTTGGATGATTGCACGCATACTGTTGTCTCTTAGATATAGATTCTGTGATCGATTGCTGACGCAATAACTGACTAGGAGGAGGAGGAGCATCACGACCAGCAGATGATGGGAAGGACACACAGCTTCCTTCAGCTGAGGTGGTGGAGCCTTGACTGCCTGAAATGGGGTGCGTGCCACTGGGTGCTGCAGTGATTGCTGCAGCAGGCTGGACCACCACGTTGGAGCCACGGCTCTCCCAGGCCACTTTATGGTGATGCTGCATATGTTGGCGCAGGGTTGTGGTGCCAACATTGGCACCCTGGCCACGCTTCACCTTCTGCCCACAGATTGAACATATGGCCATGTTCACCTCCCCTGGCGGCTTTACAAAAAACTGCCACACCACCGAGTAGGTGATTTTACCCCCAACACTCCGCAATAACTGACTGCTACTGCCAATGCCTCCGTGAACCCCTGCACCACTGCTTTCCGGGCAGGTAGGCTGCTGCGAAGTGGGTGGTCTACCCTGGGCATGCTTAGCTCCCGACCTCACACTGCTGCCACCCTGATGACTCCCCCGCTGCCTCATGCGCAAGCTGCAACCCTCTTCTCCTGATGACGATGAGGTCCCTTCGTCACCTGGCTCCCAATTACGATTGACTACATCGTCATCCACTACTGTCTGCAGGTTACTGATGTCCTCCTCAACACCAGCTCCCATGCCACTCTCCTCATTACTACTTGCCCGCCTACCGCAGGAAGCAGCGTATGTCTCCTCCACATCTTGGCAGAGCAGTAGCTGCTGACTGTCCTCTAGTACTTCCTCCTCACTGTACAGTGGATCTGGGCCACAACATAGAGTAGTTCTCTAGCTGAGGGAACAGAAAAGGACAGAGGCAGGTTGAGAACAGGTGAGGGCACAGGGCCTGCTGCCGGGCCATGCCAACTAAGGGTTGTGTCTGACGAACCCACCGACTCTTGGCTGGGGGTGTCTGATGTGACTTGGGATGAACTGGATGACCGAGTCAACCAGTCTACAACTGTTGGGTTGCTGGTCAAGACACGACCACTACTTGACACTGGGAGCACAGTCCTCTGTAACTGATCCCTGCTGCCACGCCTCCGTACTATGCTGCGAACTGTGGCTGCGCCAGAAACATTTAAGCCTGCGGCCCTCTCCTGTGCATGGCCTCTCGCTTCTCTGTCTAACATACCGTTCGATGAAAAAACTTAACTGTAAAGGGCAAAAAGGCCTGTTATTTTCTACTTTGAAGAGAATGGCAAATATGCCGCTTATTTCTTCACCCACTAATGAACACCAATAAAAAAAAGCGTGATAAAGGCAGAGATTTGTGGCTCAGATTTAATTATTGACAATACTATTTATAAATGGCCAGCAACTTTATACTGGCAACAAAATGCTGAATATGATCCTTTTTATGTGTTTTGACATTAATAAACACCTTTAAATAAGTGATAACCGCTAAGAATTATTGAATTAATATTGACAATACTGTATTGAAAAATGGCCTGCAACTTTATAACTGGTAACAAAATGGCGAATATGGTCCTTTTTATGTGTTTTGACGCTAATAAACACCTTTAACCCTGCTGTTCTGCTCGGGTCTATATGACCCGAAATTAAATTTGAGACCCTGTAGATTATTTTTCATGCGGATCTGAAACTTGTGATTGACTTTTCCTCATTTCAGGGGTTCTCACTATGAGTGTTTTTTTTTTTTTTTTTGTTTACTTTTTGCTACACGCTGATTGTTACACTTGTACTGTTCGGGTCAATATGACCCGACCAGTTTTACAGGTCACTAATTATTTCTGCCTGCAAAATTTATTTGTTTTCCTGTGTACTTCATCTCATTATTCAAAAGGGTGCATATTGTAAAGTCATTTTTGATTACTGTCCCTTGAAGTAAGCTAATGTGTGCCACTTTGTGACAGCAAAAGTTCATACGTTCAAAATGCTCAAGTGTATACAGGAAGAAACCCTGGAGAAAGAGCTGAAAAAAATCATGGTATGCGAGTTGTTCTCGATTTGACTCATGGACTAAAAGGACAAAATGTCACATGTGACAACTTTTTCACATCCTACCAACTGGGCCAGATGTTACGAAAAAGACAACTTACCATGCTGGGTACTATAAGGAAAAACAAGCCAGAACTGCCGCAAGGTATCCTTAGTAAAAGAGAAGTGTATAGTTATACTTTTTACTTTACTGGAGATACAACAGTTGTGTCTTATGTTCCCAAAATAAATAAACAAGTAATTCTAATGAGCACAATTCACCTTGATAATGCAATAAGTAATCGAGAAGACAAAAAGCCGGACATGATATTAGATTATAATGCCACAAAAGGGACAGTTGATACACTAGATCAAGCAATATCAACATACACATGCAAACGCAAAACTAATCGTTGGCCAATGATAATGTTTTACAACATTCTGGATGTTTCGGCATACAATGCATTTGTTTTATGGAGAGAAATCGACCCCAATTGGAACAGAAATAAGCTGCATAAAAGAAGAATGTTTATTGAAGAATTAGGAAAATCCCTAGTTAGGCCGTATATTGAAGCCAGAAAAGTAAACCCCAGAAGTGAAGGAGCAGCCGCCATTGTGAAGAGTGTCCAGCAGCATGCTCAAGAAAGAGACTCCATGGCCTCCAGCAGCACAGCTACCTGCCAAAAAAGGAAGAGATGTAGCTTCTGTCCATCTTCTTGTGACAAAAAAACAAATCTGACATGTTCTGGGTGTGCAAAATATCTTTGTAAGGGGGCGTTCACACTACCGTTGGTGACCATCAGTAGTGTCCGTTGCTATTGTCCGTTACAAGATTTTAGCATCGGACACTAGCTGAACCGTCAGAAATCCGTTAAAATTTCCATTCATTTCAATGGGTTTTTATATTGTGTCCGTAAGTGTCCGTTTGTGTCCGTTTATACCAAATCCGTCAGAAGTCTGTTTTTTTTCACGGACAAAAAATCCTACATGCAGGACTTTTTGTCCGTTTGAAAAAAACGGATTCTTGATGGACAGCAAGTGTCCGTTATTTTTTTAACATTGAAGTCTATGGGTAACGGACTTATAGCCATCAGTTACTGTCCATTATTTTATGTCTGTTTATTTTCCCTGCGCATGCTCAGAAAGGAGAAACAAACCAAAAAAAAAAAAAAAACTAACAGTGTTAAAGAGGACCTTTCGTGTCCTCAGGCACATGCGGTTTTACATATCGCTAGAAAGCCGACAGCGCGCTGAATTCAGCGCACTGACGGCTTTTCCGGTATGTGCCCTGGGGCTGGAGATATCGGCGGTGTAAGTTACATGGTTGTTAGAAGGGCGTTTCTGACAGTCTAGCTGCGCTGCGAGGAACGCCCTCCCTGACACTTCTCTTCGTTCATAGACTTGTACTGAGGGGGCGTTCCTCGCAGCTGAGCGTCATCGCCGGGCAGTAAGGAACACCCCCTCTCTCTGTTCTCGTCTATAGTGCTGTACTGTCAGAGGGGGCGTTCCTTACTGCCCGGCGATGACGCTTTTAAAGGTCCTCTTTAAAAAACGGACACTACCTGATGCTAATGGACACTAATGATGCTAATGTGTCCGTTTTTTTTAACTGAACCATTAATTGGATCAATTAAAAAAACAGACACATTAACATCAGTTAGTGTCCGTTATGATAGGTGTGAACCCTGCCTAAAGGACATGTGTTTTATTATTGTGCTCAATGTAAAAATGAATGAACCTGTTCAAACTTTTTATAGGTAAAAAAGAAAAACTGACGTTTTCGTTATTTTTCATTTGTTGCTTTATAAAATATGTTAAGACAAAGTTATATTTAGTTAGATTTAAAGTTATAGTAAATTAAAATAAGCATGTTTGTTATTTGCGTGCAGAATGCTATAAAGCGAACATAATTGCAAACAGCCTGTGTAACCTTTTTCTGAAAAAAATAAATAAAAATTAAGTTTTAATTTCATTTTTCATTTGTTTATGATCAACCATGTTCACATACAGTTTAATAATGAAATAGGTATTAAAAAAAAACACTTACAGTAGCTAAAATCAACATTTTAATAGGTCGGGTCATATTGACCCAAAACAGTACAAGTGTATAGTAAATGCGAACAGTACAGCAGGGTTAACCCTGCTGTTCTGTTCGGTCAAAAATGACCGAATTTGAAATTTGATATTTTTTAAAATATTCATTATGCGGTTCTGAAACTTGTGGTTCATTGACTTTTCCTCATTTGAGGGGTTCTTACTAATAGCAGTTTTTATTTATTTATTTTTTGTTTACTTTTTGCTCCACGTCTTTTTTTACACTTGTACTGTTCGGTCAAAAATGACCGATAGCCTTTTATACTAATCTCCAGCCATTTTTAAAAAAAAATAAAGGAGTTATAATCTCATTTTGGTCTATATAGTTCATCTACTACTATTTATCAATTTATCTAGGTCCTTTACATTACAATGCCACAAAAGGGGCAGTTGATACTCTAGATCAGTGATGGCGAACCTTTTAGAGGCCGAGTGCCCAAACTGCAACTCAAAGCCCACTAAATTATTGCAAAGTGCCAACACGGCAACACCTTAAATTAACCTGCCTCCCCTGCATCCCCCATTCCCCCCTCTTGCATGCAGCCTGCACCCCGCATCTCTCCCCACCACACTACACCCTGCACCCCACATCTCCCCCCCACACTACACCCTGCACCCCACATCTCCCCCCCCACACTACACCCTGCACCCCACATATCCCCCCCACACTACACCCTGCACCCCACATCTCTCCCCCCCACTCTACACACTGCACCCCACATCTCTCCCCCCCACACTACACACTGCACCCCACATCTCTCCCCCCCACACTACACCCTGCACCCCACATCTCTCCCCCCCACATTACACCCTGCACCTCACATCTCCCCCCCACACTACACCCTGCACCCCACATCTCTCCCCCCACACTACATCCTGCACCTCACATCTCTCCCCCACTCTACACCCTGCACCCCATATCTCTGCCCCCCCACACTACACCCTGCACCCCACATCTCCCCCACACTACACCCCACATCTCTCCCCCCCACACTACACCCTGCACCCCACATCTCTTCCCCACACTACACCCTGCACCCATCTCTCCCCCCCACTCTACACCCTGCACCCCACATCTCTCCCCCCACACTACACCCTGTACCCCACATTTCTCCCCCACACACTACACCCCACATCTCTCCCCACATCTCTACCCCCCCACTACACCCCACATCTCTCCCCCCACACTACACCCTGTACCCCACATTTCTCCCCCACACACTACACCCCACATCTCTCCCCACATCTCTACCCCCCCACTACACCCCACATCTCTCCCCCCACACTACACCCTGCACCCCACATCTCTCCCCCCACACTACACCCTGTACCCCACATCTCCCCCCACACACTACACCCTGCACCCCACATATCCCCCCACACTACACCCTGCACCCCACATCTCTCCCCCCCACTCTACACACTGCACCCCACATCTCTCCCCCCACACTACACCCTGCACCTCACATCTCCCCCCCACACTACACCCTGCACCCCACATCTCTCCCCCACTCTACACCCTGCACCCCATCTCTGCCCCCCACACTACACCCTGCACCCCACATCTCTCCCCCCGCTCTACACACTGCACCCCACATCTCTCCCCCCCACACTACACCCAACATCTCTCCCCCCCACACTACACCCTGCACCCCACATCTCTCCCCCACACTACACCCTGCACCCCACATCTCTCCCCCCCGATCTACACACTGCACCCCACATCTCTCCCCCCCACTCTACACACTGCACCCCACATCTCTCCCCCCACTCTACACACTGCACCCCACATCTCTCCCCCACACTACACCCTGCACCCCACATCTCTCCCCCCACTCTACACACTGCACCCCACATCTCTCCCCCACACTACACCCTGCACCCCACATCTCTCCCCCCACTCTACACCCTGCACCCCACATCTCTCCCCCCACACTACACCCTGCACCCCACATCTCTCCCCCCCACACTACACCCTGCACCCCACATCTCTCCCCCACTCTACACCCTGCACCCCATATCTCTGCCCCCCCACACTACACCCTGCACCCCACATCTCTCCCCCACACTACACCCTGCACCCCACATCTCTCCTCCCCACACTACACCCTGCACCCCACATCTCCCCCACACTACACCCTGCACCCCACATCTCTCCCCCCCACTCTACACACTGCACCCCACATCTCTCCCCCCCCCACACTACACCCTGCACCCCACATCTCTCCCCCCACTCTACACACTGCACCCCACATCTCTCCCCCCACACTACACCCTGCACCCCACATCTCTCCCCCCCACTCTACACCCTGCACCCCACATCTCTCCCCCCACACTACACCCTGCACCCCACATCTTTCCCCCCACACTACACCCTGCACCCCACATCTTTCCCCCCCCACACTACACCCTGCACCCCACATATTTCCCCCCCACACTACACCCTGCACCCCACATCTCTCCCCCCACTCTACACACTGCACCCCACATCTCTCCCCCACACTACACCCTGCACCCCACAGCTCTCCCCCACACTACACCCTGCACCCCACATCTTTCCCCCCCACACTACACCCTGCACCCCACATCTCTCCCCCACACTACACCCTGCACCCCACATCTCTCCCCCCACTCTACACACTGCACCCCACATCTCTCCCCCCTGCACCCCACATCTCTCCCCCACTACACCCTGCACCCCACATCTCTCCCCCACACTACACCCTGCACCCCACATCTCTCCCCCACTACACCCTGCACCCCACATCTCTCCCCCACTACACCCCGCACCCCACATTTCTTCATGTTCCTCCACTGCTCAGGATACTTTTCTTTATGTAGAAGAACCTTCTTGCAAGTAAAGACACGCCTACCCTGTCATGTGACTTTATGACGTCAGAAGGTCCTTCCGGAGTACAGTATTTAGCCTTTACTGATGTAGCATCTACCGTGTAAGCAGCGATGCTGCGGACCGCGGCCTACACTGACAGTTTTCAGCGGTATGCGCATTTGCACATACAGCTGAAAGAAGCGATCGCTCACTAATGGGGAATCCTATACTGGATTCCCCGTTAGTGAGCGATCATAGCGACGGCGCGCGTGCCAACTGAGAGGGCTCTGCGTGCCCTCTCTGGCACGCGTGCCATAGGTTCGCCATCACGGTCCTAGGGTGACCTGGAGCACTAGATACCCCCAAGAAACATCAAGGAAAAAACTGACAGACCGGGGGCGGGGGAGGGGCAGCTCTGCTATAACAGGAACTTTGAGGATCCTCATTGCAGATATAAGGTACTACTATTCTGGTCAGGGCTACTGCACACTGGCTTTGGGAAACTTATAGAATACCTAAAAAGTTTACAGTCTCCTGGGAAGTACCATGTAACATACTGGAAGCCTTTCATCAGATGTTGAATATAAGAATGAGACCAACATTGCAATAAGAAGGGTCTCCCTTGTGTGAAGAAACCTTTAGCTTTATGTCTCTTTTCTTCAAAACTTTTTGACCCTATCAGCGTTTGTAGGTGGACAATTATATCCATAAAGGAATGAGGCTGTGGCTGTAGACAGTTTTTAAAAATACAGCGTTTTGCAACCAGCAGCACGGTATGGAGGATTGGGGGCACTATTCAGAGGACCATGCATAATCCTAGTCTTAAAATGTTATTGATTGAAAAACTAAGACAAATGGGTTGAATGTCAGGGTCCCTCTCCAGAGAGGTGCCAACTCCTTTTAAAACTTCACACTCTTGGGCACTTCATACATCTTGGGCATGTCATTCACCTATCTGGAGAGGTAGGAGTAGATGCAAGATAATGATGGTTACTTACAGTAATTGGATTTTCCAGATTCCATGACAGCACCAGAGAGAGAGGATCTGCCCCCAAGGACAGGAAACGTACCAAATAAAAGACAGGTGGAGCCTCTCCCCCTTAGTAAATTTCATATTAGACAGAGAGAAAGAGCGAGACTCCAGTTAAAGAAACTCCTACCCCATAAGTAAGAAAATTTCCAGTTTTTTTTTTTTTTTTTTTTAAACTGCAACACCAAGTGCAAACATACCACTACCAAAGATGGAATAAATAAAAGCTGGTGCTGTCCTGGGATCTAGAAAATCCAATTACCATAAGTAATCATTGTTTTTTCCCTTCTCCCACGAAGAAATCAGGGAAGGACCACCGTGTGAAGCACCTTTGTACCTGATCCAACATATAGTGATGAAAGAAAGTAGAGGGCAAAGACCAGGTAGCTGCTCTACAAATCTGTTCTATGGAGGCATTCACCTTCTCCACCCAGGTAGTGGCAATGGCTCTGGTGGAATGAGCTCTAAGGACCCCCCGCGGGACCACCACTGAGGAACTTTGGGTAGGAAAATTGCCAATCTCACCCATTTGGTTAGAGAACTTTTGGAGGGAGATAAAAGAGGGAGATAAACTTTCTCCAACCAGCAGCGACAGATAGATATTCTACTATACAACATCTCACATCGAGACAATGAAACTGCTTTTGGCGTTTTAGGATTAGCACAGAAGGATGGCAACAGAATCTCTTGAGTGCAGTGAAATTTGGATGACACCATTGGGACAAAAGCAGGGTCAGGTCTAAGTACTACCCTATCCTCTAGGACTATCATGAATGGAGGGTTAGCTGAAAGAGCCTCATGATTTTCTAGATCTTTGCTTGCTTTCATTCATTCTGCTTACTCCCCGTGGATAAAAATAAGTCCATGGTCATGTTATATACGGTCCATGGTCATGTGATGAATACACAGGTGCACAGCAGGTTATAGTCATGCGCTGCACTGCAAAATTTCATCTGGCACTGTGCCCTTCGACTCGGTGGACCCCTGATGATCCACAGCCCAGTCACCTGCAGCTGTCCTTGATTCCCTCCACCCGCCAGCGACCCGAATTCCAGTAGCCTCGTGCCCAGTTAAACACTGGTTGAACTTATACAACTTACGTCAGACTCTATGATGTAGATTTAATATGTTGCCATGACAAACTTTGTATGTTATTGGTTGGGAAATATGGAAGTAGCTGCTGGTGCTAGATAATTCGATAAGTGGGATAGGACGATGGACTGATACAAATGTAATTGTAAAACTGCAGTGTGGTATGTCGTAAATACTTGCTTTACTAGTATATACCACTGTTATTAGATCAATCATACATTAACACGCTGGGCTTCTTAGGTGATGCTATATAGATAGGAATTTAGGCATATTCCACCAAATGTACAATGGTGCCATAATAACAAACACATATACTGTCTGGGTATCAGATTTCGTTGTTGTTTGTTTTGATGGTTATAATGAATTAAAGTGTTGAGAACCGCTGGTGGAATATGTAATGGTTAACATTTTTATGGTTTTGCCTTGTGTAATGTTTAACATTTTTATGGTTCTGACTCTTCAAGAATGTCCTTGTGAGAGAGGTACTGTCAGGAAGCTAGCTATATAGCCAGTTTTAACAAAACAGTGGGCTTGGAGTATTCTGAAGAATTTCTTCTAGCTTTCACGCGAAGGGATGATAAGATCTAGGGGCATTGAGCTAAAACGTAAAAGGCGTTTCCAGTAACTGCACAGCTCTCATCATTCTTCATCCCACTTCCGCAGGTCACTGAAGTGAAATGATTATTTGCCTTTTATGTTACTTGTGTTTCATATTTTATTCCATACTTTATATACTGTTTATGACCAATTAAACCACATTTTCATAGTTAGCTTTCTCCTTGGCATCTTTATTCCTGCAATCTGTGAATACAGCTGGGGTCCTCAGTGATCATACATGTATTACCTATCCTGTGAAAAGGTGATAAAGATCTCCTCAATCTCCTGTCCCAATCTGGCCACCTGTCACTATAATGAAACGCTTGAAAGTGCATTGGATGAGGCGGCTCGCCCTTCCACTCGCAAAGTTAGACGCAGGAAGCAGCAACCCTGGCACACGCCATAGACACGTTTTCTTCAGTGGTGCTCTAGCTGTGCTGAACGTCCTTGGAGAAAATCACGTACACCTGCAGACTTCCTCCACTTCAAATTTATGCTTAAAACTTATAGCTTTGCCCTTCACCTTGCCAAACAATCCTATTTCACCGCTCTCATCTCTTCTCTCTCCTGTAACCCTAAAAGGCTCTTTGAAACTTTTCACTCCTTGCTCACTCCCAAGGTGCAGGTGCCATTCACAGACCTTAGTGCAGATGACCTGGCCACTTATTTCCATGACAAAATTGATAAGATCCATCAGGAAATAACTGCCCAATCCCCAGGTGGCATTGATCCCCTCACCAACTGCACTTCAGACTGTCCATTCTCCTCTTTTGAACCTGTTACAGAAGAGGAAGTCTCTGCTACTTTCTTCTTCTTGCCCTACGACCTGTAGTAGTGACCTTTTCCCCTCACACCTTCTCCAATCTCTGTCGCCTGCTGTCACGACTAACCTTACTTAATTATTTAACCTCTCTCTCTCTCTTCTGGAATTTTCCTATCCTCTTTCAAACATGCTGACATAACCCCGCTATTGAAGAAATCCTCCCTTGACCCGTCCTGTGCTGCTATCAACCTGTCTCTAACCTCCCCTTCATCTCCAAAATTTTGGAACGCTTGGTCTATTCTCGTTTGATCCACTATCTTTCTGCTAACTCTCTTCTTGACCCCTTACAATCTGGCTTCCGCACTCTGCACTCTACTGAAACAGCCCTCACAAAAGTCTCCAATGATCTCCTGACAGCTAAATCTAATGGTGACTACTCTCTTATTCTTCTAGATCTCTCAGCAGCTTTTGACACTGTTGACCATCAACTCGTCCTCACTGTGCTCCGCTCTGTTGGCCTCATGGACACTGCACTCTCCTGGTTCTCCTCTTATCTCTCAGACCACACTTTCAGTGTATCATTTGCGGGCTCTGTTTCTTCCCCTCTTCTTGTCATTGGGGTTCCTTAGGGCTCGGTCCTAGGACCCCTGCTCTTCTCTCTCTACACAACCCCCATTGGACAAACCATCACCAGATTTGGCTTCCGATACCATCTTTATGCTGATGACACCCAATTATATACGTCATCCCATGCCATCACCCCTGCACTAATACAGTACACCAGTGACTGTCTCTTTGCTGTCTCAAATATCATGTCTTCGCTCTATCTGAAACTGAATCTCTCAAAGACTGAACTACTGCTGTTTCCACCATCTAATAGATCTGTCCCTGATATCTCCATTGCAGTCTCCGGCCTTACCATAACTCCTAGGCAGTATGCCCGCTGCCTCGGGGTTATGTTTGACTCAGACCTTTCCTTCACCCCCCATATCCAATCACTTGCACGCTCATGTCATCTCCACCTCAAAAACATCTCCAGAATCCTCCTTTTCCTTACCACAGATACACTAAAGACACTTATTGTTGCCCTGATTCACTCTCGCCTTGACTACTGTAACTCCTTACTAATTGGTCTTCCCCTTACTAAACTCTCCTATCTACAATCTATTCTGAATGCAGTGGCCATGCTCATCTATCAGTCTAGACGCTACAGCGATGCCTCCGGTCTGTGTCGCTCACTACATTGGCTGCCTATTCAATACAGAATACAATATAAACTTATCACCCTCATCCACAAGGCTCTCCATAATGCTGCACCTCCCTACATTTCCTCCATCATCTCTGTCTATCGACCAACCCGTGCGCTCCGTTCACTCAATGACCTAAGACTAACATCCTCTATTATCAGAACCTCCCACTCCCATATACAAGACTTCTCCCGAGTTTCACCACTGCTCTGGAATGCTCTATCCTGGACAATCAGATTAACTCCCAATTTCTATAGCTTCAAGCGTATGAGGAGGCCATACAGTAACCAAGTGGCAGCAACATGAGGAGGCCATACAGTGACCAAGTGGCAGCAACATGGGAGGCCATACAGTGACCCAGTGGCAGTGGCATGAGGAGGCCATACAGTGACCCAGCGGCATGAGGAGGCCATACAGTGACCCAGTGGAAGCGGAATGAGAAGGGCATACAGCGACCCAGTGGAAAAGGCTTGAGGAGGGCATACAGTGACCCAGTGGCAGCGGTATGAGGAGGCCATACAGTGACCAAGTGGCAGTAACTTGAGGAGGCCATACAGTGACCCAGTGGCAGCAACATGAGGAGGGCATACAGTGATCAAGTGGCAGCGGCATAAGGATTACATACAGTGACCAAGTGGCAGCAACATGAGGAGGCCATACAGTGACTCAGTGGCAGCAACATGAGGAGGGCATACAGTGACCAAGTGGCAGCGGCATGAGAAGGCCATACATTGATCAAGTGGCGGCAACATGAGGAGGGCATACAGTGACCAAGTGGCAGTGGCATGAGTACACAGAGTGACCCAGTGGAAGTGGCATGAGGAGGCCATACAGTGACCCAGTGGCAGCAGCATGAGGAGGGCATACAGTGACCCAGTGGAAGCGGCATGAGGAGGCCATACAGTGACCCAGTGACGTGGGGGTGTGAGCAGCCTTAGTAGGCCATACAGTGACCCAGTGGCAGAGTGAGGAGGTGGCAGCAGCGTGAGGAGGCCATACAGTCACCCAGTGACAGAGTGCAGAGGTGGTAGCAGAGTGAGCAGGCCACAGAGTGGCAAGGTGATATAATGTGTAGGTAGCAACAGCCTTAGGAGGCCATACAGTGAACCAGTGGAAAAGTGTGGTGAGGCAGCATGGATCATTTAATCTGCTGCATCAGGCATTGGTGGGTGGTAGTCCTGGCTGATCCATGCCTGATTCATCTTCACAAAGGTCAGTCTCTCAAAATTTTGGGTGGACAGGCGAGTTCTCCTTGGGGTAACTATGGCCCCCACCGCACTAAACACCCGCTCTGATGCCACACTACTGGCCGGGCAGGACAGCTTTTCCTGGGCAAACTCAGCCAGTTGTGGCCACAAATCCAGTTTGGCTGCCCAGTAGTCCAGTGGATCTTCGATGACGGGTGGCAGGGTGCACTCTTAAGTATGCCACCACCTGCTGGTTCAACTTCTGCTCTGTGTCTAGCTGCTGATGAGCAGCTTCTTCACTATGCGGCTGAAGAAAGCTGCTCATCAGCGACTCTAGGCTCAAGCTGCTGCTGATGGAGCCGATACTGCTCCTACCACCCCCACTCCCTCCCACAGCTGCCATGCCAGTGCAAGTTGAGCGCTCGGGGCCCCCCCGGTCGGACATGCAAGAGGATGGACGATAGCGCAGTTAGGTATGTCTATAGCAGTTCAGTTTGTCCTCCCTCTCAGCGGGTGTAAAAAAGGCTCCCATTTTTTCCCCGGTAGCGAGGGTCCAACATGGTGAAGAGCCAGTAGTCATCCCTCTGCTGAATGGTGACAATTCGGCTGTCACTGCGCAAGAAAGTCAGCATGCATTGAGCCATTTGCGCAAGTGACTCCGAGGGACTCCCTGCATCCATCTCCACTGCATACTGCCATGGTGTGTCTGGGTCATCTGCCTCATCCTCCTCATCTCCCTCTGGCTCTTCTGGTTGCTCCTGCTCCTCCTCTCCACCCATTTGACTACACATTGTTTGTGCTCCAATGTCCTCCTCATCCTCCTCCAGTTCAGCCCCCACAGGGCTCATCTGTCCTTGAGATGTAGATGCCACATCTCCAGTCCCCTGACCAGCCAGATTGATAAGCATCTCTTCCAGGATGTGAATCAGTGGAATGACGTTGTTCAACCCCTAGTCCTGGCGACTGACTAACAAAGTGGCCTCTTCAAAGGGAACTAACAAATGGCAGGTGTCACGCATGAGCTGCCACTGGCTAACGTTAAAGTTACACAGGGGACTACCTCTGTCTGCTTGGATCATCAAGGAGGGTGTGCTTGGCGGTGTATGAGTGGCTGAAGTGCATGCAAAGTTTCCTTGACATTTTTAGGATGTCTTGCAGATGGGTGGAACACTTAAGGAAACGCTTGACAACCGGATTGAACAATGCGCCATGCAGGGCGTATGGCTCAGCCCTCCTTGACGCAGGGCCAACACCATGTTCTTACTGTTGTCGGTCACCATTGTTCCAATTTTAAGTTCTCTTGGAGAAAGCCAGGATTCGATTTCTTGATTGAGGACACAGAGCAGTTCCTCCCCTATGTGACTTTGTTCGCCCAGGCAAACGAGGTGTAGAAGAGCGTTACACTGCTGTGCCCTGCACATGTGGTATGCTGGAGGAGCACTGGGAATTGTTCCTGCAGTGGAGGCTGAGGAGACAGTGGAGGATGAGGCGGACATTGTTGCAGGACCAACGGCCTGAGAACGTGGAGGCAGAAGCTGCGTCACCTGTCCAAGTAGCTGGTGTGTCTGGGCAGGCACCACATTAACCCAGTGGGCCGTAAATGACATATATTGTCCTTGACCATAGTTACAGCTCCACACGTCGGCGCTGCCGTGCACTTTGGCAGACACTGACAGGCTCAAGGACTGGCCCACCTTCTCTTCTACATATTTGTGCAGGGCTGGTACTGCCTTCTTGGCAAAGAAATGATGGCTTGGGACTCTCCATCTCGGCTCGGCGCAAGCCATCAGTTCTCTGAAAGGTTCAGAGTCCACCAAGTGGAAAGGGAGTGACTGCAGCACCAGCAACTTGGACAGGAGCACATTTAGCTTCTGCACTGTTGGATGATTGCACGCATACTGTTGTCTCTTAGATATAGATTCTGTGATTGATTGCTGACGCAATGACTGACTAGGAGGAGGAGGAGGAACAGGAGCATCATGACCAGCAGATGATGGGAAGGACACACAGCTTCCTTCAGCTGAGATGGAGGAGCCTTGACTGCCTGAAATGGGGTGCGTGCCACTGGGTGCTGCAGTGGTTGCTGCGACAGGCTGGACCACCACATTGGAGCCACGGCTCTCCCAGGCCACTTTATGCGACGCTGCATATGTTGGTGCAGGGCTGGGGTGCCAACATTGGCATCCTGGCCACGCTTCACCTTCTGCCCACAGATTGAACATATGACCATGTTCACCTCCCCCGGCGGCTTTACAAAAAACTGCCACACTGCCGAGTAGGTGACTTTACCCCCAACACTCCGAAATAACTGACTGCTACCGCCACTGCCTCCATGAACCCCTGCATCACTGCTTTCAGGGCAGGTAGGCTGCTCCGCAGCGGGTGGTCTACCCTAGGCACGTTTAGCTCCCGACCTCACACTGCTGCCACCCTGCTGACTCCCCCGCTGCCTCATGCGCAAGCTGCAACCCTCTTCTCCTGATGACGATGAGGCCCCTTCGCACCCGGCTCCCAATTACCATTGGTTACATCGTCATCCACTAATGTCTGCAGGTTACTGATGTCCTCCTCAACACCAGCTCCCATGCCACTCTCCTCATCACTACTTGCCCGCCTACCGCAGGAAGCAGTGTATGTCTCCTCCACATCTTGGCTGAGCAGTAGCTGCTGACTGTCCTCTAGTGCCTCCTCCTCACTGTACAGTGTATCTGAGTCCACAGCATAGAGTAGTTCTCTAGCTGAGGGAACAGAAAAGGACAGAGGCAGGTTGAGGACAGGTGAGGGCACAGGGCCAGCTGCCAGGCCATGCCAACTAAGGGTTGTGTCTGACGAACCCACCGACTTGGCTGGGGGGTATCTGATGTGACTTGGGATGAATTGGATGACCGAGTCAACCAGTCTACAACCGTTGGGTTGCTGGTCAAGACATGACCACTACTTGACACTGGGAGCTCAGGCCTCTGTAACTGACCCCTGCTGCCACGCCCCTTTACTCTGCTATGACCTGTGCCTGCACCAGAAACATTTAGGCCTGTGGCCCTCCCCTGTGCATGGCCTCTCGCTTCTCTGTCTGACATACTGTTTGATGAAAAAACTTAACTGTAAAGGGCAAAAAGGCCTGTTATTTTCTACTTTGAAGAGAACGGCAAATATGCCCCTTATTTCTTCACCCACTAATGAACACCAATAAAAAAAAGCGTGATAAAGGCAGAGATTTGTGGCTCAGAATTATTGAATTATTGACAATACTATTTATAAATGGTCAGCAACTTTATACTGGTAACAAAATGGCGAATATGGTCCTTTTTATGTGTTTTGACACTAATAAAGACCTTTAAATAAGTGATAACCGCTAAGAATTATTGAATTTTTATTGACAATACTGCTTTTAAATATTGCCTGCAACTTTATTGTGGTAACAAAATGGCGAATATGGTTTTTATGTCTTTCCCCACATTAAAGGCCTTTATTACAGATAAGTGCAGATATTATTGGATGATAATTCAGTTTTCTTTGGCACAATAGTACTGAATAATGTTATGCCTTGTAAGAACAGTGAATAAGCCCCTTATAATAAACGCCTTTAAAAAGGCTTTTTTTTACAGATATGTGCAGATATGGCTTTGGCACAATAGTACTGTTTAATGTTATGCCTTGTAAGAACAGCCCCTTATAATAAGCGCCTTTAAAAAGGCTTCTTTTACAGATACGTGCAGATATTAGTGTATGATATTTCAATTTTTTTTTGCTGTACTGCACTGCAAAAGGCTTGTTGTGTTCCACCTTGATGACACAGATATGAGTAATGAGCAGCAGTATAATGGCAGTGAGTGCTGCAATGTGAATTATTCTGCAAATTCTTGCTGTAAATGAGCCTGCAACTAACCCAAATTCTTCTCTCAATTCCTCCCTATGCTTTCCCTACAGTTCTAAGGCTCAGCCTCTTTCCCTGAACTTCTATCTGTTTTCTAAGTCTTTCCCTAGCTCCTGCCGATGTCTGTCCCTACAGTAAGAGCGATGTGGAATGACTGTACCTAAAATGGCCGAGGATTTTTATAGGGCTGTGACATCACAGGACCTGATGGCTGCTGATTAGCTGCACGCTTGGCATTGTGGGTGATCCCATGCTCCCAGAGTCCCTTTCACCTTGTCCTAACGTGCGGCGGCCATTTTAAAAAAATGTTTTAAAAATACGATTTGATGCATCGAAGCGTGAGGAAATCCGGAATCGTGGCGAATCGAAGATTTCCTGAAATTCAGATCGAATTCCACTTCTGCAGAATCGATTCACTCATCTCTAACAGTAACCTCTTTTACAAAATTGTCTGACCATTGTATAAGCAACGCTACCTCCGATGCCGCTCCTGCTACCTCTTGTGTCACCCCCTCTACCTCATAGATTGTAAGCTCTTGCAAGCAGGGCCCTCAGTCCCATTGTGTTAATTGACTATTTGTAATGTATCTTTTTTGTCTGTACTTGAACCCTACAAATTGTAAAGTGCTGCGGCATATGTTGGTGCTATATAAATAAAATGTTTTATTATTATTATAAAGGTCCATTGTGATAAAACCACATTAGGTTAAGGCCCCATGTAGCATCCCGCTTAAAAAAAAAAAAGTGCTGTGGGAAAAATTGTGGCGGCAATGCATCGCCGTTTTTCCCGCAGCGCTTTTCACAGAAAGTCTACAGAGGTTTCCTCTGCAGACTTTCTGTTTCAATTATACCTTTAGGGAAACCGACAGCGTTTCCGTAGGCATAATTGACATGCTGTGATTTCCAAAACCACAACGGTCCTGGCGCCATATTTAAATACCCAACATCCGCCGTACTAGGCTCTATGCAGGCTGTAGTACAAGTGCCACAATTTTGCAATGCAATAGCATTGCAATGCATTGTATTAGTGATCGGACCACCTAGTCAGTTTAAAAGTGACAGTAAAAAAAAAAAAAAATACAAAAGAATTAAATTTTCAAATCAATCAGATAGTGCCTCATATTTTGGCCAAAACATTAGTCGTGCTGTAGACATTAGTAATATGCCACAGTAGTAGTGCCAACTTTTGTACTCAATAGAATAATGGTGACCACACACTTTTATCATAATCAAATTTGATTATATAATTAAAATAATGATTTACTAATGCCTCCCATGGTATTAAAGCTCCCCTCTATTAAAATGCAAAAAAAAAAAAAAAAAAAAAATCTATCTAAATTTGGTATCACCGGAGTACTGACCCATAGGTAACTTGTCATTTTGGCTGGACAATGAACGCCATAAAAACAAAGCCCATAATAATGTTGTGCAAATGCAGTTTTTCTCCAATTCCAACCCATTCTGAATTTTTCCCAGTACATCAAAATATGAAATGGTATTTTCTCCCTTCGTTTCTCTCTTCTGTTCTCCCCCTCGTCTTTGTGTCTTCCTTTTCCCTGGTCCTACTCACATCTGCTCCCATTGGAGCCTTGTAATATGGTGCTACACAGCTTCCTGTTTTACATTTTGTTCCATCCTTTGATACATTTTGAGGTTATACATTTCAACCACTTTAATAAAACTTGATTAAACTTAAAATATTAAATAGTGCCATCGCGAAGTATAATTTGCCAAGCAAACATTAAGTTATCATATGGCTCTGTAAATGGAAAAATAAAAAAAACTTATGGCTTTTGGAAAGTGGGTAGTCAAAAATGAAAATTTAAAAATGCCTACGGCAGGAAGGAGTTGAGGAAACAGAAGCCTCACACTTCAGCTCAGATTGCCTGGGTAACGGAAGCACTGCAAAGATTGGGGCGAGTCAGAAAAGAAGCATTCATGATAGTTGTTCAAGCGGAACATAAAGCAAGTGAACTGTATGTAAGCAACACATTAAGAAATCTGTTAGTCACGAAACAGGTGACAAGATTCCTACATTTAAAGAAGACCGTTGCCAGGTCTGTAAAACACAAATCATGCACCACTTTTTCTTCCTTACAAAAGTAAACAAATATGACAGAAGATAGCATGACAATGGAACCGGACACAGACTGACTCTGTGGGGGCGTGGCCTATGCCCTCTAGCTAAGCAGATATGTCTTCCCGGGAGCTCCTGCCCTGCCGGTTACTTTTCTTGCATTACATCTGCTCCTGTGCCCCTCTTATGGGCAAAAACTCCCCAAACACCCTCCTTCAGGGACTACTGCCTCCGGGAATCAGCCAGCACAGAAGACTCTGGCAACTTACCTGCTCCAGGCGCCCTTGCCGCTCCGCCCCTCCACGAGGCAGCCGCCATCTTGGTCAGCCGCTTCACAGCTCACTGACTCCTCGCAGACTCTCCCTTCAGCTCCAGCGATCTCCCAGCAGCGCGTGCCAGCATCTCGCACGCTGCGGATGTCTTCGTTCAGCCCCCTGCAGCAGCGCTCCAGCCTCTGCCTCCTGGGGCACACGCTGAAGTTTTGCCGCCATCCCAGCCTACTAGAGGATCGATCACTCCCCCCTCCAGCTCCTGGAAATCATCTGGACATCGCTGCCCTTCAGGGCTCTGAGGTTAGTCCTGCTGTCTGTGCTCCTCCTGCACCCATCTCAGGGATTCCCCGCACTGGCCCTGCTCCTGAAGAACCTCATCAGGTGCCTCCTGGGATCCCTTCCACCTCCCTCTGCCCTGCAGTGCCTGCTGCCATATTGGCCCCCCTCCTCCTACTCTGAGTCCCTCTTCTAACTCTCTCTTCTATATCCCACTCTCTACTGTTTCTCCCCTTCTTGTTTGTCATGTTATTTTTGCTCATTCCACTATCTCTACTGGTTTGACATTCGGTGCTGGTCACCCTCCCCCCTCATGTCTTGGGGGTGTCCTCCAGCTGTATGTCCCTTCTCTGGACCCACTTGGTCTCTCAGCCCGTTCATTTCTGGACGAGTGCTTTCTACCCTAAGTCGGAAGATTTAGTCCTGACCTTAACACAATTTTATACATTTACATGTACAGTCCCTGACAGAAGTTCTGTCGCTTATCCATGTTGTGGAATCAAAAGCTTATAACCTGACTTTAAATTCATCCATTGGTTTTAGAAATGACTCATAGGAAATCTGAAACCCTCCCAAATGATTTTTTGGTTAAGAAAATAAATTGGCTTCACTGCTAAAATATTCATCATTTAATGAACACAGAAAGGTCAGATTTTGGCAAGACAAAAGTTTTGTCGCCTTGTCATATAATGCACCCAATCCTAGTTTAAAGCCTCACCTGTGCTCACTAATTGATCGGTTAATTAGTGGGTGTGTATAAAAAGAACTTCAGCACCCCAGACCTTCACTTGAACTGCAACTTCACCTCTGACAACATGCCAAAAATCAACCCTGCGACCAAAGCCTTGATTATCAAGAGGCTGAAGACCAGATCCACTGCAGAGGTGGCTGGCACCTTTAATGTGTCTTTGTGTCAAGTACAAAGAATTAAAAAAAGATTTGAACAGACTGGAGATATTTTTGACAAGCCCAGGTCCGGCAGACCCCGCAAGACAACTGCTCAGGAGGAACGTTTGTTGGTTAGAAAATCAAAAGCCAGCCCCTCTTCCACTGCAGCAGAGCTCCAACAGGCCTGGTCACCTCAAGTCCCTGTGTCAACTAGAACAGTTTGTAGGATTCTGTCTCGAAATGGCCTCCATGGTCGAATCAGTGACCAGAAGCCAGAACTAAACAAAAGGCAATTAAAAAAACGTGTGGCATTTGCCAAGGCCCATAGCCTGCTAAACGGATGGACACTGAAAAGGTGGAAGAAGGTGGATTTCTCAGATGAATCTTCAGTTGAATTACACCACAGCCGCCGCAAATACTGCAGGAGACCTACTGGAGCCCGTATGGATTCAAGATACACCCAGAAAACAGTTAAGATTGGTGGTGGAAAGATCATGGTCTGGGGTTACATTCAGTATGGGGGTGTGCAAAACACTTGCAAGGTGGAAGGCAATATCAATAGCCTAAAATATCAAGAAGTATTAGCTTCCTCTTACATTCCCAATCATAAAAGGGGTCAAATTTTGCAGCAGGATGGTGCTCCATCTCATACATCCATCTCTACATTAAAGTTCCTCAAGGCAAAGAAGATCAAGGTGCTCCAGGACTGGCCAGCCCAGTCACCAGATATGAACATCATTGAGCATGTTCGGGGTGGGATGAAAGAGGAAGCTTGGCAGACAAAACCAAAGAATCTTGATGAACTCTGGGAGGCATGTAAGACTGCATTCTTTGCTATTCTTGATAACTTCATCAATAAATTGTATGAATCATTGTTGCATGGATGCAGTCCTTCAAGCTCATGGAAGTCACACAAAATATTAAATATGGCTCTAATAGCACCACAACTTAATTCACCAATGTTAGGAAACATATCTTTGTTTTTGAACAGAATTATTGGTTTGATTTTCACATTACTTTATGAGTGCGACAAAACTTTTGTCTTGCCAAAATCTGATCTTTCTGTGTTCATTAAATGATGAATATTTCAGCAGTGAAGTCAATTTTATTTTCTTAACCAAAAAATCATTTGGGAGGATTTCAGCTTTCATATGAGTCATTTCTAAAACCAATGGATGAATTTAAAGTCAGGTTATAAGCTTTTTATTCCACAACATGGATAAGCGACAGAACTTCTGTCAGGGACTGTATATCTGTATTAGTTATTGTCTATTGGACCGCCTGTCCCTCTGTGACAAGCACTTACCAGACTCGCAGCTTCGCCTTGCCAGGGAACCCTCTGTCTGCTTATTGACGCGGACGTTGGACCTATTTCGTGGTCCGATCACGCCGCTATAACTGTCTCCCTCTCCTCCACCCCCGGTCCCAACCCGGCACTGCCACTAGCATTTAAATTAGTCTTTGCTGCACTCGGAGGCCTCGTGTGCCCACTTATTTTTAGACTAATGAGAGTACAGTCTCCTCTATTGCTACCCTTTGGGAGGCTCATAAGGCGATCATGCGTGGTCACTGTATTGCTTTCTCCATGCGACTTAAGAAAGATTGGAAGGCTAGAGATGCTGCCTTGCTTGTCAAATTAAGATCCCTTACTGAACGTTTAGTGGCTCACCCCTCCCTATCTTTGATTCATCAGCTGGTAGCTGCTCGTGCTGATCTTCAAGATCTGGCCATGCATGCTACTCAACGTTTACTTCTGTATACTCGACAACGCTATTATGAAAGAGGTAATAAAGACCATCGGATTTATTTATTTATTATGCTTCCTCCACTCCCCATGTGGTTCGTGACCCCTCGGGAAACCTCCTCCACCACCTTGACACTGTTGCCTCTGCGATACAAGCCTGCTACACACACCTGTATAATCTCCCCCGCCCAGACTGACCCCAACCATCCCTGTGGACCTACGTTCCTACCTGGACTCCTGCCCTCTCTCTTCCCTCCCTTCCTCAGCTCTTAACTCTCTTAATGCTACCATTACTGATGAGGAGCTCAATGACGCTCTGAAAGGTTTCCCTAATGGTAAAGCCCCCGATCCCGATGGTTTTACCTATATTACAAGGCCTTCCAATCAGAACTCCTACCCCATCTCCGCAACCTTTTCAATGCTTTCCTGGATGGAACTCCTATTCCCCAATCCATGCTTCATTCTCACATTACCTTAGTCCCTAAACCCAATAAAGATCCTCAGGAGTGCTCCAGCTACCATCCGATAGCCCTTCTGAACTCTGACCTTAAACTTATTACAAAAATTCTGGCAAACCACCTTAATGCTTGGCTTCCATTACTTATCCACAAAGACCAGGTTGGTTTTGTTCCCTGTCATCAGGGAGGAGACAACACCAGAAGGGCTGTGGATCTGATTGATGTGGCCAATTGCTCCTCTACACCCTCTCTCCTCTTAATCTTAGATGCGGAAAAGGCCTTTGACCATTTAGACTGGTCCTTCATAATGGCCACCCTAGAGAGATTTGGCTTTTTGGGGGCATTCCTCTCGGCAGTCACTGCACTTTACTCTTCGCCCTCAGCAGTAGTTAAGCTTACCTATGCCTCTTCCTCCCCATTTCTTATCCATAATGGAACTCGCCAGGGCTGCCCCCTCTCCCCCATCATTTTTGCCCTCTGTATCAAATCTTAAGCTGTTAAGATTCGATCCAATCTGAATATTACGATAGTCATGGTGCACGATTGAGACTTTAAAATCTGTCTCTTCGCAGATGATGTCTTATTGACTCTTACTAATCCCCACACCACTCTCCCAAACCTTATGTTGACAATGAGGGACTATGGCCAGTTATCGGATTACAAAATAAAGTCGTCAAAGACTGAGGCCCTCCCTCTGAACACTCCTGAGTCAACCCTTCATCTTCTCAGCTAAAATTATGATTTTCAGTGGAGAGACCAATCCCTCAACGTACCCTCTATGGTCTCTAATCTCTTTTACTTCCCACCTCCCCCCTTGTTTTTTCCTGTTGTCCTCCATGTCCTGACAGTCTGCCCCCCCCTTGTCTGTATCTAGATCAGGGTCTGCAACCCCCGGCATGCGTGCCAAGAGTGGCACACGAGGCTTATTCCCCTGGCACGGCAGCGGAGTCCTCGCCCAGCAGTTTCGATCGGACCAAACATGGCCAAAACGAAACTGCTATTATTATACTGTGGGGTCTCTCCAGACCCCAGAGTATAATAAGCGGAGACTTAGGAGAAGTGATGAAACATAAAAAACAATGAAACTCACCTTGCTCCCTTCGCTATGTGGCGGCTGTGCGATCTGCCGGCGCTTCTGACAGGGCCTCAGGGGTCACATCCGGCGTCATTACGCACAATGACGCGACGTGACCTCAGAGACCCAATCAGCGGTCGCTGACGTTAGGTAGAAGCGCCGAAGAGAACAGAGCGGCAGCGGAGCGCAGAAAAAGGTGAGTAGCATTGTTTTTTATGTTTGTCACTTCTCCTAAGTCTCCGCTTATTATACTCGGGGGTCTGGAGAGAGCTATGGAACATAATACTGTGTGCAGGGGCCGCTATGGGACCTAATACTGTGCGCAGGGGCCACTATGTGACATAATACGGTGTGCAGGGGCCACTATAGGACATAATACCGTGTGCAGTGGCCGCTATGGGACCTAATACCGTGTGCGGGGACCGCTATGGGACCTAATGCCGTGTGCGGGGACCGCTATGGGACCTAATACCATGTGCAGGGACCGCTATGGGACCTAATACCGTGTGCAGGGACCACTATGGGACCTAATACCGTGTGCGGGGACCACTATGGGACCTAATACCGTGTGCTGGGGCCACTATATGACATAATCCCGTGTGAAGGGGCCACTATGTGACATAATACGGTGTGAAGAGGCTGTTATGGTATATAATACCTTGTGCAGGGACCGCTATGGGACATAATACCGTGTGCAGGGGCCGCTATGGGACATTATTCTGTATAACGATGTGTTTTCTGCATTAAGGATGTGTTTTTGCACAGAAACACATTGTGAACGCAGTTTTACATTGAAGTAAAAGTTCCAGTAGCCTAAGACTATATCTGCATCCAGATACATAGTGTGTTTCCACCATAAGGATGCCGCCATACGGTGCTCCTGGACACATACATTTACCACTAATTGGGGGCTGCACATGGACTTTCATTGCTTCTAATCAGAAAGTACAGGAGCATCCCAGGAAATAGTAGTAAACGCATGTGTCCTAAAGCATCTGGTGGCAGCACTTCTGTGTTATGGTTTGTGGTATATGACTTTAGTTTAGGGGTCGTCAGACTTACAATTATTGACCGGCGCTCCGAGTACCTCATCTTTGATTTTATTAATTAAAATCGACACACCGAACAAAAGAGGTTGCCTACCCCTGATCTAGATCTAGCCTTCAGGATAGCTTTATAGCATTATTCTGTTGTTATTGTTCCTAATTCTATGTATTTTAATGTTTTTTGAAGAGTTTTTGAAAATCAATAAAAATTACAGTTTAAAAAAAAATAAAAGACTTACTCTGCAACAGTTAATGTCCATTGCTGTCATCCTACGATGGAAGACAGCAACGAACATTAAAACAACAATGGTAGTGTGAACCCAGCCTTAAAAGTAATGAGTAGCTCATGTTACTGTATATCTCACCTGTATGTTAACAGCCAGTTAACTGATAACAAACACGTGCCACTTGGTTTAATGGCATAGTAAAATGTGCTACTCATAACTGCAATTAAAAACTGCATGCAGATCTTCAGCATAAAAAAGCAACTTGGGCCTCGTGCACACAACCACATTCCGCCCATGTGTGGGCTCTATTTCCCTGTTTGACCATGGTCGTGTGCATGAATCTTACTGCATATAATGCGATTTTTAGTTTCACTTTGGTTGTTCAGTTTAGATTTAGTTGTTGTTGTGTAGCCTTCGCCTTTAAACACATTCGGATAAGAAAGGTAAATTTTGACTCTCTATTTACACTATCGCAGTGTACTTACTCACAATGGGCTCATGGATTGCAGGTGCTCCACCTGGGTAAATGGAATTGGGTCACTGACCTCCTTGATGATCTCCTTCCCCACAGTGTTTCCCACACCTGCTCGTCCTCTTTCCACCCCCTTTTTCTTTCCCTCTCTTTTTTTTCTCAGCTTTTTTTTTAATATAGATATTAAGAATATTAAAGATAATTTTCAACAGTATGTTGGAGCAAGATGTTTAATAATACTATGCAAATTAGAGACAAAATGGCGAGAGACGGGAGGGAGGGGAAGAAATATTCTTCCTAATATTGACATTGACTCACACTACACTACATATATAAATGCCACAATTTCCCCCCAATCTACCTACATAACACATGTTATAAATAACAGCTAAAATATAGTTGTTCATTAAGTCCCTTCGGAGTACAAGTATCTCACTCAAAAATCCATTTTGTCTCCTGCTGGAGTATCATCTTATCCCAGTCTCCACCTCTTTTTGATGGTAACACACAATCAATTCCCATAAAACGTATCTAATCAATATCACCCCCATGTTGTTCATTCACGTGCCTAGCTATTGGGGTGTCCTCTTTATGAACAATGTCCCTCAGATGGCCACCAACTCTAATCTGCAGTTCCCTCCGGATCTTTCCAACATACTCCATGTTACATCTACATGTTGGCCTTTTTTGTTAGTAGGATGTTGTTTGGATTAACCTACATTGGATGTTGGTGTGGTAAGGGATGTTTGGAATACTACATGTGACTCCCATATATTTATAGACCACGATTGGTTGTTTATATTCATATATTAAAGGAGCACCACTCAATTGGTGAAGGTATTACCTTTTGCAAAGTTTGCATAAAATTTAAAACATAAAAGTTAAAATCTGATTTTTGGATCCTAGAGTGAAATATTTGCCCTGTTTCTAACTTTTTTGTAGATCCCTAGAGGAGCATCCATGTTTTGGATGCAAAACGCGTCAGGTGAAAGGAGATTTTAGGGTCAGCATTGGGACCGCCCTTGTAAGGGCGGGAGTTAAGGGTGGCAGGATTGCACAGGGTCAATCTCCTGCACCCATCCTTGGTTCCCTTTGCGTTTGGATAAATTGTGGCCTTAAAGGTGGGGTATGACATCCTTCATCTGGAACGGTTAAGAGCGTTCCAATTATTTTCTGATTTTTAATACCATACAATCATTGGGGTTAATTATATTTTAGATGATTATTAAATGTTAAGTTTTGTCATATAATTATGGATCTTTGCTTGCTTGTATTATGAATTTTTGAACCATGAGAAATTAAATTTCTCATTTGTGCTATTGTATATTATATCCTAATTCAATTGAGTATGGCAGGCTTTCTTTCAATTGGTCTTAATACAACCGAGTGGCTAAGTGAAGTACAGGAGGTATTTTCGGATAAGGTATTGGTATAAAAAAAAGTACAAGCCCTCTTTCAATATAGCATTTAAAGGAGCTGACTAAGGCCTACAAGGAGCAGATTCTCTCATGGTGGGAAGTACAGTGCCTAGAAAATTACATCAAACAAGGCATTGTTCCACGCGGTTTGAGGATAACCGTGACCCCCTCCAGTAGAAATAGAATCCCTCCTTCTTAAGTAAGTGGGAGAAGGAAGCTACAGCCTGCTCTTTTAAACTTATGCAGCTCCTTTTAGAGGAAGAAAAAGCTAATTTATTGGCGTTAGAAGGCAAACTTAAAGAACATATAGAAGTTACTAAGAAATCTGACACAGAAACTGAATTTACGAACAAGGAAGTGCAATTACAAAGTGTAGTTGAGAGGTTCCACCTTAAGGAGAGAAAACATTGACAATTCAATCGTGACCTGCAAGATTTTAAGAAGAACAAGGTATACTCCTTTCTCTCACAAAAACAACAAGGTGGTGCTGGAGCCTCTTCAACGGATACAGATCTCTCTGATACAGATACCAATAGTAGGAATCCCAAAAATAGGGGTATAGGACGAGGTAGAGGCCGGGATAGGGGTGGTCGAGGTGGTACAACAGGGAGAGATTTTTTAAACCAAGTGTACCAACTCAAAAGCAGGAATCCCCCATCACCACTACCATCCACCACAACCCCACATCTGTCTTGAGCTTAGACAACCAAATAATTAACATCTCCTCTAGACCTCTCAATATAGTTGAGATGGCTGTCTTAAGTAAGGGACTGTCATTTGTACCAACTTCAGATTTTAGCACCTTTAGGATGGTGAAAGATGTTAATTTAATTATACGTAAATTGAAATGGAGGAGGTTCTTCTGTAAACAGAGAGAACGCACTTCAGGAATTAGGTATCCCTGATGACCTTTTGGAGGACGTAAGATTGTTACATGGTCTGGAGGAGAGTCTTCTGGCAACAGGATTAGGTCCTTTTACAAACCTTAAGAACAAAAGTGTAAAAATGCCCCCACAGGGAGACATTTCCTGTATGGATGTGTTCTTGGATTTGGTTACAAGAAACCTAAGAAATTTGAATAGGGTTAATCTGCATCATAATTGTACTAAAGAAGAAATAGATGCTTTATGTTCACTTGAAAGAGATGATCAAATAATCATTAAACCGTCTGATAAAGGCGGAAACATCGTCGTGATGGATAATGATACCTATCATGAGATGTGTAACAATCTGTTGTCAGACTGCTCTTCCTATGAAATTCTTGATAGTGACCCTACACCTAGTTTTTCTATGGAGCTGAGAGACCTGCTCCTTAGTGCCAAAGAGGGTAAGCTGATTGATGAGAGGGAACATGAATTTCTAGCCCCGAGGAGTCCAGTGCTGGCAACATTCTATTGTCTCCCCAAGGTGCACAAAGGTCTGAAACCACTTAAAAGAAGACCCATTGTCTCTGGAGTGGGTAATTTGAGTCAAAAGGCATGTATTTATATCGACAGGATCCTGAGAGGTTTTGTAACTGCCCTTCCATCCTACGTCAGAGACACAACAGACCTCCTGAAACGTCTGGAGGGGGTTATATAGTGGGTGTGGACTGCATCTTGGGGAGCATAGATGTCGAGGCACTGTACTCCTCAATCCCTCACGAGTGGGGTCTGAGAGCAGTTGATTTCTTTTTGAGCATGAGGGGTTGTCAGTATCACGCCCACAGTAATTTCGTCTTTGTTCTAATACGGTTTATGTTGCCGCACAATTTTTTTTTATTTTCAATGGAAAGCTATACTACCAGCTCAGGGGCACAGCCATGGGATAATCTTGCACGCCATCTTACAGAAATCTGCTCCTGGGCTGGTGGGAGGCGACCATCGTTTTTGGAGACCAAAAATTAGATGGGATTGGCAGGATAGAACTGTGGGCGAGATACATAGTCGACATCCTGGTTGTTTGGAGAGGTGATGCGGAGGGCTTTGTAACCTTTGTAAACCATTTGAACGATAACCCAATTGGTTTACGGTTTACCTGTGAATATGATAAAAAAGCCTCCCCTTTCTGGATGTGAAAATCACTAAGATAAGTACAGGTGTTCTTGAAACAGCAGTCTATAGAAATCTGACTGCAACTAATTCCCTCCTGAGATGGGAAAGTAACCGTCTGTTCCCACTCAGGAGGAGAATAACTAAGGGCCAGTTTTTTAGGTTGAGGAGGAACTGCTCAAGTCGTGATGAATTTGTAAATCAAGTTAGGGATCTAAGAGTGAGGTTCCAAGAGAGGGGGTACCCTGATTACATTTTAAGAAGAGCTTATAGAGAGGCTCTTGAAAAAGATAGGGGGGACCTCTTGAAAGTAAAGGAATCTGCAGATCACGACAATGAGATTGTGAGACTCATTACCTCTTTGATAAAGGATCCTTCGAGGCAAGAAGGATTCTGGAAAAACATTGGGGTGTCCTCTTACTAGATCCAGATCTTAGAGACATGGTAGGGTCTTCAACAACGATTACTTATCGAAAGGATAGGTCCCTCAGGGATAGGCTTGTGCATAGCCATTATACGAGACCAAAGGACCCGGGCACGTGGCTAAATAGATCTATAAAGGGATGCTTTAAATGTTCCGGCTGTGTGGCATGCCCAATGATAATGACGGGGAAAACTTTTTCCTCCAGTAATGGTAAGACATATAAAATCAATCATTTCATTAATTGTAAAACCAAGGCTGTTATCGACAGGATGACCTGTAGATGTAACATGGAGTATGTTGGAAAGATAGGAGGGGACTGTGGAGGAGAGTTGGTTACCATCTGAGGGACATTGTCCATAAAGGGGACACCCCAATAGCTTGGCGCGTGAATGAACAACATGGGGGTGATCGTGATTGGATATGTTTTATGGGAATTGATTGTGTGTTACCATCAAAAAGAGGTGGAGACTGGGATAAGATGATACTCAAGCAGGAGACAAAATGGATTTTTGATTGAGATACTTGTAGTCCGAAGGGACTTAATGAACAACTATATTTTGGCTGTTATTTATAACATGTGTTATGTAGGTAGAGTCGGGGGGGGGGGAATTCGTGGCATTTATATATGTAGTGTAGTGTGAGTCAATGTCAATATTAAGAAGAATATTTCTTCCCCTCCCTCCCGTCTCCTGCCATTTTGTCTCTAGTTTGCATAGCATAATTCAACATCTTGTTCCAACATACTGTTGAAAATTAGTGGGTACTGAAAGTATTCAGACCCCTTTAAATTTTTCACTCTTTGTTTCATTGTAGACATTTGCTAAAAAGTTCATTTTATTTCTCATTAATGTACACTCAGCACCTCACCTTGAAAGAAAAAAACAGAAATGTAGATATTTTTGCAAATTTATTAAAAAAGAAAGACTGAAATATCACATGGTCATATGTATTCAGACCCTTTGCTCAGTATTGAGTAGAAGCACCCTTTTGAGCTAGTACAGCCATGAGTCTTCTTGGGAATGATGCAACAAGTTTTTCACATTTGGATTTGGGGATCCTCTGCCATTTTTCCTTGCAGATCCTCTCCAGTTCCGTCAGGTTGGATGGTGAACAGCCATTTTCAGGTCTCTTCAGAGATGCTCAATTGGGTTGAGGTCAGGGCTCTGGCTGGGCAAGTCAAGAATGGTCACAGAGTTGTTCCGAAGCCACTCCTTTGTTATTTTATCTGTGTGCTTAGAGTCATTGTTTTGTTGGAAGGTGAACCTTCGGCCCAGTTTGAGGTCCAGAGTACTCTGGAAGAGGTTTTCTTCCAGGATATCTCTGTACTTGGCCACATTCATCTTTCCTTCAATTGCAACCAGTCGTCCTGTCCCTGCAGATGAAAAATACCCCCATAGCATGATGTTGCCACCACGTTTCACTGTTGGGATTGTATTGGGCAGGTGATGAGCAGTGCCTGGCTTTATCCACACATACCGCTTAGAATTAACGCCAAAAAGTTCAATCTTCGTCTCATCAGACCAGATTTTATTTCTCATAGTCTGGTAGTCCTTCATGTGTTTTTTAGCAAACACTATGCAGGCTTTCATATGTCTTGCACTGAGGAGAGGCTTCCTTCGGGCCACTCTGCCATAAAGCCCCGACTGGTGAAGGGCTGCAGTGATAGTGGACTTTGTGGAACTTTCTCCCATCTCCCTACTGCATCTCTGGAGCTCAGCCACAGTGATCTTTGGGTTCTTCTTTACCTCTCTCACCAAGGCTCTTCTCCCACGATTGCTCAGTTTGGCTGGACGGCCAGGTCTAGGAAGAGTTCTGGTCGTCCCAAACTTCTTCCATTTAAGGATTATGGAGGCCACTGTGCTCTAAGGAACCTTGAGTGTTGCAGAAATTCTTTTGAAACCTTGGCCAGATCTGTGCCTTGCCACAATTCTATCTCTGAGCTCCTTGGGCAGTTCCTTTGACCTCATGATTCTCATTTGCTCTGACATGCACTGTGAGCTGTGAGGTCTTATACAGACAGATGTGTGCCTTTCCTAATCAAGTCCAATCAGTTTAATTAAACACAGCTGGACTCCAATGAAGGAGTAGAACCATCTCAAGGAGGATCAGAAGGAAATGGACAGCATGTGAGTTAAATATGAGTGTCACAGCAAAGGGTCTGAATACTTATGACCATGTGATATTTCAATTTTTCTTTTTTAATAAAATTTGCAAAAATATCTACATTTCTGTTTTTTTCTGTCAAGATGGGGTACTGAGTGTACATTAATGAGAAATAAAATGATCTTTTTAGCTTTTAGCAAATGGCTGCAATGAAACAAAGAGTGAAAAATTTAAAGGGGTCTGAATACTTTCCCTACCCACTGTATCTTTAACATTCTTAATATCTATATTCCATCTTATTTTGTAGTAAGGTGTCTGCTTGAATACCTATGAATGCTGAATTTATAGACTGGGTAGGATGAGCTTAATAAAGATCATTAGTTTATTTTTAAGCAGTAGTGAGTCATCGGAAGGGGGCCTGGCCAACCTCCATAAATAGGAGAGTGTTGGCGCCACTCTGGTTAGTCAGTCTCACCACTGTGAGACTGTCAGGAGCTCCCCTGCACTCGGGGCAGGGCTCTACTATGCTTGGTCATTTCAATTGATCTTCTAACAGTAAGTTTTACTTTCAGTTTAGATACATGTTGGCCTTTTTGTTAGTAGGATGTTGTTTGGATTAACCTACATTGGATGTTGGTGTGGTAAGGGATGTTTGGAATACTAAATGTGACTCCTATATATTTATAGACCATGATTGGGTGTTTATATTTATATATTAAAAGGAGCACCACTTAATTGGCGAAGGTATTACCTTTTGCAAAGTTTGCATAAAATTTAAAACATAAAAGTTAAAATCTGGTTTTTGGATCCTAGAGTGAAATATTTGCAGTTTTTAATTTTTTTTTAGATCCCCAGAGGAGCATCCATGTTTTGGATGCAAAACGAGTCGGGAGGAAGGAGATATTAACAAGGCAATTTTAGGGTCAGCATTGGGACCGCCCTTGTAAGGATGGGAGTTAAGGGTGACAGGGTCAATCTCCTGCACCCATCCTTGGTTCCCTTTCCGTTTGGATAAATTGTGGCCCTAAAGGTGGGGTATGACATCCTTCATCTGGAATGGGTAAGAGCGTTCCAATTTTCCGATTTTTATACCATCCAATCATTGGGGTTAATTATATTTTATATGATTATTAAATGGTAAGTTTCATTTGTCATATAATTGTGGATCTTTGCTTGTTTTCAGCAGCTGCACTAAATCGTGCATTTGCAGAAACGGGGAGCCGGCTGTAACTACAGCCGCATCTTCCCTAGAGAAGGCAGGGAAGGTTTATTACTGTCCCTGTCACATTACTGTTTATTACGGTCGTGGTGTACACAGTGCTCAATGAGCGCTGTATACACAGCTGTGGGAGCTGCCATGATGTGGCTCCCCTCTGACCTGGCGGTCACGAGATTTGCCGGGATCAGAGTCTATTACAACTGCTGGGTCCTAGAAGACCCAGATCAGCTCTGTAGTTATGGGTAGGAGGCTGTATTCCTCCTGCAACTGGGGCTAAATGTATCAGCCCTAGTTACAGGAGAAATCAGCCTCCCCCCCCCAACCAAAAAAAAAGTGATCAGATGTCCCCAAAGGTCTATTATGACCTTATGGGAACACAATGTAAAAAAATAAAGAAATACCTTATTTTTTGGACTATAAGACGCACTTTTTCCCCCCCAAATTTGGGAGGAAAATGGGGGGGTGCGTCTTATAGTCCGAATGCATCGTCCCACTCCTGCCGCTGCTGGCTTCTTGCAGAGGCAGGAGTGGGGCGATGCTGCAGGCCCCTGGACGCGAGGACAAGGTGTCCCGGCGGCGCGAACCCTTCCCGACATCCACTGTGCTATTAAAAGTGGATGCCGGGTCTGTAAAGACAATGGCGGCCGCTCTGCTGCAGAGCAGTCGCAATAGTTACCGGGTCACAGTGGAGACCCGGAGCTAATGCCCACAATCAGAGTCCACTCTGTTCGCAGGCATTACTACCTGTAAGATTCCCCCAAACTACCCCGGGACCGTGACTACCTTGTCTGTTGCAGGCCGGCTCCTACGCGGCGAGATTGCAGGAGCCAACCTGTTCTTGTGACAGCCAGGAGCCTAATGAAGGCTCCCAGACCTGTCATAGTAATATTATTACTGAGGCTGGTCTATAGCCAGCCTCAATAGTAATGTACAGAATATCCCATAGACTGCAATACTGTTGTATTGCAGTCTATGGGATTTGCAATCAAATGATTGCAGGTTCAAGCTCCCTAGGGGGGGGCTAACAAAATAGTTTAAAAAAAAGTTTTAAAAAAATATTAAAAAAATAACAAAAAGTTCTAAATCACCCCCTTTCCCTAGATTACATTTAAAAGTAGAAAATAACTGTGAAAACTCATACACCTTGGGTATCCCTGGGTACGAAATTACCCGGTTTACAAACTTAAATACAATGCCCGGTCTACAAAATATTTTTCCCGTAGGGTGAACTTCGTAGCGGCAAAAAGAATCAAAAGTGCTGAAATGCCGTTTTTTTCACTGTTTCGCCTCTGATTTGAATAAAAAGTGATCAAAGCAATGGACATTCCCCAAAATGGTATAACTAAAAAGTACACCTGACCCCGCAAAAAAAGACACCCTGTGAATCCCCGTACAGCTGCAGGGCCACCTGTCAATGTGGCCTTACAGCTGTTGCAAAACTAAAACTCCCATATATTAAATATTTTTCCACATTTTTTTGCTTAAAATTTTTTTTCCCCTATTTTCCTCCTTTAAAACCTAGGTGCGTCTTATGGTCCGGTGCATCTTATAGTCCGAAAAATACGATAAGTAGAAAAGTAAAAAATTAAAGTAAAATAATTAAAAAAAAAAAAAAAATAATAATATGCCAATAACACGCCCCTATTACAGGTTCTAGCCCCACCCCCCGAAGACAAAATACAAAATAAAAGTTACCGTAAGAGAGAGGAAAAACTATTTTATAAACTTTTTTAGTAGCTTTGTGCTATTAAATAAAAAATAAAAAATGTGAAAAACACACGTTTTCCCTCTTTTGTTTCCAAAAGGGAAGCGAAGGCGGCCATGAGCAGGAGCGGGGATCGGTAAGTAAATTGGGCCAGTTACCTGCTGGGATTACTCCAGCATGTAACGGCCTCTAAAAGAAAAAAAAAAAAGAAAAAAATCAGGGGCCCGGTGTTTACGCCACTGACCTTGACCCACTTTTCATACTGTTATTTTTACTATTTGCCTATTGTTCTGAGGTGTTACCCCCCAATCCCTCCCTTTGAAGTACAAACATTGAAGGGTTTGGATATTGCACGGCTTGCATTACATTATGTCAGAGGCCTTTATCAATCAGCTAAAAGAGGTCAAATACTTAAAGTATATGAAGAAAGAAAAAATAGACATTTGCTTATTACAAGAAATACACTTTAAGAAAGGACGAAGTTCCTAGGATTAACAGCCCTTATTTTATTAAGTGGTATCATAGCAACTCCTCCACTAAAGCAAAAGGGGAGTATCTACAGTCATATGAAAAAGTTTGGGCACCCCTATTAATCTTAATCATTTTTAGTTCTAAATACTTGGGTGTTTGCAACAGCCATTTCAATTTGATATATCTAATAACTGATGGACACAGTAATATTTCAGGATTGAAATGAGGTTTATTGTACTAACAGAAAATGTGCAATATGCATTAAACCAAAATTTGACCGGTGCAAAAGTATGGGCACCTCAACAGAAAAGTGACATTAATATTTAGTAGATCCTCCTTTTGCAAAAATAACAGCCTCTAGTCGCTTCCTCTGGCTTTTAATCAGTTCCTGGATCCTGGATGAAGGTATTTTTGACCATTCCTCTTTACAAAACAATTCCAGTTTAGTTAAGTTTGATGGTCGCTGAGCATGGACAGCCCGCTTCAAATTATCCCACAGATGTTCAATGATATTCAAGTCTGGGGACTGGGATGGCCATTCCAGAACATTGTAATTGTTCCTCTGCATGAATGCCTGAGTAGATTTGGAGCTGTGTTTTGGATCATTGTCTTGCTGAAATATCCATCCCCGGCGTAACTTCAAATTCGTCACTGATTCTTGTACATTATTCTCAAGAATCTGCTGATACTGAGTTGAATCCATGCGACCCTCAACTTTAACAAGATTCCCGGTGCCGGCATTGGCCACACAGCCCCAAAGCATGATGGAACCTCCACCAAATTTTACAGTGGGTAGCAAGTGTTTTTCTTGGAATGCTGTGTTTTTTGGACGCCATGCATAACGCCTTTTTGTATGACCAAACAACTCAATCTTTGTTTCATCAGTCCACAGGACCTTCTTCCAAAATGAAGCTGGCTTGTCCAAATGTGCTTTTGCATACCTCAGGCGACTCTGTTTGTGGCGTGCTTTCAGAAACGGCTTCTTTCGCATCACTCTCCCATACAGCTTCTCCTTGTGCAAAGTGTGCTGTATTGTTGACCGATGCACAGTGGCACCATATGCAGCAAGATGATGCTGCAGCTCTTTGGAGGTGGTCTGTGGATTGTCCTTGACTGTTCTCACCATTCTTCTTCTCTGCCTTTCTGATATTTTTCTTGGCCTGCCACTTCTGGGCTTAACAAGAACTGTCCCTGTGGTCTTCCATTTCCTTACTATGTTCCTCACAGTGGAAACTGACAGGTTAAATCTCTGAGACAACTTTTTGTATCCTTCCCCTGAACAACTATGTTGAACAATCTTTGTTTTCAGATCATTTGAGAGTTGTTTTGAGGAGCCCATGATGCCACTCTTCAGAGGAGATTCAAATAGGAGAACAACTTGCAATTGGCCACCTTAAATACCTTTTCTCATGATTGGATACACCTGGCTATGAAGTTCAAAGCTCAGTGAGGTTACAAAACCAATTTTGTGCTTCAGTAAGTCAGTAAAAAGTAGTTAGGAGTATTCAAATCAATAAAATGATATGGGTACCCAAATTTTTGCATCAGTCAAATTTTGGTTTAATGCATATTGCACATTTTCTGTTAGTACAATAAACCTCATTTCAATCCTGAAATATTACTGTGTCCATCAGTTATTAGATATATAAAATTGAAATGGCTGTTGCAAACACCCAAATATTTAGAACTAAAAATGATTAAGATTAATAGGGGTGCCCAAACGTTTTCATATCACTGTATAGTTGTCTCCAAACACACCACATTTATTTACAAAGACTCGCTCCACTACATAGAAAGGAGAAAATTTTCTGTTAAGGGTTAGATTCTATACAAATTTACACAATTGCAAGGACGATGCTGATGTCACACATCAAAAAGATGTCCTCACCAAGGAATTTTTAAATGTTCTGTCCTTGCCTGTTCTAATGCCGCAACAAGCCTCACAACTCTGTTCCCCAGCGAGAAGGTAGAGATAGCATTTATAAAGTTCTTAATCTGATACTACTGACGAAGACGAAAAATCTACCTACCTTTCCTCTCGGAAATGATCCCGAGAAGGCATTTGATAGAGTGTCTTGGTATTTTATGAGGGAGGAGTTACTGTGTTTTAATATCGCCCTGGACTTTGTGTCAGCCATATTCATAATGTGCAGCAGACTGGCGGCCAGAATTATAAAATGGCACCTCATCTCTTAGCTTTACTATCAACAATAGAACCAGACAGGACTGCCTGCTATCCCTGCTCTTATTTGTTCTGGTCCTGGTAACCGTATTACAAAAAAAATCAGACAATCCCCAAAAGTAGAAGGGATAACATGTGCTAAACGCACTCTCAAAATTTTTTGCAAACGATATGCTGGCAATCATCACCAACCCTGTGGTAGCCTTACCTTTCCTTCAAACTTTATTTGATAAATTTGGCTTTATATCCAATTTTAAAATAAAAGTAATTCAATGGTCCTTAACCTATCCCTCTCCTATGCCGAGAAAACAAAACTTTCCAAATCACCCCATTTGACTGGTCACAACCATATGTCAGATATCTTAAGAGTTAACATCAATGCAAATTGGGAGGATCTCTTCAGTCTAAACATCACCCCACTTATACAAGAAATCTCCAACATTATAAATGCGTGGGATGTCCCCTTCTCCTCTTGGGTAGGTCAGAAAAATTTGGTAAAGTGTATAATTATAGATCTCCTCTCAGCCCTTCCCATTGATGTGCCCAATTCTTTTTATCTATAAAAAAGAAAAAAAAAATATCTACTTTTATCTTGTGAGCCAAATGAACTAAAATTGCACGTAAAATTACAATTTGAGCGGATACTGAAGGGTGTATAGGCTTACCTGACCTGGGCCTGTACCTTATAGCAATAGAACTTAGCAGGATACTAGACTGGGTTAGACAATCACCACAGAAACTCTGGGTGGTTGTACAGGAGGTAATTTCAAATTTTTCTCTAACACAGCTTATTCTCTCCCAAGAACAAGTACAGACACCATGCAGAGATCTGTAGCTGGAGCGACACGACAACATGGACTAAATATGAGCCAGCTTTATCTTTAATAACTTTAGTCCCTGGCTATGCAAATTACAGACTTGCGACATCTCATTACAGCCAACTGAGCAAGCCCTACAGAACTCAGATACATTAAAGCATGGGAAAAAGACCTTGAGAGGAAGTTTGACAATTTGCTATTAAAAACCCTGTTGGAAGCCCCTAAAAAAACTTCCAGGTGTGGTCATTTACAGGAGAATGGTTACAAAGTCTTAGCCGGATGATACTTAACACCGATCAAACTTAACCTCCTAGGTAACAAATTCCCCACTAGCTGTTGGAAATGCTTGGAAGAACCTGGCACTTATATACACATGTGGTGGTCATGCCAATGTGTAGCCCCCTTCTGGAAAGAAGTCGTCCAACATGTAAATAGGATTTGCTCTGCCACATGCCTTTTATGCTACCCTGTGATATCCAGATAAACTTAGATAAACTAATTAGACACCTTCTAGCATTAGCACGGATAATACTATCCAAGTATTAGAAAAGTTCTACAACCCTTCACTATGGGAATGGGTTCACAAAGTTGACCATATCTTCCACTTGAAAGAACTGGCCCACTGGGAAACCAGATCACATCACAAATTTGCCAAAATTTGGAATCTATGGTCAGAGAACAGAGACAAGATAACATAGATAGGCTATGGAGTCTATTCTGGCTCTAACCTCCCATCCAACTCTCTTCAAACCCTCCACGCCCCCCCCATGGTCCTCTGATGCAAGACCCTTTGTGCTCCTCAATTCACCCTTTAATATTGACCCACCCTCCATCCACTCAATTTAATATCCCTCTCCCCTTTTCTCGGTCTCTCCTACCTTTAATTACCCTCTTTCACCCTCCCTCTTCCCATCATGCCTCCCCTTCCCTAGTTTTAAGTTAATGTGTTTACATTACCTCATGATACCATATGGAGTAGTTCAGAGACGTCTCTGCTCTCCCACCCCACCAGGTCTAACAATGACTCACTTGTTACACATCCCCTTCAGATAAAATAGACACCCTCCGGTATTTATTCATCATACATGACAGAACTTTTCACGCTACATCCCTCCAATGTCAATACTTTGATATTGCCTTAATTTAACTTTGTACTGATCTATATCTGGTATTGATATGCTCTGTAACACAGTTACCTTGTTTTTGTATACCTTAATACAATAAAAAAGATTTTGAAAAGAAAAGATTATATCGTATTCCCAGCTATTTTCTATTTTTAGGTTACCAAGACCAGTGAAGTTTAGTTGTCACATACCTGTACATACCAGTTAATTGTAGGGTTATGGGGACCATATTTATATTCTGCTGAAGTCTGCAGCAGTCAAAAGTCAGGTCACAGGAATGTACATATAGCAGAATTGTTGCAGAAATCTGTTCTATACCTGCTGTAGAAACAGCCCTATTTACAAATATGGAGGTGATTTATTGGATTGTTAGGGACCTGACACAAGACAACTCCACCTATCTGCTTTTCTCAGTCGCTGAAAAACAGAAACGAACAGGAAGCTCTGTTCTTTGTGTAGTGGCCAGACCAGTTTACTGCAAATCCGTGCCCATTCATTTGAATGGAGGTTTAGCTGCAGTGACTTAATTCAGCCACTACACAGAGAACAGAGCTGTCTGCTTCCTGCTCCATTTTCTGTGTATCAGCTGCTGAGGACAGTTGATTGGTGGAAGTGCTGGGTGAAGATTACCAACAATCTGATATTGATCACCTATTCTTAGGAAAGGTCATTAGTATTTTTAGCCCAGAAAACTTTTAAATTCCCCCACCCCACACACGTACATACATACACATACACACTGTACTCACCATCTAACAGTTGATTCCTACAGTAAGGGTGAAACAGTACATGATTCTAGCTGCAATAGGTCTAATATATGAAGACTTGAACATGACAACGGAGTCATTTTTCTTTTTATTTTAAATTTTTGCATTTTGCTTGTTATGGATTTAAAAATAAAAAAAGAAAAACAGTTAAAATATTGGTAGAAGGGGAAGAAAAGTTGCCCCCAGAATGCAATATGTCCATGTAAAAAAAGATACAGGAACCATTGACCGTGAACACGAAGTCATCACATTATATTCTCACTGATCTTAAGTCACTCATTATCTGTATTAGGTAAACGTCCCACTTTAATAGGGACAGATTCACCCTACTAAAAAAAAAATCATAAAGTATGATGTATGTCCTCTATTCAAGGCTACCTTATTTTTCTCTATATAGGGGACACAGGAGACCCCAAATCTTTCCAATACAAACAATGCTGCCTGTAGCCAGCCGGGAGTCCTCTGTACTGGTGATGTGCAGCGATTTCACCAATTCTTTATTCACTAGGGTGTGTTGGTCACAGCAATGGCTGGGGGGGGGGTGTACACACCACCTTGTGTCTATTTCATATGTTACAGCATATTATACAAAGAGCAGCAAGATTTCTCTAGACTAACACAACACTGTATCTGCTGAGATATTATAAATTATGTGTAAAACCGTCTCCTATAATCCAGAGCTGCAGGAACTCTCCTCATAGTTAGGTAAGTTTCTATCATGCATTGCACTCTTCTGCATGGCACTCGAAGTTCTAGAATAATTTCTACGTTAGACTATGGCACAATGCCTGGTGTAAACACTGCATCTTCCACAATAACAAAGCAGGGCATGTACTGCATACACCCATGGAACCAAAAAGGGGATGTGAGGGCTTGCAGCCTGAGAATATTTCAATTTGCCTATTGGCAACTGCTAAGCCTCCTATCTACCACCTACATAAATTCACTGTCCATCTCTATCAACTAAAAATAACCTTCATTTCAATATTGTATTTTAATATATTAGAAAATATTGAAATAAAAGTTATTTTTTAGTTGATAGAGATAGACAGTGACTTCATATAAGTGGTAAGTGTCAATAGCTAAATTGAAATAGGATTGTTTCTGTTACCCCAAACATCTACAGTAATATTTTGAGATATTTAAGACATGATGTAAATCAAGATCAATGTAAAGTACAGTAGAAATCCTGAACAGGTAGAAGCAGCAGGAACTATAAGGGTCTTGCAGCCTGAGTGCGAAATCAGAAGAATTCTAAATGCAGCTCTATATGTGAATGAGGTATATAAGGTAGATGGTTTAGAAAGTTACTCAAGGGTGTGTATATAGAATGTACCTTTTATAATGAGGTGTAACTGTGATTCTACTGTATATAGTCATTTACAGTCTACATGTTACTATACAAGGAATTCTAACTACTGTAAAAATGAGAAAATCAAGGCACTGAAGGTACAAGGACCCCTGAAATGGACTTGGGGATCAATCAATTTAATATGGAATTCCCTTCCAGTTCTACCAATAGAAGACAAAGACTTAAACATAATAGCAGCAGCATATTATTGAAAGGACGCCAAGAACCCCCCATTTCGAGGGCCTACGCAAATATTTTCATCCAAGGTTGAGAACATATAAAGAATTGGCACATAGCATGGGGTCCTGCCCCTTTTGTCCGATACGTCCTGCGGTTCATTCAATCATTTCCTTGAGGGCAAAATCAAACATCTTACAAATATTAAAAATGGAATGTGAAAATTGTGTAGAAAAAGAAAAAGTGAAGAATCCAAGATGGCAAAGAATCACAAAATCCTAGTCATATCTGTCGTCTGTACATAGAGGAGAACAGTAAAGGCTGCCATCATCCTTGTTTCTTTATGTCAGATATGAATGGAGCCAGTCTTAAATAAATATTATATGCTTTTGTCCTTAAAAAAAAAAAAAAAAATCTATAAAAAAAAATTAAATTAAGGGTTTAGTTAATACTTCACCAGTTATTACAAGCCTGGCGGAAAGTCCAGGAGCATGTTTTCATTGCAGAACGATCTGCATAGTGACAGCTGTACCACCCTGTGACTGCTATTTCCATTGCAGGCTCTGTGCAAGGTTTTAGGGGTGTTCGGTACTACACACGTCTTTTAGAGTTTGCTAGGTGCAGTGTGTCCGGCATACTGTCCTCCCAGCTGCAAGGGGTACAGCTGTTTACATATCTAGAATCTCCTCAGAAGTATGTTAGGTTGTGAATGATCTGATGCTGAAGTAGGTTCCTTATTGCAACAGCTTCTAGCGTGATATTATGTCCAGATTCCTGAGAACAAAGAATAGCAAGTTACTATAAAATTATGGGTCAATATATCTAAGCCTATTATGTGTGATAATGTTTACTGAGCAGTGTATCTAAGCGTGTGACAGTCTGCTGGGCCACTGTATCAAAGCTCAGCTTATGCTGGAATTATGTATTTCAAGTGACCCTCCAAACTGTTAGAATGTATTATACACTAAATGGAGTCTATCATTGGCAAAATCAATTTTTAAATAAGCACAAATTCAAAAGGCCTTTATAAAGGCTATTCTAGGCAGACCTTTCTTTTATTCATCCTCCGTTTTTTTCATAAATCAAGTTTTTATTCATATGTAAATAAGCTGCACAGAGCACAAGGGACGTTATCCCTGTGCTCCGAGCACAGCTGCGTCATCCAAATTTGAACAACTTTGCCTGGATAAATCAACACCCCCTTCTTGTAAAACCATGCCTCCTCATCTTAACTGCGTCAATAGCAGCTTCTGATGTGTACGCGATCCAAATCTCACGTATGCGCTGTAAGCTCTGCCACTTCAGGTTCGGGCCCAGCTTGTTTAATTCTATGAACTACTGAGCATGCAGAGAATAAAGATGGCACCACTTTGGGTTTGGGCCAAGTGTACAGCACATGCGTGAGATTTGGATCACGCACACATCAAAAGCTGCTATTGACGCAGCTAAGAAGAGGAGGAGGCATGGATTTTACAAGAAGGGGGTGTTGATCTATCCAGGCAGAAGTATTCAAATTTGGATGACGCGGCTGTGCTTGGAGCACAGTATGCTCCGTGCAGCTCATTTACATATGGATAAAAACTTGATTTATGAAAAAAACAATGGAAGGATGAACAAAATAAAGGTCTGCCTGGAATAGCCTTTAAAAGGCTATTTGAATCTATGCTTATTAAAGAGGGATGTCCAGGATAAGGTAAAAAAAACTCCCCTATGTCTCCCAGTGCGGTCTGGTCCTGCTGCACTGGTGTTTTCTTGCAGTGGAAACCCCCCGCTGCACTGTGACATCCCATGTCCTTCGCTGAGGCCGCTGATTGGCCTCAGTGGTCACATGTGGCGGGGACTTCCGCCGGAAGAAAACCCTGGAGCAGCAGGACCAGATTGGGAGACACCAGAGCAACAGGGACAGGTGAGTGGTTTTTTTTTTTCTTCCACCTTCGCTGGCCTAATATAATTTTTTTTTTTTTTTTTTTTTTAAATGTTGGAAAACCCCTTTAAATAGCACATCAGGCATCAAAACTAGCTACACTTGTTGTTTGGGAATGGAGGCGGCTAGAGAGAAAATTCCAACTGCGCTGGAATGAGTGGAACAGTGCCCATTAACAGATGCTAAGAACTGGAATTGGTTGAGTTGGTGAAAGGTTCTCTTTAAATAATTGTATGTTACATGGACAGTCATCAGAGATGATCAGGAGGCACTCACCGCCATGGATTTTAGCGTAACTTTCTCATAGTAATGAATCGGCTGCTTCTTGTTCGATAATGCTGGATAACCAAATCCGGCAATGTCAACCAGGTCACAGAAGTGAAGGGCGAAGGTGATCGCCAGCATGCCAGTAGTGGGTTTCTAGAATAGAGAAGGTGAACATTGATGCAAGATGCTGTACTTTCAGAGCCCTGAATAATCCTCTGTGAGCCCTACCAGCCATTTGGTTAGAGTGGTATGGCACTTTCCAGCAGCAGTGGTCTTCAAATAAGCCTCAAAGCCAGCTTACTTTCACTGTGGGTGTGGTCATTTAGAGGTTGTAACTGAATCTACAAATTCACTTTAATAGAATTTAGGAGCCGTAACCTGCCCACTGAATGTTGCCTTCTAAATGTTATTTTACAGTACTAGTTTATGCAACAGTCAGGTTCCATGATACATGTAGAAAGTTCAAGCATCTTCAAATCTAGGCAGGTCCACCAGGGCCAAGAGAAGATCCAATTTGTGTGGTTGTACTAAAGTAATGGCACTAAATGGTTCTCAATGAGGTTGGCACTACACTAGTCCTGCATCATACTAAGAATGACCTGTACAGTCCAAATGGCATGCAGTAAAGTTGTCGCTCCTCTAGATGACACCCAGGGAGACAGTTTTTAATGAGGTTACCACCCTATAAGTTCCTTGTCTAATGCCTACAGGAAATTGCTCTAGGACATTAACCACCAAGTCACATGTTTATAGAGTAGGTACAAACATATCTGTTTTTGTGTTTCTAGCTGAGTATTACCCAGCAGTCAAAGCCAACCATCCGCCACTGAAGTGGGATCAAGTTTTATTATCTCAAATCTGTTTTTTTTTTTTTGTAAAATAGATTAATTCCACCTTGGAAACTAATATCTCTGGCCTTATCTAGTCTGCAAGTAGAATTATACAATCTGAGGTTATGAAACCCCTTGCTGCTTATTGTGGATATTATTTATTCTGACTAAACTGGGGAATTGATCTACATGTTTATAACTATATTCTGTACAAGAAATATTATTTTAAGGCTGGCTGTATACTTAAGATTTATGCCCACTGCCAGACCCAATGGCACAAGTACGAGGTACAGGCAGATCATCATTTTTGTCTTAATTATAGAAAGTTCTGCAGCTTTGTTAAGGATGTTGGGTTTCAACTAAATGGCGGATATAAAGAAAAAAGGAATGTCTTATAGGGGGTTAAGTTACCAGGATTATGCCAGTCTAGCTAAAGAAATGCTACATGCCCCCATAATCTTATTAGAAGTGGGGAAGTGTGAGATATAGTAGCATGGCTGAAAATAAAAATATTGGATCTGAATGGCCACCCATTTGAAAAATTTCTTAAATTACTTTTTAGGGGTACAATATTATTTTTTTATGAATAAGATTAAATTAAATTAAGTTAGAATCCTGTGTGGCATCTCCAGCATGGGGACCATAACCACTATCATTGGCCACATCCATCCACATGTCATCCAGCTTCTGCACACCTCTTACCGCTTTCATCTTTTTTGAGGCCTTCTGATTTGTGACAATGACATCCAATATTTTGGTGGCTGTCACCTCCATATAATAAGGGTTTAGGATCCGTGTATTCTGAGGGGTCACTTCCCAAATCAAAGGAGGCATTTTCCAAAATCCTTTGCGGACCTGGTAAAATAAATACACATTAGTAAGATTTTTGTGGGCTTGGTCTAGTATGCACATTCATTCTCATGGAGGTGGGTGGGGTCAGATGAATACAGGCATAATTATTCTGAGGATCTGCCAGACACTTTGATAGAATCCCACTGAAAATGATGAGATCCATCAACAGCAATATATTGAGCATAGGTGAAAGGCTAAGAAGTACAACACCCCAGTCATCCTGGTAGATAGTGTCCACACCATACAACAGTCCCTTTATTCACTTTTTAAAACTAAATGACAAAAAACAGTAATAGGGTGATGGAGTGTAGTTATAGTTGAGGTTATAAACTGCAACGCACCCTCTTCTCATTATTCAGTATAATCTTCATCCATTGGATATCCAGAGGCTTAAATGGCACAAGCACCAACAAAGTGTCAGGGTTGTTGTCCAGCTGTGGGTCAAAGTCAGCAGATTCTGGGTAGAAGAATCTCATGGTGGTCTTACTGCCAACGTCCTTCTCGTAATTGTGGACAGGAGCATTGTTCAGTCTAGTGATGGAAGAATTAGATTAACAAGTTAACCATAGACTGACTATATGTATATACTATAGACTGAATTCACTTAACTATCTACATATAAGATGTGCATCTATGCCACATGACCCTGATTTACACCAAAATTGCGCCACTTTGCCCACTTCCTAAAAAAACGTAGTGAGCAGGATGGCAGAGTAGGGTTGGGATCACAGAGGGTCGGTGGCTTGTTAGATTCACCATAACTCACACCAGAAAACTGGCAGAACCTCCTGAGATGCACTAGAACTATTAAGAGGCTGGAACTTCTTAAAGGGATTCTATCATTGGGGAAACATGTTTTTAACTGAAGCAATGTTGGAATAGCCTTTATAAAGGCTATTCTACTCCTAACTTTACTTTTCTTCTCCTTGCTGCCTGACATAAGACAGGGGGGGAGTTATTAAAACTGGTGTTTCTTACACCAGTCTTATTATTTTTGGCACATTTCACACCAGCGGGAAAATTGGTTAAAGGGAGTCTGTCATTGGGGAAACGTGTTTTTAACTGAAGCAATGTTGGAATAGTCTTTGTAAAGGCTATTCTACTCCTACCTTTACTTTTCTTCTCCTCGCCGCTGTTTGTCCAAAAAAACATTTTATTCTCATATGTAAATTATCCTCAGGGAGCACAGGGGGCGTTCCCCCTGTGCTCCGAGCACGCCGCGTCATCGCCGCAACCCGCTTCCAGTGCGGCTTTTTCATGCCCCCTGCATCTTCTACTGTTCATCTTGCATCTGCTTTCTCCATCGGCCATTTTCCTGAAGTACACTGGTGTAAGAAACTAAACAAAAATGGCCACTTTGAGTTCAGGCAGAGCTGACTGAGCATGCTCCGTCGGCCATTTTTGTTTAGTTTCTTACATCAGTGTACTTCAGAAAAATGGCCGACAGAGAGCAGATGCAAGATTAACAGAAGATGATGCAGGGACATGAAAAAGCAGCGCTGGAGGCGGATTGCGGCGATGACGCAGAGTTCTCAGAGCACAGGGGGAATGCCCCCGGTGCTCCCTGAGCATAATTTACATATGGGAATAAAATGTTTTTTTGGACAAACGGCAGCGAGGAGAAGAAAAGTAATGGTAGGAGAATAGCCTTTATAAAGACTATTCCAACATTGCTTCAGTTAAAAACACATTTCCCCAATGACAGACTCCCTTTAACCAATTTTCCTGCTGGTGTGAGATGTGCCAAAATTAATAAGACTGGTGAGAGTTTGGCTTATGACCTAAAGTGAATGGGGGCAGCAGGGCACATGTTCACATGGTGCCCGGCAGTGGTTTATTCCTCTCACTCCATTGACATAAACACGTGGATGCATGTATATGGGAATTTCTGGAAATACAACTTTTGACCTACAGCTATCTATTGTATATGGCTATATGGTAAACTGTAAATAACTGAACATTACCACACCTTCTCTAATGTCAGTTGTGACTTGAGAAACTTCTCTTATTGCATTTTTATAACCACAATAAACAGAAAAATTAATATCCAGATTATCGATACACACACACAATATAATAAAATTGAGTTATATACATACACACAAACAAAACATGACAATATATGACATGAAATATATGCTATAAAACATGCAAGAGGTTTGCTTTCTCAAAAAAACATTACAGTAATCATTAACTTGTATTATTACAGAAGATAGATAAATGATTGGGTTCTCTAGAATGCAAATATAACCCCCTAAAATATAGCTTTTATTGGAATACAGCAGACATAGCTGGGAAATCTACAGTAAGTGAATATAAGCATGCCTGGCAGAAACACATGTCTATCCTAAATTAAGAAGACATGCACACCACTGCACATGTCCATTCAGCCATTTTCCTGTGGCCTATTACACGAGTGTATTGCATGTGCTGTATGTAATAGGCCACAGGAAAATGGCCGAATGGACACGTGCAGTCGGAGCATGTCTCTCAAACGAAGACGAAGAAGAGAGGCGGCGCGGTAAGTTCAAAAATGCGTAAGAGAGCACAGGGGATGCCCCCTGTGCTGTTTCAGTACTGGGGAAACGCTCCCTGTGCATTCTGAAGATGCATTAGCATAAAGATAAAAATCAACATTTCTTCTAAACAGCGGCGAGGAGCGAAACAACAAAAGTAGGAGAAGAATAGCCTTTATAAAGGCTATTACGAAGTGGTCTTACTAAAATTGGTCTTTCTGAATGATAGGATCCCTTTAAATTTATGGCTTAAATAAAAATTACTGGCACAACATTTTAACCCACTAACGCATTTTACCCTTAAAGCAGTAACATTTTATCCCTCTCAGCGTTCATAACTTTTTACATTTTATTTCAAAGTAGTTTTACAAGACATTGCATTTTGTGGGTATACATAATGTATTGAATAAATGTATTTTTTGCAAGGAGGATATAGGGGGGAAATAAAATGCAATTTTGCTGTTTTTTAAAGATTTTTTTTTCAAAGCGTGCAACAGTGCTGTATATATAATATGTTAACATTATTTTATGGTCGCTATAGTTATGAAAGTATCAAAATTACATTGTTTTTTGTTATTTTTTTAATACTTTTGAACTATAAAGCCTTGTTTCCAAAACCTATAACATTTTTATTGCCTGTGTGAAGGCTTGTTTTTACAGGTAAAATGTAGGGGTATATATGACTTTTTGATCAGTTTTTATTAGTTTTTGCATTTGAGGTAAGATGAGCAGAAAACATCAATTCTGGCATCTCAATTTTAAGGTTTATGGTGTTAATCATGTAAAAATAAATAATTTACAAATTTTATTTTATGGGTCGTTATTAGAGATGAGCAAATTTCTCAAAAGTTCGATTCGGCGTTCCAAAAAAATTTTCTTCGATCCAAATTACTTCGCGTCGAATATCGCTAAAAAAACAGCTATTTCCAGGCTTCAGAGAGCCTGTATAGTGGTGTAGAACACTGTGCCTTGCAGTAACACGCATAGGGAGCCTACTGTGGTAGTCAAACAATACTGTGGTAGTCAAACAATACTGTGAGTCAGTATGACACGCACATGACAGGCATCGCTCTTAGAACCACTGCACACTTCACTTATTTGGACAGTTACGGGGCCAAAACTTATCAACTAACTCAAGTGTGAACTCAGCCTTACAGGTCCATGTTAGTGCCAGGTAGAAAGAAGCATGCAGAGACCCAACATCCTACTGTAGAGTGAAAGAGCGCACTCCTTTTACAGAGTCGTCTGTCGATTCCACATATATGTCTACAGAGTGGCAAGGTGACATAATGTGGAGTTGGCAACAGCATGAGGAGGCCATACAGTGACCAAGTGGCAACAACATGAGGAGGCCATACAGTGACCAAGTGGTTGCGGTATGAGGAGGGCATACAGTGACCCAGTGGCTGCAGCATGAGGAGGGCATACAGTGATCCAGTTCCTCCCCTGTGTGACTTCGTTCGCCCAGGCAAACAAGGTGTAGAACAGCGTGACACTGTTGTGCCCTGCACATGTGGTATGCTGGAGGAGCTCTGTGAATTGTCCCTGCAGTGGAGGCTGAGGAGACAGTGGAGGATGAGGTGGACATTGTTGCAGGGCCAATGGCGAGAGAACGTGGAGGCAGAAGCTGCATCACCTGTCCAAGTTGCTGGAGTGTCTGGGCAGGCACCACATTAACCCAGTGGGCCGTAAATGACATATATTGTCCGTGACCGTAGTTACAGCTCCACAAGTCGGCGCTGCCATGCACTTTGGCAGACACCGACAGGTTCAAGGACTGGCCCACCTTCTCTTCTACATATTTGTGCAGGGCTGGTACTGCCTTCTTGGCAAAGAAATGACGGCTTGGGACTCTCCACCTCGGCTCGGTGCAAGCCATCAGTTCTCTGAATGGTGCAGAGTCCAGCACTTGGAAAGGGAGTGACTGCAGCACCAGCAACTTGGACAGGAGCACATTCAGCTTCTGCACTGTTGGATGATTGCACGCATACTGTTGTCTTTTAGATATAGATTCTGTGATCGATTGCTGACGCAATGACTGACTAGGAGGAGGAGGAGCATCACGACCAGCAGATGATGGGAAGGACACACAGCTTCCTTCAGCTGAGGTGGTGGAGCCTTGACTGCCTGAAATGGGGTGCGTGCCACTGAGTTCTGCAGCAGTTGCTGCAGCAAGCTGAACCACCATATTGGAGCCACAGCTCTCCCAGCCACTGTATGGTGACACTGCATATGTTGGCGCAGGGCTGTGATGCCAACATTGGCACCCTGGCCACGCTTCACCTTCTGCCCACAGATTGGACATATGGCCATGTTCACCTCCCCCGGCGGCTTTACAAAAAACTGCCACACCGATGAGTAGGTGATTTTACCCCCAACACTCCGCAATAACTGACTTCTACTGCCACTGCCTCCGTGAACCCCTGCACCACTGCTTTCCGGGCAGGTAGGCTGCTGTGAAGCGAGAGGTCTACTCCGGGCACGTTTAGTTCCCGAGCTCACACTGCTGCTACCCTGCTGACTCCCCCGCTGCCTCATGCGCAAGCTGCAACCCTCTTCTCCTGATGACGATGAGACCCCTTCGTCATCTGGCTCCCAATTACGATCAGCTACATCTGCGGTGTCTGCAGACACCGATCGAGTTACAATGCTTCCTGGTGCTTAACTGTCTTGTAAACTGCAAGCCACTTCAGGCCTGCGGTTTACAAGACCCCAAGACCACAGACGGATGCCTGCTTCTCAGCACAGGTGGCGCGATGACGTCACAACATCGCGCCACTTGCGCTCAGACACAGTCGTCGTGTGCGTGGACAGGGAGGAATCGGCGGCTCCATTCATCAGCATTGCAAGTAGAACTTTTTTTTTGTTTATCGCAGTTGTGGGTGTATTAATAGTATAAGGGGTGGTTAGGAGGGGGAAATATAACTATAAAGGGAGGCTTCATTAGGGGGCATTATGACGATGGGGGGGTCATTTATATAAGGGTTATTACAGGGTATTATGAATACAAGGGGGGAGGTTATTTATATAAGGGGCCATTAGGGGGCATCATTTATATTAGGAGGCATTATAAACATAAGGGGGTGGTCATTGATCTAAGGGGTCATAAGTGGTGCAGTATTTATGTCAGAGGGAATCAGGGGCATAATATGAGGGTCAATTAATTTAATTAACGTGGCACTTGGGCTATATTAAGACTAAGGCCCCACGTATCTGGCTGCAGCAAACAAAGTGCTGCAGGAAAAACAATGGAGGTAACATTGTGGTTTTTTCCGCAACGCTTTTCACAGAAGGCCCACAGAGGTTTTCCCTGTGGACTTTCTGTTTTCAATACAGCTATATGGAGACCACCAGTGATTCCATAGGTATAATTGACATGCTGCAATTTCCAAAACTGCAACGGTTTTGGAAATCGCAGTGCGTCTGCTGCATGTATTTTTCCGCAATGTGTGGATGGGATTTGCTAGAATGCCGCATTTTTTTCTGTGGGTTTTCGCCACATGGGGCCCCATCCCATCTCCAATTTGCAGTAGAATATACGCAGTGGATACGCTGCGATTTCCAAAACAGTCGCAGTTTTGAAAATCGCAGAATGTCAATTATACCTACAGAAACACCAGCGGTTTCCCTATAGATATAATTGAAGCAGAAAGTCTGCAGTGGAAACCTCTGTGAACTTTCTGTGCAAAGTGCTGCAGGAAAAACCGCAATGCATCGCCGCCGCGGTTTTTCCCACAGCTCTTTTTTGCTGCGGCACGCCACATGGGGCCTTAGCCTTAAGGCGTTTTCCAGCTCATTTTTATTGATTATCTATCCTCAAAATAAGACATCAATAAGAGATAACGGAATCCCCACTGATCAGCTGTAAGAAGGGGCTATGGCGCCTGTTTATATCACACACTGTCTGTTTATAGTGACCGTGTCATGTAATTCCAGCCTTGTCACATAGACGTGTATAGGACGAGGCTGTAGTTACATTACATGGCCGCTATGAGATGAATGACACTGTGTAAACAGAGAAGGTGTCACAGCGCTTACACAGGTACCACGGTTCATTCAAACAGTTGTTCCTGGGGGTCCTGGGTATTGGAACCCCAATAATTTTTTTTTCCCTTTTTTTTTCCTTTTTAATTAGGAAACACCTGGGGCATTATTAATAAGGGGCACATTATTTAAAGGGGTGCACAGGGAAGTTATTAGTTTAAAGATGCACTTGGGAGTATTATTGATTATGGGGGGTTATATTATATATTTTATAATTGGGGGTAGCAGCAGGATGGGGGCTTTGTGTAGGTGAGGACAATATGAGTCAGGTGCCTGGAAAAGTGAGAAGCCAAAGATGTCTGTATTGCAAACTTTACAGAGACTGGAAGAAGTAGTCATGGCCATCCAGATGAAAGAGATGTGGAATGTGAACGATTAGTCAGATACGTCACCTTTAAGACTAAATGTTACTGCCCTGTATTCACCTAAATCGTCTGCAGAGCCCTGTGTAGAGCCGCTATATACAACTATACGCTCACCGTATAATGTGCAACCTGTGCCTGCACCAGAAACATTTAGGCCTGCAGCCCTCTCCTGTGCATGGCCTCTCGCTTCTCTGTCTGACATACTGTTTGATGAAAAACTTAATTGCAAAGGGCAAAAAGGCTTGTTATTTTCTACTTTGAAGAGAACGGCAAATATGCCCCTTATTTCTTCACCCACTAACGAACACCAATAAAAAAAGCGTGATAAAGGCAGAGATTTGTAGCTCAGAATTATTGAAAATACTATTGATAAATGGCCAGCAACTTTATACTGGTACCAAAATTGCGAATATGGTCCTTTTTATGTGTTTTGACACTAATAAACACCTTTAAATAAGTGATAACCGCTAAGAATTATTGAATTATTATTGACAATACTTTTTTTAAAAATGGCCTGCAACTTTATACTGGTAACAAAATGGCGAATATGATCGTTATGTCTTTCCCCACGTTAAAAGCGTTTATTACAGATAAGTGCAGATATTATTGAATGATAATTAAATTTTCTTTGGCACAATACTACTGACTAATGTTATGCCTTGCAAGAACAGTGAATACGCCCCTTATAATAATCGCCTTTAAAAATGCATTTTTTTTACAGCGACGTGCAGATATTAGTGTATGATAATTCACTGTTTTTTGCTGTACTGCACTGCAAAAGGCTTGTTGTGTTCTACCTTGAAGACACAGATATGAGTAATGAGCAGCAGTATAACGGCAGTGAGTGCTGCAAAGTGAAATTATGCTGCAAATTCTTGCTGTAAATGACCCTGCAACCACCCCAAATTCTTCTCTCAATTCCTCCCTATGCTTTCCGTACAGTTCTAAGGCTCAGCCTCTTTCCCTGAACTTCTATATGTTTTCTAAGTCTTTCCCTAGCTCCTGCTGATGTCTGTCCCTACAGTAAGAGCATTGTGGAATGACTGTACCTAAAATGGCCAAAGGGTTTTTATAGGGCTGTGACATCACAGGTCCTGCTGGCTGCTGATTAGCTGCACACTTGGTATTGTGGGTGATGCCCCGATCCCAGAGTCCCTTTCCCCTTGTCCTAACATGTGCGGTGGGCATTTTATAAAAAAAAGGCGATTCGATGCATCGAAGCGTGAGGAAATACGGAATCGTGGCGAATCAAAGATTTCCCGAAATTCGGATCGAATTCCACTTCTGCAGAATTGATTCGCTCATCTCTAGTCGTTATAGATGTGGCGATACCAATTGTGTATAAAAGTACTTGGCTCCTGCGACCAGAATTCACCACAGCATGTAAGGGCTCTTACAGTGTATGCTCTCTGATTAATGATGGAGGGGGGCATCATAAACAAAAGTCCATAGTATCCCCTTCCCTGGGGTCATCTGAAGTCACAGGAACAGGAGAATGAAAAATCATGCTAGTCTCCCTGCACACTATCAGCAGCACCTGTTCCCCTTTACAATAGCTGAAATTAGAGCTGTGAATATATGCAGCTCCCACCATCCATGATAACTCTGGTTCTACTAAGAATACAGGCACAATCTTGGTCATGATTTTGGTCAAAATTGCATCTTTAGCCATTTTAGCATGTGTTACCTTTGCAGTTTCACTGACCAACTCCTGCTAGTGCTAAAGTGTTAGGACCTTTACTCAAAGCCCAAGCAGGAGACAGGCAAAATTGTTAGGGGGTTAAGAACCTTTTCAAAAAAAGCTGGATTGAAAAAGGCTTTTAATGGGCCAAAGCGTTGTGTGGTGTTTTGTACATGAGACAATAAAGATTCGCCTTTTCACGGAATATTGACATCATTGCTTCTTCTTTGAAAGTTCATTAGACTCCAGTCATTACAGTTAAGGTGGAGACACTGATAATAGTTATACCCTAATAAAAGAGAGTTAGTAGGCAGGGTTATTCGGGTGTGGAAAATTGTATATCATTGTTACTTTAAGTTATATATCTATTGTTCCTTTTTTGCTATGTTGCTGCCTGTTACACATCTCATCAATTACTATTACAATCACATTGATCTTACCTGATCACTACATCATATTTATTAATAATTTCACCCAGAGAGCTGTTTTTTAACCGGTGTCCATTTCCGACCACTACACACCGTCTACACCGTAACCTGCACAAGAGATCATTGCTCTATGTTATTATCAGTTAATAAGGTATCTACTAAAACAACACTTAAGTTTAACAGTTGTCATTGTAAATGTTCTTCAGGGAATACATACTGCTAGTCTCATCAGTGTGAATATAATTACATGTATACAGAGAAATCACTACATTAACTTCTACCTAAATGCCACTAGATGGCAACAACATCTATATCAATATTAGGATTTAAAGAGGTACTAATATAAATACATTTAGTTTTCTGTGCTGCTTCCAATAATATCTATATAAAGTGAAAAATATTAGAGCGGAGTATGCCATTTAGTGCTATAACACACTGACACTTTTGTTAGTTCTTGAAGAACCCTATCCCTTTCCCTACAAACAAAAAAAACAAGATGAAGTTGCATGAATATGTGCCCCATGTGCATTATAAATGCTGTCCTTAGTGGAAAGATGTAGAACTGCAGAAATCTTACCTCTCTATTTCTGGTTGAACATGGTATTGGTTCGACAATGCCAAAAACTTCATCAGTAGTTCCTCTGGAGGAGAAAGAAAGTTGGCTCTCATTGAGGGCATTTTATGGGTGAACACCAAGTAGCTACTAAGACCCTATGGTGGTGCATCTAGGGATCACATACCCATTTCTTCTTACAGTGATGCTTGGACTATTCATGTGCATTGATTATTTGCATAGTATCATCTCTACCTTATGTAAGATATTGTGACTGCATGATCAAAAGAAATCTGGTAAAACAGCAGTGTTTCCCTTGACCTTTACATGCACAAAATTTGCAGTAAATGTGGTGTCCAAACTTTAGGGTGGATTCACACATACTTAAATTTATCTCTGTCAAATCAGTTGCAACAAATGAGGAAGAGAAAATGACTCCATCTGCATATTACACCAAATCATGCCAGAGGCAATAGTGACAAATATGAAACTATATAAATATTCACACCACTTATACTTTATCTTACTGCGTCCACTAAACCTATAGAACAACTTCTTGGTCCATAGCAAATAATTTTAGGTGTACATGTATATTGTACACGTGTTGCCATCACCGGTGATACACATTTGCAAAAATAATTGCTCCATTTTCACTAAATGGCAACAAAATGTCCTCTTTTATGAATGTTCCCAATGTTTTTTCTGCCGTCTTACCACTTCCTTTTGTGCCGTACGGTAAAGTATAGACTGATTCATTCTTCACCCAGAAATAGTCACTCAACTGCAGGAAGACAGGGTGATTTCTGGAGTAACTGGAGAAAGAGAAGAGGGCATTACAAACCAAACATGAAAAGTAACGCATTAGATCTAGCGATGATGGACAGTGAGTCTACTGGGTAAATCCCTTATTTCCCCCTTTATGTTAAAAATGTGTTAGCAATATTACAAAAGGTTATTGTTGATATGTAATGTGCCTTGTGATGCCCTGCATATGTTGTGCACCTGTGAGCATGGAGGTGTGCTGTATGTGGCAATACCACCAAACCCTGCCAGTACTGCAGGAGGAGATGGCGAAAATCAGAACAGGTCCCCTAAAACTGATGTGACAATGAGCGTTATGGCATTGAGTTTTTTCCAAAGTGCTGAATAGAATGGGCCAGGTGAGGTGATAAAAAGGCAGAGTTTGGAACCAGTAGCAGCCATGTGAAATGCCTGAGGAGCCTGTTCAAAGTACGTGAATGAAGTAGGTCTGAGAACAGTCACTATGAAGTGCACTGGTGGGCTATAAACAGGGCCAGAGTGATGAGGAGCCTGACTGGAGAAGTGAGGCATAGTCTAGTGCAGCCGCCATGAGACAACAGGTGAGCCAGAAGGGGAGACCAGAGGTTCCAGAGTCCCTGAGGAGTGCTACACAAGTAAGCCTGAATGGTGTCAAGCAGATGAAGATGGCAAGCAGTGAGAGAGAGACTGTTGCAACTGTTTGGACATCAGCGCTGAGTCAGTTGAAGACATAGAAGTACAGTCCCGGATATGGAGAGAAAGAAAAACAAATGGCGACAGACTGGCTGCCCTGAAGCCTACTAAGAGGCTTGTTTTGTCATGTTCAGAACAGTGAGTGGACCATACTCCTTTTCCAATGTGCATATTGTTTATGGCATAGCCACATAGACACAGGGCAGCAACTATTACTGTATAAGTGGCTGGTGCAACCCTGTGTGGCATCTAGCTGGGGTGGCCTGTGGCAAAAACCCTTCCAAAGGCCCACAAATGTTCTATAGGACAGGTGAAAGCCAAGAGTCACTATGGGTACCTCACAACTCTAGTGGAGTCACTGGAGTATTTTAGAGTTCCTGGCCCAGGTCAAGAAAAGAAAATCATCAACTACAAGAGGTCTACATTATTACAACTGGGAGAGATTCCACCTTACATGTATGTTGGGCAAGAGAATGGCTATGCGCTATGTTGGAGTATGGCTGAGCACTACGGTGGAGGACTGACAGCTTACACTTACTTGCTGATCATAGAAGCTGCTTTGGAAGCAACATCACCTGGATTGCACAGAGCTCCAACATTTACATAGGACCTGATGACAAATAAGCTGCAGTTACACATCTGCTATTTAATATGGTTCAAGTTCATTATTATTTGCTTTAAAGCCAGTGAATTAGGGGATAGAGTTTGGGTGGGTGAAGAGGTCACTGTCACACCACCAAACTCTTGCACCTTGAGAGTAACTGGATCAACACCAATTTTATAGATTACTGTTACAGCTACGCCAGAAAAGCGTCTAAAACTGTGCCTCAACTTGGTGCATTTTAGATACACAATAGCGTGAACATAGCTCCTGTGCCCACTCACCACTTTTTAAGACACTGGTTGGAGTGGGGCAGGAATCACTTCATTGACCTCTAATGGAGGTGTTAACTTCTATTGCAATTCTGCCTGTTATAATGAGATGACTACTGAAAAGTAATCTCTAGAACAGGAAGTATCAGCCTATTATGAATTTCAGTGACCAGAATAAGGCCCAGTTCACATCTGCAAGCAGCACTTTTCTCTCCGCATGTTTTGTGCGGAAACCACACGGACCCCATTATAGTCTATGTGGTCCATGGGTATACCCAGGTAACCGCTTTTTTATGCGTATAGGTTTCCGTTCGGGGGTCTCCAAACTGAACTCCCCGAACTGAAACCTGAACGCAGATGTGAGCCGGGCCTTAAAATTTCAAGCTTTCCGATTTTTTTTTTTTTTTTTTTAAATATAGTTACACATAGTAAAACAGAAAATTTTGCTTAAAAAAACAAACAATTCTTTAAAGATATTTTACATAAAAACTTGGTTTAAACAGTAAATAATTTTTTGATAACACATACCCTTCAAATATACCTAGAGCAGAAAAATAAATATATCCATGCCCTGTGTATGGGATTTACTTCCTTATGCCCTAAATGTCACACAACCCCTGCAGTCGCTGAACCAATCGTGTGCCTACCTTGGTATATATGTGTCCACATGCAAGTACCACAGCATCCCAAAGCAAAACATCACAGTAATGAAGGCGGCGACAGCTCTCCATCCTGCATGTGGAATATAAACCAGACAACACTGATAAATTGTAACATTGTCAGTTATTTCATCAAGATAAACACATAGGACAACGCAAAACTGCAAAAAAAAACACAAACCCATCTATATATAGTGTTAAATTCAAGGTCAGCCACCCCTAAAATCAACAACCTCCCCCCATATGTACTAAAAATAGTCACTATCTTCTCTTTAAAATGTATTCAGCCATTTAATTACACTTACTGCACCAAGAATTTGAAGAAGAACTCTCCATGTGTGAATGTAATGATGATAAATATAAGTGACCTGAATATTAGAGCACAATAATATGTTTATTGGGCAAACTGTACAGTTGAAAAGAGGCTCTATTACCCTGTTGAGTCATCGCTAGCCTGGAAACAAGATGAGATACAGCTGGTCATAGAGGTAGAAAGGTTCAATTTGGTCTCCAGAAGTAAAATTTCTTGCTCACAACACCACTGCAAAAGAAGACGATGATGGCTGGTGGCTGGAGCCTGTTTGCCGTGTGTGTTTATCTTCACGTAGCCACCGCTCTCAATACCTCCTACACGCTAGGCCAGAATGGCCTAGATGGTAAGAAATTCATCAAAGGAGTATTATCCTCCTGAAATATGAACACTGAAGGCCCTGCCATGAGAGGCAACACAAATGGCCGCAGGACATCCTGCACATATCACTGAGCTGTTTGTGTCCCACATATAACTACTAGGGGTGACCGACTGTTGTATGTGAGGGATCCCCAGATTATCACAAAAGTAGTTTGGGCAATCTGGAAACTGACTGTCACGGACCCCAAAGAGAACCTGGATTCATCACTAAAGACAATACGGTTCCAATCTATAGCAGTCCAGGTCACTGTAGATGAAGGTAACAGTGGCTGGCTGTCAAAAGCAGGAAACAAAATTGGTGCCAAATTTTCTTCTGCTAAGCACCTGGACATGGTCTGGGCTGAGACAGGGATGTGTAATAAAAGTGCCACCTGTGTCTGGATGGTAGACAAGGAAACTGGGAGCTGCTCATGTTTGTTGGCAGTTCAAACAATCCTCTATACCGGTGGTTTGTCCCAAGCCGGTTTGTCGTGTATGCTTGCACTCATGTGATCACAGCTCTCACACCTTCTAACAGCTAGATCAGAATGGCCTACACAGTGGGCAATTCGTCAAAATAGCCATCCTGTTTCTCTTTGTCCAAAAATGCACCCCGTATCAAAATAAGTCACCTGGGCAAATTGTCTTCAAGTGCACTGTAGAGGCAAGTCTAATAGTCCACGATCCTTTTTATAGGACATCAGGCGAAGCACTTTTACACGCTCTCGTGGCAAGACCTAGTGTCTAATCATACCACATCTGTAATCACTTACATATCTACCTGAGACAAGACTGCATGCAGAGTTTTGCAAAATGGAGAAAACAAAAAAAATAAAGCATCAAAAGTGAGAAAAACATGGCACAAGAAAACTGCACTCAACTGTACTGTCTCTGGAGTATTTCATTATTTCAGGATGTAAGGAAGCTGAATGGAGGGCAGGTGAAAATAGCCATTGTTCCCTATTATCAGCTATTTTCAGGCTGTCGAAAGGCTCTCGGTAGGACAGTTGAATACAGCCTATTGATTCTTGCTATCTGCCACTTCAGGCTGGGGAGCGAGTAATTGTAACGCTCCTTCCGTATGATCACTACTTGTTTGTTGCAGACACCTACATCCATATCTATGTGTAACAGCTTCTCTTATAACAGTACCCGCAGCATTATGAGTGCCATATGCTAGGGTGACTGGCTCTTTAAAAAGAATTCCTCCTGATGTTTAGTTACTTTAGTATCTTCTCACACTAAGTTTCTTTGCCACATATTTGATATCCAAGAATGCGGAATCAGATTTAATAGAGCATAGGTCTGAGAAGATTGATGAAAGGCGGTGGTAAGTAAACAGTGTGTATTGTCTTCTACAGTGGAAACTAGCAGCCATATAAATATTATTGGAACTTTCACAAAGTAAGGCTAGGTTTACAATTTCATGTGTATGCTAACAGCCATTACTTAAGAAACCTCTGGTTTACCGACATTGTAGAAATATGCTACTTACAATTGCAATTAAAAACGGCATGTAGTACTTCAGTAAAAAAAAAAAAAAAAAACACCATGTAAACAAAGCCTTACAGGTTTTTTCAAGATTTGACTTGAGCCACATAGGTCTTAAAGATATATCAACACCTGTCACCATTCATTCAGTCCAGTGATCTATTAGACATCCTATATACTATAAGGATGGTGCATATCACCACAATCTAGATGGTAACATATACAGTATGTGGCAGTGCTCCAACCATTATAGGCCATTTTTAAAGGTAACCTATACAACCTTCTTACCCATCGGTGTCTATAGTATAGATTTCTGAGCCAACAGGTCCTAAAAAAAAAAGCTTTACATACTGGAAAAGGGCAAATAAAAAGGGGGTTTCCTACAACTTTGGTTTTTATCTCTTTAGAGTGGGATAGTGATGAGTTCTGCTTCCCATAAAGCTAGTATCTATAGGGCTGTGTGATAGTGTCAAGGAGTTAATTTATGTTGATCCCATCTGTTTTATGGGAGGTAATTAGATTGTGATTGCTTAGTAACTGATGCAGACACAATAAAAACATGCGGTTCACCAGAACTAAGCGGAATTGCGACTCATATTCCATGGTTTTTATCTCAATTGGTCCAAAATTCTGACAATGCTTTAATGGTCAGATCAGTTTTTCTGATACAAAGCACCCAAACATAGACATATAAGTGAGGGGAAAAGGGGTGATTTTTCACCTTGTTTACTATTCATTTTGGTCGTCGGAAAACCACTACTGCTCGGACAGATTTCATGGTCAACAATCTGAAAGAAAAGGAGAAAATACAGCTTAGTAATTAAAGTTGCATGGCATCCAAGAATTGAGCACTACATAATATGTGTATGTCACCTTTAACTACACAGCAACCACGATACATGTCATCAAAAAGATCACACCCAAAAAAAAATTATGAACTCCAGTAGGAAGTGACCTACTCCATTGCGTTTGCCTTTTGCTGGAACACTGAACAGTGCTGGATCATAGCAAGCAGTGTGTCTGCTAAATTATCTAAATAGTATGTAGGGAGACGGACTCCTAGCATGATAGTTTTCTTTGATGCTAGGAGTCTCTGCCTCCCTGCAGGATGCTGTTCCATGCTGTAATCAGTATAGTACAGTGTCCTGCAGAGAGGCAGTGACTCCAAGCATCATAGATAACTATAATCCCGCTACATACAGTTTAGATCGGTAAATCCAGCAGACACATGGACAGAGTTTCACAGACCAGAATTGGTCGTGTGAATAATGCTTAATTTCTTTCTTTATAATCCACGTATTGCTTTAGTTTGAAAAACTGCTACAAAAACCATATTGTTTTTCTGAAAAATGCTGCGGCATATTTAATAAGCTACTTGCGCTTTTTTTGGTGTAAAATTGCACCTTTTTGTGGTCCTTTTCTGCCCTGCGCTTCATTTATGAAGCATTTGCACTTTTTCAGATGTTATGCTGTCCTTGCTACTTTTTGCTTTTTGTCAAGAAAAGTGGGCTGGCCTACGTTTAACAAGGAGGTGCGCCTACATCATAAATAGACACCACAGCAAAACTAGTCTAAAAAAAAGCTAACCTGCGCAAAATAAGCCAAAAAAAGGGTCACATTCTAAATAATCTCTGCTGTGTGTGAAACCAAGGTTTGATTCTCCTGGAACCTATTGGGATTGTATTAGTCTCCATAAACTTGCCTTCAGCCAATCCGCGGCAATGTACAGCAGCAGCAATGTAGATGAGATTTAGATCTCATTCACTCTGCACAAAAAGCCTGCAGCGCAAAGGACCCATGGAGTCCATTTATGCCTGCCACATGGGAATTTATGCTTCAGCTTTTTATCACTTTTAATCCTTTGCATTGCCCTGAGATATATATTATATATACACATATATATATATATATTATATACACACACACACTATACATTTCACCTTTATGGTAATGGATATTAACTTGAAAACCTTTGATTTAATGGCTGTTACCATACAGGTGAAATGTCTAGTAACTTGTGCTACTTATTACTGCAATTAAAAACTGCATGCAGTTCTTCAACAAAAAAGCGCTGTGTAAACCCAGCCAGAGGCCGGGGCCCCACATGGCGTAAACGCCGTGGAAAGAATCGCGCCATTTTACAGTCAGAGCAAAGCGGATGGGATTCTAGCGAATCCCATGCCCACTTTGCTGTAAAAACCGCGATGCGGACGCGCGGCGATTTCCAAAAACGGCGCAGTTTTGGAAATCCCAGCATGTCAATTATACCTACAGAAATGCAGTCGGTTTCCCCATAGGTATAATTGAAACAGAAAGAACGCAGAGGAAACCTCTGCAAACTTTCTGTCTAAAGCGCTGCGGAAAGAACCGCGATGCGTTGCCGCCGCAGTTTTTCCTGCTGCGCTGTTTCGCTGCGGGATGCCACGCGAGGCCTAAGGCTAAGGCCCCATGTTGCAGAAAAAGTTGCTTTTTTTGCTGCGGTTTTTGAGTCAAACTCAAGAGTGGCTTGAAAAGGTTTGGGATATATAAAAGGAAGTACTTATCTTCTCCCTTCTGTTGAATCCAATCAACTAAGTCTGTGTTCACACAGGTTCAATAATGACAGGACTATACTGCGACTTTTTGTAGTGCTCTTAAAGAGGTTGCCCAGGCAAAACAATATTGTCACAAGTGGTGACGTCCCCGATTGCCTTCTTGAGGACGCTGATTGGCCTCAGCAGTCACGTGCGGTGAGTACTTTCGCCAGAAGACAAAAATGAAGCTTCAGGACAAGACCGTGCAGGAAGGTGCCGGAGCACCGAGGACAGGTGAGTATGGTTTTCTTTTATTTTATTCACCTCCCCGACCAAATTAATAGATAAAATTTTAGGCTGGAAAACCCCTTTAACTGATTTTAACTACTGAATGACAAGTGTAGCCCACTAGATTGCATACGACTAAATGCATTAATTTGGCCTGCAGCTGTGACTCAAAAAATAAAATCATTTAGTTGCGCTAAAAAAAAAAAAAAAAAAATTGCAGTGCAACCCTGGCCTAAATCAGAGGCTTGCGGTTTGATGGCCATTAGCTTACAAATTAAATGCATAATAGCCAGTACTAGGCATTACTGTAAGAAGGGTGGTGACACACTATGTACCTGGGTTGTGGCTATAGCTGCCATGTGTGCCCAGTCGTCAGTATTTCACTTCTTTGTAAGGGTGGTGAAACACTAGGTACCTGGCTGCAGCTATAGCTGCAATCCATCCCTGACCAGCAATATTTCACTTCTCTGTAAATGTGGTGACATATAGTGATCTGAACACAGTTGATAGAGGGATGAAACACTATGTACTACATGCAATTCTATGACTACATGAGGTTTTCCTTTTACTGATTAATTCCAGGCTATTTCTCATTATTGACTTGTTAGCAGCAAAACAGTCTGCATGTGCCGCATCCCTGGTAAAACGCAGGCGTGTGTATGGGACCATAGAAAATAATGGGCCAGTGTGCTAGCACACATTCATGTGCCTGGAGCCTCAGTCATGGTCACGCTTACAAAAAGTGGCGAGCAAGGAGCAGAACAATGGATATGTCACGTTTGGCGCAAGAAAAGGCCGTGTGCCAAAGATGCACCACATTAACACCCATCTACACCAGAAAACTGGCATAGATCTGATAAAGTCTCTCTAATATGTCTACAGACTGAAGTTCCCAATCCTCCCCAAGTCTGCTGTCTGCAAATACCCTGCCCCCCACTGGTGCTTATTCTGGGCTAAGTGGAGTGTAGTTCTCCAATCTCTCCACCTCTCATATATACACATTTCATTATCTCTACAGATGATATAATGTAGGACTTCAGTGTAATGGGTCATTCATATTCTGTGTACAACATAATGAAACTCCAGAACCATAGAAGACAATGGAAAAGATGCCCAGGTAATCAGTATATGAAGGTAAAATCTCTGCAAAACTTTGTTCTTGGGTATTTAGATGACATTACTAAAAAAAACACCTCCTAGACAAAAGTAACACTGGGTTCATATTCATTACACCCGCAGAGCAGGATTTGTGGCCATAATATGGTCCATACAATACAAGTTATTAAATCCAAGTCAATCCAACCAAAAGATTTTGGAAATGAAGGATAAAAAATACCAACAACAGATATGCCTTTTACACAGTGGAAAATCCTGTGCACATGTATGTAGTATGTATCTATTTTGTGGTTGTGCCATTATGCAGAATATTGAGTACAGATCACCTGTGGGATCTACAGTGGCCATTTCTGTTATCACGCAGCATTCTCAGAAGCAGATATAACTAAGAATCAGCTGAAGAGAATTTATAACTGTAAGGACGGCTCTTGCTCTTCCATACCCTAGGTTTACCTGATACATTATGCAATATATTATTACAACACAATACATAGACAATTCATTAAGATATTGCAGGTGCCACTTGGGAGTTGCCTGCTACAGGTAGCCATATATATTTTCCACTCTCCACCCAACATCACCAATTAACCAACAATTAGTACATTTGTTTATGGCAATATAAGAATGGAATTTCTTTCTTACTAATGGGATATGCCATATGAGCACTCTGTAAGAGAATGCAGATGTGGAAATATGTAATGCTTCACCAGAAAGGTGCTTGTATGGCAAAAGCTCTAAGCTTCAGGATTCCTCTACAATTACGCAAAATTATGTGGTGTAGGAGTACATAGAGAACATTACTAATCCAGCGCTGATCCTGATGTACACTTTGTACTGTACTCCAGAGCTGTACTCACTGTTCGGCTGGTGGAGTCACTGGATACATGGATAACATTACTTACCCAGTGATGATCCTGAGTTACATTGTGTACTCTACTCCAGAACTGCGCTCACAATTCTTCTGGTGGAGTCATTGGCCAAGATCTACTAAATGGGCTTCACCTAGTGGGCAAAATGGACCTAAAATTGGCACATTTTTGGTGTACTAGCTCTGTCTCCACAGTATTAGTTTATGGAGATCAATCATGCATTGGCAGATAACATGACCTTCCATCAGTGGCTACACTGTCTACACACTGTTCCTAGTACAGGGGAGTAGTAAACACCACCGTACAACATAGTGGTGATATGCACAGTAGGGAAAGCATGCAGCACCAGGAGGGCTCTCCATCATATTAAGGTAAGTGATGCAATGCTTACAACACAATACTGGAAAAGGTATAAATTGGCCAACCCCTTAGGCTAAGGCCCCACATTGCGGTAACGCAGTTTTTTTGTTGCAGATTTTGCAGCGTTTTTTTCATCTAAAGCCAAGAATGCCTACAAAAAGAATGAAAAGCTCTTATACTTCTACATACTGCTCAATCCACTCCTGGCTTTGGCTCAAAAAACCACAGCAAAATCTGCAACAAAAAAAAGCAGCTTTTCTGCAATGTGGGGTTTTAGCCTTAAGGTCTACGCCACATGTTGCAAAAAAAACTACCTTTTGTAGTAGGCTTGCTGTAGTGTTTTAAGCCAGAGTGGATTTAGCAGGAGGGAGAAATAGGGTCCCTCTCCTTTATTCCTTTTGAAGTCACATGTAGATTTGACTCAAAAGACTGCAGCAAAATCTGCAACCTTGTCACAACAAATTACCTATAACAACACTCCAGTTGTCATGATCATAGGGTTCAAATAGTCGGATGGGGTTAACTTGTTGTTACAAGAAGACCTCTATAAATATAGCTGGCAAGTTTCTATTAGCTTAACCCCTTCCTGCTCTGTGCCACACTTTACATCGTGCTGAGTGTATAGAAACGATTCATGACGCGGGCACAGGAGCTGTGCCTGTGGCATTACTTCTGTGCCTTGGCTGTATTACACAGCCAAGACCCGGGACTAGTCGCCAGAGACAGAAGATACTCCAGCGGTTTAACCCCCCCAGATGCTGTAATCAATAGTATTCATGGCATCTGGGTGGTTCAGGGGCAAGAACGCCTCCTCCTGCCACTCCTCAGATCCCTCGTGATAAGATTGCAGGGTCTGGGTGGCTGCCATGAAAGCTGACTACCGCTCCCTATTGCACATAGGGAGAGCCTATGTGCGATGTACTACTGTCCATTGTGAGACAGGAAAAAAAAAAAAGTTAAAAATAAAAGTTTAAAAAAAATAAATCATAAGTTCAAAAACCCACCTTTTAGTTTAAAAAAACATATAATGTAAACAAAATAAAACAAAACAAACATACATGTTAGGTATCCCCACGTATAAGTCCACTCTATCCAAAAATAACATTATTTATCCCATACGGTGTACACCGTAAAAAAATATATATATTGCAAAGGAAAAATTAAAGTATTTCAGCCGACTCGCTTCACCCCAAAAATAGCAATAAAAAGTGATCAAAAAGTCATATATACCAAAAGTTGGTACCAATAAAAACTACGACTTGCCCCAAAAATAAAGAGCACTGACATATCTCCATCAACAAAACAGTAAAAAAAAAGTTATAGGCATCAGAAAATGAAACACTGTTCATTTTCAAAAAATTACGTTTTATACTGTATGTAAAAAGGTTAAAACATTAAAAATAATATGTGTTTTATAATGAAGAGTGAACTCTGTAGGAACAAAATGCAAAAAATAAATGACAAAATTGGACCCCCCAATACGTTAATAAAAGCTAATCAAAACATATGTACCCAAAATGATGCCAAATGAAAGTACAACTCATCAAGCAAAGAATAAGACCTCACTTAGCTATGTCGACAGAAAATGAAGTTATGAATTTTGAAAGGCAAGGAAGGAAATATGAAAAAAGTCGCCGAGCAACATCCAAACTACCCTAAGTCCTTAAAGGGGTTTTCCCCATCTTTCTGTTTCAGCAGCTTTGCCTGATGTTTCTTCTTCTCACTTTGGGTGTGTTCACACGACGGAAAATGAAAATCAATTTTTTCAGCGCATCAGCATTCCGTCGCGGCATCCCGCTCCTGATTAGGCCCAGATGAATGGGCCTAATCAGTAGCACTTCTCGAGCTGCGGACACCGCGGGCGGAATCCGCGGTAAGATAGGTCATGTGTTTTTTATTTCCGCTAGCGGAAAAAAGCCGCTAGACAAAAAAAAAAAAAAAACACTACTGACTCCCATTGAAATGAATGGGAGTCATTTTTTCAGACGGATTTTGAGGCAGATTCCGTGTCAAAATCCTCTGCCAAAAAACTCCATGTGAATACAGCCTTCCTGTATTCCCCCCTCTCCTCCCAGCTTTCTGAACAGGACACTATGAATATGCACATGCTTCTAAAGAATGGACTCAGTGTTATCTGTGTGTTTACATAGAGAGCTAACAGACAGGGCTTTATCAGCAAACTACAATTAGCTAATCTGATTGTCCTGCAGGCAGAGCTGTAGATAATAGTGAGTGACCTCACTTGTCCTATCACACAGGTCCTGTGCTATAGAAACACTGTGTAAACAATGGGAGATATAATTTCACATAGCAGGAAAACAAAGCAGCATTTCTAAAGCAATATATTTAGGAAAAGTCTTCAATTTGCATAAGCTAACAGTATAGATAGGATCCTTTAGATGGGAATACCCCTTTAAGGCCTTATGCACATGACCGTAATTTTATCCACAATTGCGGATAAAAGTACAGACCCATAAATCTCTGTGGGCCCATACACACACCTATACTTTTTGAGGCCATGTGTCCGTGTCATATAAAAGGTACCCAAATTATGAAGCAGGTCCTATTTTTGCCCACATTTGCAGCACAGACAAGTGTAGGGGATCATACAAATCTTTTTGCAGATGACATGTGGACATGTTTTTTGGGGATTGTGGATCAGTATTTGCGGACAGTAGAAATCACTATGGCCGTGTGAAGAAGGCCTAAGGGGTTAAAAGGAGTCTAGCACAACTTCCAAGTATATTCAACTGCTTCTATCATGTTCAGAGCATATTACAGTGATAAACAAGATAACTTTGTTATGTATGTAACGTTTGTAGATTTGATGAAAAATTACTTTGAAATTATATGCAAATGAGACAGTTGGTGCACTGGGCCAAGCCTTCATCTCCCGGGAGCACTTCTCTTTCTGTTCAGACCCCTACTATCTCCTGCCTGCACAACCACATGCAGTGAAAGTTCATCCTCTCACTGCTATGACATCACCCATCTTACTTGAGCAGCAAGGGCATTGCTCCCAGGGCTCAAGGCCCATTCCCAGTGCACCAACTGCCTCATCCGCATAAGACTTCAAAGTTGTTTTTCTCCAAATCTACATAAGGGACATACATAAAGGTGTGTTATTTATCAGTGTAATGTTCTCTTTAACACAGTGATGATAGTTGAATATTCTTGAGGGAGTTAGTAAAAGGGGTTGTTCGGGATCTGAAGATAATTTATACCGATGACATATAGACAGGGTAGGTCATCAGTATCAGATTGGTCGAGGTTCAACACCCAGGCTCCATGGGGGCCTACAGCCCCTCACCACACTTACAATTGCAGGGGAAGACAGAGTTACAGGTAGTTACAGAGTCTCTCAATGAGGGCACAGTCGCTCTGTTCATATTTTGAGCAAGCTTCAAGTTTTGATTGATCTGTTTTGTTTTGTTTTTTGACTGATCAGTTATTAAGTGATCAGATCAGATTTTTTGCCACATTTTTTTTTTTTTTTACTGATTCAGACTGAAGCCTTTTATTTGCATCTTGCCAACTTTTTTGCATGAAAGAGAACTGAAGCATTCTGTGCTTTTTGTTCTGGCAAAAAAGTGGACACCTGCCGGAAAGCAGCTTTCAGTTTTTCGTTCACCATTGACTTTAATCACATGAAGGATGCAAATGGAAGGTTTCCATTTGGATCGATCAAAAACAAAAGATCAATTCAAAACGGATCACAACCTGAAGCTTGCCGATGATGTGAACAAAGCCTGAAGTACAAAACAAAGGAAACCCAGTTCATGTACAGAACACAGTTTCTATAAAACACATTCTATTTGCATAACCATCACGCCAATGGGGAGATAACCACACAGTTGTAATCCACAGGATTCACACCCAAATACTGGCAATCCAGAAGGCAGGGACTCACAGAATGGCAGTAATACCAAAGTCCACTTTTAGTTCACCACAGCAACAGTCTCTTAGAGTACCCCTTGCTCACACTCAGCAGCAGCGTCACTCGTCGGACACAAAGTCCTGCATGTCCGACTTTGTTTCTGACGAAAAAAAAAAACCCAGCTTCACGGAGCAGAGGGTGCAATCGCACACCCGCGTATTGCTTTAAAAACCCACTGAAGTGAATGGGATTTTAAGCAAACCTTTCCCTATCCTTTTCCAATCTTTTTTTCCGACATTAAGGTCGGATTCACGGCGGACGGACTCCGGGCTCAAGTGTGAACCCACCCATATCCTTTTTGTACGAAACCGTTTTTCTCTTAAAACAGTTTGCAGGTGGACGGATACCAGACGCAGGTGTGAACCTAGCGTCAGACCACCAGATATAGCTACACTAACCCCTTCACTGCCCTAGACCACAAGGTATACTGACATTAACCCCTACACTGTCCAAGAGCACCAGGTGTACTGACATTAAGCCTGTCACAACCTTAGACCACCGAGTATTTCTACACTAACACCTTTACTACTAGACCACCAAGTATACTGATATTTACCCCTTCACAACCATAGACCACCAGAAATATTTACATTAACCCCTTTACTGCCTATAAACAACATGTATACTGGAATTAACTCTGTCCTAGATCACCAGGTATACTGGCATTACTTCCTTCACTGCCTTCCTTCACCACCATTTACCCTTACACAAACCTTTTTACTGCCCAAGATCATGAATGTATAATGAAATAAACCCCTTTATTGTCCTCAATCTCCAGGTATACTATTAACACTGTCCTAGGTAACCTGACATTAACCCCTTAACTGTCGTACACTAGTTATACTGATATTAATCCCTTACTGCCCTAGACCACCAGATGTACTGCTCTAAACCACCATGGATTCTTGCATTAATTGCATTACTGCTAGACCATCTTGAATACTGGAACTAACCCCTTTTCTGTCCTAGATCACCTGGTATTCTGTCATCAACCCTTCACTGCCTTAGACAACTAGGGATGATGACACTGACATCTTTACTGCCACGGACAACCAAGGTTATGCTAGGTTCACACTAGCGTTTGAGGATTCCATCCCCCATTCTGCTTAAAATAGGCAGATTTCAGTACAACATTGGTGGAAACATTATAGTCTATGGGGTCTGCAGGTTTTCGCGGGTAACCGCTTTTTAAGCAGATAGGGTTTCCGTTTTTTGGGTCCCCAAGCAAAACCCGAATGCTAGTGTGAACCTAGCCTTACAGACATTAATCCTTCTACTTCTTTAGTCCACAAAAATGTAGATAATGGGGAGGAATGCATTATTCTTCTTAAGTTATTTGGCATAAAATAGTTGCAAGTGGGTTTTTTGCGCCAGTCTTGCCACTTTTCTAAAAGTGAGTGAGGCCAGGACGTGGATGGGGCCATCACCTGCACCACAATCATCATTTATAAAAGTGGCTTAAATGATGGCAAAATCTAAAATCGAGAAAGGAGCTGGCGTAAAATTGTGGAAACCCTATCCTCTTAAAAAGTGTTTACCAGTGGAACTAGACTATAATGGGGGACCGACACGGTTTAGCTGTTGGGGGCTCCTGCAGTAAAGAAGATTTATTATAATCTATCTTACATAAACTGGAGTTTCTTGTACATGTGCCTAATTCATTAAGAAGAATGTCTCTTAAAAAATTAGGCGCATATCCATACTGGTGCACATAATCCATAAAAAAAATCAAACCTGACGTATGGAATGCCAGTCTTGATAAATTCCCTCCACAGCATACAGACAAATGTACCAAAGTTAAACTTGACTTATCTTACATACTGCAGCAATTCATTAGCATTATCAATATGGTTTGTCTGGAAAACCCTTTTAGGATAAGGCCCCATGTAGTGAGCCGCAGCTGAAAAACGCTGCAGAAAAGACAGTGGCGGAAACGCATCGCATTTTTTTCTGCAGCGTTTTTCACAGAAAGTTTGTGAAAGAGGGGAAAGAGTTTTCCTCTGCGGACTGTCTCTATTATACCTATACGGAAAATGCCAGCACTTCCATAGGTATAATGGACATGCTGCGATTTACAAAAACGTTGCGTATTCGCAAAGTGGGGCCCCGGTCTTAGGCTAAGGCCCCACATTGCAGAAACGCCGTGTTTTGGGCTGTTGCAAAAACACATGGATCGTGTGAACAACATTAATTCCACTGTCTGTGAATGGGGGCTATTCACATGACTCATATTTTGATGGCCCACTGTAACAGACCATCAAAATATAGGTCATGCTCTATTTATTTCTCTATTTCACGGATCCCTACATACACTGCAATATATGAGGGCTCTGTAAAAACATCCGCCTCTTGGGTGGAAAATGGTCATGAAAAATGCAGCTTTCACCCACGGTCTTGTGAGTATAGGCTAAGGGTAGGTTCACACTTGTGCTGGGCTCTCTGTCGTTTGGATCTGCTGGGGGACCCGAAGGACAAAGAGCCTTTCTGCTAAAACAGTGGTTACCCGCAGACCCCTAGACTATAATGGAGTCCGTTGGCTTTCTGCCGTTTTTATACTGAAACGAGTGGAGAGAAAAGTCCTCCATGCAGGACTTTTCTCTCCGCCGATTTTCGGCAGAATCTGCTACGGAGTCTCCTACAGAGATAGCAATCAGTGAGCTAAAAGTTACTGAACTGATTTTTACAAATCTCCTCTCTATAAATAAGCATAAATGTAAATAAAATACATAAATCATAAGAAAAAAAAAACAACAGTAGTAATAGGTGACAAAAAATACCCTAAAATTATACAAAAGCAACAAAACCGTAAAAAATAAAAATAAAAAAAAGAATAAAAAAATAAGTCCCAATTAATCAAATAATCATAAAATCTGCAACCAACAAAATAATCAAAATAGCAAATAAATAAAAGGACAGTGAATTCTATAAATTATAACCAATAATAATACAATGTGTAAAAAACTGGACGATATTTTCTGAGCTGAGTTATTTTGCTATCTGTATTCATTTGAATCATGTAAAACATAATACAAATAACATTCCATTATTCTAGTGTTGATCCCCTACATCCCCCTCCTCCTAAATTAAATGACGCCCAAGCTCTAAAGCAAAATGTTATTACTTGTTTCCATCAAACTCTGACAGCAACAGCAGCAGAGGAGTACCCAGGGACTCAGTGTTATTAGACTGAAATGAAAGCATAATATTATGGACACAATACCCTCCTGGCACCAGAGGAACACCCCCAGGTGGCACTACTGAAATATATCTATAACATCAGGGTGAATCTTCTGGGTCTTGGCACTCACCACGTATCAGCTGCTCTCACAGTGAAGGGTGCCCTGCTTGTCTTACCATTATCATTACTCAGCAGATGATTTACATCCACACACCAGACAGTGAGCAGAAAGCCAGATACAAGTGGCAAAAAAGTGAGGGAGCTATGGGTCACACACAGGATTCCACCCACCTCACTGTTTATTTAAAGCAGGTGTATGAGCAGCAGGGAGCACAGCCGAGGACTGTCTCATATCATTAAGGGTTGCGAAAGATAAATCAACATCACTGGCGTGTACAGTGCACAAAGGTATAGTGCCGCACCCATGGATGGCACAGACACAGACATTAATGAACAGAGAGGAATAACTATTATAAAAAAAAACAAAAAACAAATTAACCTGTTCAGTGCAGCTGACATGACAACATCCAAGAGGGGACTTGCCAGCAGACACACCCTATGCAGGACTGACCACAGATTGGATGGTGCCCTGGGCATTACCTTCTATTGACTGACCCTAGTATGCTGTAGTATACAGCATTGTACCCAAATATACAATGTAAAAATAAACATGCTATACAGTGCCCATATAAAACCACTATCGATACGCTAGGCAGAGCAGCTGCATGTCACACAGCTACAGGTTCAGGCACTAAGTGTAAAATTGGTGGTGCAAGCATCAGGGTCACTGGCGCCCACTTTTATTGGTGATATATGATGAGCCCTGTGCATGTTCAAAGGAACGTCAGTTCTCGATAATTACCTTGGGCAGTGTCATAGGATCTTAAGACTGAGGCCCCACATTGCAAATCATAGCTAAAAGCACTGCAGAAAAAAAAATCCAATAGAAAAAAAAATTAGCATTTAGCATTTTTGCCCCCCCCCAAAATAAGTCTATGGAAAAAAAAACATTTTTACAGGTTAAATACACATGCATGTTTGAAAACTGCATTTTTGTAAAAGTCTTCTGCAACACGGGTCCTTAGTCTACAGAGGTATTCCCACCTCGGCTAAACATATTCCAGATGAGAATACAGAGTACATTCTCCCATCCACCAGGCCGGAAGTTACAAAAACAGCCAAATGCAGCTGTTCTACACGGTTTCAAATAACCCTACAGAGGTACAATACATATACATTAAGGACAGAGTGTAGCAGAGGGAGCTAGGCTTTCATTAACTTCAGGAGTTACAGAAACAGTGTAGCTTGCTGTGCTGCATCATTTCCGTAATTCCCATTTACCTGTACGAGAATTACAGAAACAGTGTAGACTGACTGTGTTCAGCTGTTTCTGTAACCTCCAACCACCTTAGCAAGGTGGAGATAGGACTATTCTCATCCCTGGCGTGAAAGCCTGAAATGGGACTAGGCTTTCCTACAGCTGTGGAAAAGATTTCGTTGCATCTATTACCTTGGCAAAAGCATCTTGTTGACAACGCCCCTTGTGCCAAGACCCCAGGTCATAGGTCCCTGCAGTGCCCCTAGCTGCTTCCCTGCCAAGGCTTATGGAAGCATACTGCTCCGAAAATAAATCCCCCATTACATATTGCTTCTCCAGTCTGTCAGCATGAGGGTCAATGATATAGATGAGAGTGGGAATGTAATGTGGCACATTCATCATTCAGGATTCCAGGAAAGCTGGGTGGCATCTATAATCAAATTAGTAAATAATTCATATTGTATATCTTGTTCCATGACACCTTACCAGCTTATCACCTCAGGGTGATGTCCAATTACGAGAGAAGCGTACACATTAGAGAGAGAAGTCCTGCTCATGACACGTTCAGGTAATGTTTGTATAAAACAAGTCAGAGCAGGCAGCGAGTGAAGAAAACCATAAACTTCTAGAGCTTTCAACTGAAATCAGCAATGAAGAAATGGAAAAAAAACGGTGCCCGTCTGTACACTTACACCATAGTTCTCATTCATCATTAAAAAAAAAAAAGGCAGCGAATGAATGTGATATTTTATTACATCACTACATGTGTACATGATATGCTGCCTTTTTTAGTACAATAAAATATTGTGGTTTAGAAGAGCTTTATTGAAACATTTAGATTTGTTCCTCATTTTGTTCCTGCTGTTTTCTTTTTGGTGTTCCTTATATGCAATGTGACTTTATTTGATACATTTAAAAAGGATTTGCAATATGTTCTACTAGTCAGAACCAAGTCAGACTATTCTACAATTGTGAAAGGGAACAAATGGCACAGATGTGACATTTCATTTATTATGCTGTGAAACCAGTCTGATATTCAGGATTTAAGCTGATGATGTGTTTAGTTAACAAATAACTGTCTAGGCTGATAACACTATAACAAAACACTCAGTCCTGTGAGCAGGACTGGTGCCTTATCTCCCAATCTCCTATTCATTGACAGCAAGCAGGTGTCTTGAAAATGGTAATTGAAACAAAGTACAGTACAGACCAAAAGTTTGGACACACCTTCTCATTCCAAGAGTTTTCTGTATATTCATGACTATAAAAATTGTAGATTCACACTGAAGGCATCAAAACTATGAATTAACACATGTGGAATTATATACTTAACAAAAAAGTGTGAAACAACTGAAAATATGTCTTATATTCTAGGTTCTTCAAAGTAGCCACCTTTTGCTTTGATTACTGCTTTGCACACTCTTGGCATTCTCTTGATGAGCTTCAAGAGGTAGTCACCTGAAATGGTTTTCACTTCACAGGTGTGCCCTGTCAGGTTTAATAAGTGGGATTTCTTGCCTTATAAATGGGGTTGGGACCATCAGTTGTGTTGTTCAGAAGTCAGGTGGATACACAGCTGATAGTCCTACTGAATGGAGTGTTAGAGTTTGTATTATGGCAAGAAAAAAACAGCTAAGTAAAGAAAAACGAGTGGCCATCATTACTTTAAGAAATGAAGGTCAGTCAGTCCGAAAAATTGGGAAAACTGTGAAAGTGTCCCCAAGTGCAGTGGCCAAAACCATCAAGCGCTACAAAGAAACTGGCTCACATGAGGACCGCTCCAGGAAAGGAAGACCAAGAGTCACCTCTGCTGCGGAGGATAAGTTCATCCGAGTCACCAGCCTCAGAAATCGCAGGTTAACAGCAGCTCAGATTAGAGACCAGGTCAATGCCACACAGAGTTCTAGCAGCAGACACATCTCTACAACAACTGTTAAGAGGAGACTGTGTGCAGCAGGCCTTCATGGTAAAATAGCTGCTAGAAAACCACTGCTAAGGACAGGCAACAAGCAGAAGAGACTTGTTTGGGCTAAAGAACACAAGGAATGGACATTACACCTGTGGAAATCTGTGCTTTGGTCTGATGAGTCCAAATTTGAGATCTTTGGTTCCAACCACCGTGTCTTTGTGCGATGCAGAAAAGGTGAATGAATGGACTCTACATGCCTGGTTCCCACTGTGAAGCATGGAGGAGGAGGTGTGATGGTGTGGGGGTGCTTTGCTGGTGACACTGTTGGGGATTTATTCAAAATTGAAGGAATACTGAACCAGCATGGTTACCACAGCATCTTGCTGCGGCATGCTATTCCATCCGGTTTGCATTTAGTTGGACCATCATTTATTTTTCAACAGGACAATGACCCCAAACACACCTCCAGACTGTGTAAGGGCTATTTGACCAAGAAGGAGAGTGATGGGGTGCTACGCCAGATGACCTGGCCTCCACAGTCACCAGACCTGAACCCAATCGAGATGGTTTGGGGTGAGCTGGACTGCAGAGTGAAGGCAAAAGGGCCAACAAGTGCTAAGCATCTCTGGGAACTCCTTCAAGACTGTTGGAAGACCATTTCAGGTGACTACCTCTTAAAGCTCAACAAGAGAATGCCAAGAGTGTGCAAAGCAGTAATCAAAGCAAAAGGTGGCTACTTTGAAGAACCTAGAATATAAGACATATTTTCAGTTGTTTCACACTTTTTTGTTAAGTATATAATTCCACATGTGTTAATTCATAGTTTTGATGCCTTCAGTGTGAATCTACAATTTTTATAGTCATGAATATACAGAAAACTCTTGGAATGAGACGGTGTGTCCAAACTTTTGGTCTGTACTGTATATTAGAAAGTTTCCGAACTTCTCATGACAAAACGACTGAGCTTTATTTACATAAGACTGGACGGGCCCTTTAAAGTCTTCACATTGATGAAGGAAACATAAAGCGGCAGGTAGAAGCCTCCTAGAATGTAAAATTTATGTAGAGAACAATAAACTGAGTAGAGAGCTGCCTGTAAAGAAATGCCATCGATATTTGTCTTCTGGGAGTGGATCTCACCTAACCTCATCCTCATAGAATAGCAGGAATATTAATCATTGAGAAACTGGCCTCTCAGACAATGGTGAAAGAATTATTCCTCTTTATTCTGAAGGACATGTCTATGAACTTTCCGAAGGCTAAGGCTCAGCATGAATAGAATAAACAATATACTTATCACCCTCATTCACAAGGCTCTCCATAATGCTGCACCTCCCTACATTTCCTCCCTCATCTCTGTCTATCGCCCAACCCGTACTCTCCGTTCACTCAATGACCTAAGACTAACATCCTCTATTATCAGAACCTCCCACGCTCGTATACAAGACTTCTCCCGAGTTGCATCACTTCTCTGGAATGCTCTATCCCAGACTATCAGATTAACCCCCAATTTCCACAGCTTCAAGCGTAAACTAAAGACACATCTTTTCAGACAGGCCTATCACAACTCCTAATGTAAACCCTTCCATAGTTAGAATCCCTAAAACGTACCCTCCTCTGTTTTATGCTTCAACAATACCTCACAGGATATGATGCCGTTTCAGACTAGCTTTATATGTCCAGGCACCATCTGCATGTTAAAGGACACGACTGGTGACGGCTCATACAGTTTACATATGTGTAATGACAGTAACCTCTATTACAAAATTGTCTGACCATTGTATAAACAATGCTACCTCTGATGCCGCCCCTGCTACCTCTTGTGTCACCCCCTCTACCACATAGATTGTAAGCTCTTGCGAGCAGGGCTCTCAGTCCTCAGTGTGTGAATTTATTTCTTTGTAATGTATCTTTTTTGTCAGTACTTGAACCCTACAAGTTGTACAGTGCTGCGGAATATGTTGGCGCTATATAAATAAAATGTATTATTAAATGTATTATTATTATTATATACAATAAATATAACATATAGAGTGGGAATGATTTATCTTGATTGACTTCAGACACTTCAATAACAGTAATATTTTGTAGCATATTTTAGAACAAAGAATATCACTACAATAATACTACCTTCATGTACAAGAATATAACTTGCATAACACTGTACCCATTGCACAAGAATATAACAACTATAATACTGCCCCATGTATATGAGAATATAACTACTTTAATAATGTCCTTATGTACAAGAATATAATAGTACAATACTGTACCCAATCTACAAGAATATAACACCTAGAATACTACCTCATGTATATGAGAATATAACTACTATAATACTACCCCTATCTACAAGAACATAACTAATATAATACTTTACCCAATGTAAAAGAATATAACTACTGTAATATTGTTCCCATGTACAAGAATGTAACTGCTAATACTGCCCTCTACATACAAGATTATAACTGTTACAATGCTGTCCCCTATGTATAAGAATACAACTAGTATATCACTGTACCTAGTGTAATATAACCACAATAATACAAAGATATAACTACTAAAGTACTGCTCCCATATACAAGAATAAAACTACCATAATACTGCCTCCTATGTACAAAAATGCAAATACTATAATAGTGTCAACTATGTATATACAATGATATAACTACTATAAAGCTATCACCTTTGTACAGGAGAATAAAACAACTATAATGATGCACCATGTACAAGAAAATACGTGTTGTAATAATGCACCATGTACAAGTATACAACTAGTATAATAATGCCCCCCTACAATAAGATAACTATTCTAATATTTAACCTATTACGTGTGATAATATCTTAGCAAACCTGTAGTACAAAGTTTTCCAATATTTCATGTTACTGATTATAAACCTGTAGATTAAATTACATAGGTTTCTCACTGTGGATACAATCCACCCATCTAGATTATTATTTACTATAAGGAGGAGCCTTACCTACAGATGATGGTGAAAGACTGAAACTGATCTGAATAAGGAATTAAATCATCCTCTTGTTATGATGAAATCTTTCATTGGGTTGTTAGACTGTATTGTATTATAATTCAAGAACATTTCCCTGACGACATAAATGAATAAATAAATACGCACCTGTATAACTTCTGTGTGTGGAATAAAACCTATTGTTGTAGAAGAAATAAATCTTATTGTGTGTACCTAACAGACTTTCTAGTCTTCAGAAAGTAGTGAGGCATATTTATCATGCCTTGTCTGCTGGTTTTTTGCCATACAAGGCATAAAAAGTCGCAATTTATTAACGCAAATTGGGTTTTTGCAACAAAAATTTGAAACCTTTTCTGCCTCCCTTGCCATTGGCCCCTCCAGATTTCTTATCATTTATGACAGAAATCTGGCACAAATGATGCTGGAACTTCTCTGCTGGTGATGGGGTTAATAACGCCAGTCTTGATAAATCTCTTAAAGTGATTCCAATTGCGTACCAGAGTCTGTTGGGAGTCTATGAGAGTCTGCTATCAACTTCCTGTCTTATCAAAGGTTTAAAGGGGTTTTCCGACCTCAAATGCAGTTTTCGGATCTAAGGCTAGTGGCTGGTGCAGTGGATGGAGAGCGAGCAGAGGCTGCTTCTATTCAATAGGCGCAGTCCTGCAGTTCCATGGAACCACCACTACATAGTGAATAGGGCTGCAGCGCCACTCCTATTATTTAAATAGGTACAGCCAGCAGGTGCTCCCCTGTCTATTGCACCAGCTTCCAGCACATGGAGGCTGCCAGAACAGCTGATCGTGCAGTTGTCAGATCACCACAGATCACATACTGATGACCTACCCTGTGGATAGGTCATCAGCATGAAAAATCTATTAGGCTAGGGCCTAATAGATTTTTAGGCTAAGGCCCCACGTTGCGGAAACGCAGCTTTTTTTGTTGCAGATTTTGCTGCGGTTTTTTGAGCCAAAGCAAGGAGTGTATTTAGCAGCAGGTAGAAGTATAAGAACTTCCTATATATTTCCCATTCCTTTTGTAGACATTCTTGGCCTTGGCTCAATAAACTGCAGCAAAATCTGCAACAAAAAAAAGCTGCGTTTCCGCAATGTGGGGCTGTATCCTTAGGCTAAGGTCCCACACTCACAATTACACAGCTAAGGCTGGATTCACAATAGGTGTCTCTCGCACCTAATCAGTCACCTAATATGTGATCCATTGAAAGATCATAAAAACTGATGTTTAAAAAATCCATTGATTTCAATGGGTTTTTAAAACCATCAGCAGGTATGCATTTGGGCTTGCAGCACTATTGCTCCATCCAAAAAATAATGATACACAACGGACATCAACAAATCAGTTTTTTTTTTTGTGTAACTTTTAGGTCTATGGAAGGCGGTCACAAACGGATTACCAACAGATAGTAATCCGTATGTGTCTGTTTTGCAATGAATGAAGATGAAAGGGAAAAAAAAAAACCCAAAAAGACAAATTATGTTATGTGCTGTGTAAAAGTTTGTGTTGTCCATTTTTTGCAATGATACGGATACCAGGTGCAGATGTGAACATAATGTAAAATTAACACGCTGCATTTTTGAACATTCAGCTTTTCTGTAGGTTTTTTTTTCTGCAATGTGTGGATGAGATAAAAAAATCCCATTCACTTTGTTGGTACTGTAAAACACAACATTTTTTCCACAGCAGCCAAAAACGCTGCATTTCCACAACATGGGGCATTAGCCTTAGGCCGGGGAAAAACCACAGCATTGTACAGTCACTGCAAAGTGGATGGGATTCTAGCAAATCCCATGCACAAATTGCAGAAAGATACATCCAGCGGAAACGTTGTGATTTTAGAACTCGCAGCATGTCAATTATACCTACGGAAACACCAGCAGTTTCCCTATATGTATAATTGAAGCAGAAAGTCTTTCTGTGAAAAGCACTACAGGAAAAACCATGATGTGTTTTTTTTTGTTTGTTTTTTTGCTGCAGCCCGCTACGTGGCGTAAACACCGCAATTTGCTTGCAGAAAAAATCGCGGCATTTTACAGTCAGAGCAAAGTGGATGAGATTCTAGCAAGTCCCATGGTCACTTTGCGGTAAAAACCACACTGCGGACACGCGGCGGTTTTGGAAATCGCAGCATGTCAATTATACCTACGGAATGCCGGTGGTTTCCCCATAGGTATAATTGAAACAAAAAGTCCGCACAGGAAACCTCTGTGATTTTTCTGTCTAAAGCACTGCGGGAATAACCACAATGCGTTCCTGCCACGGTTTTTCTTGCAGTTCTTTTTTTCTGTGGGACGCCACGTGGGGCCTTAGCCTCAAAGGAGTTTTCCTGAAAATAAATATTCAGGACCTAGCCTTACAACTGGTCATTAACATCGGATCAGTGGTAGGTGTGACACTCAGTCACCCAGCACCACCCAAATCAGCTGTTTGAAGCAGCAGATAAGCTTGGTTAAGCACTGCTTCTGCTCCACTGGCTAGTGATGTCATGGTCATTGGTCACATGGCCTGTCTGCAGCTCAGTCCCATTTAAGTGAATGGGGCTGAACTGTAATACCAAGTACATTTGCTATACAATGTATGGCACTGCCTCTGGTAAGCAGTGAAGAGGCTGCATCACTAGCCTAAATGCTTCAAACAGCTGACTGGTGACGATACCAGGTGTCAAACCCTTCACTGAACTGATATTTCTATCGTATCCTAAAATCCTTATATAGCTCTGAGGCTCTGCACTATGAGTCTGTTATATGTGTATAAACTGTGTTTGGAGACTCTGTACTACATTGCTCAGAGGTTCCACACTATGAAGTAGTGATAGGAAATCTTCCGTAGTCTATTTTGGAGATTAGTTCCTTATGATCTAGCTCATTCAAAAGATGAGATCACTTTACATTTAGTTCATTATTTCTCTGGCTCTGGGATACTGCTGAGAACACAGACCTAGTCTGTTATACAGGTTACTACTGGCTCCTCAGATGAGTTAACGTTCTACTAAAATGATGAGATGTATTAAATATGTTTTACAAGGACAATCACTTATACCACAAACTAGTAGCGTTATGGAGAACTCTGCAAAGTTAATATTTTCATTGTCAACCTTATAGTCTGACAATTATTGTCTACCAGTTTGGTTACAGAGTATAAAACTATGAGATTTTAATAAGAACAAGAAGATACCTGGTGGAGTAAACAGATCTACAGTATCACTATAGCATTCTATGTAGCACTGGGAGGCTGATAGGGAATGAATCATGTGACTTGTAAAGTACTAAACTAGAATCAAATCATGAAGGTCTAATTTAATCAGATGCACATGGCTAAGCACAGCAGTGCCACCTATGGTAGTTTAATGGTACTGATTCATGGTTAGTATGAATGAAAGAGCTGAAAAGAACAAGGTAGATTGGACCTCTGGACTAACAAAATGGTGATTTTATCACAAAAACAGGCGAGTTGCATGAAGTTATGCACACAGACTCCCCCACTCACACACTTTGCTTTTCCAGCATTAGGAATGAAAAAGCAAGTAGTAGTGTGCTAGTGAGGGAGTCTGCAGGAGGAGTTGCTGTGCTGTATCACTCCCTCCTCCAATCCACCCTTTCACTTGGTTATTTCATGATGAACTAATCTTTGCTAGAATTATGAACTAAATGTGTTAATTCACTATTAAGATCAGTTCATTCTGAACTAATAGTTCATGAACTAGCCATTACTACTATGAAGCTCTGCTCTGAGGCTCTGTACTGCATTGCTCAGAGGTTCCACACTATAAAACTCTGCTTGAGCCTCTACATGCTCAGAGGTTCTGCATGATGAAGTTGTACTCTGAGAGAATATGTAAAAAAGTTTTCCTTGATGCAAATGGGAAAAAACTGTGCCTCTAACACCACATTGTAAGGTAGTTCCCTATACCTCAGTGCCCAAGTCATATCAAAAGGCATCTTAAAACATTATAGAGCTATCTTCCAATAGGTGGCACAGTTTTCCCATTTCTAATAAGGGAAATTTAAAAGCGTTTTCTTTCCCAGAATTCCTAGTGGAGCACGCATGGCCTTTAAGACTCCTTACACCTGCAAAGGCAGTCTCCACGAGGATGCATAGTACCCATCCTGATCAGCACTATCATACTATGCTCTGGATTCTGTAGCTTTGTTGTGGAGAATCCAGCTGAGGATGTGACTAGTCATCTGGATTGCAGCATCTTCCCCTCTAATGACACAATTCCCTTGAATATCCAAGTTCTTGGCTCATGTCCAAATTACTGTGCAAAGGAATAGAACTGTGAAACAGACATTGGGAAACAGAGGAGCATCCATTCATAAGCAGCAATGATATAGCGAAAGATGTGGGTGAGGCACAAAGTAAGTAGCATTACTATGTCCAGGTGCCTTACTTATAGCTCCAGGTTTACAGATAGTTGATGTTACAGAAGAATTATTGCCATCTGGTGAAAAACTACTTCTGTCCTTAAACTTCAAGTTTCTCAGACTAAGGCTCCATGACCATGAATGTGTGCTTTGTGTGCTAGCTGTGTTTTTAATAGCTAGCACACTGACCCACTGGTCTGTGTATGGGGTCATGAGCCTGGGGCAAAGCTTGGGACAGGTCCTACTCCTGTCCATTTTTGGGCCCGGGTCACTGCAGAAAATGAAGGGCACAGGTGGCATATGAATATCATCCATGTGCCGTCTGTTACATTTTCCCACAGACCCTATAATGTGCACACGTTCATATTGATGTAGTCTATGCTCTACAATCCAGAGTATGCAAAATAAAATAAAAAAAGTGATTGTGCACAACTGTGCCTCACACAAAGTAAAAGTGAAATCTCTTCCTGACCTATATAATAATGCTGTAATACTATATGAAATCAATAATATCACTTACCATATAAATGAATGATTCTGCCATATCAAACACATAAATGGTACCACCATACCATAAACATGCAAATGAATAATGTCAGCCTCTGTCCAAGGGGATTGTAAAAGAGCCCATGGGGAAATTCATGATTACCTCTACACCACTTTTGCGGCGTAAAAAACAAAACAAATGCAAATGTGTGATTTGCTACTAAACCAGACCTTGCCACTTTTCCAAAAGTAGGCAGGACTGCAGGCAGGCATTGGCGGGGCCACACCCATGCAATATTAATTATCAATTATGCCACAAAAGTCGCATAAAATGACAGCAAAATCTAGATTTGCACTTTGGTGCAAGGACGCGCCTATATAAGGGCTTTCTGTTCCGCTGCAGGGGACATCAAGACTGGCATAAAATATGTCACTCTTGATGAATCTATCTGCAGGATAGGTCATCAGTATCTGCTGGGTGAGGGTCTGACACCCAGACCCCACACTGATAAGCTGATCTGGCAGATGTAAGCTGTATACAGCTGGGAGCAGCTCTTCTCCTAATAAAGTGAATGGAAACAGAGCTGCTACAGTGTACGGCTTTTGTATATAGCCTTCGGCAACTGATTGGTGCGAGGTTCAGCTGTCGAACACCCACCGATCAGATACCAATGGCCTATCCTTTGGATAGGTCATCTATATCTAAAACACATGGAATGTTGCACAACCCATTTAAGTTATGTATGACACCGGTAATAATCCAAAGTGATCACTCTGAGTATACATTATGCAACTTTTACATTATGTCCCACCATTGTGCTTTATGTATTCCCCCGGGAAAGCTGCCAGCACCCATACATTAAAAATATACACTGAATAAAAGACACTGTGTGGCATCCGTACTACATAGGCATTCATGTAAAAAAAATGTTAGTAGATGTCACCTGCAGCCATAGCAGTAGCTGTAGTGTGTAGCAGATGTGCAGGTGTATCACCTGCAGTCCTATGTAACATCACAGATGACAAACAGTGATAACTCTCTGTCAGTACTGATAATGTAGTAGATATCACTTGCAGTACTGTGTAACACCACAGACAATGCATCGAGGTATCACATCCAGCATTGCTACATCTGTACATCATCATAAATAAGCTATTTGCACTTATTGGTATATGCTGCACACTACAGTGAGAAGGATAACGTTGTGGATGTTGTCAGGAAACATGACCAGGGTATTGCCAAGTCGCCCGCTCTTCTCTGTTTTCTTTACCTAAAATAAATACTCGACACCGATGTTGGATTAAATTGGCCACAGCAGCCAGTTTATTAAATAAAATAATTTAACCATTTAAATGCCACAACAAATATTCCCCAAAACACAGTAAATAACCCGACCCGACGACGGAGGACCTCGAGGCCCCAAAACCCAAAATGTTAACCCCATACTTCCTGAGCACCAGCTGTTACCCCTAGCCGTTCCACACCAGCTCAGGGGCACCTATTTAAATAAATCTGCTCGGTGCTCTATTTCCTAAGGCCATAAAGCCCTTAATACCCTTTAACCCTACCGGAGCCATCCAGCCACAGTCCAAATGGTCTGGGGAGTCCAGCCCCTACCGCGGGGCCCTCCCCACCACGACCATTTCCGATACCCCAGCCTCGAGGACCCCCACCGCCACAACGCCCACCGATGACCTCCTTTTCGGCGGACGTCCCGCCACACCCCTAGAGCTGTCTCAATGCCCTGCTGCAATCCCAGGCACCACATGTCAATACCCACGGCGTTCAAATGAACCCCGTCCCTTCTCCAAAATGCACCCTCCCCCGATTCCAATTCACTAAGGCGCACTGAGACCGCTCCATTCCGTGCCATAAACCTCCCAATTGCCCTATTCACCTTAATACGGGCTTTGTTCACACGTTCCACCGACCGGGCCGCCCTCCACACTTTCCTTGGCACAATATCCGACCATACTGTTACCAATCCCGGAAACATCGCCCAGAGCCGCAATAAGTCGAATTTGATATCGTTAATCAGCTCCCGAAAAGGGCGGACCCCCAAATCGTTACCTCCAACATGCAGTACCAGTATGTCTGGAGGTCTATCCAGCCTCACGAAGCGATGAAACTCCGCGAGCACCCTGCCCCACACCATCCCCCTTTAGCCTAACCAGCGCAACCGCACCTCCCCTCGCGCAAAACCCAACTGCCTACCGTCTGGTCGCACCGCCGCCCGCACTGCGCCCCAGAACACAAAGGAATGGCCCATCAACCAAACCAAGCACGGCTCAGCACCTGGAAAACATCAAAAGCAACATAACAATAACAGGCCCCAGGCACTAACACACCTGCTCGAACAAAAACCCCCTCTTCCTAACACACCTACCTGCGGACCTCCCCCGATACAAAATGTGTTTTTGTTCAGACCAGCCCCCCCAAACGGACATATGACCTAAAACGCACTGATTCCCATCGGCCGATGCGCTGAATTACGTCCTCCCCCAAACCCCTCCGGGCCGCCTCCGTAGCTGCCCCAATACGGAAGGAGTGACCACTAAAATACTCCTCCCCCCAAACCCAGATAACACAAACATCGCCGAAAAACTCCCAAGAATTGAAACCTGGACAAAAACGATCCATCCTCATGGACCAGGAGGGGGCCTGTCGCCCGACCCCTGTCCGAACAATAAGACCTCAAGCAACTAACAGGACACATCAAACACCCTGGCACCGCAAACAGCCGCACCGCACACCCCCGGCCTTCCTGGTCCGTCTTCGAACGCCTTAACCTAAACTCCACCCTGTCCTCGTACAGGCTCACATCCTCCCAAAACACACCCCCCGGACGAGTCTGGGATCCACTCACCAATTCCCCCAACCGCAAGGCTCCAAAAAAGGCGAGCGAAAACGCCGCCCTGAACAGCAAGACCTCCCACGGGCTCGCCCCCACCGTCCCCAAAGCGGAGCCCAAGCCCAGCAGTATGGAAAAGGACACTGGTCTGCGCGTGTCCTTCGCCGCCTTGAAACGGCGCCAACCTTTTACCGCCTGCCGCACCAGAAATGACTTCGTAAAGTCCGGCATCCCCCTACTCTTAAACCCGAAGGTTAAACCCGCTAAACACGTATTCAACCTAGAAACTGTCCAGCCCGACTCCTTACAATGCCCCACGAATAATAATAACGGCATCTCGAAATCCTCTGTCTCCACCCCCAAAGAACCCAACCACTGCTCCCACTGTTCCCAGGCTTTCGTATAGGCCGCCCATGTACCGTCCACCAAAGATGCCCGAATCAAACACTCCGCCGCCCGACCGGCACGGTCCACAACTCCGTCGGCCACCGCGTGACGTTCTCGTCTGCCTCCGGCACCAACCTCCTGAAACGATCCCACTGCAAACGAGAGAGGGCGTCAGCCACATCATTCTGCACCCCTGGGACATGGACCGCTACAATCCAAACATTCAACCTCAAACATTCCAACACCAATCGCTGCAAAACCCGAACCACCGGCGGCGACGCAGCGGACAACCGATTTATCGCCTGCACCACCCCCAAGTTGTCGCAATGAAAGCGAATCTTCTTATTACGGAAAATTTCCCACCACACTACCACCGACACCAGAATAGGAAATAATTCTAACAAAGCCAGGTTCCTGACCAGCCCCCCCGAAACCCACTCGTACGGCCAAGAACCTACGCACCAACTACCCTTAAAATATGCCCCAAACCGTACGCTCCCGGCCGCGTCCGTAAAAAGATCCCATTCCCCTGCTACCACTCCCTCCTCCATCCACAGTGACCGCCCATTATATTGTTCTAAAAACGAATCCCAAACCCGCAAATCTTCTCTCAACTCCCACCCCAACCGGATAAAATGCGCGGGAACGGACACACCAGCCGTTGCCGCTGCCAACCGTCGAGAAAACACCCTCCCCATTGGTATAATCCGGCACGCGAAGTTCAATTTGCCTAAAAGAGACTGCAATTCCCTTAATCGCAGCTTTTTTAGCCGACATGCCCTCTGAACCTCCGTCCGCAACCCACATAACTTATCCTCTGGAAGACGACACTCCATACGGACCGTGTCAATGGTAATACCCAAAAAACTGAGAACCGTCGCCAGACCCTCAGTTTTTTCGCACGCTAGTGGCACCCCAAAATCTGCCGCCACCCGTTCCACCGAATGCAGCAAGACCGAGCAAACGGAGGAATCCCCCGGACCAATGCAAAGAAAGTCATCCAAGTAGTGAATGACCGAGGCCCACCCAGAAACGTCCCGGATGACCCATTCCAAAAACGAACTAAACTTTTCGAAATAGGAACATGACAATGAACAGCCCAATGGCAAGCAACAGTCGACAAAAAACCCGCCCCCCCAAAAACAACCCAACAAGTGCTGACTATCTGGATGCACCGGCAGCAGCCTAAATGCCGCATCGATGTCAGTCTTCGCCAACAACGCCCCCCGGCCAAAACGCCGGACCCAGAAAATCGCCGCATCAAATGAAGTATACTCCACCGAACACAACTCGGGGTCGATCCCGTCATTAACAGACGCCCCCTTTGGGAATGACAGATGGTGAATAAGCCGAAACTTATTCGGCTCCTTCTTTGGGACCACCCCTAAAGGAGATACCCGCAAGTTTGGCAAGGGAGGCTCCGGAAACGGTCCCGCCATGCGCCCCAGGTCCACCTCCTTCCTCAGCTTTTCTGAGACCACCTCCGGATGCTCCTGTGCCGACCTCAAATTCCTAACCACCCCTGAAACCGCCGCCTCAACAAACGGTATCCGAAAACCCGACTCGAACCCCTCCGACAACAAGGCCGCCGCCTCCCTATCTGGGTACCTATTTAGAAATGGCGCCATCCTTTCCAGCCGCACCGGAGTCGCCCCCCTTCCCAGCCCCATCTGAACCCTTCTGCTTGGAGCGGAAGCACCGGTTGGCTCCATGGGTGCCCCCACAAGAGGAGCACTCATGCTTAAACTTACACTTGGAGCCGAACTTACACCCCCCTTCATTAAATGAGAAGCAGAGTCCCTTCTGTGCGGCGACCGAGCGCCCCGAAGACTCGGGGCCCCCGGTCCCCCCTGGAAAGGACGGCCCCGCCCTCGCTTGCGCCATAATCCTCAGCCATAACCCAATGTCTTTATGGTCCCAGCGAATGCTGGACCGAACCGCTTTCCGCTGACGAAATTGTTCGTCATACCGGAGCCATGCCTGCCCCCCATACGTCCTATGCGCCTCCCCTATTGCGTCCAAATAACAGAAAAGCGCCGAACAATTTTCCGGCGCCTTCTCCCCTATGACACTTGCCATTATGGCGAACGCTTGCAGCCAATTAGCAAACGTCCGAGGAATAAGGCGGTACCGCCTCTTCTCCTCCTCCTCCTTCTTTTCTTCCTTCCTAGGCTTGTCCAAATTAAAGCGCTCCAAAGGCAAAAGCGAAAATATATCAACATATTCGCCTTTCCAAATGCGCTCCCTCACCTCCTGCTTCAAGTGAGCCCCTAAAGGCCCCTCAAAGCAGACATATACTTCCCCCTTCGCCGCATCGTCTAACTGCGGCGCGTCCCCTTTGTCCTCACTCTGCGTTTGCACCGACACAGACACCCCCGACGCAGAGGAAGCCCCCCTAGCGATACCGCCGGCGAACTTCCCGCCCCCCACGCCATCGCTGGGGACGACGACGTCCCCCCGCCGCTCCCCGCACCATTTCCGCCAACACCCCCATAAAGGCTAACATACCCCTGCTTAGCTCCTCGCGGTTCCCCTCTAAACCCCTCCCCCCTGAAACCGCTAACAAGGGCCCTGTTACAGTAGATGAACGCTCACCTGGGCGCCTGGGTGCTGTGAACCCAGCGGCCGCTGAATCCTGGTCCTGTCGTCCTGTAGCCGTCTCACTGGGGCCCTCCTCGCCGCTATCCACGTCGGGCCTCCTGGACAAGGCCTCCGCGACGCTCCGCCCCCCAGCGCCCGCGCTGTGGGCGCCATCTTGGGCTGATGTTGCGCTAGGCCCAGCCTGCTGCTCTGCCGCTTTAGGTGCCAGCCCCGCTTCTCCCCCGCACACAGGGGCTGCACCGGAGATCCTCCTGCGCACCACAGGCCGAGCCGGAGTCACCGCCGCCGCCGGAAGGCCCACCGCTTCCAATCCCGACTCCAACGAGGTCAGTGATGCAGGAGGGGCGACTCCCCCTCCCCCGCTGCGGGTCCCGCCGTCGCCGCGGATTCCTCCCCGGCCCGGGACTGCCGCTCAGCAGCGCGCCGAGCGGTGCCCTGGACCGGAGGGTCCCGTGAGGGGCTCCTAATTCGGCGCCGGACCCGAGGGGTCTCCTCGGGGCTGAGGCGCGCCGGAGGCCTGGTCCTCCGCGGCCGTCTTCCAGAAGGAGAGGGGCGGCTAGCCGACTCTCCAGACCCCTGTATCAATCCCTGCAACTGGGATTGCAGCCATTGCGGCCCCCTACGATCCGCTTCAGCCCTGAGCTGGGCCAGCATATCTTCAACCTCAGACATCCTGGGCAAGCAAGAAAACCGCAGAGGTGTGTTGGCTTCACTCACTCCCTGCTTTCTTTAAAGTGGCGGGAATCTTCCCCGCCTTCACTTTAAATACTCCCTCCCCCAACCCCCCCTTTCCCAGTTCCCTCCCCTACGCTTCCTCTAAATGGCCAACTTAACCCTTTCCTGTACCCTCAGCTTATGCTCCTGGCTAAACTCCTGTCATGCAGGCCTCCCCTTCCATCCTTCGTCCTCGGTCCGGCCTCACTTAAATGTGCTGTTACGCGACTGTGGCGACATGCGGAATCTGGGCACTGGAGCTTGTACGCAATGTTCTGTTATAAAACTTCGCTTGTGCCACTCCTGTCAGTCACTTCATTGTGTAAACTGTCAGAGCAGTATCAGAGGTAATGGCGCAGAACCTTAATATAAACACAATGTAGACAATGCACCAGAACAGAGAAAAGATTAGTTACCAGAGAAACACCCAAGGAAGGGATACTCTGCAGGCTACCATGGCAGGCCATGAATCAAAGATCTTAAAAACATACAGAACTACATTCCCCTTCAAAAAATATTTGGTGTGCAATTTTATCACAATATATGGTAATGTCCCCAATTATTATTACCCCAGTTTAATGCCCCCTTGTGGCCGCAGTAGATTCGATGTAGAACAGATGAATACGCCCTATTTTTTCCTGTTATCAGCCATTTCAAGTTGCAAATAAACTGTTACATAGTTAGAACGGTTGAAAAAAAAACTGTCCATCAGGGGCATGACATTCTATACATTTCCATAAGCAACAATGCCAGTGTTGGGTCCAGGTGTGTGGGCCTTTGGGCATCAGAGCCTCAGTGGGTCCCTTTTGGATGAACTCATGCGCACTGCAGCAAAACCAAAATTGGGTGTTTTTTGCTGAGGCAGACCTACTGGAGTAGACTGTAATACAGTCCATTCCATACAAGTATCTGTTCAGACGAAGGAAAGGATAAAGGAATTTGAGGCGGACATCTACTTCGGATTGCTCTGTATTTTCTGCCCCCCAGCTCACAGTGGTGGATACATCCAGTATTCCGCTGCAGCTTTCCACTGCTGTTTAGACCCAAATGAATGGGCCTTATTAGTGGGAGTCTCAAGCCACGGCCTCTGAATCAGCTGCAGAATCCACAACATGATCGAGAGGGATTTTTCTGCATTCTACTCCACTCTTTGCCTCCCATTAAAAACAATAGCAGGCAGAATGAGGGAAGAATCTGCCACTGATTTGGGGGTAAAATCTGCTGCAAAATCAGCACAGATTCCACCATGTGAATGGGGCCTGATACGGTTAACAGTGCAATGAATACTTTCATCTTTATTAATGGAAGTGCTCAATGCAGAAACTGAGCGGGCACCCACAGATGCGCTCTCTCTCTCGCTAAATATAATCCATATACATATTATTATATACAGGAGTGTAACTAACAAAGACTGGGTCACACAGCAAACACGGCATAGCGCCCCCTTTCTTGGCCCTCACACGGTATAACGCCTCATTTACACACACACTATAATGTCCCACAGTGGCCCCTCCACACAGTATAATGTCCCATAGAGACTCTGTCTATGATGCAGACAGAGTTGAATACAGTTGAGGAGAAAGGAACAATCAACACAACGCAGGTGCGATATGATGATGTCACCTAGTCATATGGGGTTTTCACCCTTGCAGAAAACAATTAAGTTCCATGCAACTAGTGAATAGCAGACACTGTGTGAAGACTGCAGAACTACATATTTCACTACAGAGAATGACCAAAAAAGGTGACAAAATTATCAAATTTTGATATTATAAGCCATGCATCTCACCCCAAATATGCTCCTTTGACTGTGACCAAGTCCCATTGTGTTCCCACATAGTATAATGTCCTTTTAGAGGACCTGACACAGTATAATGCCCCCTTGTGGCCCTCACACAGTATAATGCTCTCCTTGTGGTCCCCACACAGTATAATGTTCCCCTTATTGTGGCCCCTACAGTTTAAATAATGCCCACTCATTGTGGCCCCCACATAGTATATAAAAATTACCCCTCCTTGTGTCTCGTAGACTTTGTTTCATTTCATTTATGTTAGTTTTTTTTTTACAAATCAACACATAATTTTGCACCCATGCCAATTTTATACCAATCTTGGCATAGCGAGGACGTGCTGTGGGCAGGGCATAAATGATGACTGAAATGTGCACTGGCTGCAAGCGAGTGTAAATTTCAGTCTAGATGTGTGAACTGCTGGATAATGCACTTAAATGAATTGTCCAATTATTTTTATTAATCAATATCAATAAGAGATTAGAGTGGGTAACCTGGAACCCCCATCGATCAGCTATTTGAAGGAGCCACAAGCGTTACGACTACCTCACTGTTTACATTGTTGGACTCAGTTTGTTTCATTGCTGCCATTCAATGTAATTACAGCCTCGTCCCACTGACTTCCATAGGATGATGATGTACTCACTTTCCACAGCTACTATTAAACCAATGGTGTACGATGTAAACAGTGAAGGGATCACGGCACTCACACAAGTGCTGCAGCACCTTCATACAGCTGATCAGTGGGGGTCCTGATGATTGGTCATCAATAAAAAAAAAAAGAACTGGGCAACCCCTTTAATTTACAACATGTGCCCTGCTATAAATTAAGCACATCTCCGTGATAGCACAACAAAATCTGCCTATGTGTGTCAAGGGAGTCAAGTATGTGATTTATATTGGCCACTATTATCTTAGCACTTCCACGCCTTTCTAACATTTAGGGTGTGTGGCCCTTTAAATACATTTGCTGACATTTTTCCTTTCTTCACTGATAGAATAACCTTTACCAGTAAATATGACTTTATGATATGATTTTTTTATGATATAAAATAAAATTTTTAGAAAATACGATTCCTGATGTTCACAGCCTAACAACGCAATTTAGTTTATAGATCATGACAGCGAAATGAAGTCTTAACTTGAAGTAGTCATGAGAATGTGAAGGGCACTTCTCAATAAACAGGTATGGGGCAAGCAAACAATGACAGAGCAAGTACGACATCTACTTATGATCACTGGTGTTCTGCACGTTATCACTATGTTGTCTCACAAGTTCCTGAGAATATGAGGAAACTGAAAAATATCTGCCATCTCCAGGAAATCCCAGTATCTGTTATAGCCATAAACAAACAACACAGTGTTACTTCCTACTACCAGCATATAGATTGTAAATGATGTGGAAAGCTGCACAGTGCCACTTCTTTCTCCTCAGAAATATCTCTTTTAGCTTCATGCACAGTACCACTTCTCTACTCTTATGCACAATACAATTTGTATGTATATGTCTTCCATGCGTTTATTTTAATTCTCAATATCTGTCCGTGTACTGTACAATGCACAGTACTTGCACTTCTAAAATCCTACATACGCATCTTACATTGTAATTTTCCTTATCTGCCCAAAAGAAATTAGTAATTCTCAGCATTTGCCAAAAGCCTATATGCTCAGTATCCCTTCCGATTCTATGTACTATACTGTATACTCAATTCATCTGCTGTATATTTGCACAGTACATCTATGTAACAGTGCACAGTAACACTTCTGATATTCTGTATATGTTGATAATACTTGGTATGAGCTTGTCAAACTAGCCACTAGTATTCAATGTATTTCCATGTAACACTGCACAGTATGACCTCTGATCATTCCCAGACATGTATGCTACACATCAATATGCTCACAGTAGTTTCTTTATCTTCTCACATAACTAACAATACTATATAAGACTGAACAGTCAGCAAATTCTACAGAAAAAGCTGTCAGAGAGAAATAAGCTTCATATGAAAAAAGGTCAAAAGTCATCAATTCATAAGAAATACAATATGTTTCTCAAGAAAATTACACAATAAAATACCATTTATATTCAGATGGATTTATCAACCAGGATGGTCAGATATCTCTCTCTAAAAGGGGACATAATAGTAGTTATTCTTATATCTAGGAGGCTAGGGCCATATTAAGGGGTGGGAATCTAGGATGTTTGCCCCAGGGCAGAGGTGTAGCTAGGGGTTCAGCACAAGGGGGGAGAACATGTCCAAGTGGGCCCCCAGCTTGGACATGTTTGTATACCGATACTATCAGTATACGGTGAGCGTATAGTGGTATATAGCAGCTATACATAGGGCTCTGCAGACGATTTAGGTGAATACAGGGCAGTAGCATTTAGTGACTTACCGGTGACATCTCTGACTAATCCTTCACATTTCCCATCTCTCATCTGGACGGCCATGACCACTTCTTCCATTCTCTGTAAAGTTTGCAACACAGACATCTTTGGCTCCTCACTTTTCCAGGCACCTGACACACATTGTCCTCACCTGCACAAAGCCCCCATCCTGCTGCTACCCCAATTATAAAATATATAATATAACCCATATAACCCCCCCCCATAATGAATAATACCCCAAGTGTATCTTTAAGTTAATAACTTCCCTGTGCACCCCTTTAAATAGTGCCCCTTATTAATAATGCCCCAGATGTTTCCTAATTAAAAAGGAAAAAAAAAGGGAAAATAAATTATTGGGGTTCCCCAGGATCAGCTGTTTGAATGAACCATGGTTCCTGTGTAAGCGCCGTGACCCCTTCTCTGTGTCATTCTTTTCATAGCGGCCATGTAATGTAACTACAACCTCATCCTATACACGTCTATGTGACAAGGCCGGAATTACATCACACGGTCACTATAAACAGACAGCGTGTGATATAAACAGGCTCCATAGCCCCTTCATACAGCTGATCAGTGGGGAATCACTTATCTCTTATTGATGTTTTATTCTGAGGATAGATCATCAATAAAAATGAGCTGGAAAACTCCTTAAAGAGGACCTTGCACGTCCTCATGTATATGCTGTTTTACATACCACTAGAAAGCCGACAGCATGCTAAATTCAGCGCACTGCTGGCTTTTCCCGGTATGTGCCCCGGGGCTGGAGATATTGGTGGTCGTAGTTTCACGGTTCACTGTCAGAAAGGCGTTCCTGACAGTCTAGCTGCGCTGTGAGGAACCTGTGCCCTCTCTGACAGTTCTCATTCATAGACTTGTACTGGGGGGGCGTTCCTCACAGCTCAGCGTCATCGCAGGGCAGTAAGGAACGCCCCCTCTGACAGTACAGCGCTATGGGCGAGTACAGAGAGGGGGCGTTCCTTATAGCCCAGCGATGACGCTGAGTTGTAAGGAACGTCCCCCCAGTACAAGTCTATGAACGAGAACTGTCAGGGAGGGCGTTCCTCACAGTGCAGCTAGACTGTCAGGAACACCTTTCTGACAGTAAACCGTGAAACTTACACCGCTGATATCTCCAGCCCCAGGGCACATACCGGGAAAGCCGGCAGTGCGCTGAATTCAGCGTGCTGTCGGCTTTCTAGTGGTATGTGAAACAGCATATACATTAGGACGCGAAAGGTCCTCTTTAAGGCTAAGGCCCCACGTGGTGTCCTGCAGCAAAAAAGAGCTGCGGGAAAAGACGCATCGCGGTTTTTCCTGCAGCACTTTGCACAGAAAGTTCGCAGAGGTTTCCTCTGCAGACTTTCTGCTTCAATTATATCTACAGGAAAACCGCCAGCATTTCCGTAGGTATAATTGACATGCTGCGATTTCCAAAACTGCATCTGTTTTGGAAATTGCAGCGTATCCGCTGCGCATATTTTGCTGCAAAGTGGGGGTGGGGGCCACATGTGGCGAAAACCCACAGAAAAAAACCCAGCATTTTATATCTAGCAAATCCCATCCACACATTGCGGAAAAATACGTGTAGCAGATGCACTGCGATTTCTAAATCCGTTAGATATTATACCTACAGAAACACTGGCGGTTTCCATATAGGTGTATTGAAATCAGAAAGTCCACAGGGGAAACCTCTGCGGACCTTCTGTGAAAAGTACTGCGATAAAAACCACAAGGTTACCGCTGCGGTTTTTCCTGCAGCGCTTTTTTTTCTGCAGCCCACTATGTGGGGCCTTAATCTTATTAAAACCCAAGTGCCACCTTAATTAAATTAATTGACCCTCATATTATGCCCCTGATTCCCCCTGACATAAATACTGCACCTCTAATGGCTCCTTATATTAATGACCACCCCCTTATGTTCATAATGCCTCCTAATATAAATGATGCCCCCTAATGGCCCCTTATATAAATAACCTCCCCCCTTGTATTAATAATACCTCCTAATAACCCTTATATAAATGACCCCCCCATCGTCATAATGATAATGCCCCCTAATGAATCCTCCCTTATAGTTATATTTACCCCTCCTAAACACCCCTTATACTATTAATATACCCACAACTGTGCTAAAAAAACAAAAACAAAAGTCATACTCACCTGCGATGATGATGAATGGACCCGCCGGCGCTTCCTCCCTGTCCACGCACAGGACGTCTGTGTCTGAGCGCAGGCGGCGCGTTGTTGTGACGTCATCGCGCCGCCCGTGCTGAGAAGCAGACATCCTCTGTGGTCTCGGCGTCTTGTAAACCGCAAGCCTGTATTGGCTTACGGTTTACAATGCTGTTTACAATACTGTTAAGTTGCAGGTTACGTTTTGACTAAGACACCGATCTAGTTAAAAATAAAGGATGTGACTATCAGGGGGCGTGGCTAGCGCAAGTACGGAGCGGCCGCATGTGAGCTGAGCTCCGACGAGGGATCCTATAATCCTGCCGATATCCTGCTTGTGTCCGGGCTCTGGTGACCGCTGAACACCCCATCTTCTCCTGCGCTTCTCCTGCGCGGGTCTTCGGTCCGGTGGCTGTCCTGAACATCGCGGCAGCTGTGCCGGGCGGTGGAGATCTGTGCGGGTGGTGAGCTGCGGCGGCCATCTTGCCCACGTGGTGGGCCTGCGGTGACCGGCTGTGTAGCTTGCCTGGGCTCTGCTGTGGATCTGCGGTGGAGCGCTGGGTGACAGAGGACTGGGGCTGCCGGCCTGGGTGCCCTGGGCCTCTACTTTGGGGTACCTACCCACAGAAACAAACTGGCCCTCTGATAACACCTCCTGGCAGCTGATGTGCCATATCTTGGTCCTCTGCTACTATCTACAGGCTGTATTGTGGACATTGCTAGATACAGTCCCTCTGATAACACCTACTGGCCAGCATGGTAGATGCCACTATGGACTGACCCTCTGATAACACCTATTGGCTGCTTTGTCTGGCAAGTGAGTACTGTATCCTGATCCTCTGTTACTATCTATTGGCCGCATCGTGGACACTGCTGGGGGCCGTCCCTCTGATAACACCTGTTGGCTGCATGGTGGATGCCGCTATAGCCTGACCCTCTGATAACACCTATTGGCTGCTTTGTCTGGCGAGTGAGTACTGTATCCTGACCCTCTGTGGCTGTCTATTGGCTACATCGTGGACGCTGCTGGGAGCTGCTCCTCTGATAACACCTACTGGCCGTGTGGTGGATGCTGTTGCAGACTGACTCTCGGATGGCACCTATTCGCTGTTTTGTCTGGCAAGTCAATACTGTATCCTGATCCTCTGTTACTATCTATTGGCCGCATTGTGGACACTGCTGGGGGCCGTCCCTCTGATAACACCTGTTGGCTGCATGGTGGATGCCGCTATAGCCTGACCCTCTGATAACACCTATTGGCTGATTTATCTGGCTATTGAGTACTGCATCCTAATCCTCTGATACTACCTACTGGCTGCTTGGTGGTCACTGTCGTTGTCTTGCCATGAGTCGCCAGTCTAAAGGATCGGCTTCTGAGCGTCTCCGGGGATTTGCCAGGGAGCAGCCGCAGCGCAGCCCGCCGGCACTGGATCCACCGTCGGCGGCATCTCCTGCTGAGGATGCGGAGCCCACGTTGCGACAGGTCACGACTCAGTTGCTTGAGGCGATCCAGTCCAGCACCTCGTCCCTCACAGGTAAAATTGAGGAAGTTAAGATTGATGTGGGCCTTTTGCGTCAAGATTTTCAGACCTTACGGGGTCGAGTGAAGGATGTGGAGGATCGCATCTCTCTCTTAGAGGATAATTCAGCCCCAGTACCGGCGAGGCTTACTGCACTGGAGAGATTGGCTGAGTTGTGGCCGCAGAGAGCGGATGATCTTGAGAACAGACTCCGTCGTAACAACCTGCGCATTCTTGGCTTGCCGAAACGGTCAGAAAGAGCTAATCCGTGTGAGTTTATGGAGAGGTGGTTGAAAGAAACCCTACCGGAGGCCAAGTTTTCTCCTGCCTTTACCGTGGAAAGGGCCCATCGAGTTCCTGCCAGACCGCCCCCTCAGGGTGCCCCTCCGAGGCCGCTGTTGGCCCGTCTTCTCAGCAGTGGGGATCGAGATGCAGCGCTGCGGGCAGCACGTCAACTTGGAGAGATTAAATTCAACAGTTCATCCATCTCCATTTTTCCCGACTTTTCTGCGGCACTACAGAAGACTCGTGCCACTTTCGTCAATGTCAAGCGTCGACTGCGGGAAAGTTCCATTCATTACTCCATGGCTTATCCTGCACGGCTCCGTGTGATCCATGATGAGAAGGTTATTTTCTTCACATCCCCGCAGGAGGCGGAAGACTGGCTGAACCTACTGCCTCGACCTCCCAGACGGTAACAGGGTATATGATGACTGGTGGGGGGCCCCCTGTGGCCCAGCCCCCGCTAATGACTGTTATTATTGCTTGTGGTTGCCTATGGACTTTTCATATGATGGGTGTTTTGGCTGCCCCATGGGCACCGGCCAAGAATTTTTCTGTTTAGGGTCCCTTTGGAGATTCACATTATAGTGATAGTTTATTGCTTGTGCTTTTTAGTTTGAAGATAGTGCCCTATTACCATACCATCTTGGGTGCACTACTTCCCCCATTTACCAAGTGCCACATATTGTGTAGGAGCAATCTTAGACTCCTCACTAATAGTTGGAATGCCCCTTATGGGTTTCCAGTTTTGGTTGAATTATTGCTGCAAGTCCTTTTTTCGGTTTAACGGTCCGGTGGGGAGGTTAATGGTGGGGGTCGGGGGGGAACCCCTCATTCTTAATGTATAATGTGATTGTATGGTGTTATGGTGATCCTTAAAGTATGCTCTTGGAATATACGGGGTATGGGCAGTATGAAGAAACGCTCTACTATTTTTTCCCACCTTAGACAATACAACCCTGATTTGGTGTGCTTGCAGGAGACACATCTAGCACCTGATACGACCAGATACTTACAAAAACCCTGGGTCCAGTGGGCCCTGCACTCCACTCACACTTCTTTCTCTAGAGGGGTGTCCCTACTGGTTCACCGCAGGCTCCGCTGGGAGCCGGGCCTCACTGCTAGGGACCCTGATGGGCGTTATGTGTTTGTGCAGGCCTGGATAGAGTCTAAACTTTATGTCATCCTAGGACTTTATTTGCCACCTGCATCTGACTTTTCAGTTTTACATGAAGCAGCCCACTTTGCGGCTAAATTTCCTGCCGCTATAGTGGTTTGCATGGGAGATCTTAATAAATTAATGGATGCTTCCCTAGATAGATTAAATGTAGGTGCTCCTGCCCCTTCTGGTGCTCACCCTACCCCCCTTGCCCAGCTTGTACAGGAAATGGGTTGGCATGATCTCTGGCGTCTTAAATATCCACAGGCCCTGGTGTTCTCCTGTCATTCTGCCACTCATCACTCTCTGTCACGTATTGATCATGCACTAGGCAATATTAAGGCATGTTCCCTTTTGCTTAACATCTCATATTTGCCCAGGGCAACGTCTGACCATTCTCCGTTGCTGCTGGAATTTGGGGATACTGACCTCTCTAGACCTTCTCATAACTGGCGTATTCACCCCTTTTGGCTCAAGCTGATAGCAGTGCATGACCGTATTCCGGATCAGTTGCAAGCCTTCTTAGATATTAATTCCCCTACCGCCACACCTACTATCTTATGGGAAACTATGAAAGCATATTTGAGGGGATGTCTCAAATCCTCTATTTCATACATTAAAAGAGAATCGTCTTCCTTGAGAGAGACTTAGCTGAAAAATGTGCATTGTTGGAAGCCACGTATATAGCTAATCCTACTGATGACTCCAGAACTGAGTGGCTTCAACTGGGTAGGCAATATCTACATGTTCTACATGAAAAGGCCCGCAGGTCTCAATTTTTCACTAAACAACGATTTTATGAGTTGGGTAATCAGTCTAGTAGCCTTTTAGCCCATCTTATCCATTATAACACAGCCTCTCCAGCAATTTTGAGAATTAATTCGATGGACGGGGATGCCCTATCTGATAGTGCGGCCATCCGTGACCGTTTTCATCAATATTTCTCGACCCTCTACCAATCTCAGTTACATGCACCTACTCAGGATATTGTCCAGTATTTGGCAGATGTTTCCTTTCCAACCCTGACAAATGAACAACGGGAGTTTCTGGACTCTCCCCTTAGACTGGAGGAATTATCTGATGCATTGGTGGACATGGCCAAAGGGAAATCACCGGGCCCGGATGGTATTCCGGTTGAGGTATATGTACAATATCAGGATAAACTGCTCCCTGTCTTATTGAAATGTTATAAGGATGCATTTGTGGCCCGCACTCTGCCAGATTCCTTCTATGATGCTAATATTGTTCTCCTTCTTAAACCAGATAGGGATCCGTTGGATTGTGGGTCATATAGACCTATTTCTCTCCTTAACATCGATTATAAATTACTTACTAAAATTCTCGCTAAGAGGTTGAATACTGTGGTTTTGGATTTAATTCACTCAGACCAAACGGGCTTCATGCCCGGCAAATTTACTTCTAATAACCTTAGACGGGTCCAGGTGGTTTCTCAGATAGGGGCTGCTCTTAAACAGGATTGGGCGGTGGCCTCCCTTGATGCCACTAAGGCATTTGATTCGGTGGAATGGCCATTTTTGCTTCAGGTTCTGAGGTGTTTCGGTTTTGGGGAATTGTTTATTGCTTGGATTATGCTCCTTTATCAGTCCCCTAGAGCCGTACTTTCCATTAATGGTGCGTTATCCCCGTATTTCACTCTCTCTAGGGGAACTCGCCAGGGATGTCCGTTGTCTCCATTACTCTTTGCATTGGCGATAGAGCCTCTTGCTATTATCCTTAGGACAGACCCGGTTTACAAGGGAGTGATTATTGGCACTAAGGAGGAACGGACAGCCCTTTATGCAGACGACCTCCTATTATTTATGTCTGACCCTGCTCATACACTCCCTAGAGCTATGGCAATAATAGATAAATTTGGTATATACTCTGGTCTACGGATAAATTGGGCCAAATCATCATATATGCCCCTTTTTAGACAATCACTGGGAAATAATGGAGAATATATTTGTGGCCTGAAGGTTGTAGATGCCTGTAAATACTTAGGGATCCATATTTCCAATGATCATGGACAATTCCTGAGTTTAAATATATATCCACTGCTTGGTCATTTTCGGGCTTAATTTAGGGTGTGGGGGGCTTTACCCCTGTCCGTTGCAGGGCGGATTAATCTTATTAAAATGGTGGTCCTCCCCAAATGTTTGTATATTTTAGAACATGTGGCTGTGTCAGTACCACAGAAGTTCTTTAAGCAATTAGATTCCATACTTATTCCCTTTATATGGGGCAGTTCGAGGTCTAAATTACGTTTCTCCACATTGCAGCGGCCTAAAGCTATGGGCGGGATGGCTCTCCCTGATATATTTTTATATTATCTTGCCGGTCAACTTCGATATCTTAGGTCCTGGTTGTTGGCGGATCCTCTGCCTGGCCCTGAGGCACATTTAGTATATCATCTACATATACCCAACCTATGGCCGGTTTTGTAACACCCACACCTGTATAGAGGTAGCTTGCTCCCAATACATACATTGGCAATACAGGTCTGGCAGCGAGCTAAGCGGGTGGCGGCTTATACTGGAGTCCGTACTGAAACTCCGATATGGGATAACCCAGGTTTGACCGAATTATATGCCCTTCCGGATGCACGGAGTTGGAAACAGTTTGGAGTTACGTCCCTGGCTGATATTTATGATCAGGGCGCATTCCGCTCTTTCGACTCTTTGAGTACCCAATTTGGTATCCCTCCTACTCAATTTTTCAGGTTTCTCCAAATTAGACACGCTATGTCCACACAGTTTCCTCCACCGGCTGTCAGCATTTCCACATATCCCCTTATAGGGGTGCTCAGGTCTCAGGGTCCCCAGATGTATGCCCATCTTATACAGGTCAGGATGTCTCGTCTGGAAGCTCCGGCTCTAACGAAAGGGCGCACTCTTATCCCTGCTCTCACAGACGAGACATTTTCTGACCTTTTGGAGTCGGCACAGTTTGTCTCCCCAGCCGCTAATAATAAGCTTATACAAGTAAACATTTTGAATCAAAGTTACTTGACCCCTGCACGTCTGCATAAAATGGGACGGCTACAACATCCTGGATGTTTACGGTGCACTGCTAGATATTGTGATTTTTGGCATATGATATGGGAGTGTCCTGTAATTAAAGCATTTTGGACTGAGGTCGTGAACTTATTATCAGACATACTGGGGACCCCAATTCCATGTTCGCCTGAAATTTGTCTGTTTGGTATCCTGGATGAGGAAATATGGCCCCATCATACTCGCATCTTTCTTCGAGAATCCCTTTTCCTAGCCAGGAAGGCTATTGCCTTGCGCTGGATGGATCCCCGCCCCTCCTCCCTATCCATGTGGAGGAAACTGGTAAATTCCATTATCCCATATAATAAAATAGTATATAAAGGCAGAGGTTGCCCTGAAAAATTTCGGAAGGTTTGGGGCTCTTGGTGTGACTCACCTTTGACTCTATACACAGCCCCATCATTTCGTAATGCCCTGCACACACTCACTGCTTAGACGCAGGAAGGAGTGTCCAGTTTGAGTTGTATAGTATTTCCCTTATTATCTACTGAGTCTCCCTGGAGTTCCGCCATAGGAAGTATTTATTAGGATATCTTGTTTGTATATGTGTGGGGTTTTTGTATATGCCTTTGCTCCCTACAGGTTGATTTGGACTCTGTGTTTCTTTCGGCTCCCTTGCCTGGATTCTCTCCTGGACGATTTGTATCTGATATTTACATCTACCATGGACTATGCAGCACTGTTTTGGTTCTTTTTGTCTAGTTTCTGATATGTCTTTGTACAACTTTTAGAATATGTCCTTTGTTATTCCTTTTTAAGCTTGTACTATTGATGTGTAAATTGTTGTACGATTGTTCAATAAACCGAGTTTAAAAAAATAAAGGATGTATTAATGGCGGCCCCGGGGTGGGCTCCCAAAAATTCAGTGGGCCCGGGGCAGCCGCACCCTCTGCCCCCCCACTAGCTACGCCTCTGCCCCAGGGTCTTCACCACCAGGCAGGAGTAGGGGTGCCTCCACCAAGCTGCAGATACTGAATGCTCATGATGAATTTGCAAGCACTAGTTTCAACTCTGTGTGTGTCTATAAGACACAATGACAGAGCAGATGGCTTTTAGCTCCTTGCCCTGTCACTTACTGTAGTAAGTCACAGCCACAGGCTGTTTTAGGCCTGTGGCCTACCCGAGGTCAGAAGACTGCAGATGGTGTGCAATGAGCACAAGGATGAGGAAGAGGAGCTTGCCTCTGCTACCCGTAACAAGGTGAGGCAAGTTTCTTTTTTTATTTTTTATGGTTACAAATCTTATACTCTACAGGGGCACAAATGATGAACATAGGGAAGCAACACACTATATGGGGGAACATAGGGGAATATGAAAACTATATTACACTACTTTGGGGCACATCAAAAATATTATACTTTATGTGGGTACAAAGGGAAGCATTATACTATATTGGTCAATAGGAGAGCATTTATATGGGCGCATAGGGAGCATTACACTATATGGTGGAACAGAGGGGGCATTATACTATATGGGGTAATAGGGGAGCATTATACTATGGGGTAGCAGAAGTAAGCATTATACTACATGGGGGCACATGAGGAGTACTATGCTCTATGAGGCACTATAATATATGGGCAATAAAGCGGAGAATTACAGTATAAGAGGTCACATAGGGAAGCATTTTTATGAACATTGGAGAGCAGGTATATTAATATATGGGGTTACAGAGAAGACTATAATAGTATATATGGAGGCATTATTATGATATGTAGGGCATTGCACTATATGGAACAAATAGGGGAGCATATTACTCTACGGGGGCACATAAGGGAGCACTATACTATATGTAGGCACATCGGGGAACACTGCACTATATGGTAAAACGTGGTTCAGTATTATACAATATGGGAGCATTATACTATATGAGCACACATAAAAAGCATTATACTATATGGGAGCACATGAGGAGGAATTATGATATGGAGCTACATGTGGAACATTATACTATATGAAGCACAAAGTGGGAGCATTACACTACATGGGAAAGATGGGAACATTATAGTACATGGTGGCACATGGGAGTATTATACTATATGGGGCACATGGGAGTATTATACTGTACTATAAAGAGGCACATAAAGAGCATTATACGCTATGGGCATGCACAGAGAGAATTATACTCTATGAGGCACATGGGGACCATTACACTATATGGGGATATATAGGGGAACATTATTACTCTACAGGTCACATAGGGGAAATTATTACTCAATGGAGGTACTTTGGGGAGCACTGTACTATATGGAGGCACAAATACGAGTATAATACTACAGTATATGGCAACATCATTGCTATATAGGCCACATAGGGGAGCATTATTACTATATGAGGGCACAGAGGAGGCAATTATTACCATAGGGAGTATATAGGGGATATTAATACTTTATGTGGTATTAGTGCTATATGGGGAACAAAGGGGGAATATGTACTCTGAGGAGCTCTTTTACTGTGTTGCCAGGGACAGCATTTTCCTGTCTATGTTTGGCAACTTTGTGTATTTATTATTTTAGTAAAACACAGTACTATGCAAAAATTTTAGGTAGGCCTGACAAAATGCTTCAAATTAAGAATGTTTTCGAAAATAAAAGTTTTAAAAGTTTAGTTTTGTTAATGAACAAAGTGACGCTAGATTCACACTAGCGGGAAAAGGGGTACAGGACGGCACTCGACTCCGAAAGACTCAAAATAAATTCGGGTGCATGATCACTAGGGAACTGACCAACTCCCAAGTGGAAACCAAGTAAAAAATGTGACGGCACTACGTTTTATTTCTCTGCAAAAAGTGTTTATTCACAACGTTAACGTTTCGGGAACTTGTCCCTTCATCAGGCATTGGTCCAGATACGGGTAGGCTATTCAGGTGATGTCATATGGTGGTATGGAAATAACCAATGGTGGGTGGTGAGAATTGTATGCACAGCCGTGAATAGCCTACCCGTATCTGGACCAATGCCTGATGAAGGGACAAGTTCCCGAAACGTTAACGTTGTGAATAAACATGTGAATAAACACTTTTTGCAGAGGAAAAAAAAGGAGTGCCGTCACATTTTTTACAAGGTTCACACTAGCGTTGGCCCCCTCCATTGTCCTGGTCCATTGGAGGATCAGAGCAACAGATAGGCAGACCACTACAACAGCAGTCACATACAGAGCCTGTTAGACCCCATTAACTATAATGGGTTCTGTCGGGTGTCTGTTCTTTAAAGCTGATACCGCCGGAGAAAAAAGTCAGACTTGCAGGACTTTTTCGTCCAGTGATTTTCAACGTACACTGCGAGTCTCAACAGATAGACCTCAACGCAGATATGAACGTAGCCTTAAGTAAAGGAGCAAAAGAGAATTCAAAATCACATCAATATTTGGTGTGAACACCCTCTGCCTTCAAAACAATGTCAATTCTGCTAGGTACGCTTGCACACGGTTTTTGAAGGAACTCGGCAGGTTATACCAAACTTTTTGGAGAACTAACCACAGATCTTCTGTGGATGTAGGTTTGCTCAAATCCTCTGTAAGTTTCTTATATTTACCTGAACTATTCATTTCATGTTGTTTTATAATTGGAGGTACACTTTAACAAGTAGAACAAGCCAGATTTGGTACATGAAGCATTAATCGATATAGCACTCTAAGCAAGGTCACAAGCATTGTTCACAATCTCCCTCAGCAACGCTGCACAGACTGGAGTGACAATTGTTGGGCAGAGAGGCAAGCATTGCAGGTAAACTCTTAAGGCTAAGGCCCCGCGTTGCGGAAACTCAGCATTTTTTGTTGTAGATTTTGCTGCATTTTTGTGAGCCGAAGTCAGGTGTGGATTTAACAGAAAGGGGAACATCTAAGTGTTTCCTTTATATTTACCATTTCTTTTCAAACCACTCCTGACTTTGGCTCAAAAAAACTGCAGCAAAATCTGCAACAAAAAACGCTGCGTTTCTGCAACGTTTAGCCGGACACTGTTAACCCTTACGTGTCCACCATGGAAGTGGCCACACCTCACATCCCCCATCTGCAGCCAGCTACAAAGAGTCTACCCCCCTTTTGGAGGCATTGTCACATCTCTCATTTGACACTTTTTTTCTTTTTCTTATTTGATTTGCCAGAGCATCTGTATGAAAAATCTTTAAATATAAATACTGGATCAGTATTGAAGAACAAGCCAAAAAAAAAAATATCTATCTCCTAGTACAGATTTAGCATGTGGATGAAGGGTGATACAAGAGTCTGTAAAAAAAAAAAAAAAAAAGATTCCTCTCTTTCTTGGTGGGTAGCATCGGGTATGAAATATACTATAATGGATAAACTTATTTAATTTTTTTTTTCCTTATGCACCTTCTGAAAATAAAAATTTACAATAAATACATAAATATTTTACATGTGGGGGCAGCATTATAGTAGTTATGCTATAAGAGACAGTATTATAGAAGTCATACTTTTGCATATGGGGCAGTATTATATTAGTTATATTATTGTACATGGAGCAGTATTATAGTAGGTATATTCTTGTACATAGGGAACAGTATTATTGCAGTTATATGCTTGTACATAGGGGACAGTATTAGCAGTTACGCTCTTGGCTGTGCTAAAAAAGGATTATGTTTAGTACTGCATAAAATGGCATACTGTCACGTATTATAGGTTAGGAGCCACTGATGACAGGGTATATCTTGGCAATTTACAGAAATCCATAGAATTGTTATATCCATTATCTTACCAATCTAAGAAAAGATCTGATGAATATGATGGATGTGCTGAGACGGTGAAACAGACGAACTCTCATGAAAATAAATGTTTCCTGCTGGAAAGCAAAGAAAGAATTTTTGATAAAAATGTAAGCATGTAGAATGAAAATGACAATGATTCAGGTTTTCATCATAACTTCAACTTTTTACACTGATACATAATCCATTTGGAATAATAAGATATATTAGTCAATGGAAACCTAAGAAATCTATCAGCAACTAAAACTGCAGTGTCAAGAAATGTAGTATATGCTATAATGAAAAGTAAAATAGTGGGTATACTGTAATTCCTCCTCTCAACCAGGAGCAGTACTGTAGACATTATAGTCTTATTTATAGGAGGCAGCATTGCAGTCCTCGCAGGAAGGGAAATAAGGACTTGTTGGCCATTCCCCTGCATTTACAAAACAGAATGAAAATCATACAGGGGTCACCTATGTCCTAAATACAGCCCCATTACATTAATTGTAGTAGAAGCTGGTCAGTAGATAGCGCCCCCACACACCCATTATGTGAATCCAAAACAAATGCATGAAAACAAAAACAATTGGTAGAACATTTCCCTCCACAAAGGACAAATTCCCAGTCTGGATTTGTCCTCAGGTAACATTAGTTACATAGCAACATTACAGATCCTCTAGGGGAAGCCACTGCCTTGCTCGTCCCGGGGTGCTGCATGGTTATTTTAATACAGAAGAAGGGAAGAGGACGCAGTAAATATTTTGTGACAGTTGTATAGCTCTTAATAATGATTGCATCATTCATTTTATTTAGATTGTTAACCCTTAAGAGGATGTACAAAAAAAATAATCGAGTGCAAAACCTCATCACAAACATCTCCCAGGAGCTCTGAACACTTCATACATTCCTGTGAAATTCAGCTGGTGAGTACATCCAATAAATAGCACAAGTAATAAGTAATCCTAATTTTTTTGGGAGCTGGACCCAGGTCTTGTTAAGAAATAAATCAGAGATCAAAGCCACCTTTGCAGTGTTAGGGAACAGCTTTAGAAGGGGGGAACTGGTTTTAATGGTTTATTGTTTGGTTGGTGTCATTAAGACAACTGTCTATATCAGGGGTAGGCAACCTTTTTTGTTCGGCGTGCTGATTTCGATTAAAATCAAAGTTGAGGTACTTGGAGGGCCGGTCAATAATTGTAAGTCTGACGACCCCTGCAAACGGTATTATGTCCCATAGCGGCCCCTGCACACAGTATTATGTCCTATAACAGCCCCTGCACACGGTATTATGTCCTATAATGTCCCCTGTACACGGTATTATGCCCCATAGCGGGCCCTGCACATGGTATTATGCCCCATAGCGGCCCCTGCACATGGTATTATGCCCCATAGCAGCCCCTGCACACGGTTTTATGTCACATAGCGGCCCCTGCACATGGTATTATGTCCTATAACGGCCCCTGCACACGGTATTATGCCCCATATCGGCCCCTGCACACGGTATTATTCCCAATAGCGTCCCTTCACACGGTATTATGTTCCATAGCGGCCCCTGCACACGGTATTATCCTCCATAGCGGCCCCTGCACATGGTATTATCCTCCATAGTGGCCCCTGCACACAGTATTATCCTCCATAGTGTCCCCTGCACACAGTATTATCCTCCATAGTGGCCCCTGCACACAGTATTATCCTCCATAGTGGCCCAAACACTCAGTATTATCCTCTATAGTGGCCCCTGCACACAGTATTATCCTCCATAGTGGCCCCTGCACACACAGTATTATCCTCCATAGTGGCCCCTGCACACACAGTATTATCCTCCATAGTGGCCCCTGCACACAGTACTATCCTCCATAGTGGCCCCTGCACACAGTATTATTCCCCATAGTGGCCCCTGCACACGGTATTATGCTCTATAGTGGCCCCTGCACACTGTATTATCCTTCATAGTGGTCCCTGCACACGGTATAATATTCTAACTTTTATAATATTCCAATTGTCACCACTCACTAGCTATTATTATCCTGTGGGGTCTCTTCAGACCCCAGAGTATAATTAGCGGAGGGCCAAGAGAGGTGACAAACATAAAAAGCAATGTTACTCACTTTTTCCTGCACTGCGCAGCCTCTCTGTTCTCTTTGGGCGCTTCTCCCTGACGTCAGCAACCGCTGATTGGGTCTCAGGGATCACGTCGCGTTACTATGCATAATGACGTCGGATGTGACCCCTGAGGCCCTGTCAGCGGTCTCTTATGTCAGGCAGAAGCGCCCAAAGAGAACAGAGTGGCTGCGGAGAGCTGGGAAGGTGAGTTAACATTGTTTTTTATGTTTGATCACCTCCCCGGGGGCTCCACTTATTATACTCTGGGGTCTGAAGAGACTCCACAATATAATAATAGCAGTTTCATTTCGGCCGTGTTTGGTCCGATCGAAACTGCTGGGTGAGGACTCCCGTGCCAGGGAAATAAGCCTCGCGTGCCACTCTTGGCACGCGTGCCGGGGGTTGCCGGTCTATATAATAACACAGGGTACAGTACATCATAAGGGGGCATTAAAGGGGTTTAAACGAATCCCCTATATACAGAATAGTGGATAAGCTGTAGATGGGTAAGGGTCTGACAGCTGGGACCCCCATCAAACACGAGAACCTCCATTTGAATGGAGCAATGGCCACACAGGTGCACTGCTGCTTCGTTCATCTCTATGGGATTACCAAAGACAGCTGAGTACAGTGCTTGGCTATTTATGACACATAGAAATAAATGAAGTGGCAGCACGGTTGCTCCATTCAGAGCGGGGATAAAAGACGCAATCATTTTCTTGACTGTGGGGGTCCTAATGGTCGACTTCTACCAGTCTACAATTTATCTACTATCTTGTGGATAGGGAAAAAGTTTGATTCATGGAGAAAAACAATCCCCTTTTAATAGAATGCGCGGTTGTGGGGACATCCTTCCCGTTCGGTGGATGCCATTTTCTAGCAGTTGTAATTTTTACTATAATTGTTTACAGCACAGTTCCCCAATATATTGTTTCACGCAGATTCATGGGTAGTTATGCTATTAAAGAAGTCCATGCAGAAGCATTTTTGAATAAGGTGTGACCCTATCTTTTTTTTTTCCAGTAGAGAGAGTGGGGGAGAGTTTAAGAATAGCAGAAATACTAATGAGATACCGCTCTACTCTCCTACAAGGGAATAAGGTACAAGGGACTACAACTAGCAAGGCATACTATCCCATCATAGCGAGATGTGATAGCAGAAACCAGCTTCATGGGACCCCACTGTGATTTTTGCTACAGGCCCCTTCTGTTCTGTTTACATCACTAGGTGGCTCCAAACCAAAGATTCACTATACATCCAGCCTATTATCACATTCACAGTCAATTGATATATATACCGTTTTTTAGGTTATGATGTAAATAATTTGTTTTGATATGCAACTACAACATGTAAGGCAGATTCACAGTGCTTCAATGAGGCAGGTGGTACTCGGTGGCTCATGATGGAGCTATGCATTGCTGATGACAAAAAAGCTTGGTTTATCAAGGGGGTTGAGTGCCTGACCCCAAAAAAGGGCTTTGGAGAAGGCAGTATGGAAAGCAATGGATTGAGCGAAGAAACCACCTTCAAGGAAGTCCGGATGGCAACAAACCGAGTGGTGGAACCACTTTTTGACATAAGATCTGGCTGCCAACCACATCTGGTTCAGGTACTGCGATCTGGCCAGACTACCCTAAGTCATAGCAATGCTAGTATGTAACAAATAAAAAAGTGGCATGTGGTTTTTCCTCTCAGTTAATGGGAATAAAGTTGTAGTATGTCTGGAAGGTTAGCACATGCACTCCTCTATGGCCACCTCCTGCCATGTCAAAAATTTAAATTTGTAAAAGCAATGCAACTGTACAAGCTGACCAGCTGTTCTGAGCAGTTTAGCAGCAGCCAGAGTCTGAACTCAACTGATGATTTTGCAGTGTGTGGCAAAGCCAAAGCCAGTGCAGGTAGCAGGAGAGCCGCTGTTAGCATCTGCAAGGAGCAGGGCTTTAACCACAGTAGAAGCACTGGAGAATTCCAGGATAGTAGAGGTGCAGGAGCAAGGAGCAAAATATCAAGGTGTGTGACACTCTGCCATCCCTTTGATATAGCATGCCACCAGAGATGGGTGCAGATGGTACGCTCATAAAGAATCTGTTTAGGTGATGGTCCATCTAGCATAACAAATGCATTCTCATACATACTAGCCCCCATAAATATACCAGCAATTATATGGGCTAAAGTGCATTTTTATCCCAAAAGAGCCATAACTCACTAAACGGTCCTTATATAGATATTTTTGGGGTCTCCATGCCAGGTAAAATAGCTGAACTTCCAATATTTTGCTTGGCACATGGATCAGGCTGTCAGCTTCTATAATAGACTTAAGTCCATATACATACCATTTTTAGACTATTTTACATAAAAAATGGTGTTCAATACAGTAATATACAAATGTGGATAACCAGTATATAGCACAATATTTATATACACTGACTGTTCACCATAAGAGTCCTGTATATTAGTTTATTGAACCCCATCCTTTTACATTAATGTAGCATGCACAGCTGGCATTTGGAGTCTGATCTGATATTTTCCATGCAGGCTTCCTCCTTCCGCCACAACCTATGATTGACAATTTCTTTACTGTAGTGAAAAGTCTGGTGATAGGATGAGGAAGCCTGCATCAAATATATCTGACTCGTTCTTACTGTGTCAGTTCACCAAACCTTTTTTTTTTTTCCAGGCTATTGGAAATTGTGTTTTGCTTAAGTGGCCACACTTTGTTTTCCTTTAAACAGGTTATTGAGCTTATTGAGTATACCAGATATATATTATATAACCAGACACAAATGTCATTCCTCTTTTGCTAAACATTACATGCAGTGACATTTGCCCTTCAATGTTGCTCCCCATAACCCAGCTCCATCTTGACCCCTCTTACCTGACTGCTGCCTCTGCTGACAAATATCACAATGTAGGAAAGGAGAAAGCACTAGAGAGGAATATCTGCAAACACCAGCACCAAGAGGATGAGCCTAGAGGGAGTTGTCGTCTGGTACATATTCTGGTCAGAATTGTAATCTGTTACTTGGAATGAATCTGAGATCTAATCCCTGATGTATCATAAAAGGAAAACTAAAAGCAACCCTGATGATTCACTACCTTCACCCACACTGGAGTGATATAACAAAACCATTCCTATATCAAAAATACAGACAGAGTAAGAACCAGGAAAAGGAAGGACATGGTCCAGCAGTCAGTATCAAGTCTGTGACAAGATCAGCATGCTGTTATCCTAAAATGCTCTGTGCTGCTGGGACCCTGCATTCAATATCAAAGCTCTAGAATCACAACTTTCACACCATTAAAAGTCATGACACATCTACTGTGTAATACAATGCAATGTCCTTAATAGAACAAAACCTTGCTCTGTTCTCTGCCTCTGCTCTTATCCTCACATCATGACTCTACTTCTAAACATTTTATCACATGAATGGACAGGTCACAGTCAGTATATCCTGAAATAATCTGTGCTAATTGTAATTCTCAATCTATGTCCTCCCACAAATGAGCACATTCATATCCTGGAATATTCTGCATATCTAGAAAACACTACAGGTATTACTGTGTTATATGAACGTAGCCTCACACATCCTCAAAATAACATTTTCCTTGTTACAAACTTACAAATAAACTCAAGTGAGCAGCATCAGAGGAAGAGTGTAAGTGATAGCATAAAAGAGAAGCATCACATGAAGAGAGTGAGTGATGGGATAAGAGAAGCAACACAGGTAGATTGTGAGCAGTGGGACAAGAGAAAAGCGTCACAGAAAAAGTGTAAGTTATAGAATAGGAGAGAAGCGTCGCAGAAAGAGCATGAGCAATGGGATAAAATAGAAGTTTCATGAGAAGTAAAATGATGGGATAAGCAGATCTTGTCCTAGAGAAAGAACCTCACCTGTGCAGCCATTACATCCTCAGATGTTGCTGCCTCTACATCAGGCATGTCAAACTCAGGGTACCCCGAGGGCCACATGAGTAACAAGAGGTTGTTGCGAGGGCCGCTCACAGCAGCTAATGTCACACACGTATTTTAACAGCAGTCATGAAAACAAGATATGAAGTAGTAATATGTAACAGCAACATATATTTGCAGTCCGCAACAGCAACTAATATATTTAACAAAAATACAGCAATTAAAAACTAAACATTTATTTGCTATCATTTTTTTCAATCATTTTTAGTGTTTTGTCCTGAGGCTTGACACCTCTTTGTGCTAACAATTGTTGGTATATCAGGCTGAAATGACAACGCAATGCCTACTTTGATCAAAGATGATAAGTGGTGATCAGTCAGCCTTGTTCTCTGAGAAGATTTTGTTAGTTTCATAAAAGAAAATAACTGTTCGCAAACAGTGGCGTAACTAGGAATGGCTGGGCCCCAAGGCGAACATTTGACATGGGGCCCCCCCAAGCCGCCGCCCCCAACCCCCCAAAGCCGCCGCCCCCAACCCCCCCCCCCCACACAAACCGCATTCCTGCGCACACTATTATGCCCCATAGTGGCCCCTGCACACTGTATTTTGTCCCATAGTGGCCCCTGCACACGGTATTATGCCCCATAGTGGCCCCTGCACACAGTAGTTTGCCCCATAGTGGCCCCAGCACACAGTAGTTTGCCCCATAGTGGCCCCAGCACACAGTAGTTTGCCCCATAGTGGCCCCAGCACACAGTAGTTTGCCCCATAGTGGCCCCAGCACACAGTAGTTTGCCCCATAGTGGCCCCTGCACACAGTAGTTTACCCCATAGTGGCCCCTGCACACAGTAGTTTGGCCCATAGTAAGCCCCTGCACACAGTAGTTTGCCCCATAGTAGCCCCTGCACACAGTAGTTTTCCCCCATAGTGGCCCCTGCACACAGTAGTTTGCCCCATAGTGGCCCCGACACACAGTAGTTTGCCCCATAGTGGCCCCTGCACACAGTAGTTTGGCCCATAGTAAGCCCCTGCACACAGTAGTTTGCCCCATAGTAGCCCCTGCACACAGTAGTTTGCCCCATAGTGGCCCCCTGCACACAGTAGTTTGCCCCATAGTGGCCCCTGCACACAGTATTATGCCCCATAGTGGACCACCCATGAACGATTATTATACTCTGGGGTCTTTTCAGACCCCAGAGTATAATGATCGGAGACCCAGGGGAGGATAGAAACATAGAAAACACTGCAACTTACCTCTTCGTCGCTCCGGTGCACTCCTGTGCGCTACTTCAGCCATCTTCAATGTCGGGCCGGATCTTGCGCGATCCAGGCCGGCGTCACGACGCATAATGACGTCGGCTGACGTCTGGGACGTCACCAAACAGGCCCGAAGCCTGCGGAGCGGCGGAGAGGTGAGTTACAGTGTTTTTTATGTTCGCATGTTAGAGACAAAGTTTGAGACTTTTGTGCGGGCCGCAGATATGCCTGTAAAGAGCCGCATGCGGCCCGCGGGACGCATGTTTGACATGCCTGCTCTACATAATATACCAACTGTAACATGCATCCCTGTCAATCCTGACACTCAGCTCCTCCCATAGTCGTCACGTCCTGACCCAATTATGCGGTGATGAATTATTACCATGTGTACCTGTGGTATTACACAGGACTGCAGCGGCTCCTTTCATGGCTACAGTCATTCATTTGCACTAATGATTGGTAGCACAACCCTCTTTATACAGGACAATGAGTTGCTGATCATGTGTATCTTTTAGACTGGGTTAATACAAGCGTTCTTTTTTTTCCAACATTTTATGGCATTTTAATGCAAAAAAAAGCATGCTAGGGACAGATGTTACAGGTTAGGGTATGTTCAGACTGCCATTATTGAATTCTGTTACTCTCATCTGTCAAAGGATCAGAGCAATGGACTTAAAGACCAACTGAATGACTGATGCAGATGTAGCAACCTCTATCTGCAAGTGTCTCTACTCACTGTAATGTTAAAAACATAATGGAATCCTTTTTCAAACAATAGAAGTGAACGGAGACGCACTAGTCATTCCATCAACGTTGTTCTCATCCTAGGATACGTGAGATCAAAGGAATTCAATGACGGCAGCCTGAACATATCATAAATTAACAGCATAATACGAAAAGCCCTACATATAGTAATGCAAAAGTTTTAAGTTTTATGTGGGAAAAAAAAGCTGCACATTAAAGAGGTTTGCCCAGACTTTTTTTTTTTTATGGCCTATCCTCAGGATATTTTATATCTATCTATCTATCGATAGGGGGACGAGATCCGGACCCATCATCTGTACGGAACTGCTTCTGGGTTGCTATACAGTGGATGGAGCGGTCTGCTTCTGGCTCCATATTGTGTACTGGACGGGCACCAGAAGAGGCTCCGTACAGATGATCGATCCAGGCTGGGTTTCGGCCTCCTATCGATCATATATTTTTGGCCTATCCTGAGGATAGGCCATAAAAAGAAAGCCCGGACAACCCCTTTCAGATTGAATACCCTTTGCAGAAGTCCGGCAAGTGATGGTATGGCCCCCATAACGCCCTGATCTGAACATCATCGAGCCTTGTCTGGATTTACATGAAGAGACAGAAGGATTTGAGCAAGTCTACATCCACAGAAGATCCTTGGTTATTTCTCCAAGAACAACCTCCTTACTAAGTTTCTTCATAAACTATGTGCAAGTGTACCTAGAAGAATTGATGCTGTTTTGAAGGTAAAGGGCGGTCACACCAAATATTGACGTGATTTAGATTTCTCTTTTTTTAATTCATAAACTATGAACACATCTATTTTTGAAAGCATTCTTACATTGCAGCATTTTTTCAACTGCGGCCTAAAACTTTTCCACATATTAAACACAATGTTACATTGTTACATATACCCGGCAACATCTGGCCGCAGCATTCACCATGAAAAGCGGAAAAATGCTTGGGTTTAAAAAGCCTAAAAGAAGTGGGGAGGAGGCTGGGCTAGTTGGCATTTCTGTTTTTTGCATTTCATTACTTTTTTTTTTTTTTTTTTGCAATAGGCAGGTTAAGCCCTAAGGCTGGAGGCTATGCGCTAAAGCTGGAGCTATATGGTGATTTTGGCTGCAACTGTTGCCCTACCAAAGATCACCATGTTGCTGCAAGTAGGAGAAATAAAGTCGGTGTGGCAAGCCAACCCCATTCACTAGCATTAATGCAGGGGCTGAAGGACGGTATGGCGACTTTCATTTGCACAAAAGGAGTAGGTTTGTAGCACTAACCTCAGGTTCCCAATAAGTGCCCTGAATATTGAGACATGTAAAAGGCCTTTAAGGCCTACAACATCTCTGTATACCAAGTTATCACTGTGTGTGTCTTACAGAGAACTGCAGGTAACATCTAATAATGTTCAGAGAACTAACACCAGGGCTGTGGAGTCAAAACCAGTTTTCAGTGGAGTCAGAAAAAAGTTACTGACTTCAAAATAAAACGATTCATTATTTTTAATTATATAATTATTGATATTGTATAATTAATTGGATGTATAGTTTGTTGCATTATCTACTTTCATAGGAATTCAGTTGGAGTCAGGCAGTGGGAAAAAAGAGGAGTTGAAATCAGAGGTTTGGCCTACCGACTCCACAGCCCTGTTTATCACCGTGCTATCTGTGGCATTACATAGACTGCTGGTAACCTCTACACATGAAGTTCAGTTTACCTGAGATTGTTTGACACGGGATGCTTAGGTACTCTGCTCAGCAATATACGATGGGGAATGTAGTGTCTATAAAAAGTGAAAAGTGTTGGTAATTGTCACATTGATGGAGCTGATGTGAGTGAATGAAATTGCATTGCCAGCCTGAGGATGCTGCGACTGCAACTTTCAGAAATAAACTTAAAGGGGTATTCCCATGAACATAACCATATCTATATTTGTAGATAATTAAAAGTTAAACATTTTTGCAAATATTAGTAGTTAAAAATTCTGCAGAGTTTTAAAGATTTCCTCTAACCATCTTAGTGGTGATAGACTGTTGTCTTGATATGTTGCCAATGGATACGACCACAAGTGCAGAAAATTTCTATGGTCTGGGACTTGTCAGGAACCCAGCCATGATTTTCTTATTGTAGCCAGGTTATCAGGCAGGGACACTACATGTATCAGAAGATATCCCGGCCACAATAAGCAAATCATAGCTGATTTTATGACTTTAGAAAGGTCCTGCATTTATGGTCTTATCCATTGGCAACTGATCAAGATAACAAGGCTGTGCCCACAAGATATTTAGAGAAAATCTTTAAAACTCTGCTAAATGTTTAATTACTTATATTTGCAAAAATGTTTAACTTTTAATTATCTACAAATTTAAAAATGGTTATGTTCGTGGGAATACCCCTTTAATATAGTCAACCAGCCCCCACAGCACAGGTAAAATTACCTGTGAGAACATGGGAGGAGCGATCTGGGGCTTGGGAGCTGGTTCCAATGATGTGACACAAGTGTCGGAACCAAGCCAGAACCCCCCAGAACCATTATAAAGAATTAGGGTCATTTTAACTCCATAGATACATCCCTTTACCTCTTGGCAAGGGCAGAGTGGAGGCTGTGTACCATGCGTACCTTAGTACGAACAAACATAATTTACATCCATGTCACGTGTAATTAAACATTGTAATAAATAAGAATTAAATCAAGGCAAGTAACAGTATATATAAGACAGGCACAAATATATACTTGTTCAGATTCACTGTATATAAACTGCAGGGCACCTAACATTTAGTATATGACAGATTCGGATTACGATCAGTTCCTCCAGTGGGTCCAGTGGATTTTCAAGTCATTTGTGATTTAAAGAGGAAGTGTCAATTCTTACATGTCGTATTTCACTGGAAAGTTTCTTGACTGCTGTTGCTATATCTAAGATGATTCTTCTTGACCTTTGCAGGGGATGTTGGGGAGATTTCCATAGCTTTGTGTAATCTCTAAGTCTGAGAACTGGACAGAATATTGGGGGTATTTTACTAATCTTGCCATTTTCAGGCGCAAAAGTGGCATATTTTTGGCGAAGAACAGTTTGCACCAAAAGTACACCAGTTTCTCCATTTTCTGACCTTTTAACCATATTAGAGAAAAGTGGACAGAGATCAAGGTGACAATTTGGTTGGACAGATTAACTATAAGTCATGCCAGAAAAGCAGAAGGAGCTATACCTTAAATCTATGCCTGTCCATGGCCATTGTAGATTTCAATTCTAGGAGGCCTTGTTGTGAACCAATGACAATAACAAGCATTTGTAATGCTCTTTTCTCAAGGGGACTCAAAGCGCAGGGGGTGTTGTGAAGTAGGGGAGTTAGTGGTTGCCATAGAGGCGCTCATCCCCAATACCCACAAGGGTCAGTTGTTTTATGGGAAGCCAATTTACCTATCAGTATATTTTTGACATGTGGGGGGAAACCGAAATACTCGGAGGAAACTCAGGCAAAATTGAGGAGAACATCCAGTTGCCCTTGGTTGGATTCGAATCAAAGACCCCAGCGCTGAGCCACCGTGCACCAGAATGAGACGCATCATCCTGACAGAAGTTAGCGTAGATTTCTGTTATCATTTGCACCAAACAGTGGCATAAAGGATAGTAAATGTGTCTTGCCTGTTGATTCCGTCCATCTTGAGAAAAGTGACTAGGGCAATGTAAAAACAACACTTGCAACTACAGTATTTGAGGCTGAAATCCAGTCCTCACATAATAATTTTCACTGCTGTTGGTTTGTTACAATGGCTTGTTACAGTGTAAGCAGTGTTTTGAAGAATACATCCAGAACTGACAGTTTGTTAAAGTGTATTGGTGAAAACGAAATCCATCAGGACAGGAAAGAGATTGGGGAGCAAAATTAAGAGGAATCCGAGGAGGATATCTGCCTCAAATTCCTCTTCATTTTTCACCACGTGAACATAGCTACATACTGTGACTGGCCCTATAACAGAAATTCACTGACTTTTATTGTATACAATAATTCTCTATTCCAGAGATGACAGTAATCCAGTGTGAGTTGCTGTGTTGTTGTAGGCTTACATATGGGATCCCTGTTTCCCTGATGGACAAATTAGGACAGTTTAGATATTCTCATAAGTGACATTGTCTGCAGTTTTGTATTAATAGTAATGTCATGTCTGTGGCTGCAGCTTTGGTTACTGCTGGGTGGCTCCTTCATTTTACAGGCAATTTCTCACCAAGTAAATGTCATTACAATCCTCACCAAATGACTACATGAAACTTGGGCATTCTGCCACCTGTCTGGCACTGCCGTGAAATCCAGGCTTGTCTGCGGTGTCCTCATAGAACACAGTGACTCAAAGGTTTTATGAAACAGGAGATTACTACGGTCTAGGGTGACCATATTGGCAGGGACACAGGATACACTTATGAAGGGATGTCCAGTATATAAGATGGACATGGAAAGCCAGATAAAGAGCAAGAAGGGACCACCGGAGAAACTACAGGGAGGGTGTCACATTGACAGTTGTCAGGGAAGGTGTCACCTGGACAGTAAGGTGAGAGTACAGGTATTGTGAAACACAAGGAAGACTGCAAGGGTGAACTACAGGAAAGACTGCAGGAGGAGAACAATTATGCAAGTAACAGAGCCTTATTTACAGCTCATGCTGCCTGAGGTGGAATATTAAACTGTTATTCTGTATATGCTATATATTAATAGCAGTGAATAGAGATCTGTCCACTCTTAGTTAAATCAGTTTCTGGTAAAGCTGGGTGACAAACAGTATGGCAACTATTAAAGGGGTTTTCCCATCTCAGGGTTTCCCCTTCTTTCCTATCTCCTCTCCCCTCCACTTCCTGGTTTTCAGAGCAGTCCAGCAGCATGCTTATACAGTATATGTAATAACAGAGGCACTGTATATGTGTCTCGTATAGAATAATGCTTCCCTATGTGCCCCATATAGTATAATCCTCTCCAATCTGCCCCAATATGTTTCCAATGTGCCCCAATGTAGTAAAATGCTCCCCATACAGCGTAATGTTTCCCCATATAATTAGAATGCTCTCCCATTTGTACCAATAAAAAAACCAAAAAACATCTTACCCCATACTGTTTGAGACAGCAGCAGCAAACTCCTTTTCCTCCTCTCTGTGCTCAGTGACCCAACACAGGCAATGTGATTCAGTGATGTCATTGCAATACCTGACATCTCCTGACTTCTGTAGGACACAGGCCTGTGACTTCTGTAGTATACAGCAGCCTGTGACTTACCAGAGCAAGTGACAGTGCAGGGAGGTTCTCTGCTCTGTCATTGCTTTCAACTGTATGCATACCTTGTAGACATGAACATAGTTGAAACTAGAACTACAACCTGCAGCTTGGTGCAGGGCCCCTTTTTCTTCCCTGATCCAGGGTGGGAACCTTGGTGCCCACACCTTAATCCAGCTTTGGATGTAGGGGAAACTAAGGACTGACATGTTGAAACTCAACATACCTGATCCTTTGCTCTCAAAGGAGATAAGCCACCAACAGAGGCACTCCGGGAATCAAAGTCTTGCATTTGGAATTTTGTACTAGATGAAAGATCCTCTTTAAGACTAAAAAACGCAACAAAATCTGCAACAAAAAAGCTGCATTTCCGCAACGTGGGGCCTCAGCCTAAAGAGGACTTGTCACCAGGTGTGAATAGCGCAAAGACATATAACATCTAATGATTGAGGTCACGCTGAGCATTTTAGTGTTTTGTTTATCCAAATCCGTTCAGCCATTTTAAAGATATAAGCCCTTTTATTGTTGATGAAGATTAGGTTATACTAGTCAAGTTGGTGTAAAACACTAGTTTCTCTGGAGATATAGTTTCTGGATGCTGTATATCATGCAGAGTTACTGCCCACTTGGCTAGGATATCCTAATTTGCATCAACACTAACAGGACTTATTTCTTTGGAATGGCTGAATGAAATTTAATAAAGCACCAAAATGCTCACATGACAGTGATGTATATTATTGGGCTTTACACCCCTAGCGACAGGTCCTCTAACTAAATTGTAAAAATGAATGTAAAAAACTTTGTAATAAATCTTATTAAAAAGTAATTGGTTACCTTATCCACTTAATAGGCTGCTTTCATCCTTCTTCCCTTTATTCAGACTCTTATCACTGAATTCACCCATATCCGCATCTGTATACAGCCTCACAGCTGCAGTATTGTATGTAGCATCCTACGGAGAGTACTACAAAATGTAAATATTAATTTGTGCTGTGTATAATGTGTTTCTAGTGCAGCCTGTACAGGGTTTGTATACAGTATATAGTTCTACTTTATTTGGGCTGTGCCTGGAGCAGAGACTCAATACAACCCAAGCAGTTAGTGCTGCATAGGAAGAGGATACCAGGGGTCTTCTGTAGCCCTTCAGAGAGTGAGCAGGGAGACTGAGCTACATCCCTCAATGGCCTACAGACTAACTAGCCACTTTAGACTGTGGGAGACCTATACAAGAGGAAAAAGTCACCCCTGTGTGTGCCAGCCTAATATCTAAGGAAAAGGGTTATATGGGCCTCAGAATAATGACCGTGCCTGCACCACCAGGGAAAACCGGGTAGCCTTTTAACAGACACCCTGGAGTGGGTATTGGCAAAGATTTGATGGGATTTTTTGTGTGTGAGAGAGAGAGGTGGAAAACAAACAGCCTTAGTAAGGAAAGTGCAGACTGCCGTCCAGGTGTGCCAAATGCCAGCTCAGCTCCGACTCACAGTGGTAAAATTGCAAGAAGTGTACCTCCATACTGAAGTTTTTTACTGTGAGCTACAATTTTGAACCATCATTGCCACTTCAACTTCCATCAGGCTCAGGAAAGCTGACTATAACTAGCATGTGTCCTGAGGGAAATACTTCCACCACCATCAAGCACACTGCAGGCCCCCTCAGCGCTGCACCAGCCCAGGAGGAGTGCTGGAGGAATTGGTTGAATAGCAACTGTGATAAATCGAGGTACTACTACTATTTTCTGCATGAGTGCGTCTTTCCAGCAGCCTCCTCTTCCCCCCCTCCCCATAGAATTCTGGGTCAGAAGTAACTCCAGGCTAAAATTGTTTATTTTATTTTTTTTTTTAAGGAGGCTGGGGAAGGTGAAATAAAAACCAGACTGTGTCCTCCGAGCAGAGTCCGGTCCTGCTGCTCGACTGTCCCTTCAATCAGTGATTGGCCTCAGTGGTCACGTGTGGTGGAGACTTCTGCCAGAAGAAAACAATGGAGCTTCAGGACCAGACCGCGCTCAGAGACACCGGAGCACTGGTGACAGGTGAGTACGTTATGAAAAGTTGTTTTATAATTGAATTTACGCTTTAAATCCAAGGATATTTTTGAGTATTTAACTTAAGGACAAAAGAAACTTGACAAAATTAGCAAAACCAAAAGTCCTTATCTAATCCTCCCATCCCTGGGAGGATGACAGCTTAGGACATTACATTGTAGAGAGTGCCTAGTCTATTATATTTATAGCTCATTACATTTATACTGTTCTTAATAAAGATTACTTTAATTATTCAGTCATTTGTTTGCATAAACCATTAAAGACAGGAACAAAGTACTCATTGTTTCATTAAGCCAGGATCCAAATTATTCCTCTGGCGGGAAACCTGTTTGAGAAGGCTCGGGCCGCACATGGCAAAAACGCTGCGTTTTACAGTCACAGCAAAGTGGATGGGATTCTAGCACCCCCACTTTGTGGAAAAATACACGCTGCAATTTCCAAAACCGTCACGGTTTTGGAAATCGCAGCATGTTAATTATACCTACCAAAATGCCAACGGTTTCCCTATAGGTATAGTGGAAGCAGAAAATCCGCTGAGGAAACCTCTACGGACTTTCTGTGAAAAGCGCTGCGGGAAAAACCGTATTGTGTTGCTGCCATGGTTTTTCCTACAGCGCTTTTCACAGAAAGTTTGCTGCAGGACGCTACGTGGGGCCTTAGCCTCAAGCCTCTAGTGCAGTGTTTGCCAATCTTTTTAGACTCAGGGCACTCCACCCCTGGAAAAAAAAAGAGTCCTCTTTGCACCCCAACCAAATAATTTTTACCAAAAGACAAAAAATGTCCTAAGGATGCAGATATTGTTACATGAAGAGACACAGTAATCTTTCCAATTAGATTGTTGTCTGCAAGGCACCCCTGTTGGGATCACTAGTCTAGTGTGTGAATACTGTTCTCATAGGAGTTATGGTGCTGCCTGTAGGCACACCATGCTAGCCTGAAAGATCAGTACAGAGGATTTGGAACTGTAATCATCATTTGTGTGAAAAAGAAGGGACCTAGAACCAGTAATTTTCCTTACATAATTATATTATCATGTCTTCGCTCTATCTGAAACTGAATCTCTCAAAGACTGAACTACTGCTATTTCCACCATCTAATAGATCTGTCCCTGATATCTCCATTGCAGTCTCCGGCCTTACCATAACTCCTAGGCAATATGCCCGCTGCCTCGGGATTCTGCTTGACTCAGACCTTTCTTTCACCCTCCATATCCAATCACTTTCACGCTCATGTCATCTCCACCTCAAAAATATCTCCAGAATACTCCCTTTCCTTACCAGAGATACACTAAAGACACTTATTGTTGCCCTGATTCACTCTCGCCTTGACTACTGTAGCTCCTTACTAATCGGTCTTCCTCTTACTAAATTCTCCCCTCTACAATCTATTCTGAATGCGGCGGCCAGGCTCATCTATCAGTCTAGACGCTATAGCGATGCCTCCGGTCTGTGCCAGTCACTACATTGGCAGCCTATTCAATACAGAATACAATATAAACTTATCACCCTCATCCACAAGGCTCTCCATAATGCTGCACCTCCCTACATTTCCTCCCTCATCTATGTCTATCACCCAACCTGTACTCTCCGTTCACTCAATGACCTAAGACTAACATCCTCTATTATCAGAACCTCCCACGCTCGTATACAAGACTCCTACCGAGTTGTACCACTTCTCTGGAATGCTCTATCCCGGACTATCAGATTAACCCCCAATTTCTACAGCTTCAAGTACAAACTAAAGACATATCTTTTCAGACAGGCCTATCACAACTCCTAATGTAAACCCTTCTGTAGTTAGAATCCCTAAAACGTACCCTCCTCTGTTCACGCTCCTGCATTACCTCACAGGATATGATGCCGTTTCAGACTAACTTTATATGTCCAGGCACCATCTGTACATTAACGAACACGACTGATGACGGCTCATACAGCTTTATATATGTGTAATGACAGTAACCTCTATTACAGAATTGTCTGCATAAGCCGCCCCTGCTACCTCTTGTGTCACCCCCTCTACCTCATAGATTCTAAGATCTTGTGAGCAGGGCGTTCAGTCCCATTGTGTGAATTGACTATTTCTTTGCAATGTATCTTTTTTGTCTGAACTTGAACCCTACAAATTGTAAAGTGCTGCGGAATATGTTGGCGCTATATAAATAAAATGTATTATTATTATCATTATATACCCAGCAACATCATGAACATGACTAAAGCCTAATGGGTCCTGATGTAAGATCTCAGCTTGGGCCTCTCTACACTACCTCGCCTCATGAGTCAGCTGTGCAATATCCATACACTTTAGCAGCATTTACATTTCCCTTTCCTCCACAACCTCTCTCAGAGAATCCCTCCCTGACTATATGCTGCAGACCAACTAATATTTTTGCCATGAAAGGCTGTCAGTAGTAGGCTATATATCAAAAACCTCACTCTAGCTTCCCCGAGGGCAGTGGTAATAAATTTACAGTGCACACATTGACAGTCATCAAAGGAAATCAGAAAGTTTCTCTAGCCCTAATGAGCCCTAATGATGAGGGTGACCTGTGGGCTCCCTTGGCTTCTGGGCCCAGTCAGCTGCAACCACTGCGACCCCTAGAGTTACACCAATGAACACCATTATATGAGGAAACTGCTTATGCTAAAATTCCCTAAAATTATTTGTATGTGCACCAAACATGAATAACAACCTCAGATGACACTTGCTTTAAGGTTACATACACACAGTCGTGTGCATGTAGCTGGCCTGCGATTGAATGGCACATGGATGACATTTGCACGCCAACCATGCCTCCATGGACACATTCATTGATCTCAGTGAGCCCAGGGCGCAAAACGGAAAGGTACACAGGTCCGTGAAAAAACGGGGACATAGAAATGAATGGATCACTGTGTTAGCCGTGAAAAACACGCCTAGCACACTGACAATAGACAAGGTCCTGTGCATGAGGCCCAGTATGGAGGTGAGCAGGTGTATGTGGGGAGTGTTACTACAGTACATATCAATAAAATATTGTAATAGTATTATGATAATATTTTTGTATGACCCTGTTCACACCATATTTGGTTTCCTGTAGATGGCCTGTAAGATGGCTCAACTTCTAGTTTTCATTGTCTAACAACAGTACCATTTGAACAAGATGTTGTGAACTTAGCCTTAAAGATGTTGCTTCATTCCTAAAAGAATTCCTTCTTCCCCTGTAGTGAAATGAATACTGTACATTGCATGGCGGCCATGTCACACATACCAGAGCCGTCACAGAAACACAGTGTTAAATCTAATGAACTGACACAAGACCCCTCTGGGATTTGGCAGACGCTTCTACTCTTAGCGCCGATTATCCAAGAACTCTAGGGAACTGTGTTAAGCAGTGCCGCTTTACTGACAGATGATATAAGCGGAGATGGTGATCCTCTCATCTTTATGTAGTGTATTATTGAACAAAAGACAGGGAAGAAATGCCCCTCTATGGGATGATGGACCCCATGAACCCCTTTCAATGCAATGTACTACGTCAAATTTGCAACCTGTAAAAGGCATTCAAGCTGGAGATCCAGAAGATGAAGACTGCTGCACTACGTAGTAAAGCAAAATAAAGCAGAAGTCAGAGCCATGAATATTGCTAAAATATCCCTACCTGTGTGAGCGCCACCTGTAGTGCTGATCGCTGCATTACCCCACAGATTAGTTAAAATTCAAGCTGACCCTTAGCAGGAGATATTGGAATTTCCCAGTCTCACTATGCACCTACTGACAGGTGTGTAGCACTACCACTCACTACTGGGCTCTGGACCCTCGGGTCCCCAAAGGTCCCTCTGCCACATAATATATACCACTACTCTAAATGGCACAAGGTAGGTACTGAGTCCATTACAAATTCTGCATTGGGACCCAGGAGCTTCAAGTTACACCTCTGCTTACTGAAACTCTTACATTTCTTAAAACCAAGGCTTTGACACAAGACTGGGGTGATTGTGACTCTGTAGTCCTCTTCTTATGTCATTTTATCTTAATTCTGTAACTTATGAAGAGAACATCAAAATTACAGCATATCACAGAAATTACATGTCGATATGAAGCACCAACTTCATTAAGAAAGCTTCTCAGCTTATGTTCTCATGACAACACTTCCTGTCTCTTTTAGGTCAGTGTTCCTTATAGCAATTCAGATCTGAGATTTCTATCAGTGGTAGATAAGGCTGCATTCACATTTGCACTGCAGTCTCTGTCGTAGTGTCTACCTGAAAATCGGCGGAGGAAAGTCCGGCATGGTGGACTTTTTCCTCCACCAGTCTCAGTTTTAAAAGAATGTACACCTGACCAGAACAACAGAGAGGCAGCGCTAACCTAGCATAAGTAAAACCTGGCTTATGACTGGAATCTATGAAGCTATGTTCCCATGGAAACAATACCATAAGAGCAGGAAGTGTTGCATGGGGACGTCGGTGAACTAGTTATGATAACTCTACAAAGTACTATAAAGTTCACCTTCTGGTAGAATTCTTCAGGGTGACCCTGATGGCTCTACAGTTCCAGGTTTGGCTTGCTCAGTTGTTTTCTTGCTGTTTTATGTTTATACAGCCTTGATCCCTGGTGAAATATAAGCAGTTTATATCAATATTTGGAGACCTGCATCCTGACATGTATCATGTCCCCCTGTGGCACCCAGGGAGTATAATGTCCCTTTTTAGCCCCTTCAGTATAATGTCCCCCATTGTGTCCCCACATTATAATGTCCCCTCAACGTGGCTTACAATGATTCTCAACATGAAGCAGCTATGACACTTAGTAGCACTGCAGTCCTACTGTTCTGAGCATTGGTAGGACTGTCAGCTCATCCATTGCCACCATATTTTAAAGGGGACACTCTCTTTAAATGTCTAAATAAATTACTTTTGACTTATCCTCCAAGTACAAAGCTTGTTTCTATTTCCCAGTGTATTTAGCCGCAGAATGACAGGGTGCGTTGACAAAGTGAAAAATACTTTTATATAAAAACCATATGCGGTTTTTAAAAAGACATGCTTTTTTTAATATAAAAATGCATGCGTTTTTTGGCAAAAACACACCTTGTGAACCCAGCTTCACAGTCTGTCTCAGAATTGAGGCTACCTTCATACATTGTTCCATAGGGGAAAAAAAACACGCCATAAAAAGAAACCCTTAGGCTAAGGCCCCACGTTGTGGAAAAGCTGCTTTTTTATTGCAGATTTTGATGCAGTTTTTAGAGCCAAAGCCAGGTGTGGACTGAGCAGAAGGGAGAAATAGAAGTGTTCTCTTTGTATTTCCCATTCCCTTGTAGACACTCCCGGGTTTAGCTCAAAAAACCGCAGTAAAATCTGCAACAACAAAAAAACTGTGTTTCTGCAACGTGGGGCCTCAGCCTTAAGGCTATGGCCCCACGTTGTGGAAATGCAGCGCTTTTTGGTGCAGATTTTGTTGCGGTTTTTAGAGCCAAAGCCAACAATGGCTACAAAAGGAATGGGAAATATATAGGAAGTTCTTATACTTCTACCTTCTGCTCAATCCACTCCTGGCTTTGGCTCAAAAAACCGCAACAAAATCTGCAACAAAAAAAGCTGCTTTTCTGCAAAGTGAGGCCGTAGCCTAAAGGGGTTATCCAGTTTCAGCAACTAGATGTTATTTTTTGTGTAATAAAAAGTTCTACAATATTGCAGTATACTTTCTCTATCAATTCCTTATGGTTTTCTAGAGCTCTGCTTGCTGATATTCAATGTTTACTTCCAGTGGATAGAAATCAGTCCATGGTTGAGTGATGGACACACAGGTGCACGGCTCGTTACAGTCAACACAGAAATCAGAGTTATGTCCTGTAACGAGCTGTGCACCTGTGCGTCCGTCACTCAACCATGGACTGATTTCTATCCACTGGAAGTAAACAATGACAGCAAGCAGAGATCTAGAAAACCAGGAGGAATTAATACAGAAAGTATATTGGAAAACTGTAGAACTTTTCATTACACAAACAATAACATTTATTTGCTGAAACTGGGCACCCCCTTTAAAGAAACATCAAATAACCAAATAATCTCCAGCCAAGACCAAGCACTATGACTTTATTACTTAATATGTTGATATTTTCTACAATAAGGCTAGATTCAAACGACCGAGGTGCAAAACGGCCATGAAAAACATCCATTTTTTATGGACGTCTTGTACCCAAGGGATACCCATTTTCACAGATCCCTCATACATTTCAGAATAACGGTCATGTGATTGGCCCCATTCTCAAACATTTAAATTAATGCTGCTGCGTGATGTCAGTTAAAAAAAAAAAAAAAAAAAAATGGACGTCACATGGCCAGTATTCATTGACATGTGAATGTAGCCTTACACAATCATGATCTTAGCCACAAATTATCCAAGCACTGGTATATGATCCAAGGACAGAAAATGTGTATGTTTGCTCAATTTTATTGTCATTATTTTAGTATAGTGTGTGTTTTAGGCTAAGGCCCCCACATAGCGGGCCGCAGCAAAAAACCGTGACGGAAATGCATCAGGTTTTTTTTTTCGCAGCGCTTTCACAGAAAGTCCGTAGAGTTTTCCTCTGCGGACTTTCTGCTTCAATTATACCTATAGGGAAACTGCTGCCGTTTTCGTTGGCATAATTGACATGCTGTGATTTCCAAAAACGCGTGGGTTTTGGAAACTACTGCATTTTCTGCAATGTGTGGATGGGATTCGCTACTTTGCAGGGACTGTAAAACACCATGTGGGGCCCTGGCCTTACAGAGCATTGTGTTATCTTCTTGCAGTAAAAGCAACAGTTTATGTTTTACACAAAACAAATATTGAATATGAACTATAGACAAGGCTTTGTGGCATACCATAGCAAAGATTGTAAGGTGTGATGAGCATGTCTGTTTTATTGTGGCATCTGGCTATCCAACATTATCAGAACCCTGAATGGTAGATCTAGGTATGTACAAAATGATACAGGGCTGATATAGGGGTCACTCTATAAGGGGGCATTCTCACAGTTTGACAGCCGCATATGGCTGTCAATGATCATATGATTATACTGTATAATGGTGTGATCATTGGCAGCTACATGCACCTTTACTAAGTACATTTGCTGTTTAGGATTCTACTAAAGGCAAGTTACATACTAAATCTGGTATTAATCTACATGTGTAATGATATGCAGCTATGTGCCCGGCCTCCTGCCTCATACTCACCGTATTTTAATTGCTGTAAAAGCGTCTTATTCACATGCCATAGATTCTCTTCCCTAGAGAAAAGCAAATAAGAATAGAAATTAGCACATAGAAAACTTAACATTTCTAAAAAGCATTGAAGATATTAAAGGAGAGTAACCACAAAAAGAATCCTAGTTGAAGGCATAGCCATAAAGTGCAGCATTTGCAATGCAGTTGATGCAGTCGAGTTAATGATGTGGCTGAAAACAGGTGTAGCCCTATTTGGGGGGGGGGGGGTATGGAGTATTATCCCTCCCGCAACAGACTCTGGCGCTGACCTGTGTGTATAATGGGACCTGAAGCCTTCGCTGAAGGGAAGAGTGGGAACATATATGAAATATATCAGTGCCTCCACCCAGGATAGAGCCTCTGTATTACAGGGAGGATCTCTTCCTGGGACTTACCCATGAAATACAGTTAGTAGCCTTAACAAGGATCACTGTACTAATCTCACAGTCTGAAGAATACATACAGATACCACATAAGGTTATAACAGTAGCTTTATAAGAATCAACAGGGTAATAATACATACATAAAATATACTCAGAACACAGCAATACTACAACAACCAGCAAGTCCTCAACCGTCTTAGGTTATATACCCGGGTATATATATAGATATATAGCAAGAGTCCAGTGCACAATACCTCCAGGCAACAGAAGAGATGCAGGGGCCCCTGTGGATGACTGTGGATCCTCGGATTCTTCCAGGAGATGACAGACAGCCGATCAGGAGATGATGATGATGATGGTGAGATTCTTCACAGGCAGCAAACAGGGCGACGGTGACGGCAGTAGATGCAGGCCTGACTACCCTAACACTGAGTCCTTAACCTTCCAGCTAAACTACTAGTGCCACCGGGCCTCTAACTAGCTAGTTGGCCTTCGGAAGCCTAACCTATCACTGCCCTGAACTATATATATATATATGGATCCCTAACTACGGTTACTAGCTAGGTCCTGTGAGTATATAGGGGGTAACACATACCTAACTATATACTGTGAAGTAAAGAGGAACAAGTGGCTCTTAGACTCCCCCAGACATAACATGTCTGTCTCAGCAGCTCTGCTCACATCTCTCCCCCCAGCAGCTCTGCCTCACATGTGTCTGACTCACTGTATTTACAAAACAAAACTTGTACTGAATGCCTTGGGTCTCTGAAGCCAAACTGCAGGGGCAAAGAAGCCAGATACATTATATACTAGTAGAAATGGCAGTTCCCTACACAGGTGTTAGGCCTTATTCACACACTGCATGCAAAGGTGCATGTAGATTTTCATTGTTTTAAAAGAACAGAAACACATACTCTACTGTGGTCTATTTTGCAGATCACGGCATCCATTATAGTCTGTCGGTCTATCACCCTTTGTGGTGGTGTGCCAGTTTATACATTTGCTGTAATAGCTTGCCACTTTTCTATTATGAGAATTGGGTTTTGTCAAAACGAAGTCCCCTATTTATACATATGTGGTGCCAGAAGGTTAATTAGATACTTGCTGTATCTAAGAGCATTGATACTTTACTGTAAATAGAGCATGCATGGTATCTTTGCCATTAAGTTTCAGGAAGTGGGACAGTGACCACAGTTGTGACTTTGTCCTTGCACAATATCCTTTGTGTTACATCACAGAAAGTGGGGCATCTGGGGAATGCATGGTATCTTTTTGATTATGTTTCAAGAAGTGAGGAAAATCCAGTGTTATGATTCTAAACTTGTACATTATTCACTGTAATACCCACAGGAAGTGAGGCAGGGTCCAGCATGATGATCTTGTATTTGTACATTATTCGTGTATTACACACAAGAACTGGGGCAACTTTTAAGGCTGAAGCTCCATATTGCGGAAATGCAGATTTTTTTGTTGCAGATTTTGCTGTGTTTTTTGAGCCAAAGCCAGGAGTGGATTGAGCAGAAGGGAGAAGTGGAAGTACTTCCTATCTATTTCCCATTCCTTTTGTAGCCATTCATTACTTGGACTCAAAATACGGCATCAAAAAAGCTGCGTTTCCCCAGCATGGGGCCTCACCCTAATACAGGAAGTGGGTCAATGTGCAGTGCTGTGACTTTGAAGGTATACAATATCCTTTGTGTTACATCACAGGAAGCGGGGATTCTTTAAATACATGAAATAGAGCAATACATTTATTTGCCATTTATGTGAATCTCTTTGTTTAAAGAGGACCTTTCATGTCCTCATGTATATGCTGTTTTACATACCGCTAGAAAGCCGACAGTGCACTGAATTCAGCGCACTGCCGGCTTTCCCGGTATGTGCCCCGGGGCTGCAGATATCGGTCGTAGTTTCACTGTTCACCGTCAGAAGGCCGTTCCTGACAGTCTAGCTGCTATGTGAGGAACGCCCTCCCTGACAGTTCTCGTTCATAGACTTGTACTGGGGGGGCATTCCTCACAGCTCAGCGTCATCGCTGGGCTGTAAGGAACACACCCTCTGACAGTACAGCGCTATGGGCAAGTACAGTGATGACGCCGAACTGTGAAACCGTGAAAATAAGACCACTAATATCTCCAGCCCCGGGGCACATACCGGGAAAGTCGGCAGCGCGCTGTCGGCTTTCTAACAGTATGTAAAACAGCATATACATGAGGACGTGAAAGGTCCTCTTTAAGCCATATACTTACCTGTTTTCTAGATATTATTATTTAAAAATCACAGACAGAACACTGGAAGTCGCATACTTGTAGGGTTTTGATCACAAGCAGCTGCCTCTACATTGCAATGGACCCCGAAAAGCAAAAATGTTTAATAAATAAAGCGCAGGGCAGACAAAGACCACAAAAGGCGCAAGTAATTTAATAAATGTGCCCATAGAATGCTTGCCCATAGAACAGAGATTTACTGGAAGGAGGGGTCGATACACAGGGGAACCAGACAAAGGGCAAAAATTAAACTATGTGAAGTAACAGGCTGAAAACTATATTGACCACCTAGAAATTCATGGACATAAGATCTGAATGACAAAGTTTGTGGGACATTTGCAGCCACTAGAAACAAGTAATTAGAGGGTTAATACAGTCATTTAAATATTGTCCTAGAAACATGTCAGCGTCTCCTACATGAGATCATTCCAATTTAATAGGATTTCATGTGGAGCTTATGAGATGGACAGGGGAAGACTGACCATATGGGCACTGCGATGGACCACAGCCAAAAGAGATTACAGCCTATGAGTCAAATGTATTGAAGTTTAGGGTCTATATAAAACAAAGCAAAAGATTAAATATGCTAAAAGTTAATGAGACTCAAGTGTATTACAGCTCTGAGAGACGATGAGGGGCACATGATCCTTAATCCCCAGAACCATTTCAAACCACCCCTGCTAATAAGATTCCTTCACAGAAGGACAACAGTGCCATTTTAGGCCAAATGATCATATGAATAATTTGGACCTCACGTAACTGTGCCCCCTGCATGTTTGTAACAGGGTCACAGCCCAATTATTTCCACACAGCAACCAGACCCCTCAGGTTTCCCTCAGAAGTTCTCAGTATTTACTATTGATATAAATAAATCATTTGTACAATGTTTCAATGGAGCCAAAGAGGTGAGGTTGACCTGTATCAGTAGTTTCCTGGTTCTTTAGATGTTCTGAAACTATGACTCACTGCATACCAAGGCAGCCCCAGGCTTCATGGAACGCCGAGAGTTGTTGTTTTGCAACAGGCTGAAGAGCTTGCTATCTACTGTAGGGAACTGCCATTTCTACTAGTATATAATGTATCTGGCTTCTTTGCCCCTGCAGTTTGGCTTCACAGACCCCAGGCATTTAGTGCAAGTTTTGTTTTGTAAATACAGTGAGTCAGACACATGTGAGGCAGAGCTGCTGGGGGGAGAGATGTGAGCAGAGCTGCTGAGACAGACATGTTATGTCTGGGGGAGTCTAAGAGCCACTTGTTCCTCTTTACTTCACAGTATATAGTTAGGTATGTGTTACCCCCTATATACTCACAGGACCTAGCTAGTAACCGTAGTTAGGGATCCATATATATATATATAGTTCAGGGCAGTGATAGGTTAGGCTTCCGAAGGCCAACTAGCTAGTTAGAGGCCCGGTGGCACTGGTAGTTTAGCTGGCAGGTTAAGGACTCAGTGTTAGGGTAGTCAGGCCTGCATCTACTGCCGTCACCGTCGCCCTGTTTGCTGCCTGTGAAGAATCTCACCATCATCATCATCATCTCCTGATCGGCTGTCTGTCATCTGGAAGAATCCGAGGATCCACAGTCATCCACAGGGGCCCCTGCATCTCTTCTGTTGCCTGGAGGTATTGTGCACTGGACTCTTGCTATATATCTATATATATACCCGGGTATATAACCTAAGACGGTTGAGGACTTGCTGGTTGTTGTAGTATTGCTGTGTTCTGAGTATATTTTATGTATGTATTATTACCCTGTTGATTCTTATAAAGCTACTGTTATAACCTTATGTGGTATCTGTATGTATTCTTCAGACTGTGAGATTAGTACAGTGATCCTTGTTAAGGCTACTAACTGTACTTCATGGGTAATTCCCAGGAAGAGACCCCCCTGTAATACAGAGGCTCTATCCTGGGTGGAGGCACTGATATATTTCATATATGTTCCCACTCTTCCCTTCAGCGAAGGCTTCAGGTCCCATTATACACACAGGTCAGCGCCAGAGTCTGTTGCGGGAGGGATAATACTCATACCCCCCCCAAATAGGGCTACACTACATTTAGAAATCAGAAGATCTTTTAGACTCCACCTGTGACCTCTTCACTTTCATGTGAATCTTGTATCTAATGACACACCTTATGTATTTCACTTGTATGCTATCAGCCAGTGAGGCCGGTTGCACACGACTGTGTGTGCTTACTGCCGGCTGTGAATGAAAGGCACAGGCAGCACATGAATTTCATCCACATGCTGCCCATGCACCGACTGTGCTTATGCAGCCCCATTCATTCAATGAATAGGAGCCACGGAAGCAGAGCCGCAAAATCGGACAGAAATAGGACCTGTTCCATATTTTGCAGCCCGCACTCGGGACCATGTAATTCACGGTCATGTGTACGAACCCATAGAAATTAATGGGTCAGTGTGCTATCCGAGAAAAACCCAGATAGCACACTTAACACTTCACACGGTCGTCTGCAAGGGGCTTTACCCAGAGGTTTTCAGTTTAATGGTTATTACCATACAGGTGAAATGCATAGTAACATGTGCTACTCATTATTACAATTTAATGCTACATGCAGTTCTTCAGAAAAAAAAAAAAGCGCTGTGTAAACCCATCCTTAGGCTCCTTGCAGACGACCGTGAGCGAGATCAGTGTGCTATCCGTGTTTTTGCCAGATAGCACACTGATCCATTCATTTCTATGGGCACATGCACAAACGTGATTTCCACTGATCAGTGAGTGGGCCGTAAGTATGTGCCGCAAAATATAGAACAGGTCCTATTCTGTTCAGTGTTTGCGGAACGGACTCATCCATAGAAGACTAAAAACCAAGGACAGTACACTGATGTACTCCGTGTGTCAGTGTGCCGCGCGTTTTCACGGCCAAGCTAGGGACATCATTAGATGTCACCTGTGTTTTGTTTTTTTTTGTGGATCTGCACACTAGGATCACACACAGATCGCACACTGTCCGTTTTTGCGGACACACAGCACAGATGCTGAAGACACTGATTACTAGTTTGCGGACCACAAAATACACACGGTCGTCTGCAACCGGCCTTAGTATATAGTCCCACGTTTGGTTGCAGATTTTGCTGCGTTTTTTTTTTTTTTTTTTTTAAGCTAAAGGCTAAGGACCCACATAGCGAGGCGCAGCGAAAAGGTGGATTTTTTTCTGCTTCAATTATACTTATACGGAAACTGCCGGCATTTCCGTAGGTATAATTAACATGCTGCAATTTCCAAAACCCCCGCAGTTTTGGAAATCGCAGTGTGTCCCATCCACTTTGCATGGACTGTAAAACACAATGGTTTCTGCCGCGGCGTTTACACCACCTGAGGACCCAGCCAAAGCCAGGAATTTAACAGAAAGGAGAAGTATAATTGCTTCCTATATATTTCCCATTCCTTTTGAAGCCACTATTGGCGTTGGCCAAAAATGCAGCAAAATCTGCAACAAAAACAGCTTTTCCATGGACCGTCTTTGGCTGCTGCAGAAAAAAAGCTGCATTTAACAGTACCAGCAGAGTGAATGAGATTTCATTAATCTTATCCATACATTGTGGAAAAGCTGTGTCTTCAAAAACACCTGCATTTTTTCAAGCATTTTCCCTATATATTAAATAAGAAAAGAAAAAAAAAATTATAAAAACACAGCAAAAAAATGAAAGATGCTGCAGGAATAAAAGTAGTGCTTTTTCACAGTGTTTTGCTACATGGGGCAAAAGCTGCTTGTGAACTGGCGCCTGTGAAAGAACGGCATAGGCGGCGCAGCGTTTCCGTAGGTATAATTGATATGCTGCGATTTTCAAAACTGCAACGGTTTTGGAAATCGCAGCGTGTCCACTGTGCGTATTTGTCCACAAGGTGTGGCTGGGATTTTCTAGAATCCCATCTTGCAGTGACGATAAAACTGTTTTTTTTCTATGGCATTTCTGCCCTTAGGCTGTATTTACACTGCAATTTTTGCTGAAGAACCACATCCACTTTTTAAATGCAGTAATACATGTGCATCTCAATAAATTAGAATATCTTTGAAACCTTCATTCATTTCAGTAATTCAGTAATACAATTCATAATCAGCGTCTTCCATGATTGTGTGTCCTACTGAACCAGACTGAGGGACCATTTAAAGGCTTAGGAAACCTTGGCAGGTGACATTAAATTTACAATACTGAACTTTTTTACAATATTCAAATTTTCTTAGATTTGGGTTTTCATTACCTGTAATCCATAATCAACATTTACAGAAATAAAACACTTGAAATAGAACACTCTGTGTAAGGAATCTAGAAAATATAGGAGGTCACTTTTTTAATTTAATTACTGAAAGAAATAAACGTTTCAAAGATATTCTAATTTATTGAGATGCACCTGTACTTAGCATGTTACAAAGCATTTCACCTTTGGTGTATTGGTGGTTAGTAAACAAGTGACATGTCTAGAATTACTTAATTAGAGAATGCAGCATGTGAATCCAGTCTTAGGCTAAGGCTCAACGGTGCGGAAAAGCTGTATTGTGCTGCAGATTTTGCTGCAGATTTTTGAGTCAAAGCCAGGTGTGGATCGAGCAGAAGAAAGAAGTATAAGAGCTCCCTTTTATATTTCCCATTCATTTTGTAGTCATGTTTGGCTCAAAAAAATGCAGCAAAGTCTGAAACAAAAAGGCAGCTATTCCGTAAGATGCGCTCTTAGCCTTACAGGGTGTTCATTAGGAATAAATTATTGAAATTTTACTAATCTTTATAGTAGTTGCAAAATATCATTTATAGGAGCCACTTCCTCCATGCCATGTTTTATGCTAGATTCACACTAGAGTCAGTTGTCCATTGTTCTGGTCTGTTAGGCGGACTTCTAAAAATGGTGGTTACATACAGAGCCTGACAGACACCATTGACTAGAATGGTGTTTGCTGCGTGTCCTTTGTCTTTAAACTGAAAGCGGTGGACAAAAAAGTTGTGCGTGCAGGACATTTTCATCAGCCAAATTCAGGGGACTCCAATGCAAATGTCAACGTAACCTTAGGCTTCATGCACGCAAAGGGTGCTTTGTCAGTGTGCTACCTGTTTTCTTAACGGCTTGCAGACTGACTCATTATTTTGTTATAGGACCATATACACGACCATGTATTGCAACAGGTCTGTGTATGGGGATGTGAGCCTGAACGCACAATTCAGGACAGGTTCTATTGCTGTCCAATTTACGGCCCAGGCTCATTAATGAAATGTATGAATCCGAGGATATCATCCATGTGCATTTGTGTGAATGTAGCCTTATGTGCTGGAATGCACTGGGATGTCACTCCGAATGTCATTTGACTGCAATCCACTGCAAAATCGGCCCCAACTGGGATGCACACTTCATCGTGTGCATGGGGTCTAAGGCTATGTTCAAATCTGCGAGGGAGTCTCTGTTGGAGACTCCATCACAGAGTCCACCAAAAATCAGTGTAGGGAAAAAGTCCTGCATGGAGGACTTTTTCCTCTGCCAATGTCAATTTAAAAGTGATAGACCCTATTATAGTCAATGGTATCCACCGGGCTTTGTGTGTAACCGCTGTTTTAGCGATTCACCTTTCTGTTGTTCAGGTCCCCTGACGAACTGAAATAATGGAGAGCCAGCGTTAGTGTGAACCTAGCTTAAGGGATTCATGGCTGCAACATTTTGCATGGTAACAGCCATTAAGGTTGGTTCAACACGAACACTGTAAATAACGGAAGTATTCGTTGAGCGTGCGCTCAGAGAAAAACTGTCGATTTACATCAGTGTTCAGTTTGTTTTGACTTCTATCTGTCAGTTTTTTCTATCAAATGGCACCAGTTTTCATTAGTTTTTCCCATCAGTTAAAAAAAAACAAAAAACCTGGGGGTTCCTATTAATCAACCATGGAAAAACAGACTGAACACTGATGGCTCAGTTTTTTTTTTACTAACCCATTGCTTCATTTATGAAGGATTTGCACATTTTTTTCATGCTGAAATGCTGCTCTTGCCACTTTTGCTTATTGGCGAGAAAAGGCGGTGTGGCCTAAATGATGATCCTTTTTACGCTGCATTTATGACTTGCGCCTTTTTTAAGGCACAAATGCAATCCAGTCCATGGGCAGCGTAAAAGAGACCATCAGGCTAGAATGCATTAGAAAGTGGCGATTGGGCAATTTTTCAACACTTGCGCTTTTTCGCACAAAAAAGGTGCAAAGTGCACATAGCCAAAAAGGGTGCATCTAAACTAACACGTGCACAATATTTACTAAGGAGGTGTGCCTACATCAGAAATAAGCACCACAGTAAAACTAGTCTAACAAAAGACACAGCTGCGAAAAGTATGGCCAAAAAAGGGGCAGATGATAAATAATAAGAATGTTGCAGCTTTCTCGACATGGAGATTGAGTGCCTGTAAAAAAAAAAAAATAATGATACACTGACACTAGGTTCACACAAGTCTTTCCGTTATTTTGGTCCATCAGGCTTGCAGGACTTTTGTGGCCAGCGACTTCAACTCCAATGCATATATGAACCCAGCCTGATAAACATATTCAATTGCATGTGTTCGTGTTGAATGTGAGACCTGTCACATAATGTTACTGCCTTTATATGTCACACTCCTTACCAGTGGCGTAACTAAAGTCTTGTGGGCCCCAGTGCAAACTTTTGTCATTGCGCCGACGCGCCCCGGTATTTTTTTTATTTTTAGTCACCTCCCCTGGGCTGGCATCTATTGCAAAGAGGCTCGGCGATGTCAATTATACCTACAGAAAGTTACCTATAGAATAGTTTCCAGATAGTTATAATAAGGACAGAAAGTTCACAGAGGAAAACTCTGAGAAAATAGAATGAAAAATGATGCAGAAAAAAAAACACAATGCGTTTCTTTCTGCAGTGTTTTTTTGCTGCGTTTCTCTTCGTGGGGCCTAGCCTATGGGAACATTTCTCATTGCATTCAAAGGCTGAAAACCCATTCTGACCTAATACTTCTCATAGCTGAGGGTTTGTTACACTTGTATCCAGAATAGGCGATTCTCTGTAGTAGTTTTGGATTGGGATGCCTAGGGCCCAGTAAATTAATTCTGGGGGTACAATATACAACTACGTGCAAAAATTACCTGACACTAATTCCTAAAATGTCTCCAACATAAAAGTATTTTCCAGTAGTAGCTTGCTGCTTAGCCCTTGCCTTTGATTGTTTCTATCCTGGGGCTCTGTCCATAGCCTGCTGCCTGGTTCTTGCCTTAACCCTGCTGTTCTGTTCGGTTCTACTATATACATATAATGTTCAGGTCAGTTTTGACCGGGCCTATTAAAGTCTGGATTTTTAACTATAATTTAAGTGTTTTATTTGAATTTCTTTTGCATTATTATACTGTATATGAACATGGTTGTTCATAAACAAATGAAAAATGAAATCAAAAACTTAATTTTTATTTTTTTTGTGTCAAAAAATGTTACATTGCCTTATTGCATTATTCATGCATATTGCACATTTACACAAAAAAAAAAAAAAATCTTTATAAAACTGTAAACTATAACTAATAACATCAAACTGTATGTAAATATATTTTTTTAAAAAAAAAAAACAAACAAAAAATAAAAAGTCTAGTTTTTTCTATATAAAACTACTGTTGTATCCTCAGTAAAATAAAACATACTATAAACGTCTCTCTTACTGAGGATACCTTGCGGCAGTTCTGGCTTTTTTTTTTCTAACAGTACCCAGCATGGTCATTTTTCTTTTCAGCAACATCTGCCCCAGTTGGTGTGATGTGGAAAAAATTGTCACATGTAACATTTCGTCCTTTGAGTCCATGTGTCAAATCCAAAAGTACTCACATACCTTGATTTTTTTCAGCTCTTTCTCCAGGGTTTTTTCCTATGTATACCTGAGTGTTTACAGCGTATGAACTTTTGCTGTCACAAAAACTGAACTATATAGACCAAAATGAGATTATAACTCCTTTATTTTTTTTTAAAAAATGGCTGGAGATTAGTATAAAAGGCTATTTTTGACCGAACAGTACAAGTGTAAAAAAAGACGTGGCGCAAAAAGTAAACAAAAAATAAATAAATAAAAACTGCTATTAGTAAGAACCCCTAAAATGAGGAAAAGTCAATGAACCATAAGTTTCAGAACCGCATAATGAATATTTTAAAAAATATCAAATTTCAAATTCGGTCATTTTTGACCGAACAGAACAGCAGGGTTAAACTAGGGCTCTCTTAGCTCTGTGAGCCAGGGATATGTTCCCACACAGCAGCAGGCCTCAGGCAGCAGCAAGATGGTTGGTTATTGGGGCCCCTGCATGTGATTGAGAAGATGGGGCACTAATGGAGGAAGGATACTGGTTGACCTGACTCTGCACTTAGATATCATCTCAGCCACCCAGTGTGTCTACAGTATATAAATATAAATAAACTCGGTAGTTTCTTAATTAATTTGTGTAGTGTATTATACTAACACATAGCCTGGATGAGATGCTGTACGATGAGTATCTGTATATACAGTGTGAGTACAGTAAGTATTCTGTGCCATGCCACTGGCTCAGGGGCTTATTGGGGGGATTCACGTGTGAGCCAGTTTGAACCTGCTATGTAGCATCAGCTACCTAATAGTAAAATATGTAATTTGTGACATGTTAGATGCACCCTGCATACACATGTACAGATTTCTCAACTGCAGTCTTCATCTCATGCACATCGCTATGTAGCCGTAGTATGGCGCTCACAGACTTCCACTCTGCACTCTGCGTGTTTTCTGATTACATACAGAGTTTTTATCTGTCTGATGCTGTATATGGATATAAAGACTGATAAGGGATCAGGATTTCCTGCTGTGTGGGCAGCCATCTATGCTGGGCTCACAGATAACATATTACTAGCTCTAAAACCCCTGAGGACTCCATTTACATAGTGAAACATGCTGGGGGAGCTTTTGTGTTCAGACTTTAGTAATCATCAGAACACCACGATGGAATAGACGGGCTACCGGCTATAAAATAGGAGATCTATTAATCGGCCTATCCCAGAGGAAATAAACAATGGGAGTCAAATGACTGAATAAAGAAGGTTAATGTTAATACTCCTTGTAATAAGAAGGGTGGTTTCTGGGCTTTTAAATCATGATGTCTTAATAATAATAATAATAATAATAATAGTCCCACAATGGGGAAATTCAGTGTGTTACAGCAGCAAAGATAAGATAAGCAGATACAAATACAAATACAACATGTACAGGAATGTTCCAAGGTAAGAGGCATTACAATAATAGCAGACAGACAGATAGGACGTAGCAGAGGTGGGGGGGGGAGATTTAACAGGCAGAGAGATATTTCAGTTCTCTGTGTGTAATGATCTCCGCTTAGGTCGGTGTTGGTTGTACAGCCTAACCGCGGTGGGGAGGAAAGACTTCCGATAGCGCTCCTTCTCACACCTAGGGTGGAGCAGTCGGTCACTGACAGTACTGCCCAGCGCGATCACAGTCTCATGCATGGGATGGGACTTCTTCTTCTGCATGGAGCTCACCACGGACAGTATCCTTCTGTCACCTGCACTGGGTCCAGTGGGCTCCCCAGGACAGAGCTGGCCTTTCTAATCAGCTTGTCAAGTTTATTTCTGTCCCTGGTTGATATACTGCTCCCCCAGCAGGCCACTCCAAAGAAGATGGCTGATGCCACTACCGAGTTGAAGAAAGTTCTAAGAAGTGCCCCCCCGGATTTCAAAGGCTCTCAGTTTCCTAAGCAGGTAGAGCCTGCTGTGGCCCTTCCTGTACAGGGCCTCCATATGATCTGCCCAGTCCAGCTTATTATTAAGGAGCAAACCCAGGTACTTATAGGTGTTCACAATCTCGATGCCCGTCCCCAGGATGTCCACTGGTTTAGGAGGGCTTCTGCCTTTGCGGAAGTCCACCACCATCTCCTTGGTCTTCCCCGCGTTAATCTTCAGGTGGTTCCGCTTGCCCCAGTCCACAAAATCCTGGTTCAGTTCTCTGTACTCCCTGTCATCATCGTCTGTGATGAGACCCACTATTGCAGAGTCGTCAGAATACTTCTGTAGGTAGCAGCTGGATGAGTTGCACCTAAAATCTGCAGTGTACAGTGTGAAGAGGAAAAGGGCGAGAACCGTACCCTGAGGTGCCCCCGTATTACAGATCACGGTACCTGACACACAGTCTTGGGCTCTCACGTATTGAGGTCGATTTGTGAGGTAGTCTAGGATCCAGTTGGAGAGGTGGTGGTCCACTCCAGCAAGGCCCAGCTTGTCCCTCAATAACCTGCGCTGTATGGTGTTAAAAGCACTGGAGAAGTCAAAGAACATTATTCTCACTGTGTTCCCTGGTTTCTCCAGGTGAGACAGAGCCCTGTGCAGAAGGTGGATGATGGCATCATCTACCCCAATGCCCGGCCGATAAGCAAACTGGAGGGGGTCCATAGCGGGGCTCACTAGAGGGCGGAGATGTGTGAGAACCAATCTCTCCAAGATCTTCATCAGGTGGGATGTCAGTGCTACAGGTCTGTAGTCGTTGAGGTCCATAGGGTGGGGTTTCTTTGGAACTGGTACCACACAAGAAGATTTCCATAATTCAGGGACTATTTCCTGCCTCAGGCTCATATTATACATATATGTAATTATACCACACAGCTGGTCCCCACAAGTCTTAATTAGCCTTGCACTGATGTCATCTGGCCCTGCGGCTTTCCTCGCCTTGATCTTTTTCATCTCCTTCCTCACCTGGGCCCGTGTGAAGGTCAGACTGTGGCCAGATAAAGACGGATTTCTGGATTTACTGGTCTGTTGGGAAGTGGCCGCATGGGGAGAAGTCATTGTGGTGGGGGAAGCTGAAGGACATACTGGGGCGAGAGGAGCTGGTGTGTGATCAAATCTGTGTGTGTGAATAAATACTTTTGATGTAAATGGGATTCTTTGTGTCAGATATTTAACTTTCTCTAGACTTCAAACTAGGCTTGAGATTTTTGACACAGCTAACAAGAGACTCAAGAGTTAATAATATGCACAGTGGGCCACATTTATTAACCACTTCCATACCACCCATAGACTATATATGTCCAGAAAGTGGTTGCCTTGTTCTGCAAGGACGTACCGGTACGTCCAAGCAGAATTCAGCAGCTGCACAAAATCGTGCAGCTGCTGAAACGGGGTGACGGCTGTAACTTCAGCCGGAGCTACTAGAGAGAAGACAGGGAAGGTTTATTACCTTCCCTGCCATCCCGATCACTTTGTATACAGCACTCAATGAGCACTATATACAGCGCTATGGGTGCCGCCGTCTTGCGGCTCCCCTCTGACCTGGTAGTTGCGTGATCCACCGGGATCAGCGTGTGTTAGAGCTGCTGGGTCCTACAGTACCCAGATCATCTCTATAGTTATGTGTAAGTAACGTGCAGGAGGCTGCATTCCTCCTGCAACTGGGGCTAAATGTACCAGCCCCAGGTACAGGGGAAATCAGCCTCCCCAACAAACAAAAAAAGTGATCAGATGTCCCCTAAGGTCTATTATGACCTTATGGGGACACAATGTAAAAAAAAAAAAAAATGTAAATAGAATTAAAAAAATAAATAAAATAATACACCAATACAACGCCCTCCAGGTGTTAGCCCCACCCCCGATAACACCATAAAAAATAAAAATTACCGTAATGGAGAGGAAAAACTATTTTAGGCTGAAGCCCCACGTTGCAGAAATGCAGCTTTGTTGCAGATTTTGCTGCGGTTTTTTGTGCTAAAGCCAGGAGTGGATTGAGAAGAAGGTAGAAGTATAAGAGCTTCCTATATATTTCCCATTCTTTTTGTAGCCATTTTTTACTTTGATTCAAAAAACCGCAGCAAAATCTGCAACAAAAACAGCTGCGTTTCCGCAACGTGGGGCCTTAGCCTTATAAAGTTTTTTAGTAGCAATTTGTGTTATTAAATTTAAAAAAAAGTGAAAAACAGACACGTTTTCCCTCCTTTTGTTTATATTTTCCTGGATATAAAAAAAAAAAAAAAAATTAAAACACATGCAAAAATAAAGACATAAAAATAAAGCCCTTTGTGTCAATGAAAAAAGACGCAGAAATTAGTTGAATAACGCAAATGATAAAAATGTTATAGCCCTCCAAAACAGCACACACAGAAAACTTGAAACTGTGCCTGGTCTGGAAGGGGGGTAAAGCATCTGGTATGGAAGTGGTTAAGCTACTTGCACCTATTTTTGGCGTTAGTTGTGCCTTTTTGTGGTCTTTTTCTGCCCTGCGCTTCATTTATGTGTTGCATAGTTGTGTCACAGAAGAAGCTTGAGAGTAGATTATATGGGATAATCAGCATTTACTTCTTAGAACATGAGGTAAACAGCATCAAAACGTTAACACAGCAAAACTTGAAAGTAAAAAGGACCTTTTACAATAGAGAGATAAAAAGCAAGGTACAGCAAGTCTCACATAGCATACCATTACACTCTATTCAGCATATAACACTAATAACATCGCCATCTACTGTCAGATAGATGTAAACTTCTGCACACAAATAAGTCTATCTGTTGCATATATATATGTATATAGTATATACCAACACCCTTTCTCAACAGTAAGAACTTATTCAGTTAAATATAATCTCTTCATCAGTCTCTGGTGTCTTTCAGCACTCAACGCCTTTGTGAAAATATCTGCTGTCATATCTTCAGTTGGGCAGTATTCTAAATTCAGAATTCCTTGTTCCTGATGATCCCGTAAGAAATGAAACTTCACATCAATGTGTTTAGTTCTGGGATTAACTCTTTCCATCTGAGCAAGAACAAGACATCCTTGATTGTCTTCATGTAACGTTGTTGGTCCTAACTGTTGTTGTCCTAAGTCTCTTAGTAGTTGTCTTAACCAAAGAACTTCTCGACTCGCATGAGCGGCGGCTACATATTCTGCTTCTGTAGACGATAGTGTTACTATAGATTGTTTTTTACTAGTCCAACTAATTGGTCCGCCCGAGAGTAAGAAAAGATAGCCACTGGTAGATTTTCTATCCATTGGATCTCCAGCCCAGTCTGCATCAACATATCCAGTTAAAACGCATTCATCACTTGCAGGTAGTTTCAGTTTAACGTTGCTAGTTCCTTTCAGATAACGTATTACTCTCTTTACAGCTTTCCAATCCATTTCATTGGGGTTTGACACTTTTCTGCTCAAAATTCCTACTGCTGCTGCAATGTCTGGCCTTGTAACAGTCGCTAAATATAGTAATTTTCCCATTGCTTTTCTGTATAGCTCATTATCTGGTAACATATTTTGTTCACTTTTAATTTCCTTCAGATAATTAGTTTCCATTGGAGACTTTACTGCTTTCGCATCTTTCAGTCCAAATGTTTCTATTATATCTTTGATCATGTGATTTTGGTTAAGTTGGAAACTCCCATCTTCTTCTCTTTCTATCTGTATCCCTAGGTAATGCTTCACATTTCCCAGATCTTTGATCTCAAAGTGTTGATCCAAAATTTTCCGTATTTCAGCTTCATCCCTTTCTCTTTCAAAACAAACTAAAATATCATCAACATATATCAGTACATAGATCCATCTGTCATCTAGTTTCTTTGTGTATAGACAGGGATCCGCTTTGCTTCTTAGAAAATGTTCATTTATGAGCACTTCAGTGATTTTATCATTCCACGCTTTAGCGGCTTGTTTTAAACCGTATATACTTTTCTGTAGCTTACAAACCATGTTTGGTTTCTCTTTATCTTTGAATCCTGGAGGTTGTTCCATGTAAATTTCTTCTGTTAAATCTCCATTCAGAAATGCTGTCTTTACATCCAGATGTTTCAATTCCATTCCTTTAGTAGCTGCAACCGCAAGCAAAGTTCTGATTGTAGTATGCTTGACAACCGGAGCAAATGTTTCATCATAGTCTTCTCCGTATTTTTGAGAATAACCTTTAGCTACGAGTCTTGCTCGGTATTGTTCAGCGGTGCCATCTGTTTGGTATTTAACTTTAAAAACCCATTTACATCCTATAGCTTTTCTCCCTTTTGGTAATTCTGTCAGTGTCCATGTCTTTGAATCATGCATGGATTTCATTTCTGTTTCTGTAGCCTTTATCCACTTATTGGCCTCTTCTTCTGAAAGTTGAGATATATCCTCCCAAGATGTAGGTTCATATACTTTATTTGTACTTGCCTTGTATGAAAGACGTACAGGTGGTTTTCCTTTGTTTTCTCTCATTGAACGTCTTGGTTCTGTGTCTGTCTGTAGTTCTATCTCTTCACTTTCAGTATTTTGAACTTTATCAATTTCAACTTCTTTTTCATCAGATGTTCCTGCTCTTATATCACTGTTGTCTCTCTCATTTCTCATTTCCAGTGATGTCATAATGTTATCATTTAGATCTTCAATGAATGTTACACTGTTACTCACCGTAACTCTGTCTTTTTTAGGATCTAGGATTCTGTATCCTTTGCAGTTGTCACTATATCCAACAAATATTCATTCTATGGCTCTGTTTTGAAGTTTGGAGCGTTTCTCTTCTGGAACAAAAACAAAAGCTTTGCAACCAAAAACTCTTAAATGATTCACACTTGGTTTCTTACCATGCCACAGTTCATATGGGTTTTTTTTTCAGTTTTCTTGAAAAAAGTCTATTTTGCAGATAAGTAGCTGTCATTGCTGCTTCACCCCAGTATTTCTCTGGTAGTTTGGAATCTGTTAGCATGCATCTTATCATTTCAGTCAGAGTTCTGTTTTTCCTTTCTGCTACGCCATTTTGTTCAGGTGTGTATGGAACAGTTTTGTGATGCTCTATTCCATTCTGTCTTAAATAGTTCTCTATTTGGTGTCCTGTGAATTCACCTCCATTATCACTTCTAATGATGATTGGCTTCCTCTGAAACTTATTATACGACTTTGACACGTATTCTTCTAATTTACTGAAAACTTCACTTTTGTTCTTTATTAAGTACGTGACTGTGTATCTTGAGTAGTCATCTATAAAAGTCACCATATATCTATTACCTCCTGATGTGGTTACTTTCATGGGTCCACATACATCAGTATGCACCAAGTCAAGTGGTTTTGTGCCTTTTGTTTCACTCTCTTTAGGTATACACATTCTTGTAGCTTTAGATTTTATACAACATTCACATCTTACAATAATTGAGCAATCAGATATCAACAGATCTTTTGTCAAATTTTTGTTCTGTAATGCCATGATACTCTCAGGATGTCTGTGTGTCCTAAGCGTCTATGCCACATGTGAATACAATTCTTGTGATCATGTGTACATAACTTCATCTGTTCCTTTAATGTGTCTAGATGATATAATTGTTCACCTGCTTTTACATTTATTATTATCTTGTCTCCTGCTAGGATTGTACATTCATCATCTTTGAATTTTACAGTAAGTCCTTTAGCTGTTAGACGTTTTACAGATAATAGTCCTCCATCTAGTCCTGGAACATATAACACATCCTTTACTAGTATCTTTGAATTATGCCCAAATTTATCAGAATAGATTAGCATTCCTTGTCCAGTACCTTCCGCGGTTATTTTGCTCCCATCTGCAAGGTAAATAGCTTCCTTCTTATTTAGATCAAGTTCAGTAAAGAAGCTCTTATTACTTGTCATGTGACTTGTTGCTCCTGAGTCAATATACCAACTCATTGATAACCTTTTATCGGTTACTTTAAATGTACCATTCCAGTGATCTGCATGTGGGTTAGATATTGTGCTTTTCACCTTCTGTTTACTTTCTTTATGGTATAACTTCTGTTGTGCTTTCCATATAGTACAGTCTTTCTTTCAATGTCCCTTTTTCTTGCATCTGAAACATTCTCTTGTTTCTGTTTTATAGGTCCTCTTATCTGTAATTTTAAGAGCATTTACACTGTCCTTTTCTGTGGAATCATTTGTTTGTTCTTTCCTTCTCTGATATTCATCTATGAGTCGTGTTTTTATAAACTCTAGTGTAATGTCTGCTTCAGGTCTTGTTTCTAGTGCATTTATCAAAGCAGTGTATGAATCCGGCAAGCTACACAATAATATTGCTGCTACATGACTTTCTTTAATATCTTCACCAACTGATCTCAGCTGTGTTATCACTTCCATCATGGAGTTTATGTGCTCCTGCATGTCTTCCTGTGCACTTAATCTCATCTTGTAAAGTTTCCTTAACAGAAACAATTTGTGATTTAAGCTGGATCTTTCATGTAACTTTCTCAATGCTTCCCACATTCCCTTTGCTGTATTCTCATTCCTTATGTGGATTAACTGATCATCTTCCACTAATAAGCTGATAGTAGCTCTTGCTTGTCTGTTTTTCTTATCCCATGTCTCATTATTATCATTGGGTCTATCTGTAGTGATTACATCCCATAAATCATCTTTAGACAATAACATCTCCACTTTGAACTTCCATAACTGATAGTTCTCATTGTTCAGCTTAGCTACTGTAAGTCTGAGTTCTGAATTGCTGGTCATTTTAACTTGTCTTACTTGTTTGGAGAAAATTGTTCTGAAGAATCCTTTTGCATTCACTGGGTCTTTTTGTCTTCTATGCCTGGGCCCATAACCTGTTGCATAGTTGTGTCACAGAAGAAGCTTGAGAGTAGATTATATGGGATAATCAGCATTTACTTCTTAGAACATGAGGTAAACAGCATCAAAACGTTAACACAGCAAAACTTGAAAGTAAAAAGGACCTTTTACAATAGAGAGATAAAAGCAAGGTACAGCAAGTCTCACATAGCATACCATTACACTCTATTCAGCATATAACACTAATAACATCGCCATCTACTGTCAGATAGATGTAAACTTCTGCACACAAATAAGTCTATCTGTTGCATATATATATGTATATAGTATATACCAACATTATGAAGTATTTGTGCCTTTCTTTTCACAGATGTTATGCTGCCCCCACCACTTTTGCTTTTTGTAAAACTAGTCTAAGGGTAGTCTGCAGAGTTTTCCTCTGCGGACTTTCTGTCCCTATCATACCTATACGGAAAACACCAGAGTTTCCGTAGGTATAATTGACATCCTGCGATTTACAAAAATGCAATGCTTTTTGAAATTTCTGCAATGTGTGGATGGAATTAGCCAGAATCCCATCCACTTTGCAGGTACTGTAAAATGCTGTCTCCGTCGCGGCCAAATCGCAACGTGGCGCCCCGCCCTAAAAATTAAAGCGCACCTACAAAAATATGGTCAAAAAAGGGGCAGATGATAAATAATCCCCATTTTGTAAATGGTGTTAATGGAAGAATACAGGTGACCCTCTGCAGATAGGGAATATTAATTGTGGGTGATGACTGCGCTTTACGGCGCTATTTTACATCTGCGTTTTCACTTGCGCTAATGCATGCATGCATGTGTTCAAACCACACTTTTTTTTGCATTTTTTATCAGTGATAGCCATTTTCATTGGTATAGGAAAAACAGCATATGTAATAGCAGCCTTACAAACAGGCTAAGCAATGGTTAATCATCATATTAACTGTGTGCCAAATAAATGTGATATTTCTTCTCACACCCCACCCTGATGGACAGCGCTAATGACATCACACCTCATCCACAGCTGGAGCCTCCCAGCCACACAGCGCATCCCCCCACATTACTGACATACTTTACCAGGGAGTGCTTTTGCTATAATGTAAATGAATGTGGCACAGTGTTTACATCTAGCAGATCAGCAATGTGTGTATTTTTACAATGCATAGAAAATGTTAACATAGTTATCTGCATTATCAGACACCAGTAAGCCACCACCCCATCCTTATCAGCCAGTGGTTGATGGATACTGAATTCGTAGGATGCACCATCACAGATGTGAGACTAGGGAGTGATGTCTGAATCTGAACTCAACTCTTGGATCTGGAGGGTTGAAACTCTATCTTTCTGCCCCATTAACCACATTTGCAGCTCTGCAGGACAGGGATATATATAAAAAAGTCCATAGAGAACGTTAGTAGTGGTGTGAGAATATTGCGAGTGACGCTATAATAATATGAGTGACTACAAAGAGCAGACCCAGCAATACCATTGAAATCAACTGAGAGTTATTTAGACACAAGTCCCTTTTCCATTGTATGCTACTGAATCGCCTTAGCTCACTTTGACACGCTTTGGCAAAAACGTACCAGAAAGTACCTAGTACCAGTTCCTTTTTTTTAATACCTGTTTCAGACTAGGTACCAAGTTAGCCAAAGCACCACTAGAAGTAGGGGTGTAACTATGAGGATCTGAACCCTACAGCAGAGTTTTGAAGTCCCCCCCCCACCCCCCATTCCCATTGAGCATGAACAATACTGTTAACATCCATACAACATGCTAAGCCTTACTTACATTATGCTGGAGAGGCTTTGATCATTACACAGGTGCAACAATACTGCCAAATCTGTCTCTGATTCCCATTTTTCTGACAGGAGACAAGAATACCAGCAATATACCAAAACTGGAGGTCACCTTTAATATGGCAAGAAATTATTTTGTGCTTTCTCCATTCTTTTGTCTGATTAAGGCCAGATGATGGGCCCCTGTGACACTGAGGGCCCCCGCTATGGCCGTAACTATACAGTCAAGGCCAAAAGTTTTGAGACTGATACAAATATTAATTTTTACAAAGTCTACTGCTTCAGTTTTTCTAATGGCAATTTCATATACTCCAGAATGTTATAAAGAGTGATCAGCATAACAGCAATTACTTGCAAAGTCAATATTTGCCTAGAAAATGAACTTTATCCCCCAAAACACATTTCAACATCATTGCAGCCCTGCCTTAAAAGGACCACCTAACATCGTTTCAGTGATTGCTCCATTAACACAGGTGTGGGTGTTGACGAGGACAGGGCTGGAGATCAATCTGTCATGATTAAGTAAGAATGACACCACTGGACACTTTAAAAGGAGGCTGGTGCTTGCCATCATTGTTTCTCTTCTGTTAACCATGGTTATCTCTAAAGAAACACGTGCAGTCATCATTGCACTGCACAAAAATGGCCTAACTGGGAAGAGTATTGCAGCTAGAAAGATTGCACCTCAGTCAACAATCTATCGCATCATCAAGAACTTCAAGGAGAGAGGTTCCATTGGTGCCAAAAAGGCTCCAGGGCGCCCAAGAAAGACCAGCAAGCAGCAGGACCGTCTCTTAAAAGTGTTTCAGCTGCGGGATCGGGCTACCAGCAGTGCAGAGCTTGCTGAGGAATGGCAGCAGGCAGGTGTGAGTGCATCTGCACGCACTGTGAGGCGGAGACTCTTGGAGCAAGGCCTGGTCTCAAGGAGGGCAGCAAAGAAGCCACTTCTCCCCAGAAAAAACATCAGGGACAGACTGATATTCTGCAAAAGGTACAGGGAGTGGACTGCTGAGGACTGTGGTAAAGTCATTTTCTCTGATGAATCCCCTTTTCGATTGTTTGGAACATCTGGAAAACAGCTTATTCGGAGAAGAAGAGGTGAGCGCTACCACCAGTACTTGTCTCATGCCAACTGTAAAGCATCCTGAAACAATTCATGTGTGGGGTTGCTTCTCAGCCAAGGGAATCGGCTCTCTCACAGTCTTGCCTAAAAACACAGCCATGAATAAAGAATGGTACCAGAATGTCCTCCAAGAGCAACTTCTCCCAACCGTCCAAGAGCAGTTTGGCGCTCAACAATGCCTTTTCCAGCATGATGGAGCACCTTGCCATAAAGCAAAGGTGATAACTAAATGGCTCAGGGAACAAAACATAGAGATTTTGGGTCCATGGCCTGGAAACTCCCCAGATCTTAATCCCATTGAGAACTTGTGGTCAATCATCAAGAGACGGGTGGACAAACAAAAACCAACAAATTCAGACAAAATTAAAGCATTGATTCTGCAAGAATGGACTGCTATCAGTCAGGATTTGGTCCATAAGTTGATTGAGAGCATGCCAGGGAGAATTGCAGAGGTCCTGAAGAAGAAGGGTCAACACTGCAAATATTGACTTGCTGCATTAACTCATTCTAACTGTCAATATAAGCTTCTGTTACTCATAATATGAATGCAATTATATTTCTGTATGTGATAAAAACATCTGACAAACACACATAAAAACCAGAGGGCAGCAGATCATGTGAAAATATAATATTTGTGTCATTCTCAAAACTTTTGGCCATGACTGTAGATGACAACCCGCTACAAGAAGAGGGTACATTCTAAAGTGGAAAACAAACTACAGAGTAGCCAAACCAAGTTGAGTCAGGTTGAACCTGTCGAGACACTACCACACAGTGAAATAAGGGCTTACGTGAACCAGCATGTAGGGTTCCCCATTGATAATTGCCTTCCCAGTCCACTAGCTGGGTAATGGGTAATGATAACACAGAAGGGGTTATCCAGACTCCAAACTGGTTGTGTATGTTTGTGAGTTGGCAACAGCTATACCTTTATTTCTATTCTTATTTATGCTTAGAAATCTGAAATTATCTGCAAACAAAACTGAAAAAAAAGACTTTGATCTGATGCTATCGCAGTACAGATTTACTCCATATATTAACTGTGATCCCAAGGTCACCTGCACCAGGAGCCTCTAATAACATAACCGAGGAAAACCCCGTGGTACTTACTATGTCTGGTATCTAAATCCGTTATTCAACCACTATGTTGGTGATATTTACTGGGTAACAACCATTACAGAACACAAAGCTTGGCATCCAGCTTTCTATAGATCCTGAAAGGTGTATATCTCTTTACTGGTATATTTGTCCTACAACCTCAGCTCTGCCTGGGCATTTTATGTAATTTTGGCATTTTAATCATGAACTGGGTACTTTGTCATTATATTTTCCATTCACAGAAACAAATGTTAGGTATGATACAGTAAATATTGCAGCCTGGACTGTTAGGCTGAGGTCCCACGTTGCGAAAACGCAGCTTTTTTTGTTGAACATTTTGCTGCGGTTGTTTGACAGTCAGGAGTGGATTCAGCAGAAGGTAGTAGTAGTAGAAGAACTTCCTATATAGTTCCCATTCCTTTTGTAGCCATTATTGGCATTGGCTCCATAAACCGCAGCAATCTGCATCAACAGTCCAGACTGCAGTATTTACCGTATCATCCCTAACATTTGCTTCTGTGAAAAAAACGCTGTGTTTTACAGTACCTGCAAAGTGGATGGGATTCTGGATAATCCCATCCACACATTGCACAAAAAAAATCTGCAGCAGAAATGCTGCGATTTCAAAAACACTTGTATTTTTGTAAATCGCAGCATGTCAATTATACCTACGGAAACACTGGTGTTTTCCGTACAGTTATAAGAGAGGCAGAAAATACGCAGACTCTGCGGACTTTCTGTGAAAAATGCTGTGGAAGAAAACGCCATGTGTTTCTGCCACTGTCTTTTCCGCAGCATTTTTTGCAGTGATTCGCTCTGTGTGGCTTTAGCCTTAGACTAGAATAACATCGGCATTATTTTGTCACATTACCTGCTGCCACAAGATGCCTAATAATGGATAATAATATCATCATTGTGTGCATGATACTAAACCTGATCACAAGAGTTACTGTCTTTTTGGAAAAAAAAAAATTCCTATGGTATGGATGGTCTTACAGTCAGAGACATTCTCCATTAGAAAACCATTCTGATGTTTACAGATAGTTTGCTGCATCCTGCCGTTTAACAAGCGGCACCATGATGGTGGACAATCCCTCCTACCAAATCCTTGATTCTATCTTAAGCTTCAATAGAAAGACAAAAACAACAACGCCGAGCGGCACATAGCGTAATATTTCGTCACATAAAGAGACGTGCTGGAAAAAAGGAGATAAAGCCAAGTGACTAGAGAGTAGAGGTCTGGATGTGTCCACTAATTCAGGTATATAGTTGGGATGGAGCAAGGGTCAGTTAAGAGTGTTTAATTGACAGGGTCTGGTGTTGGCCAGTGCCCCTTCAATAGAAAAGCTCACACTGCTCGTAAGAAAAGACCCTAGTGTGGATGTGCTCTCACCTTTTTGAAAAGATATGAAATCTTAAATTATATGGTGGACAGGTCCAGGATATGTCACAATAGGTGGGAGCTGTGGAACCTCTGGGCGTCAGGATCCCCTGGATCCGGACGGCATGCAAATACAGGAATGGTAGGAGTAACTCCAATAAAAAGGGGGGTGTGGAAACCGCGCTTCACTAAGGATACTTTATTGAACTCAAAAACTCAACTCGTTTCGAGGAACTGTAGTCCCCTTTATCAAGTGTACATGAGACTAAGTATAAAAACAATAAAATAAAAATAATGTACATAAATTCATAAATAAATAAATAGAAAACATTTAAGAGAAAAGGTACGAAAAAAACATGTCAGCAAAAATAAATATGTGGGGCTTGTTAAAAAACAACAATAATAAATACTGACAATTACAATGATAATTAAGCTTAGAAGTAAAACTCAGTTGGAAAGAAACAATTATTTTGGGTAAAAGGAAGCTTAAAAGGATGGATTGTGAAGTTGATAGGCAAATATGAATCAATGGTACTTGGTACTTACCAGCCTAAAGCAGTGGGATGAAAGAGCTGGGGTGAATAGAATAACCATTCACCTGAGGGTATATAAAGGTATGGTGAAATAGTACCACCTTTAGGGGGGAGGAGTTTAGAACTACAGATGGAATTTAGAAAAGAACCTAATTAATGGTCTAGAAATAAGTTAAAGTTAGAGAATTTATTTGTGGATCAATATTCGTGTGAATAGAATAAACAAAAAGTCAAAGAAAACGATTTAAAAGCAGAAAAGAAGATAAAATTGTACACTGGCATCTAATAGGTGTTAATGCGAACGCACGCTATTGTCTCCCACTCTCCTGATGTTTACTATGGGTGAGCATGTAGATTAGGGGATGGCTCTATCTTCATTGTATGCGCACACCAATGAAAGTCTACAGGTCTGTGAACCAAAAACAGAAGACAAAGTCGAAAATTTAGAAAAAGGTGATCTGTTTTTTGCAGACGTGAAAAGTGCATCGACTATGGACAGCACTTCACCCACATGTTAGCAGGGTGGTGTGTTGTCTGTAAATATCACAGACACATATGCAAATGCATATGTTTGAATAAGGCATTGGAGGAAGGTCTTGCAGTCACCATAGACAGACTATGGGTGAATCCTGTACGACCTTGTCCTAATGGATGGAATTTTTGATAATCCAAAATTAATTAAAGAATAATAAAACAATAAGAAAGAAATTGGACAATTATGTATACAAACATATATATGTACAGTACAGACCAAAAGTTTGGACACACCTTCTCATTCCAAGAGTTTTCTGTATTTTCATGACTATAAAAATTGTAGATTCACACTGAAGGCATCAAAACTATGAATTAACACATGTGGAATTATATACTTAACAAAAAAGTGTGAAACAACTGAAAATATGTCTTATATTCTAGGTTCTTCAAAGTAGCCACCTTTTGCTTTGATTACTGCTTTGCACACTCTTGGCATTCTCTTGATGAGCTTCAAGAGGGAGTCACCTGAAATGGTCTTCCAACAGTCTTGAAGGAGTTCGCAGAGATGCTTAGCACTTGTTGGCCCTTTTGCCTTCAATCTGCGGTCCAGCTCACCCCAAACCATCTTGATTGAGTTCAGGTCTGGTGACTGTGGAGGCCAGGTCATCTGGCGTAGCACCCCATCACTCTCCTTCTTGGTCAAATAGCCCATACACAGTCTGGAGGTGTGTTTGGGGTCATTGTCCTGTTGAAAAATAAATGATGGTCCAACTAAACGCAAACCGGATGGAATAGCATGCCGCTGGAAGATGCTGTGGTAACCATGCTGGTTCAGTATTCCTTCAATTTTGAATAAATCCCCAACAGTGTCACCAGCAAAGCACCCCCACACCATCACACCTCCTCCTCCATGCCTCACGGTGGGAACCAGGCATGTAGAGTCCATTCCTTCACCTTTTCTGCGTTGTACAAAGACACGGTGGTTGGAACCAAAGATCTCCAATTTGGACTCATCAGAACAAAGCACGGATTTCCACAGGTCTAATGTCCATTCCTTGTGTTCTTTAGCCCAAACAAGTCTCTTCTGCTTGTTACCTGTCCTTAGCAGTGGTTTCCTAGCAGCTATTTTACCATGAAGGCCTGCTGCACCCAGTCTCCTCTTAACAGTTGTTGTAGAGATGTGTCTGCTGCTAGAACTCTGTGTGGCATTGACCTGGTCTCTAATCTGAGCTGCTGTTAACCTGCGATTTCTGAGGCTGGTGACTCGGATGAACTTATCCTCCGCAGCAGAGGTGACTCTTGGTCTTCCTTTCCTGGGGCGGTCCTCATGTGAGCCAGTTTCTTTGTAGAGCTTGATGGTTTTGGCCACTGCACTTGGGGACACTTTCACAGTTTTCCCAATTTTTCGGACTGACTGACCTTCATTTCTTAAAGTAATGATGGCCACTCGTTTTTCTTTACTTAGCTGCTTTTTTTTCTTGCCATAATACAAATTCTAACACTCCATTCAGTAGGACTATCGGCTGTGTATCCACCTGACTTCTGAACAACACAACTGATGGTCCCAACCACATTTATAAGGCAAGAAATCCCACTTATTAAACCTAACAGGGCACACCTGTGAAGTGAAAACCATTTCAGGTGACTACCTCTTGAAGCTCATCAAGAGAATGCTAAGAGTGTGCAAAGCAGTAATCAAAGCAAAAGGTGGCTACTTTGAAGAACCTAGAATATAAGACATATTTTTAGTTGTTTCACACTTTTTTGTTAAGTATATAATTCCACATGTGTTAATTCATAGTTTTGATGCCTTCAGTGTGAATCTACAATTTTTATAGTCATGAAAATACAGAAAACTCTTGGAATGAGAAGGTGTGTCCAAACTTTTGGTCTGTACTGTATATATGTAGGAATCCAGCATAACATGAACAGGAATCCATAATTACACGATAAAGGACACATACCAGGAACAAGCAGCCATTTCTAATCATTCATTTCTATTTATTGCCCTGACCTGATCTAATAAAGTCTAACTGCGGTATGATTAAAAGGTCTGACTTCCTAATACACTTTTAGGGGTTATTTATCAGACCTTTTTTTCACTTGCCCCTTTTTTTGTCTTAACAATATCTGCACCTAATTTATCAGAAATGGCGCACATAAATTTTGCACAAAAAGGGGCAGAATTGGAAGAAAAAAGAAAATAGGTGCAAGAGATTTGATACATGTCCCCCTTTAATGTTTCAGTTCTTCACCATTTTGAAGATCTCTGCTTGCTATCAGTGCATAGCACCATGTCCTGCTCGCACTGCTGCAGGGCTCTTTGCAAGAGGGCGAGCCGATCAATAATTATATTGTCATCAGATGGCAGATGTAAGGTTAGTTTCACATCATGTTTTTACTATACTGTTCATGCATCCATTTAATAAAAAAAAAAAAATCCAGATGCAAATAGAAGCCATGAAAAAAAAAATGGACAAATATATATACATGTATATATTTTTTACCATTGAAGTCTATGTAAAACAAATGCACTTTCCAGGGCATATGTTTTTTGCCCTAATTTTTATTTATTTAATTAATAGAAGAATGAACAATATAGTAAAACCGTAATATGAACCTAGTCTAACCCTGACATAAAAATTATTCTTAATTTTGCAAAGAATGGATGCTGAGCTTTGTAATATAAGTCCAGAAGTGCAGGTTTGCACAGCAGAGCGTGTAATATCTGGCTGCAAGCATATGACGAATGTTAATTGTTGGGGTCTTACTCCCATAAAAAATAGCTTAATTTTACTAATGTTGTCTATAAGTTTGGGTGTAAAATTATATTATATTGTGCAGTCACAAGATGCACCAAATTCATCATAACAGAGAACGTTCTATGATATATTTGGGGCATTTTGCAAAAAGTTAGACATTCCTCTATTTTCAGGAGCTCTTAGTTGGTCTGCTTTAGACCATTACTTTGAGCCAAAGAACTGGCATGCATCACTATGAAATCTGTCTCAAGACTCAACCAAATCACACCTCCTTGTCTAGACACTTTACAAACTTGTCTCCTTTGTAGTGCAAATCAATGATATATTTGTCTAAACAGACTAAGGCCAAAAAGTAGGTGCAGTTAACAACAAAATTCTGGTGCAAGGGTCTTAGTAAATAAGGCCTAAAGTCTATACATTACAGGGGTATCTCCTTTCCAATGAATATGCCATAAATGACCAAAATATGCACCTATCTTAAGAACAGAAGTTCCCCTGACATACATGTAAGGTCGTGGGCCCCATGTTGCGATTTGGCCACAGCGGCAAAAACTGCAACGTTTTACAGTACCTGCAAAGTGGATGGGATTCTGGCTAATCCCATCAATACATTGCAAAAAATATCTGTAGCAGAAATGCTGTGATTTCAAAAAACGTTGCGTTTTTGTAAATTGGGGCATGTCAATTATACCTATGGAAACACTGGCATTTTCTGTATAGGTGTAATAGGGATAGAAAGTGCACAGAGGAAAACTCTGCAGACTTGCTGCGAAAAAAAAACCACAATGCATTTCCACCACGGTCTTTTACGCAGCACTTTTTGGCTGAGGCTCGCTATGTGAGGCCTTAGCCTAAGGATTTTAAAATATGAGTAACGTTTGACTGAAATTATACTGTTTTCTGCTCACGATTTTCCGCATGAAAATCCACAGTGAATATCCATGTGTAAGCTACAATGTGTATGTAGACTGAGGCTGGGTTCACACCAGTGCTTGAACTCCGTTTGGGGTTTCCGTCCTTGAACCCACTTAAAAATGCGGAGCGAAAAGTCCTGCAAGCTGGTGTAGACTTTGCGCTACCTTGAAATCTGGTCAATGTATTGTTCTAAAATGGTATAAAAAGCTGGACTCTGTTACAATAAAATGGGACACTTATACATACCATTAGGCTGTATGTCTGTGTCTCCCGGGCTTCATAATCTATGTTTGTTTTATTAATTAGGTTTTCACAGAAGGTATTCAGCAGAATTTGGTCTGCACATCAAATTGCTACAACAATATAATGGAAAGATCTGCCCCTCTTCTGTGTTTTGGTCCCTGGTTGTGGTTTTCAACTACTGATGCAAAATACTAATCAAGTACTGACCATGTGAAAATGGCCTAAGGTTGGCCATACACTTTAGGTGGCTGTACTCTGCCAACAAATATCTCACCCAACTCCCCCATACCCATGCGTGAGTAGAGGGAGATGGAAGAAATAACCTGCCAGAGACCTGTCTGCGGTTTCTCTTCTTGTAAACAGAAATCTGACTGCCCTTATCGACCCTCTCCTTATCTGCCGTTGAGGGAGAATCAGTAGGGACCCATACATATTAGATGGTCAGCTGATACATCGAAGGCTGAAGCCCCAGTTGTAGAAAAGCTGTGTTTTTTGGTGCAGATTTTGCTGTGGCTTTTAGAGCCAAATGCATGGGTAAGGCTAGATGCACATGACCGAAGTACAAATTGGCCATGAAAAACATCAATTTTTCACAGCAGTCTTGCACCCGAGGGGCACCCGTTTTCACGGATCCCCCATATATATTTCAGTGTATGGAGGGCTCTGTGAAAACAGTAAAAAATAGGACATGACGTATATTTTGAAGGTCCATGACCTTTTTTGAAGATCATGTGAATAGCTCCCATTCACCGACAGTGAAATTAATGCTGCCGTGTGACATCCTTTAAAATAACGCACGTCACACAGCCAGTCATGTGAATGTAGCCTAAGTAATAAGGAAACACTTAGACTAAGACCTGATGTTGCGGAAATGCAGATTTTTTTGTTGCAGATTTTGCTGCGGTTTTTTAAGTCTAAGCCTGAAGGGGATTGAACAGAAGGGAGAAGTATAAGAGCTTCCTAGATATTTTCCATTCCTTCTGTAGCCACTACTCAGTTTGCTCAAAACAAGCAGAAAAATCTGCAACAAAAAAAGCTGTGTTTCTGCAACGTGGGGTCTTAGCCTTACACTTCTCCCTTCTGCTAAATCTACTATTGGCTTTGGCTCAAAAAACTGCAGCAATATCTGCAATAACAAAGAAGTTTTTCTGCAATGTGTGGCCTCAGCCTAAGACCCCTTGCACACTACCGTGTGCAGGCCGCGATTGAACGGCCCACATACAGATGTCACTCAATGAATGGGGGACCGCGGAAGCACAGCCACAAAACCAGACAGGAATAAGACCTGTCCTGAGCTTTGCAGCCCGGAATGAATGGGTCAGTGTGCTATCCGGGAAAAACCCGGATAACACACTGAACTAGCACACGGTCGTGTGCAAGGTGCCTAAAGGTGCTATTACACATCTGCATTTTTACTTGTGTTAACACTTTTTTTTGGAAACCATACATGTTTTGCATTTTTGATCAGTGTTAATCATTTTCATTGGTGTATAAAAACCAGTGCATGGTTTAATGTGAGTAAAAAGCTGCTATGTAATACCAACCAAAGGACCTGTTTAGACGAAGAAAATTAAGTTTGTATATAGGTGGACTTCTCAAATTCCTCTTCATTTTGATGAAATAAAGTGAGTGTGTGTGGGGAGGTGGGGGTGATCAGCTGAGTGTCTTGTGCCGCAGGTTCTGTGGATGTTCAGCTGCAGAATCCACTACAAGTTCAAGCAAGGCTCTTATTTTTTCAGTTTTCTGCTTTGATCTCTGCCTCCCATTTAAATAGGAGCTATACAGGGTGTAATTTGGCTCTGATGTTGAGGAAGAAGTATGACTGGTAAAGGATCTGTAGGAGATCTGAGGCATACATCCCTTCTGCCTTATTATAATCTGGCTCTGTCTACAAGTTCATGCAAGTTCATGCAGTTCTTTTGTTTATATTGTGCTCTTCATACCACATTATCACATTCATCCACTGACTTATGCTCTATGAAGCTGGGTTCACCTCTACGTCAGAGTTTCCATTGGAGACTCCATTGCAGTGTCCGACTTTTTTCCTCTGCTGGTTTCAGTTTTATAACGATGGACCCCATTATAGTCTAAGGGGTCTATTGGACTTTGTTTGTTTAGCGGTCCACCTCACTGATGTTCGGTTCACCTGATGGACCCGAACAATGGAGAGGTGAACCTAGTGTAATACTGTTTTTTGAAAACAATAGTTATAAATAAACAGGATAGAGTCTGTCTCCCTATAAGAGTACATTCACACAGTGCAGCTGGGGTGCAGTTAAAACATGCAACTTTGATGCAGTTTTTGGTGCAGTTTTGGATATTACAGGTGAAACAAAGGTGTTTTACCTGTAAAACTGAGAGAGTGCACGACAAACCACACCAAAACACATGTAGATTTTTTTCCAATGCAGTTTTGATACAGTTTTAACTACACCCTACTGGAATGTGTGAATGCCCCCTCATACAACTGTTGCTAGATTCCCGTTCATTGTCAGACCTAGCAATTACAGCTCACTTGTGTATTGTCAGTCTAAAACCAAAATAATAAGGGGTTGTAATCTATGAAACCAAAACCAATAGATTAGTGACAATGATTGCAACATTTTACTGTAATTGTGGCCTAGACATATATTTAGCAGTTGCCTTTTGCTTTTAGTCATTACAAATAAAAGGTTGTGACTTCTTCATGAATCACTATCCTAGTAAGATGTGGTAATGGGACGGAGCACAAGTGTCTGTATATATACTAACAATACATTTTATATCATACTACAAAAATCAAAACTCTTAACTCTGCCACCTACAGACAACCCCTGATAACTGCAGTGAATGGGTAATCCTGACAATCTTGCACTTTTACTTGCAATGGGGTGGTTGGGGTAAATCGCTTCCTGCCATGAACCGCACCACTTTACAATATTACAGTGGGGCAGAGTTATTAAACTGTCTAAAGCTAAGGCCCCACATTATGTAAACTAAACATTTTTGTCATTTTACAGTACCAGAAAAGTAAATGAGATTTTGGTTAATCCTATCCACAGGAGAAAGAGAGCTGTGGAAAAGCTGCTTTTTTAAAAAAAACGCGTAGTATCAATGAGAGACTGAAACCAAACACTATGTGCCTTCACCAAGTAACTGTAACCAAATAATGTGTGCCTTCACTGAGTGACTGTAACCAAACGCTGTGTTCCCTCACTGAGTGACTGTAACCAAACACTATGTGCCTTCACCAAGTAACTGTAACCAAATAATGTGTGCCTTCACTGAGTGACTGTAACCAAGCGCCGTGTTCCCTCACTGAGTGATGGTAACCAACGTGTGTCCTCACTAGGAGACTGTAACCAGTGTTTCCTCACTGAGTGACTATTATCAAACAATGTGTGTCCTCAATCTGTAACCAAATACTATTTGCCCTCACTGAGTGGATGTAACCAAATGCTGTGTTCCCTCACTGAGTGGCAGTAAACAATGTGTGCCCTCATTAGGAGATTGTAACCAAACACAGTGTGTCCTCAATGAGTGACTGTAACCAAATGATGTGTGCCCTCCAGTGAGTGATTATAACCAAATGCTGTGTATCCTCACTAAGAGATTGTATACAATCACCATGAGATTGCAACTATAAACTGTCAAGTTACAATTATAGTCTCAGATTTTCTATTGTGTATTATATGAGCTATTGCTATTGTTGCTATTGCTAGACACTAGCATAAATGTAGTGCATCTAGATAAATGTAGCTTGCTAGATATGTAGGGGTGGATTCTCAAAAAAAGGGGTCATGACTTGAATGTTCGACGATGCACCAAAATTGTATTGAAAAATTCTGTCTCAGAGAAAGCCAACTAAATAGTGGTATAAACATAGACTAGACAGGCTATAGATGCACCAGATTTATCATCCAGCATTGGTCACTATGATAAATCTGGTGCATTATCAGACAGCCTGTCTAAATTTACAATGTCTAACTAATAATAAATCTGGGCCACAGCTCCCATTTCATTGCTGTACCATCACCAAGACCAATAATGGTCAAGGGCCACACTCAGAATTGACCCTCTTAAATACTGTTTCTATAAATAAAAGATAATGCAAAGTATGTTGCTCAATATGCCCTCTGCTGTGGAGAGGAGCACTAATTCCATGGAAATGTTTTTAGAAAACATAAGATACTAATGAAAACCTTACATAAAGCGTGGTTTACTGTATTGTGACCACACCTATTGATGGCACAGTGATGACAATGATGACGCTGGAGATATAGCATACTTCTGCTAGCCTTTGCTATGTAGTCCTTAGTCCCTGTAGGCGAGCCTGGCTACATAATTTTTAGAACTCTGGATAAATCTTATTTTCTAATATTTTCTGTTTTTCATTTGCAGACAGGAGCATCAGTCTTCCGGCTACAGCTGCTCCTGGTATGATTTCACCCGCAGTGATGAAAGCTGGCACTATGACATTTATTTCAGGCAATGAAAGTGCAGACAGTTTGGAAAGTCTCTGTCAGTATCACGTCCTAACATGGGCTTTGGTTAAATACAAAATGCAGGAATTCTTCAAGGGCGTTGTTTTATGCCAGGCGTGCTGTGTGTGGGAGACAGACAGAGCTGGCATCTTTCTGCCATGCGATCATGTTACAAGGCTATGGCAGTGCAAATGTGTATACAAAAGCAGAGAGACTGCACAAAAGTACAATGGGAAACAAAGCCATCAAGATATGACTGAAGTGAAGACTTTCAGCTTTAGCATGTGGAAAAGCTTTAGCATTTGTGGAAAAGCTGCTTTTTTTGTTGTTGCAGATTTTTCTGCGTTTTTTTGAGCCAAAGCCAAGAATGTCTTCAATAGGAATGTGAAATATATAGGAAGCGCTTATACTTATCCCTCCTGCTAAATTCACTCCATATTTTGGCTCAAAAAATGCAGCAAAATCTGCAACAAAAAAAGCAGCTTTTTCGCAATGTGGGGCCGTAGCCTTAGCCTGCTTTTTTGTTGCAGATTTTGTTGTGGTTTTTAGAGTCAAAGCCAAGAATGGCAATGAAATTGCTACATGGGGCCTTAGCCTTAAGGGGTTTTCCCATGAACATAAGCATATTTAAATTTGTAGACAACTTAAAGTTAAACATTTATTCATATGAGTAATTAAAAATTTAGCAAATTTATGGTGACAGTCTGTTATCAATGGATACAACCATGAATGCAGCAGCTTTCTATGGTCTGGGAGTTGTCAGAAACTCAGCCATGATTTCCTTATTGTGGACAGGTTATCTTCTCATGCATGTTGTGTCCCTGCCTGATACCCAAAAAAAGTAAATAATGGCTGGGTGTCTAACAACCCTACCTATAGAAAGTTTCTGCATTCATAGTTGCATCCATTGGCAACTGATCAAGACTAAAGACTGTCACCACTAAGATGGATAAAGAAAATTTTTAAGACTACAAAATGTTTGATTACTCATTATCTTATTGTATCATTATAATTATCTACATATTTAAATATGGTTATGATCCCATCTTTGCCTTTAAAACAAAATCAATTTTTCTCCACACTTGCATTCAGTTTTTGAACGAGCTCGGCAGGGAGGTTGTTCCAAACATCTTGAAGAACTAACCACAGATTTTCTATAGATGTCGGCTTGCTCAAATCTGTCTCTTCATATAATCCCAGACAGATTCAATGATGTTGAGATCAGGACTCTGTGGGGGTCATATCATCACTTCCAGGATTCTTCTTTATGCTGAAGACAGTTCTTAATAACATTGGCTGCATGTTTGGGGTTGTTGTCCTGCTTTCGAGTATATTTGGAGCCAATAAGACGCTTCCCTGATGGTACTCGATGATGGATAAGTATCTACCTGAATTACTCAGCATTGAGAACACCATTAATCCTGACCAATTCCCCAACTTAATTTGCTGAAATGCAGCCCCAAACTTACAAAGAAACTTTACCATGTTTCATTGTTGCCTGCAGACACTCATTATTATACCACTCTCAAGCCCTTTGGCAAACAAACTGCTTTCTTTTACAGACAAATATTTCAATTCTGACTCCTCAGACCAGAGCCCCTGCTGCACTCTGTACTCCAGTTCCTATGCTTTCTTGCATAGTTGACTCGCCTGGCCAAGTTTCCACATGGAAGGTATGGCTTTTTGGCCACAATTCTTCCATGAAGACCCGTTCAGGCCAGACTTCTCTGAACAGTAGATTGGTGTACCTGGGTCCCTCTGGCTTCTGCCAGTTCTGACCTAATGGCACTGCTGGACATCTTCCAGTTTTCAAGGGCAGTAAGCATGATGTGCCTTTCATCTGCTGCACTAAGTTTCCTTGGCCAACCACTGTGTCCACAGTCCTCAGCATTGCCCATTTCTTGGTGGAGTGAGATGAGAGGGAGCTACATAGCAGGAAGCTGAACCATGTAAACAAATCCAGAAGATGCCAGGAGCTCCCAGAGACACCCAGAAATCACTCAAAAAACTGCTAAAGGTATATGGGTGCATTTATTAACCCATTAATAGCACTAACAGACCTGTTTTAAAAACATTTTTTGCCCGGACAATCCCTTTAATGATGCAGCCAACGAACCCAAACATATGACCAATGTCATTAAGAACTTTATTCAGCGTAATCAAGAAAAAAGGCAAAGGCAAATTCCTTCACTTTGCATTTTGTTAATTGAGAAAATTAAAATAGTAACACTTTGATTTTTGAAAGCATTGTTACTTTGTAGCATTTTTTTTTGTATACCTACTTAAAACTTATGCACAGTACTGTACTTTGTATGGTCACCAAGATTTATAACCTATATTGTATGGTCAGTAATTTATTACCTACATTTTATGATCACCAGGGATCTATGACATATACTGTATGATCAAGAAAGATCTTTGGTCTACATGGTATAGTTAGCAGATATCTACCTATATCCCCTCTGCAGTTTAACCCCTTAAGCATGCAGGGTTTTTTGTACGTTAATGCTCAGCGACTTCTGTGACTGCTATTGATTCTCTGAATCCGGCGGTTAGTCCCGGGTCTTGGCTGTGTAACTATACTTTAAGTATACGCTCAGCAAAACGTACTAGTACGGCACTGAGCGTTAAGGGGTTAACTAGCTTTCACTCTTCTGGGAAAGATTTCTACAAGATTTTGAAGTGTGTCTGTGGGAATTTTACCTATTCACCCAGAGGAATATTAGTGGGGTTAGACACTGATGCTGGACAAGGTAGCATGGCTGACATTCTGTGTACAAGTTCATCCCAAAGGTGCTTGATGAGGTTGAAGTTGAAACCAATCAAGTTCTTCTACACCAAGCTGTATTGTAAAGGGTTAAAAATTACTTCTTGATGATTCTCCCACTTCAGTCTAGCTCTCTGTTAGATGTCTAAGGCTACATTCACAACGAGAGTGATTAAAGGCTGTGTGACTTCCTTTTTTTTTGCGGAAATATTAATTTCAATGTCAGTGAATAGGCGATATTCACATGACCGTTATTTCTGATCTATTTTTGCCCATTTTCACGGATTCCTCCATAGAAATGCATGTGGGATCTGTGAAACTGGGTGCCCCTTGGGTGTAAGACAGTCGTGAAAAATGGAAATTTTTCACAGCTATTTCGCAAATCTTTCGTGTTAATCTAGCCTTAGCTTTGTTTTAAGCTTTCTTGTGTCTTGGTACTGTCTGATACAAAAGGTGTAAGGTCAAATTCCAAACCAGTCACCAGAAGAAATGCATACATTCAGCTTCTGGAAAGGTCTATACATTAAGAAGGGGTGGGGCTGGAACACTATAAATGCTGAAAATATGCTTTGCCAGCCGACCCATTGCCCAGACGTCTGCTAGGTTCTCATCATCTGTGATTTGTCTGTATACCTTAGGGTGTCAGCTAGCTGACATTGGGTTCACCTGAGGATTGCGCAAGTTTGATTATATTCTTGTTTATTGTCTTGTATGTGCTTGCTTATTTTCTATCCTTTTATTAAATCACTTACTTATATCAGTAATGGACAGAGACATCTCTCCTTGAGGAGAGCACCAGTTAAGGTGTGTAGAGTTCTGAGTTGCCTTTCGCCCTCTACTCACATCCAACAGAGGGCGCATAAGCTCCCAGCTCCTTTCCCATAATGCCTTGTGTTATATCAGTAATGTGTAGCATTCTGGATTTTCAATATCCATAGAACCCACAGTAATACAAAGCTCATCCAACCATGCATTTATGGACCTTGCTTTGTATCCTGGGACACAGTCATGCTGGAACAGAAAAGGGCATTCCCCAAACTTTTACTCCAAAGTTGGAAGCATACAATTGTTCAAGATGTCTTCCAAAAGCATTAAGATTTCCTTAGAATCATCTTATATGATGTAACCCTTCTTGTGCTGCAGATTTAACAGCTCAGGACTAACAAGGTGATTCCTTTTAAAAAGGACCTTTCACCACCTCCACCAATCCAGCTCTTAATATCTGTTAATAAGTGCCACTCCATTGATTCCAGCACAGTTGGAATTTTTGTCTCTCTAATCCCCACTGTTGCTGAGAAACAAGCACAGTTAGTTTTGATGCCTGTTGTACTATTTAAGCTCTGTAATGTCAGGCAGGAGGCGTGATTCAGAGCCCCAATCAGAGGCAGCCAGTGTCAAAGCCCAGAATCACACCCCTTGCCTGCTCCTGCCTGACACCGCTCTACTGACAGTACAGAGCCTAAATACCATATCAGGCACCAAAACTAACAGCATTAATTGCTCGGAAATGGTGGAGGCTAGAGGAGAAATTCCAGCTGTGACAGAATCAGTGGCGCATCAGCTATTAAATTATGTAAAAGGCTGGATTTGTTGGAGGTGATGAAAGTTCCTGACTATTGGTGATGGTGGGGGGAGGGGGTGTATTTTAAATCAGAAGCAAATCTTTCTTATAGCAAACAAATCACATGATAAATTGGTTGTCTGTTAAAGGGGTTATCCAGTTTCTAATATTAATGGCCTATCCTTAGGAAAGATCATAGATCTGCGAGAGTCCAACACCTGGTTGCTCTCGGTGCCAGAGCCTCACTGCTCACTCTTCATATGATTGACAGCAGTAGGTTTTGGTACTGCCCATTAAAAGCAGTACCAAAACCAGCTACTACAAATCGTACTGTGAGTGAGCAGTGCAGCTCCCAGCATGTAAACATTATCGAGAACAGCCCTGTCCCAGAGCACAAGATCTGTGGTTTCCTGAGTGTCAGACCCTCGCAGATCTAAAGACAGGCCATCAGCATTACAAACCTTAAATATCTGAATTAGAATTGCTCTTTGTTGTTGCCTTTTTATCTCTGGAAGATCAAGTGTATCCATGGATTACACAGATACCCCCTGTGATGGTGCTGTAAGGAAAGTGATAATTTACTGTTTGTTCCTCCACAGACTAGAACTCATCATGGGGGTCCCGGCACCAAGGCACACCTTATTGTTGGGAGATAACAAATTCCCAGAGGGAAGAATCCTTTCAATATATTCAGAGCAGAAATTACCTTATTTGGTTCCTTATGGAGAGGAGTTCCTGGGGTTCAGGCCCAAGATGAAGAAGAGGTTCTAGGGTATAGCTCCTTTGTACTTTCATTGACATATGATTAATGAGGTTTGATTGTAGCTTGACCCAGTATTATAAATATGATATTGGGCTGTGGTTATGAAGTAGTGATAGTTACAGGGTCCCGGTTACAGACAGTGCAGTCCTTAACTGGAGACATAAGTTCCACCAGTTCAAAGTGAAATGATGGCTTAGAGGTTCCAGTATTGATGATGCAATGGTACAGACTCTTGATGTTCAGTGGTTACAAAGTCCAGGTTCTAGATACTCTAGAAAGTTCCAGCCTATCCGGATAGAGTTGCATTTGAAAATGTTTTCACATCAGGTTCCACCATGTATATACCTGATGAAGAGATGGGAAATTAATAGAAATCATACAACATAATATAAATAGCAATATAAGCATTTTAAGTGTGTTGCCATGACCACAGGTCACAGGCTTTTTCTGTTCGGAAAATACGGTCTGTATATTGGTCATATTTCCAAGACTGCACTCTGTCCAGAGACCTGGACTCAAAATATCATAATTATCTATAATTCTGTAACTTATTGCCTCTCCATGGGACTACTGTCCAGTACTGTAATATTGATCCCTCAATGAGTCAGTGACTTGCATCATCATAGATTACTATGATACTGTGAAGCCAGGTTCCTGGTTAGCTTTCAGTCTTTGAAAAAAAGCCAATATACAACCTGTATTTTCTGAACCTGAGGCTTGCAGCAGGGCACATACCTACAATGTAATTTTAAGTATATAATACAGGTCTCTTTTTAGGCAGCAGAGGGTCCCCCTTAGGCTCCAGGACCATGATTCAACAGTTGCCTATGCTTCACTATAGCTGTGCCCCTGCCCCTGCTATAAGTAACACTGACATAGGTGGGGGTTTGGTATAATTTAGCTTTGAGGCAGAGCAGTTTCATGTTGTCAGTGGTGGATCAATTCATGAATATAATGATAGCTATATAAATACAGAAAAGATGGGGAATGTGAAAATTGACTTAATAATACTTTGTCACAATCCTTTGTGCTGTCATTTTTTACTGACATGTGTGACAATCATCTTGTGGACATCATCTTGTGGACAGTGATGTATTGTTACTTTTTAAATGTATTATCCTTTATACAGGGAAAAGGAATGTCATTCACCCACCCCCGGGATATCTCCTGGTAGGGCTCTTTTTGGAGTCTGAATATGTAGGGAGTACATTCAAACTATACTTATACTTGGCTCTATGGTGTCCGCAGGTAACTGCTTTTTAAGCGGATTGGGTTTCCGTTTTTCGGGTCCCCAAGCAGACCTGAAGAACGGAAACCCCAACGCTAGTGTGAACCTAGCATCAGGCGTATATGGGGCATTGGGCATGTGGATACACACTGGACTGAACCAACACTAATGTATGACCTAACCATGAATTCCATTACATTTAACTTCTAGGACACAACATAAAACCTTCAGCCATCACTGAATGTATCTCAGACTCTTCAGTAGCTAAACAGTGACACCCCACATGAAGCATTTCTGAAACTTGAGTCGTACCTACCTATTTTGACTAGTCATGACCTCATCACACACTCAAACCTACAGTACATGTGGCCTAACAGCCATTAAATACATATCACTGGCAAGTTGATCACAAAAAAATTTAACAGTCCTAACTATAATGCATAATACTACCAAGCGAGAGTACTAGTTAAAATATTTGAGCAGTGCCTTGCGAAAGTATTCGGCCCCCTTGAACTTTTCAACCTTTTGCCACATTTCAGGCTTCAAACATAAGGATATAAAATGTTAATTTTTTGGTGAAGAATCAACAACAAGTGGGACACAATTGTGAAGTGGAACGAAATTTATTGGATATTTTAAACTTTTGTAAAAAATAAAAAACTTGTGTGGCGTGCAATATTATTCGGCCCCTTTACTTTCAGTGCAGCAAACTCACTTCAGAAGTTCAGTGAGGATCTCTGAATGATCCAATGTTGTCCTAAATGACTGATGATAAATATAATCCACCTGTGTGTAATCAAGTCTCCGTATAAATGTACCTGCTCTGTGATAGTCTCAGGGTTCTGTTTAAAGCGCAGAGAGCATCATGAAGACCAAGGAACACACCAGGCAGGTCCGTGATACTGTTGTGGTGAAGTTTAAAGCTGGATTTGGATACAAAAAGATTTCCCAAACTTTAAACACCACAAGGAGCACTGTGCAAGCGATCATATTGAAATGGAAGGAGTATCAGACCACTGCAAATCTACCAAGACCCGGCCGTCCCTCTAAACTTTCATCTCAAACAAGGAGAAGACTGATCAGAGATGCAGCCAAGAGGCCCATGATTACTCTGGATGAACTGCAGAGATCTACAGCTGAGGTGGGAGAGTCTGTCCATAGGACAACAATCAGTTGTACACTGCACAAATCTGGCCTTTATGGAAGAGTGGCAAGAAGAAAGCCATTTCTCAAAGATATCCATAAAAAGTCTTGTTTAAAGTTTGCCACAAGCCACCTGGGAGACATACCAAACATGTGGAAGAAGGTGCTCTGGTCAGATGAAACCAAAATCCAACTTTTTGGCCACAATGCAAAACGATATGTTTGGCGTAAAAGCAACACAGCTCATCACCCTGAACACACCATTCCCACTGTCACACATGGTGGTGGCAGCATCATGGTTTGGGCCTGCTTTTCTTCAGCAGGGACAGGGAAGATAGTTAAAATTGATGGGAAGATGGATGGAGCCAAATACAGGACCATTCTGGAAGAAAACCTGTTGGAGTCTGCAAAAGACCTGAGACTGGGATGGAGATTTATCTTCCAACAAGACAATAATCCCAAACATAAAGCAAAATCTACAATGGAATGGTTCACAAATAAACGTATCCAGGTGTTAGAATGGCCAAGTCAAAGTCCAGACCTGAATCCAATCGAGAATCTGTGGAAAGAGCTGAAAACTGCTGTTCACAAACGCTCTCCATCCAACCTCACTGAGCTCCAGCTGTTTTCCAAGGAAGAATGGGCAAGAATTTCAGTCTCTTGATGTGCAAAACTGATAGAGACATACCCCAAGCAACTTGCAGCTGTAATCGCAGCAAAAGGTGGCGCTACAAAGTATTAATTTAAGGGGGCCGAATAATTTGGCATGCCCCACTTTTCAGTTTTTTATTTTTTACAAAAGTTTAAAATATCCAATAAATTTAGTTCCACTTCACGATTGTGTCCCACTTGTTGATTCTTCACCAAAAAATTTAAATTTTATATCCTTATGTTTGAAGCCTGAAATGTGGCAAAAGGTTGAAAAGTTCAAGGGGGCCGAATTCTTTCGCAAGGCACTGTATAATTTATACATAAGGGCAGTATTATAGCAATTATATGATTATACACAGGAACAGTTATATTCTTATAAACATGGACAGGATTATAATGGTTATATTCTTATACATAGAGATACTATTATAGAATTTATATTCTTGCACATAGGAGATGCATTATACTAGTTATATTCTCATACATAGTAGGCAGTAGCTATATTGTTGTAAACAGGAACAGTATTATAGTAGTTATTTTCTTACAAATAGTGACAGTATTATACTGGTTACATTCTTATTCATATGGGTAGTATTATAGTAATTATATTTTTGTACATAGTAGGCAGTATTATATTAGTTATATTCTTGTACATAGGAGCAGTATTATAGTAGTTATATTCTTGTACATAGGAGCAGTATTATAGTAGTTATATTCTTGTATATAGAAGCAGTATTAGCTATCAGTACGGAGATTAACAGATAATTGAAACTGATCATTTTTTTTTAGCACGTATAATAAGAACGCTCTTGTTGAATCTCCCCCACTCTACTTTGAGTTCAGTTAGTTTTTTAAGAAGGAAATGACTAATTCTAATTCTTCTTTTACTACCAACAGCAGAAACTCAACTTCCATGCAGAATGAATTAGCTCCTCAGTTCACTGTACACCACAAGATTTGTTCCATTTAGAAAAATATGCTCTATAAACTTATCCATAATCTGCTGCAGATTACAGATAATTAGATTCATATTCTGCACATTCAGTAAGAAATATTTAAAGGGAAATTTCATTTTGCTTTATTTTTCCTGCACTGATCTCATGTCTTATTCTCAAATTTTCATCCAGAGCCATATTCACAATTGTGGTGACAGACATACTCCTACTATCTTAGCTAAGATTCTTAAATAGTGCTTTTCTCTTTAATTACTTTTACAAGACATACAGTCATGAAAAAGTTTGGGCACCCCTATTAATCTTAATCATTTTTAGTTCTAAATATTTGGGTGTTTGCAACAGCCATTTCAATTTGATATATCTAATAACTGATGGACACAGTAATATTTCAGGATTGAAATGAGGTTTATTGTACTAACAGAAAATGTGCAATATGCATTAAACCAAAATTTGACCGGTGCAAAAGTATGGGCACCTCAGCAGAAAAGTGACATTAATATTTAGTAGATCCTCCTTTTGCAAAAATAACAGCCTCTAGTCGCTTCCTGTAGCTTTTAATCAGTTCCTGGATCCTGGATGAAGGTATTTTTGACCATTCCTCTTTACAAAACAATTCCAGTTCAGTTAAGTTTGATGGTCGTCGAGCATGGACAGCCCGCTTCAAATTATCCCACAGATGTTCAATGATATTCAGGTCTGGGGACTGGGATGGCCATTCCAGAACATTGTAATTGTTCCGCTGCATGAATGCCTGAGTAGATTTGGAGCTGTGTTTTGGATCATTGTCTTGCTGAAATATCCATCCCCGGCGTAACTTCAAATTCGTCACTGATTCTTGTACATTATTCTCAAGAATCTGCTGATACTGAGTTGAATCCATGCGACCCTCAACTTTAACAAGATTCCCGGTGGCATTGGCCACACAGCCCCAAAGCATGATGGAACCTCCACCAAATTTTACAGTGGGTAGCAAGTGTTTTTCTTGGAATGCTGTGTTTTTTTGACGCCATGCATAACGCCTTTTTGTATGACCAAACAACTCAATCTTTGTTTCATCAGTCCACAGGACCTTCTTCCAAAATGAAGCTGGCTTGTCCAAATGTGCTTTTGCATACCTCAGGCGACTCTGTTTGTGGCGTGCTTTCAGAAACGGCTTCTTTCGCATCACTCTCCCATACAGCTTCTCCTTGTGCAAAGTGTGCTGTATTGTTGACCGATGCACAGTGACACCATCTGCAGCAAGATGATGCTGCAGCTCTTTGGAGGTGGTCTGTGGATTGTCCTTAACTGTTCTCACCATTCTCCTTCTCTGCCTTTCTGATATTTTTCTTGGCCTGCCACTTCTGGGCTTAACAAGAACTGTCCCTGTGGTCTTCCATTTCCTTACTATGTTCCTCACAGTGGAAACTGACAGGTTAAATCTCTGAGACAACTTTTTGTATCCTTCCCCTGAACAACTATGTTGAACAATCTTTGTTTTCAGATCATTTGAGAGTTGTTTTGAGGAGCCCATGATGCCACTCTTCAGAAGAGATTCAAACAGGAGAACAACTTGCAATTGGCCACCTTAAATACCTTTTCTCATGATTGGATACACCTGGCTATGAAGTTCAAAGCTCAGCGAGGTTACAAAACCAATTTTGTGCTTCAGTAAGTCAGTAAAAAGTAGTTAGGTGTATTCAAATCAATAAAATGATAAGGGTACCCAAATTTTTGCACCGGTCAAATTTTGGTTTAATGCATATTGCACATTTTCTGTGAGTAAAATAAACCTCATTTCAATCCTGAAATATTACTGTGTCCATCAGTTATTATATATATCAAATTGAAATGGCTGTTGCAAACACCCAAATATTTAGAACTAAAAATGATTAAGATTAATAGGGGTGCCCAAACTTTTTCATATGACTGTAATAACTGATCATGCTCTGTACAGGCAGCAAAGGCACAGTAGAAAACCAGCAGAATTATAAATGCAGCTCTGGATGTCACTAGACAACAAGATACTATCAGATTCAGCAAACTTAAAGGAGTTGTCCAGTATCAGCAAATAAATGTTATAGTTTGTATGATGAAAAGTTATATAACTTTCCAATATACTTTCTGTATCAATTCCTTATGGTTTTCTATATCTCTGCTATCTCTGCTTGCTGTCATGCTTTGTTTACTTCCATTGGATAAAAATCAGTCCATGATCATGTGATGTACAGTCCATGGTCCACATGTAATGGACACACAGGTGCACAGCTTGTTAAAAGACAGAGCTCTGCTTACTGTGCTATGCACCTGTGTGTCCATTACATGACCGAGGACCATATAACACATGACCATGGACATATATCACATGACCATGGACTGATTTTTATCCACTAGAAGTAAATAATGAATGACAGCAAGCAGAGATCTAGAAAACCATGACAGATTGTTCTGAAAAGTATATTGAAAAATTGTATAACTTTTCATTATATAACAAAATAACATTTATCTCCTGAAGCTGGACAACCCCTTTAAGGTAACTGCATTGATACTCAGCATTATAACAAACCAATGAAACATAATTTCTTGTCTGATGTGAGGAGCAAGCTGAACAATGATGAAGATGGAGCCAAAAGAGAATTATCACTTCTTTAAGGGATTGTCCAGGATAACCACCTTTTATATATGAGGCTGGGGAAGGTGAAAAAAAAAATAAAAATCTCACCTGTTCCCGGTGCTATGTCTCCCAGTGTGAACCAGTCCTACTGCGCTGGTATTTTCTTCTGACCGCTGAGTCCAATCAACGGCCTAAGGAAAGGACACAGGACATCACGGGTAGAAAACACTGGAACAGCAGGACCAAACACCGGGGACAGGTGAGTATGTTTGGGGTTGGTTTTTTTTTTCACCTTCCCCAGCCTCATATAAAAAAAGTGGTTATCCTGACAACCCCTTTAAATTACTGGTGTAATTCCTGATAAAAGGAACTGTCACTCTATAGTGCAGAGGGGTCTCTAATTCCTCTGATGTCTCTTTGCCATGAGGAGCTCTCCTCTTCTCGACCTATAGGCTTTTATTGTACAGATTTGATCATTGGCAGAAAGAGGCAAACAAACAAAGAAACAGGCAATCATTTTATTAGAGTTTGTTATCCTCAGCTGTACTATAGATTTATTGGGGGGGAGGGGCAGTTTAGTTATACTTTAACTGTCACCTATGTATAACACTCCTTGAGGTACATACATTAATATAAATCTTTCTTTATATTTCAATTTAATATAATAAGGCTCCTATTGAAAACTTTTGACAAACTTTAAATAATTTGAAATTATTTTTGTGGTAATTTTAGAGAGAACTCTTTATTATGTAATATTGCATTTAATTTCTTGGCCACTAGAAGTCAGCACAACAGGAATACAATTTATGGCTTAAAGAGGACCTTTCATGTCCTCATGCATATGCGGTTTTATATACCGCTAGAAAGTCAACAGTCGGCTTTCTACCGGTATATAAAACCACATATATCACCACGGAAATACAGTTTTTTTATTGCAGATTTTGCTGCAGTTTTTTGAGCCAAAGCCAGGAGTGGATTGAGTAGAAGAGAGAAGTATAATAACTTGTTATATATTTCCTATTCTTTTTGAAGCCATTCTTGGCTTTGGCTCAAAAAACGCAGCAAAATCTGCAAGAACAAAAAATGCGGTTCCGCATTGTGGGGCCTCAGACTATAAAAAGCATTTTGTTTACTATTTCGGTCTGAAAATGAATTTACATCATTTTATGATCACCTGTCCTGTTGTATCTGAGATTATATCAGATTTAAGGAACAGGGCATTGAGGTGCAAAACACCTTAAGGCTAAGGCCCCACGCTGAGGAAACGCAGCTTTTTTTGTTGCAAATTTTGCTGTGGTTTTTTGAGCCAAAGCCAAGAATGGCTATAAAGGGAATGGGAAATAAATAGGAAGTTCTTATACTTCTACCTTCTGCTCAATCCACTCCTGACTTTGGTTAAAAAAAAAACGCAGCAAAATCTGCAACAAAAAAAGCTGCGTTTCCGCAATGTGGGGCCTCAGCCTAAGGGTAAGGGCCCACGATGCGGAAAACAAAAAAAAGCTGTGATTCCACAATGTGGACACCTAGCAAAACGCAGCCAAAAAAACCATCTTGTTTTTTTCCACAGCATTTTTCAGAGTTTTTGTCAGCGGATTTCCGTCGGCATAGTTGAAATGCTGCGATTTTCAAAAATGCTGGTATTTTTGAAAACACAGCTTTTACGCAGAAGATTTTTCTGCAATGCGTGGATGGGATTAGCCAGAATCACATTCACTTTGCAGGTATTGTAAAACGCAGTTTTTTTTCCCCGCAGTGTTACCACAACGGCAAAAATGTTGCATTTTCGCAACGTGGGGCTTTAGCCTTAGGCTGAGGCCCCACATTGCAGAAACGCAGCTTTTTTGTTACAGATTTTGCTGTGGTTTTTTGAGCCCAAAGCCACGAGTGGATTGAGTAGAAGGTAGAAGTATAAGAGCTTCCTAGCTATTTCCCATTCCTTATGTAGCCAGCCTTAGCTTTGGCTAAAAAAAAAAATGCAGCAAAATCTGCAACAAAAAAATGATGCACTTTCACAACTTGGGGCCTCAGTCTAAAGCAGTTGTGCCATTAAAGACACTATTCACAGGATAGGGGATAAGTGTCTGATCACTGGGGGTCAGGCTGCTGGGTCCCCATCGATCAGGAAAACAGGGGAGCAAAAGTCCCTCTCAAGCCTCTTTATGAATGGAGCGCCAGTGTGCTTGTGTGCACTCTTGTGAATGGAGCACCCTAAAATTTACACATTCACAAGCTGTTAAAGGAGAAAATTTATTCGAAATTTGTTATGCAATTTCTCTGGAACACGGAAATACCCCATATGTGGTTGTAAACTGCTATATGGGTACATTGCGGGGCAGGCAACAGAAAGAGAGCTATTTGGCTTCTGTACTAGTTGGAATAGTTTTTTCTGTGGCATGTCTTATTTGCAGAGCCCCAAAAGTGCCAGTACAATGGAAAACCCCATTTTGGAAACTACATGCCTCAAGGAATTTATCAAGGGGTATTGTGACCCCAGAGCTGTTTAACAGATTTTATTAATATTGGAATGTGAAAATGAAAAATTACTTTTTTTCCAATAGAATGCTGCTTTAGCCCCATATTTTTCATTTACACAAGGGGTTAAGGAAAAAAACTTCCCACAGTTCATTACACAATCTCTCCTGAACATAGCAATACCCCATATGTGGTTGTAATCTGCTCTATGGGAACATGGTAGAGCTCAGAATGGAAAGAACGCTATTTGGCTTTTGGAGGGCAGATTTTGCTGGAATAGTTTTCGGGTGCCATGCCGCATTTGCAGAGCCCCTAAAGTACCAGTGCAGTGGAAAACTCCAAAAGTGACCCTATTTTGGAAACTACACCCCCTCAAGGAATTTATCAACGAGTAAAGTGAGTATTTTGACCCCACAGCTGTTTCACAAATTTTATTAACATTGGACGTAAACACGAAATATTAATGTTTTTCCAATAAAACATTGCTTTAGCCCTAAATTTTTCATTTTCACAAGGGGTTATAGGAGAAAATGCACCCTATAGTTCATTACACAATTTCTCCTGAACATGGCAATACCCCATATGTGGTTCTAAACTGCTGTAGGAGTACATGGTGGGGCCCAGAAAGGAAACTGTAAGGAAATGATACAAAAAATATACTGAAAATGGTATAATGTTTCATTATACAATTGATTTTGTGTCAACAGAGACACGTACTCCTAAAGTTTTAAGCAAGTTATTCTGGGTACAAAAATTTTACATATGTGGGCTCAGAAGGAAAGGAGCACTGCGATTTTTGGCTACTGGATTGTAGATTTAGAGGGTCTAGTGTTTGGATGCCATGTCACTTTTGCAGAGCCCCGGAGGTGCCAGTAAAGTGAAATTCCCCAAGAAGTGACCACATTTTGTAAACTACACCCCTCAAGAAATTTAGCAACGGACATAGCACGCATTTCTCTCCCTTGAGTATTGCATTAATTTAATTTCCAGAAATGAATCTGCAGCTGATCAGAGTTAAAAGATAAAATTGCACAATCCAAAACCTGTTAAGCATGTTGTCCCATATACAACAACATTTGGAGTACTCGTCTCTGACACAAGCCTGGCACAAATATTGGGCACTGAAATGGCATATTTCTGTCGAAATTGCAGCTTTCACTTTTCACCATAGCTGCAGCTTAATTTCTGAAAAATAAATTAATGCAACATTTGAGTGGTAAAAATGTTCCCTACCCTGCATAAATTCCTTCAGGGGTGTAGTTTCCAAAATGGGGTCATGTGTCAGGGGATTCGACTGTACTGGCATTCCTGGGGCTCTGCAAGTGGCATGGCATCCAAAAATTTGTGCTCCAAATAGCACTGCTTTCCTACTGTGCCCTGCTGTTTAGCAGTTTATACCCACATATGACAATAGTAAGTGGGGTATCCCAGGTACAACAATGTCATACATGTGGGCATGAACTGCTCTTTGGGCACCCAACAGGGCACAGAAGTGAAGGAGTACTGTTTGACTTTTGAGCACAGATTGTTTTGTTTTTGGATACAATGTCACATTTGCAGAGCCTCTAAGGTGTACAGCAGATGGTGAAAAGGGAATATTTTGGGCGACATACACTGTGTACACTAAATTCCCTACTATTTTCCCACTTGCTTCTTAGATTGGATGGGCATTCTGGGGGGTCAGTTTTTGTGTCTTTTCCCTTGTAAACTGTAAGCCTAGGTTGTACCTTATTCTCTTCTATATATATAAAAATGAGTTCCTGTCTGTCTGTCTGTCTGTCTGTTCTTTATGCGTGACTAAACAACTGGACCGATATTCACCAAATTTGGCACACATGTACATCAGGTGTCCGGGAATATTATAGACTGGGTCTCAGCTCTCTTGGACGTACCGTTCCTGAGATACAGTATTCCCAAAAAATGACCAACATTAGCTAATACAAGCCTGCAAGTCTTTCACTCATATTCCAACTGCCATACACACGGTCACATGTCCCTTATCAGCCAATAAGAGCTCACAGGTGCTTACTCTCCTCAGGTACACAGGTTTCCGTAGAAACCAAGCTATTTATGACCTGTATTATTCAATAGCAGTTCGCAGGTCTTTAAATATTCAGTCATATCATGTGTATCAGCCAATATAAGTTCACATTTAATTTACTAGGTTTCCATAACAACACAGCCATAAATAGACTGTACCTATACTGGACTCAGTGGCGTAACTAGGAATGGCTGGGCCCCAAGGTGAACATTTGACATGGGACCACCCTCGGCAACCGCCCCCCCCCTCACAAACTGCACTCCTGCACATAGTATTCTGCCCCATAGTGGCCCCTGCACACAGTATCATAGTAGCCCCTTCATAAAGTATTATGCGCACTCCCCACTACCTCTTCAATGTTGGACCAGATGTCACGTGAGCCAGGCATGCTTCGCAACGCATAATGACGTCGGACTGGCCCACCGACGTCTGGGACGTCACCAAGGATGCCCGAAGCCTGCTGAAAAGTCCCCAGAGTATAATGATAGCAGTGTTTGTGAGGTTCACGGCCCACAGGCCTTACTTACTGATCCCCGCCCGCTCCTGCTCAACGCCGCCTCTGTAGAAGGTGAAGCGTAGGCAGCCATGAGCAGGAGCGGGGATCGGTAAGTAAATAGGGCCCGTTACAGCCTATTAAAAAAAAAAAAAAAAAAAAAAAAACATCAAGGGCCCACTGGGACCCCTAATGTCCCGGGCCCTGTGGCAGCCACTACCACTGCTTCCCCGGTATTTACGCCACTGACTGGACTGCCATACTGGATTTCAGCATTCTTATAAATTGAAACGTTTTTAAACTACTCATGCCTCCTGCAGCAAAACACATGGCTGCTGCTCGAGCTAATGAAAACTCTCAGCAGACCCAAGCCTGTCTCTAATCTGACAAGATATGTCACAGACAACAGCGAGCTGCTGAAACAACCCAGCAGACCCAAGTCCATCTCCAATCTGACAAGGCTTTGTCAGCCACATTCACACAGCTGCACTCCATGTTTCCATAACAACCCAGCCATTTTTCTTCACTGCTGTAGATCAGCTTTAAAGGGGCAGGGGGCTGTGGATGACATAAGGTCACATACACACAAGGTCACATACACACAGCTTTACTCCAGGTTTTCCATAACAACCGATCGCAGGTCTTTCACTGATATCCAAACTGAGATACACATGATCACATGACGCTTATGGACCAATGGAAAATCACAGGTTCTTCTGTCTTGACATACACACAGCTTTACACCAGGTTTCCATAGCAACCAAGCTATTTATGACCTGTATGAGTCAATAGCAGTTCGCAGGTGTTTAAATATTCAGTCATATGACGTGTATCAGCCAATATAAATTCACATATCATTTACCAGGTTTCCATAGCAACACAGCAATAAATAGACTATACCTATACTGGACTGCCATACTGGATGTGAAGTGTAAAACTGGCCAATTCTTATGGGGTCACCACACAAACAAAAAATGAAATATACCCGTGTGAAGCCGGGTCCTTCTGCTAGTAACGTATACATTTCCCTTTCAGCTGCAGCCAGTTTTGTCGTAAAGATGTGGAGATATTTGATTTTTTTTTTACAGTGTAATTTTTTTTTTTTTTCTGGTGATGTAGCCATATGAGGGCTTATTTTTGCAGGATGAGATACACTTTTTAATAATATAATTTTGGAGTGCCTATAACTTCACTAAATGTTATAAATTCTTTATGGGGCATTTAAAAAAAAAACATAATTCTGGTCACTGTGTTTTCCAACAACTTGTGTACATTTGATAGCCACTGTAATTCCTAGCAAAATGGCAACTTTCTTTAGCCAAAGTGTTGTTTTCTGAGAAAAAAGCACTTGAAACTCATGGCCACTAGGTGCCCCACTTCTGTGCAAATTGCCGCCCACTGTCTGTTGTCAGATTTCATCTGTCTCTAGTTATAGAGAAGCAAGATGGAATATAGGAAGTTGGTTTGTCCTTTCAAGCTTCAGGCAGCACCCCAGTCTTAGGATATATTCACATATCTGCCCTTCTGTAACAGGACTACTCTGCTCTACTGAGCTTGTGCACAACCCTCCCAGGACAAATTAGGTAAGGTGGTTTGATGGAATGCACCTGAAAAAAGGGGAACTAGACAATATAAACAGCCAGAATCAGACAGCTCCATACACTGTATAGTGGCCGCCAGCATTACTACATCTCAAAAAACCCCAAACTATTAAAGTAAAAGTAAAATATTTATCTCATATGGCGAACATTGTTGCGGGAAAAAATATCAAAATGACAAAATTGTTTTGTTTTTTTTTACTAGCCATGTATTTGGGTATTTGGAAATAAGCCTATTCCACCTGTGCCCTCATCTCCTGAACAGATCACTTAGAGCAAAGTAGTAGTAGCAACAATAGTAGCAGCAGCACAGAATGCCAGGAGGCTCCCGAAATAAGGGGTGAGCTCTCAGAACATCTGGCAAATCTCCTGAGCCAATCAGAATGCTCCTCCATCAGCTGGGCTCTCTGTTATTTTATACATGGTGTGGGCATGTTATGTGCCAGTCACATCACAAAAAGGGAAAATTTATCCCTGAAGTCCTCCAGTGTTGGCAAGTATGGTTGTTGCTTCCCTCGTCTTGTTACAACACAGTAACCTGCCATTTCTCCTTCTCTCCACCGCAACAAGCTTGTTTTCATAGTGTGCTCTTTCCTCTTCTCCACAGTTATAGCTGCGTGCTTCTTGTAAGTACAGTAAGGTCCCGTTCAGACGTTGAAAAATGAAGAGGAGTTTGAGGCTGGATTCCTCTTCATTTTCTGGCCCTGATGCCCTGTGGCAGAATGCTGATGCACGGTATGGACATGCCATTGCAGCTTTCTGCTGCTGATTAGGCCCAGATCAGGCCAAACCAACAGGGAGTCTCAAGTCGTGGAACCCAGAAGTAAGACCCCTACCAAGCAGATACTGGAGGCCTACCCTAGTGTGAACATTGCCCAGAAGCCTTGAAACCGCCTATTAGGCAACTGTTAAGATTACTGGAAAATCGTGCTGTTTTGCATGATAATAATCCAGTGATAATGTGCCACAGAACTACGTAATCTGTGACAAAAAATAACTCCCATCTGTCCAGTGATCAAACACTTAGGGGCAAATTCCAAATAACACAACACTATTGCTGCTGTGGAGGGACAAAGCCCTATTATCTGCCCTTACTGTGCAAAGTCTAGCCATGGAAACCGACTCCATCATCTGAGAGAAAAACATCAGGCTGTGCTCAGCCAAAACAGCAAGATCCAGAATAAAAGATGGGAAATTATTAGCCTTAGTAAGAGAAAACTCAAGAACATTCACCAACCAAACATAGATTAGCGAAAATGAAGACTGATAACCCGACAAGGAAAACTGTCAATGTATGAAGTAAACCATTTCTGTTAATGCAGCCTGCAGTATAAACAATGGGGGGCGGACATTTTGAATGTCATAGCTACTACCAGGGTTCTCTATACACGTGCACACGTAATTATAGTTTATCCTCTAATTTAAGGATCTCCAACGTATAGCCGTCCAGCTGTTGTGATACTAAGTTCCATGCCCTGACAGATGTATTCTGGGAGAAATAGAATTTCTATTCCCTATTGGTAGTCATGACAACCAGAATGAAATTGCCATTCTTTAAACTGCTGACTGCATCCAGAAACCCGGAGACGGACCTATATATTCATCAAGTATTTGAGTCACAAGACTCATGAAATAGCAGGGCACCCCTCCAGATTTCAGGGAGTCCGCTGCAGAGTGAAGGTATCTGCTCCTTTTACTGCACGGTTGTCCTTTAATAGTCGGTTCCAAGCACACAGATCAGTGCTGGCAGTCTCACTGGTCCCTCCCTGTGTCATGTCATCCAGATGTGAATGATGTCAACTCCAGATCTGCAGCCACCACACATTGTGCAGGAGTCAACCAAGGAGAGCAGAGACTCTATGCAAGGAACAGCTCCAGCTGCTTCAACCTGCTGTTGGTGCTATCACAGTGCAAAAAGAGGCATGACTGATTATAATAGCAGGGGGATAGTGCAATAGTCCTGCTCCCATGTTTAAATCAGGGGTGCAAGGCTGGATCACAGAAAGAAAACCCATCACAGGCTGCACCACACCACCTGAATGCATAGACCAATAACTACTAGTTGCTTACCTAGCACTAAAGTAATATCAAGTCCTTCCAGACTGTGAATCTGACTTAACAGTACAGGACTCCTTAGTGTGACTGCTCTTATAGTAGAGAGATCCGTCACTACTGTAGTTCAACAGTGTGACTACTCTTATAATAGAGAAATCAATGTTGTAAGGAGGTGGAACCAACCTTAGACTTTGTTTTTTCGTTTAAGTAGGAGCCAGATTCTGATCTGGTGCAGCTTGGATAGGAGGGTTGCTACTTCCTATGGCACTTTATTATGATGGTGTTACATGGTGCATTAGGTGTCTATTTGTATCCTACTGAGTGCTGACATGTACTTGTCTTGCTTGCAGGGCTTTTCTCTCCACATTTTTTAAGCAGATTCGGGGACGGAAACCCCGAACAGCGCAGGTGTGAACCTAGCCTTAGTGGATATACACTTGCTTTATACCTGTATATATAGGTTTGGAAAAATCGTATGTGATCTCCATATCAGGAGAGGGGTTACGTCACGCAAAGCTTTCACGGGTTAGTACATACAGTGCCTTGCGAAAGTATTCGGCCCCCTTGAACTTTTCAACCTTTTGACACATTTCAGGCTTCAAACATAAGGATATAAAATTAAAATTTTTTGGTGAAGAATCAACAACAAGTGGGACACAATCGTGAAGTTTAACGAAATTTATTGGATATTTTAAACTTTTGGAAAAAATAAAAAACTGAAAAGTGGAGTGTGCCAAATTATTCGGCCCCCTTAAGTTAATACTTTGTAGCGCCACCTTTTGCTGCGATTACAGCTGCAAGTCGCTTGGGGTATGTCTCTATCAGTTTTTCACATCGAGAGACTGAAATTCTTGCCCATTCTTCCTTGGAAAACAGCTCGAGCTCAGTGAGGTTGGATGGAGAGCGTTTGTGAACAGCAGTTTTCAGCTCTTTCACAGATTCTCGATTGGATTCAGGTCTGGACTTTGACTTGGCCATTCTAACACCTGGATACATTTATTTGTGAACCATTCCATTGTAGATTTTGCTTTATGTTTGGGATCATTGTCTTGTTGGAAGATAAATCTCCGTCCCAGTCTCAGGTCTTTTGCAGACTCCAACAGGTTTTCTTCCAGAATGGTCCTGTATTTGGCTCCATCCATCTTCCCATCAATTTTAACCATCTTCCATGTCCCTGCTGAAGAAAAGCAGGCCTAAACCATGATGCTGCCACCACCATGTTTGACAGTGGGGATGGTGAGTTCAGGGTGATGAGCTGTGTTGCTTTTATGCCAAACATATCGTTTTGCATTGTAGCCAAAACGTTCGATATTGGCTTCATCTGACCAGAGCACCACCTTCCACATGTTTGACTTTTTATGGATATCTTTGAGAAATGGCTTTCTACTTGCCACTCTTCCATAAAGGCCAGATTTGTGCAGTGTACGACTGATTGTTGTCCTATGGACAGACTCTCCCACCTCAGCTGTAGATCTCTTTCTGCAGTTCATCCAGAGTGATCATGGGTCTCTTGGCTGTATCTCTGATCAGTCTTCTCCTTGTTTGAGATGAAAGTTTAGAGGGACGGCCGGGTCTTGGTAGATTTGCAGTGGTCTGCTACTCCTTCCATTTCAATATGATCGCTTGCACAGTGCTCCTTGGGATGTTTAAAGTTTGGGAAATCTTTTTGTATCCAAATCCGACTTTAAACTTCTCCACAACAGTATCACAGACCTGCCTGATGTGTTCCTTGGTCTTCATGATGCTCTCTGCGCTTTAAACAGAACCCTGACACTATCACAGAGCAGGTGCATTTATACGGAGAATTGATTACACACAGGTGGATTATATTTATCATCATCAGTCATTTAGGACAACATTGGATCATTCAGAGATCCTCACTGAACTTCTGGAGTAAGTTTGCTGCACTGAAAGTAAAGGGGCTGAATAATATTGCACGCCCCACTTTTCAGTTTTTTATTTTTTACAAAAGTTTAAAATTTCGTTCCACTTCACAATTGTGTCCCACTTGTTGTTGATTCTTCACCAAAAAAAATTAAAATTTTATATCCTTGTTTGAAGCCTGAAATGTGGCAAAAGGTTGAAAAGTTCAAGGGGGCCGAATACTTTCGCAAGGCACTGTATGGCATCCGCAGACCCTAGGATACTGTTTCTCAGCCTTTTCAACCAAAGTACCCCCTGGCGAGAAAATGTCCCAACCGAGTACCCCAAAAGTAGTGATCACTTATAAATGTTAACAAAATAAGGCTTCATTTGGATCCCCCGTCAACTGTTATGTAATGGCCCCCTTAGCACTCCCACATGTATTATAATGGCCCTGTCAGTGCCCCACATGTAATATAATGATCCCCGCAGTGCCTCCACATGTAATATAACAACCCCCACACTGCCTCCACTTATAATGGCTCTCAATGGCTCCCCCAGGGGTACACGTACCACAGGTTGAGATATACTCTGACACTGACTGAGATCAGCTGAGCAACTCACCCAGTCAATATTTTTCCTCTGAGATATCAATTGCCCTAGGTTGTCTGGATACATCCTGTTGACTGGATCAACAAAAGGTAGGGGAAGTCACCCACAAAACAACCAAAACAATTGCATAGGGCCACAGAGATCAGGGGGTCCACAATGACAACATACCATCCATCAGTTGCACTAAGGGTGCAGTTTATTGTGTAGGAACAATAAGGAAGCAGTATACTATGTATTAGAGTACTAAGGAGACAGTATTAGGGGGCCCTGTAATACTTTGCTTGGGGCCCCAAACATGCCATAACCGCACATGAGAATAGGGTAATCGCCGACAATATTGGTGATACACTATTAATTCAACTGAATCTCAGTTTTCCCCAGAGATAAGAAGTGCCAAAAATGTCAGCAGCCCAACATCCCTATTAATATATGTCATCTATTTATCCATGTATATGGGCATATTTTTGCTGTCTAACAGGAAGCTGAGCTTGTTATTACCGTATCCAATAGTTCTGTGTCTATTTTGGATTTCTATCTGAACTCCGTCCAGAATCTATAAAGAAAACAGAATAAAGATTCCTCTGAATGTGTGAATCAGCCACCATTGAGCCTTTTATACAACATGAAAGACGTTTCCAGCTATAAAACTTTCCAAAGTCAAAGGATTAAAAAGTCTATGTGATACGCATGGCAGCAGAACAGCAGGTATGAGTGGCAGCCAGATCAGGACAACGCCCGACCAGCAACCTGCCAGGATGTGAGCAAGAAGCAGCAAAATATGAAATCATCTGTTTACATTCTCCAAGGGAGAGAAAGTGTCAGAAAGGAAAACTTTCCTGATTACAAGATAGGAACAGAAATCCAGAAACGACGATTCCCTCATTCCACAAATTCTCATCACACTGCCCAAACCATAGATAAGGAGTCCAAGCCTGTAACTTTCTATAACTACAACTCCCAGCATGTCCTGTTGCCAAACCAAATTTACAATCATATAGGCTTAATCAGCTGAGGGTTTGTTACAATTGTATCCAGTCTAGACAATCCTCTTTGAGCTAAACAAATGGTTTTCAGTCTCTAGATGTATTTAATGAATGTTTCCATGGTCGGCTTTAGAATCACAAAGGGATTACAATTTTACCCTGGCATAAAATGTACCAAAACGTTGCACATTTTTGCTAGTCTCAGTGCATTTTGTCACATCTAAGTGGTCATATCTTTGTTGCAAAGGTGTGTTGCTTAGATGGGACATATTGCACTAAAATTTTAGCTTAAAATTCTGGCCCAAAGTAAGCAAACTATATGGTGGTATTAAGTTACACTGAACAGTATAAAGACGTACCAGATTTATTACCCAGAAGTTGGTCAACGTGAAAAATCTAGCGCGTTTTTATACTGCCTGTTTAATTTACACAATCTATTAGTAAATATGGGCCAAAGTATATTAACCCTTTAAGGCTAGGTTCACACTACTGTAACAGACATTAAATGACAGATGCAGATTGAGCTCCCTCCGCTGAGTGTCCGTCTGCATTAACCCCAATGTAAAAAAAACATAACAGAAGCTTTCTTCCATCATGTTCTTTAAATTTTCTGACGGAAGAAAAAGTCCTGCATGCAGGACTTTTTCTTCTGTTGCAAAAGTAAACAAACATGATAGAAGACAGCGTCCATCATACTGTTTACATTCGAGCCAATGGGAATGGACACAGACAGAGGGGGCTCTGTCTGTGACTATTACTCTGCTACAGTTAATGTCTGTTGGTGTCATTCTATAACAGATGACAGCAACTAATATTAATAACAAGAGTTTGAACATAGCCTAAGGACATAGGGTAGTTTGGGCGTTAATGCTAACGACTTTATCATATTTTATATCCCCGCCTTCCAAAATTTATAACTTTTTAATTTTTTTGTTGACATTGCCATGTAAGGACTTATTCTTTGCATATTGAATCGTCCTTTCAATTGACACCATTTTGGGGTACATATAATGTTTTGAATAGCTTTTATTAACATTTTAGTGGTGCAAAAAGATCTAAACTCAAGCAATGGAGCAGCAGTTAGAAATATATATGTGCGAATATTTTGTATCAATCAAACACAGTGAAACAAAGTACATCTAAAACCATCTGCATTGTATCTCAGGCCTGTGGAGATAAGGTAAGGGCAGTGAGCGCTGATATCAGCATTATAGTGATTATTAATGGCTGCAATGGGTCAGGTAAACAGAGGCAGCTGATAAATGGCAACTCCAGCCAGAACACAGGGGAGTGCAGTATAGCAGAAAAAAAGTGCTATTAGATTCAGCTGTGAATTGTCCATGGATATTAATGGAACATCAACTATATAAAGTACTGCTCCACTCTGAGAGATGGCTGCTAATGGTGGCTGATACACTGCCCACAGTGGTAGTCACCCATCCTACCTCATGTTAGACATCTGCATTATTACACAGATTACACTCCTCTCTGCAACCTGTCTTCAAATGCTGTCTCAGTACATACTGCAGTCCTAAAATTCTATTTATATACCAGGATAAACAATGGTATAGGGCACTGCCAGGGGCGAAACAAGTAGCCATGGGTCCCCATAGCAAAACTTGTAGCTCCACTCTACCATGACCACCTTAAACAGCAAGTTCAGAATACAAAAATGTGCATTATCATTTTGATCTTCTTTACACACAAGGATAACGCACAGTGACTTTACAGTACAGATAACGCAGACAGTGATGTCACAGTACTGGGATAATAAACATAGTGATGTCACAGTACAGGGATAATAAACATTATAATGTCACAGTATATGAATAATAAACACAGTGATGTCACAGTGCAGAGATAATAAATGCAGTGCTGTCACAGTACAGGCATAATGCACACAATGATGTCACAGTACAGACATAACAAACACAGAGACGTCTAAAGTAGTGAAGCTGAGTTAGTTTTACGTTGGCATGACTGACCCAGTAGTAAAATTCATTCTGGGGTACACTATACAGCTACATGCAGATATTACCTGACAATCGTCTGCAGAGTCCAAAGATGTTGCTAACATAAATGTATTTTACAGTTGTAACTTATTGCCTAGCCCTTGACTGATCTTGGGCCCTGCCAGTAGCCTGGGATATGTTCACAGTAGTAGGCTTCAGGTACCAAGATTCTGCAACATGACTGGTTATTGGGGCCCCTGCAGTGGTGCAGTGTGACTGAGAAGATGGGGCCCTAATGGAGGAAGGATACTGGTTGGCCTGACTTTGCACCTAGATGTCATCTCAGCCGCCCAATGTGTCTACAGTATATAAAAGTAAACCGTATATTATACCGACGGATAATCTGGCTGAAAAGCTGTACGAAGAGCATCTATATGAAGTACAATGTACTGGGCCATGTCAGGGTGTGCTGGCAGTTATATCAGTGGTCTAAGAATATAAAGTGCTCAGATGTTAAGAAGTTATACAATGGGGCAGCTACAGTCTGAAATAGTCTGCTTCCTCTAGAAAAGTAAAAACTTCCGGTTCAGATAAGCAAAGCATCAGTTAAAGGTACAGGAACTTAATATTCAGAAGCCTGAAGACCCAACAATGACACACAAGTAGAAAAATCATGGAATCTAATATTTGAGATGGGGGAGACTCTGGCCACAACTGAATGTGAGCCCCATAACTAATGTCATTATGTGTACACTCAGCATCAGTCTGTCATGATATAAAGGCTGGTTGTCAGTAATATAAGTAGTATAGGGTATGGACATCGAATCACAATGTAATTACATTGCTATTTTAATACATTCAGTGGTGTCACTTACAGGGGCGGGCTGTGCCAAACTCTTAGTTATAATATAGCGGCTGGTTGTCAGCAATAGATGTATTATAAGGCTAGGTTCACACTTGTGCTGGGCTCTCTGAAGGAGAGCCTGTCCGCTAAAACAGTGGTCACCCGCGGACACCAACGAACCCCATAGACTATAATGGGGTCTGCTGGGTGTCTGTCGGGTTTCCACCATTTTTATACTGAAACTGATTTTCAGCGGATTCTGTGGCAGAGTCTCTTATGGAGATTCCGATGCAGATGTCAACCTAGCCTTAGATATGTGACTCTAATGGGAATCTAATCACAATGTAATTATATCACAATTATAATAAATTCAGTGATGTTAATTCTAGGGGCAGGGCTGTGACAATCTCCTAGTCAAAATATAGAGGCTGGCTGTCAGTAAATGATGAAATAGCTGCTACTGTAGTATTAGGCTGTGTTCACACAGCGGAAAATTTTCCGCCCCCGTAGTTTTCGCCGCGGTCAGCCACGACGGGATTCCGATGCCGTGCATCAGCATTCCGTCGCGGCTAACCGCTCCTGGTTAAGCCGGATGAATGGGCCTAATCAGGAGAGCGGCTCAAGCCGCGGACACTGCGGGCGGAATCCGCGGCAAGATAGGTCATGTTGCTTTTTTTTTTCCGCTAGAGGAAAAAAAACGCCACTGACTCCCATTGAAATGAATGGGAGGAGTTTTTTCAGGCGGATTTTGAGGCAGATTCTGCCTCAAAATCTGCTACCAAAAACTCCGTGTGAACACAGCCTAAAGTGGGCATGTCTAATATATCGCTACTATAATATTCAGTGAAGTCAATAACGGAGTGGGGCTGAGGTTTGTGTTTGAATCATAGCCAGGTTTACTATTCGTGTTTTGTTTCCATTAAATCTTTATAGGTTTTGTTTCATACGCTCCAGGATCTGATCTTAAAAATCGTATCTCAATGGTATGGAACGTCTGTGAGGTTACACAGGTCTTTGCTACTTAATGTACATCATATATGTCATTGGTTTTACGTCAATTTACGTGATTTTACCTTTCATGCTGTGTTATGTCATAAGACTTGTATCTGTAATCTGTGAAGCAGATACTTTAATACATTTTTATTGAACTATAAATCTTTATATGAATATAACATTTTTATAACCGACAAAAGGCCATAACCCATAAACTGCTGCTTCCTGGATCACCAGACAGGAAAGAATAATTGACACAACACAACTAATACTTCTTCCACGGGAGTTAGGCTAGGTTTACACTTGCAGCGGGCTCTTCGTAGTTCGGGTCCACCGGGAAACCCGAACAGCGGACAGCCTGTCCAGTAAAATAGCGATTACCGGTTGTACTGAAACCAGCAGAGAGAAAAGTCTTCCGTGCATGTGAACCTAACTTCACACAGGTTTCTTTGTCTTAACAGAGTATGTAGAGATTTGCAACTAACACTAGGTTCACACTAGCGTTCAGATCTCTGTCAATTTGGTCCGCATGGGGACCCAAAAGACGTAAAGCCTATCCTCTTAAAAAAACGGTTACCCCCTAGGCTACAATGGGGTCTTCTGGGTTTCCACCAGTTTTATAATGAAACCAGCGGAGAGTAAAGTCCTCTTTGCAGGACTTTTCTCTCTGCTGATTTTAGGCGGAATCTGCAGCAGAGTCTCCTACAGAGACTCCAACGAAGATGTGAACCCAGCTTGATTGCTTTACTATTTCTCCAAAGAAATAAAACATGAGGTAATCTTGCAAACAATTTTGATCAAAAGTTTAATACCGTTTTCTGTATACAGCTACTATGTATCTCTAGGCTAACAGATTACAAATAAAACCTGTGAAGTCTGATCCTACAGTCCTACATTTATAAACCCTACTCCAGGGGTAGGCAACCTTTTTTGTTCGGCGTGCCGATTTTGATTAAAAAAATCAAAGTTGAGGTACTCGGAGTGCCGGTCAATAATTGTAAGTCTGACGACCTCTGCACACGGTATTATGTCACATAGCGGCCCCTGCACACGGTATTATGTCACATAGCGGCCCCTGCACACGGTATTATGGTGATAATACTAGTGATAATCGCTATTACTATTATTTTAGCGTGTAACGGATATAACTAGAGAGGCGGGCGGCGTATTTTACTCTATAAAGATCAGGTATGGACAGGACAGAGACAGTGAAAAAATGTAAACTTTATTGGTGACTTTGTGCATGTGTTGTGTAAGTATTTGGTGCGACACTTTTGGCGCTGTGACCTGGAGGATGGTAAATGTCTGGGTCATAGCGCCAATAACTTCCTGGTTATGTGATTAGGCTCAGGGGGTATTACATTATCCCTCTATGTGACAATCAGAGAGCAAAAGTACAGTATGCTCTGATTGATAGGAGAGGGGATAAGGATGGAAGTCCCTGCTATCCCCCCCCCTCCCCCTGGGGTCATCTGCAGCTTATGCACAGACAATGAGGAGTTATCATTGTCTCTGCAGCTCCTCCTCCCCCCTCCTTCCTTAGCTCTAAGATGCTGCCTGACACAGGAGGGGGGGGGGGGGCACTTTTAGAGCCCCATTTCTAAGGATCTGTTAGGGCCACAAAGATGCAACTGGAGAATCTCATCTTTAAAACGATACCAAGATCTCCATGATTGACCTTACACATTCAGAGCGATTCACTGTTAAAACGATGTCGGGAATTGAGATCTGCATTGGGATTTCAATGCCGAACATCGTTTTCACCAGCGAATCGCTCAGGATGTTTAAGGACGATCATGGTGATCTTGGTATCATTTTAAAGAGGAGATTCTCATCTTTAAAATGAATCCAAGTGTTTCTTTATAGCTTTAACCAATCCTGAGCAATTCACTCAGGTACAGTAGTGAAGCCGGCAATTACCGGCTTCACTACTGTACATAGACTGTGCAGACGCGGGGTGCTGCCGCATCCATCTTCACCGGCGCTAATGAAATTTTAAGGAAGCCGGTAACGTTTTTCCATCCGGCTGAGGCACAAATATGGCGCCAGAACTGATGCCTCTTGTGCCAGAACCGATCCCATACAAAACTATGGGATCCGTCCTGGCATCAGTTTCCCTCCAGCTTGTGTGCACCACCCCAGAGGGAAACAGATAGCTGCGCCAGACATATGTGAACACACCGCTGCCGTGCCAGGGAAATAAGCCTCACGTGCCACTCTTGGCACGCGTTCCGGGGTTGCCAACCCCTGCCCTACTCCCTCTGTCTCCTCATGTTTACACCTGAGAGCCAGCAGAAGAAAGGGTAATTGGTAACCACTGAGACACATAGGTCTGTATATGAGTTGTATACACAAAATGAAAGATTTGTAGCACAGACTATTTGCAAAGCTGCTTAATTTTATTAGAATTTAAATAGGACCTTTGACCAAGTCCAGCTCTTTCCACAGTTTACTAGGCGCTGCTCCACTAATTTCGGCACAATTGTAATTTTTCATCTAGCCCAGGGGTAGGAAACCTTCGGCACTCCAGCTATTGTAAAACTACAATTCCCAGCATGCATACTTGCTTTGCTGTTCTTGGAACTCCCATGGAAGTGAATGAAGCATGCTGGGAGTTGTAGTTTCACAGCAGCTGGAGTGCCGAAGGTTGCTGACCCCTGGTCTAGCCCCTACTCTTTATGAGCAATATCTAATGTTAGTTTTGGTGCCTCATGTTATTTAGGCTTTATACTGTCAGGTGGATGGTGTCAGGCAGGGGCAGGGAAGGGGTGTGATTCTGAACTCTGACACTGTCCATCCCTGATTGTAGCTCTGAATCACACCTTTGTCTATTCTGACCCAAGATCACCCACCTGACAGTACAGAGCCTAAGTAGCATATCAGATACCAAAACTAACTGCACAGGTTGTTTGGGAATGGTGGGGGCTAGAGAAAAAAGTCCAACTGCGCTGGAATCAGTTGACCGGTGCCTATTAACAGATGCTAAGAACTGGCGTTGGTGAAGATGTTGAAAAATCTTCTTTAACCCCTTCCTACCACAGGCATTTTTTGATTTTCGTTTTTTATTTTTGACTTCCCACCTTCCAAACCCCATAACTTTTTTTATTTTTCCTTCCGTTCACAATGTTTTTGGGACAAATTGTTCATAATGGTACCTTTTAATATTCCGTACAATGTATTTGGAAGCTGAAAAATAATTCAGAATGGGGTGGAATTAGAGATAAAGTGCATTTGTGCGACTTTCTTATGGGCTTCATTTTTACTGCGTTCACTGTGCAGCCAAAATAATATGTCATCTGTATTTTATGGGTTGGTATATTTCACAGGATACCAAATTTATATAGTTTTATTTACATTTTAACTAGAGATGAGCGAAGTTTTAAAAAATTCGATTCGGCAACTTCGCCGAATTTTCCAATATGATTCTCTTCGATCCGAATTAATTAGTGGCGAATAAACAGCTATTTCCTGTCTGCAAAGAGTCGGGGTGGGCGGGTGGGTGTCAAGATGGCGGAAGCCCTCGGATGCCGCGGTCATGTCTCTCTCTCTCTCCAGCAAGGACAAGTTTTATTCATGTGCAAGGATCTGCTAACAAGCAAAGACACGCCTACCCAATCACATCACTAGAGAACATCCTGTGACCGTCTAATGTCACAAAGGTCCTTACTAAATATTCGTTACTGCGAAGCATCAGGAAATCCGGATTCCATGCGAATTGAAGACTTCCTGAAATTCATATCGAATTCCACTTCTGCAGCTTCGATTCGCTCATCTCTAATTTTAACCCCTTAAAAAATCCAAAATTTAGCTAAATACATTTTTCTTAGAGTCGCCATATTCTGACACTTGGAACTTTTTTATATTTTCGTGTATGGGGATGCATAGGGGTTCTTTTTTTTTGCAGGGCCAGATGTTTTTTAGTTATACTGTTTTGGAGAATGTCTATTGCTTTGATCACTTTTTATTAAAAATTTTTATCAGAGGTGAAACAGCAAAAAAAACAGTGGTTCACCGTACGGAAAAATATTTTATATAAGTTTGTAGATCGGGCATTTTTGGACACAGGGATACCTAATGTATTTTTTATCATTTATATGTGTTCTAGGGAAAAGGGGTGATTTGAAATTTTAATTCTTTTTACTTTTTCTTTTTTTATACTGCATTTAAATAGACCTCCTAGGAGTCTTGGACCCCAGTGCGTCTGATCACTAATGCTAATACACTACAGTAATAATGCATTGCAATACCTTGCAAAATATTGGCACTTCTATTACAGGCTGCATAGAGAAATGCAGCATTTTTTGTTGCAGATTTTGCTGTGGTTTTTGAGCCAAAGTCAGGAGTGGATTTAACAGAAGGGAAACATCTAAGAGCTTCCTTTATATTTTCCATTCCTTTTAAAGCCACTCCTAACTTTGGCTCAAAAAACCACAGCAAAATCTGCAACAAAAAACACTGCATTTCCCCAACGTGGGGCACCACGTTTTTGAAAATCGCAGCAAGTCAATTATACCTGCAGAAACACATTTTTTTCCCATATAGGTATAATAGGAGCAGAAAGTCAGCAGAGGAAAACTCTGCAAAAATGCAATGAAAAGTGTTACAGAACAAAAGGTGATGCTTATCTGCAGCGTTTTTTTGCTGCATCTCTCTAGGTGGGACCTTAGATTCAATGAATCTCCAGCATTCCTCGACCACTGCTCCATTCCGGACAGTGGATGAGAGTCCCCATTCTCCTTATCAGTGGGGTTCTGCACGTTCGGACCCCCAAATACCTTGCTTTTGTGGGAAAACCTTTTAAACTGGGGATTCCGACACCCCTGTGTGAATGGAGTCCTTTTGCGCATGCATGACTACTACTGCATTTCCTACTATGGGATTTACAGAAATAGCTGAGTACAGCACTCCATCAGTCCAATGCATGCACATTGCAGGTACAGTAAAATTCTATGGGACAGCTAAAAACAGCTGTCTGTTACATTCCAATAGTGTATGACTGCTGCTCCACACAGACAGGAGGACATGGGACCGCTGTTCTCATGATCAGTGAGGTTTTCTGAGGAGTGGTGATATGTTTTGATTATGGGAAATCCCCCTTAAATTATATTACATTCCCATTTTTTTTCCACCAGGTTTCCATAGCTTCCATTTGACAGAATAAAGTAGCAAGAGTTATTTTATCCAGTAAAGAAATTTGATGAATTACAAATCAATGAAATTTAATAGGATCCATTACAAGACGGATCATAAGAAATCCAGCATTAAAAATAAAAGACAAGACACCAGTGTGAATGGAGTTGAACAAACACAAATTTCCCTAATAAGAGGAGCTGTGGGAGGAGGATTGCTGGTTGGGCAATGCTGGTTTTTGCTGATTGTGTAAGGCAGGTACATTATGCTGACTGTTAAAGCTATCTCTGGGGCACACACATGACAAAGCGCCCGCAATGCTTTTATAGATTAAAACCCACAACCGAGCAATGACAAAGCTACATTCACATAGGGAGGATGGAAAACGTACAATAGAATACAGGACAAAACTAAACAGTAAATAGTATACACATTCTATGGAAGGTTTTGGTAAGAAGTTGGAAACTAATAATGTGAAGTATAATGCAACTGGAGCAGTATAGCAGCTGAGCAATGAACCCCCCCCCCCCCAGTGACCTACATAAAACATTAAATTGTATCTGTAACTGCCCCTTTGGACTGAGACATTACACTACTTACTACATTCATGGGAGTGAAAGATTCCTGCCAGTTTCAACTCTAAGATGTTGGGATTGTAGAGTTGCCATGAACAAGTTCATTTCTAATGGATAAAAGTCTTTACGCACTGCAGATCAAGAAATGGTTAAGATAAGAGTACAGATCCTGTAACAATATTCCTATGGTGGAGGGCAAAGCTCCTGTAGACATCCTTTTCTGCGTTATGGCACAAACCCTGAAATCCAATCCGATATTTAAAATTTGTTTATTCATAAAAGGGTTGAAGTCTTAAATGAACGCTTCTTAAATGGATTGTGCATATCTCAAAAAAATGGCTGCTTTCTTCTTCTCAAGAAGTGACATCACGTCTTTTGGTCACATGGCAATGCCACATCTTTGTCCCATTGAAATGAATGAGTCTGAGTTGCAGCATGGCCATGTAACCAATGGCCATGGTGTCACTTCCTGAGAAGAAGAAAGCAGCCATGTTTTTGAAGTCCTCCACTGGGGACAGGCCTTCAGGCACTACTCTTGCAGCAACAGTAATGTTCCCAGGGCTGAAGACATGCATGTAGTGCACCAACTGCCTCATTTTCATAAGACTTCAAAGTTGTTTTTCTCGAAATCTACAAAGGTATTTTGTTTACCACTGTAGGCAGACACTGAAATAAAGCAACTCTCTGCAATTTATTATGCAGAGATAAGATACACAAAGGTAGTAGTGTTTCTCATGCAGTACAGTTTGTGAACTGTTCATGTACTGCTGCAGTGAAAGTGTAAGGACATGGGTGGACAAACGACACCACTGGGAATAAGGGTCGGTTCACATCTGCGTTCAGGTTTCCGTTAGGGGAGTCCGCTTGGGGACCCCCCAAATGGAAACCTATACGCATAAAGAGTGGTTTATCTGGGAAACCACACGCACCCCATTGACTATAATGGGGTCCATGTGGTTTCCCCAAGCGGACTACCCTAACGGAAATCAGAACACAGATGTGAACTGGCCCTAACCGATGAGGAAACTGCGGAGCACCACATGCCAATGATGTGAAAGGAGAACAGTGGAGTAGCTCACTGTGAAAATGAACCAGGGGGCTATCAGACATGTGTCTAAAATAACAGCTCAGCGAACCCTACACCATATGGGGCCCCCGAAACAGACAACTGGTCATTGCACCAACACTAACAAAGGTGCTTCTGAAAAAACGGCTTCAATTTTTCAGTATCGGAATTAGACAACTGCTGATTGGCAAAGGGTTACCTTCTCCAAGGACTCACTTCTGCTTCAGTGAATGGATGGACATTGGCATGTCAGGCTGTTTGTCTTCCAGACAGAATTGTCCAGCAGTGGTTAGAAGAGAACGACCAAGACTTCCAAGTACTTCCCTGGCCCCCTAGGTCCCCAGACTTGAGACCAATTGAGCATCTGTGGGACCACCTCAATCATGTGCACAGAGCAGCACAAGGAGTCCCTAAGGTTCTATACCATGTGCCAGAGAGACTCTGTGTGCCATACTATAGGATTGGACTCCCCTTATATCTCTGTAATGTGGAATTCAATAGAACAGGCCATGACTTTTAGACCCCATGCACATGATTAAGTGTGGGATGGGGTTTGCAGCACAATACAGTCAGATGACAGTCAAAGTGACATCTAAGTGCATTCCGTGGTACATTCACATATACTGTATGGGGCTTCGGATCCGTTCCGATGACATGAAGCACTATAGAGCAAGTCCTTTCCTGCTCCATGTCATCAGAACAGATCGGAAGTACCATAGATGTGAATTCATCACAGAATACACTTGGATGACATTCGGATGTCACCCCGAGAGTCATCCTACTGTATTCCACTGCAAACTTCGCCCCACATCGGATGTACACTCAGTCGTGTGCATGTGGTCTTTACTCATGAACCGCACATAAATCCAACAGAAAACTCCTATCAGAGTGACATGGAAAAGCAGCAGAGTTTTACAGACCGCTATATGTGCTGCAATATAGTCTATACACCTCAGAGGAAGCGTAGAGCTGCAGTACAAGCCCTGTGTATGACCCGTATATAGTAAACCCAGATCAAAATGTGTAATATCATATAACCACATCTGGAAATTAAAGGTATTATTACATTTGTTCTCTTTTACTATTTTCATAATTATTACATCTCAGTGGCAGGTTTCTTCAGACCACCCCTCTGTAGAGAGGCAGATCAGTAATAAACTGACAGTGCTTATGTGGACATTAGAATATTAGAATATCTAATCCTGGGGATGAGGGGCTGCGCTGCATCTGTTCATACAGATCTTCATAACCCTCCACATGAGACCAGCCGAGGTCACTGGCAGGATACAGGATGGGCGGAGGGACCGTCATCATTACTGCTGTTATTGTTATTCTGCTCTTAACACTGCCTGACATTCAAATACTTATTAGACAACATACTCTGCATACACTAAACACTGCAAATACTAGATTCACTGCATATACAGCTGGATACACAGCATATATTCATTACACAACATACTCTTCATACACTGAACACTGCAAATACTAGATTCACTGCATATACAGCTGGATACACAGTATACATTCATTACACAACATACTCTGCATACACTGAACACTGCAAATACTAGATTCACTGCATATACAGCTGGATACACAGCATATATTCATTACACAACATACTCTGCATACACTGAACACTGCAAATACTAGATTCACTGCATATACTGCTGGATACACAGCATATATTCATTACACAACATACTCTACATACACTGAACACTGCAAATACTAGATTCACTGCATATACAGCTGGATACACAGCATATATTCATTACACAACATACTCTGCATACACTAAACACTGCAAATACTAGATTCACTGCATATACAGCTGGATACACAGCATATATTCATTACACAACATACTCTGCATACACTGAACACTGCAAATACTAGATTCACTGCATATACTGCTGGATACACAGCATATATTCATTACACAACATACTCTACATACACTGAACACTGCAAATACTAGATTCACTGCATATACAGCTGGATACACAGCATATATTCATTACACAACATACTCTGCATACACTAAACACTGCAAATACTAGATTCACTGCATATACAGCTGGATACACAGCATATATTAATTACACAACATACTCTGCATACACTAAACACTGCAAATACTAGATTCACTGCATATACAGCTGGATACACAGCATATATTCATTACACAACATACTCTGCATACACTGAACACTGCAAATACTAGATTCACTGCATATACTGCTGGATACACAGCATATATTCATTACACAACATACTCTACATACACTGAACACTGCAAATACTAGATTCACTGCATATACAGCTGGATACACAGCATATATTCATTACACAACATACTCTGCATACACTAAACACTGCAAATACTAGATTCACTGCATATACAGCTGGATACACAGCATATATTCATTACACAACATACTCTGCATACACTAAACACTGCAAATACTAGATTCACTGCATATACAGCTGGATACACAGCATACATTCATTACACAACATACTCTGCATACACTGAACACTGCAAATACTAGATTCACTGCACATACAGCTGGATACACAGCATATATTCATTACACAACATACTCTACATACACTGAACACTGCAAATACTAGATTCACTGCATATACAGCTGGATACACAGCATATATTCATTACACAACATACTCTACATACACTGAACACTGCAAATACTAGATTCACTGCATATACAGCTGGATACACAGCATACATTCATTACACAATATACTCTACATACACTGAACACTGCAAATACTAGATTCACTGCATATACAGCTGGATACACAGCATATATTCATTACACAACATACTCTGCATACACTAAACACTGCAAATACTAGATTCACTGCATATACAGCTGAACACTGAACACTGCAAATACTAGATTCACTGCATATACAGCTGGATACACAGCATATATTCATTACACAACATACTCTGCATACACTGAACACAGCAAATACTAGATTCACTGCATATACAGCATATATTCATTCCACAACATACTCTGCATAGACTAAACACAGCAAATACTAGATTCACTGCATATACAGCTGGATACACAGCATATATTCATTACACAACATACTCTGCATGCACTAAACACTGCAAATACTAGATTCACTGCATATACAGCTGGATACACAGCATACATTCATTACACAATATACTCTACATACACTGAACACTGCAAATACTAGATTCACTGCATATACAGCTGGATACACAGCATATATTAATTACACAACATACTCTGCATACACTAAACACTGCAAATACTAGATTCACTGCATATACAGCTGGATACACAGCATACATTCATTACACAATATACTCTACATACACTGAACACTGCAAATACTAGATTCACTGCATATACAGCTGGATACACAGCATATATTAATTACACAACATACTCTGCATACACTAAACACTGCAAATACTAGATTCACTACATATACAGCTGGATACACAGCATATATTCATTACACAACATACTCTGCATACACTGAACACAGCAAATACTAGATTCACTGCATATACTATAGACCACATGCAGTATACTGAATACACCATTGCTGAATACACTATACTACCCATTACACTGAAAACTGTATAGACTGGATATGCTGAATATACTGCATGTACTGGATATACAGTGGCTATACCATATATACTAAATATACTGCTTACACCACTACGTTGCATATACTGTAACACTGCAAACACAAATACAAAAAAAATACATAGAATACATTGCATATGTAGAATACACGGCATAGCCAGCATGCACTTAAAGAGGACCTTTCAAATCCCTATGAATGTGCAGTTTTATATACCACTAGAAAGCTGACAGGGAGCTGAATTCAGTGCACTGTCGGCTTTCCCAGTATGTGCTCCAGTGCTGGAGATATTGGTGTCGATAATTTCAGCACCGATATCTCCTCACTGTCAGAAGGGCGTTCCTCATAGCTCAGCGTCATCGATGGACTGTAAGGAACACCCCCTCCTGACAGTACAAGGCTATGTTAAAGTACAGTCGGGGGAGTGTTCCTCACAGTTCAGCAATGACGCTGAGCTATGAGGAACGCCCTTCTGACAGTGGGGAAATATCGGTGCTGAAATTATCCGCACCGATACAGTGGGTACAGAAAGTATTCAGACCCCTTAAAATTTTTCACTCTTTGTTTCATTACAGCCATTTGCTAAAAGCAAAAAAGTTCATTTTATTTCTCATTAATGTACACTCAGCACCCCATCTTGACAGAAAAAAAAACGGAAATGTAGATATTTTTGCAAATTTATTAAAAAAGAAAAACTGAAATATCACATGGTCATAAGTATTCAGACCCTTTGCTGTGACACTCATATTTAACTCACATGCTGTCCATTTCCTTCTGATCCTCCTTGAGATGATTCTACTCCTTCATTGGATTCCAGCTGTGTTTAATTAAACTGATTGGACTTGATTAGGAAAGGCACACACCTGTCTATATAAGACCTCACAGCTCACAGTGCATGTCAGCGCAAATGAGAATCATGAGGTCAAAGGAACTGCCCAAGTTAATGTACACTGAGCACCCCATCTTGACAGAAAAAAAACGGAAATGTATATATTTTTGCAAATTTATTAAAAAAGAAAAACTGAAATATCACATGGTCCAGCTGAGGTCCAGACCCTTTGCTCAGTATTGAGTAGAAGCCCCCTTTTGAGCTAGTACAGCCATGAGTCTTCTTGGGAATAATGCAACACATTTTTGACATCTGGATTTGGGGATCCTCTGCCATTCTTCCTTGCAGATCCTCTCCAGTTCCGTCAGGTTGGATGGTGCACGTTGGTGGACAACCAGAAGAGGTTTTCTTCCAGGATATCTCTGTACTTGGCTGGATTCGTCTTTCCTGCAATTGCAACCAGTTGTCCTGTCCCTGCAGCTGAAAAACACCCGAATTTACGCCAAAAAATTCAATCTTCGTCTCATCAGACCAGAGAATCTTATTTCTCATAGTCTGGGAGTCCTTCATGTGTTTTTTGGCAAACTCTATGCAGGCTTTCATATGTCTTGCACTGAGGAGAGGCTTCCTTCGGGCCACTCTGCCATAAAGCCCCGACTGGTGGAGGGCTGCAGTGATAGTTGACTTTGTGGAACTTTCTCCCATCTCCCTACTGCATCTCGAGCTCAGCCACAGTGATCTTTGGGTTCTTCTTTAACTCTCTCACCAAGGCTCTTCTCCCACAATTGCTCAGTTTGGCTGGACGGCCAGGTCTAGGAAGAGTTCTGGTCGTCCCAAACTTCTTCCATTTAAGGATTATAGAGACCACTGTGCTCTTAGGAACCTTGAGTGCTCCAGAAATTCTTTTGTAACCTTGGCCAGATCTGTGCCTTGACACAATTCTGCCTCTGAGCTCCTTGGGCAGTTCCTTTGACCTCATGATTCTCATTTGCTCTGACATGCACTGTGAGCTGTGAGGTCTTATATAGACAGGTGTGTGCCTTTCCTAATCAAGTCCAATCAGTTTAATTAAACACAGCTGGACTCCAATGAAGGAGTCGAACCATCTCAAGGAGGATCAGAAGGAAATGGACAGCATGTGAGTTAAATATGAGTGTCACAGCAAAGGGTCTGAATACTTATGACCATGTGATATTTCAGTTTTTCTTTTTTAATTTGCAAAAATATCTACATTTCTGGTTTTTTTCTGTCAAGATGGGATGCTGAGTGTACATTAATGAGAAATAAAATGAACTTTTTTGCTTTTAGCAAATGGCTGTAATGAAACAAAGAATGAAAAATTTAAAGGGGTCTGAATACTTTCCGTTCCCACTGTATCTCCAGCACTGAGGCACATACCGGGAAAGCCGTCAGTGCGCTGAATTCTGCGGCTTTCTAGCGGTATATAAAACTACACATTCATGAGGACATGAAATGTCCTCTTTAAGACACTGCATGGATATGCATACATATGCGAAAATATGCTACATATACTGAATACTCTGGAAATACAGCATATACTGGATAAACCACATAAACTGCATACACTAGATACACTGTATTAATTTAATACAGTGCATATACTGAATTCACTACATATACTGGATACACTGGATACAAGGCATACATTGAATACACACAATATACTTGATATACTTTATATACTGGATGTAATACATTTACTAGATACATCACATACAATGGATATACTGTCTACAAAGCAAATAGTAAATATACTGCATATATTGATTACATCACATACACTTCACATACTACAGTGGATAGAACCCATATACTGAATAAATACATAACATGCACTGAATATATTCACTCCATACAGTGAAACTTCAAGAGGGTCACTCAAAACTGCATTAAAATGTGATCTAATAGAGGGTGTTTCTGTAACCCTCTCAATAACGCTAGGTTCACACTAGCGTCAGAACCCAAAAAGGCGGAAACCCTGTCCGATTTAAAAAGCAGTGACCCGCGGAATCCCCGCTGACCTCATAGATTATTATGGGGTCCGCCAGGTTTGCGCCAAATGTATACTGAAATCGATTTAAGCAGAATCCTGGACAGAGACAAGCAAAAGCTAGTGTGAACATAGCATAAGACGGTCAGTATGTTTATCTTACTGCATGGCAGAACTGAAAATGTGTCTAATTTGGCTAAGGCTAGGTTCACATCTGCATCAGAGACGACTCTGACGCAGAATCCACCAAAAATCGGCAGAGTGAAAAGTCCTGCAGGGCGGTAACAGACACCTGGTGGACTCCATTATAGTCTATGGGGTCCGCGAGTAACGGACAGGCTCTCCATCATTCAGGTCCCCCAGCGGTTGGTTGTTTTGTTCTTTTTAGTTATTTGTACTTGTACCCAGTATTGGATCCTCTTTTTTTAATACTTTTATCAATGACCTGGTACAGAGTTTACAGAGTACAATCTCAGTATCTGCAGATGATACTAAACTGGAAATCTGGGCAGGGAAATAGCAAATTAGTTTTAACGTGGATATAAATGTAAAGTTATGTACCTGGCCATAGAAACAAGTCTTACAATTTTGTACTAAATAATAAATGAAAACACTTGGGGATATTGGTGCACGGTAAACTTAATTTTAGCAACCAGTACCAAGCAGCTGCAAGGTAAATAAAGTTATAGGATGCATAACTTGACAAGGTTATAGTATTGCTATTATACAGATCACTGTTCAGACCATATATACAGTGCTGGCCAAAAGTATTGGCACCCCTGCAATTCTGTCAGATAATACTCAATTTCTTCCAGAAAATTATTGTAATCACAAATGCTTTGGTAATAATATCTTCATTTAATTTGTCTTCAATGGAAAACCACAAAAAGAATTGTCAAAAAGCCAAATTGGATATAATTCCACACCAAACATAAAAAAGGGGGTGGACAAAAGTATTGGCACCCTTTGAAAAATCAGGTGATGCTTCTCTAATCTGTGTAATTAACAGCACCTGTTACTTACCTGTGGCACATAACAGGTGGTGGCAATAACTAAATCACACTTGCAGCCAGTTGAAATGGATTAAAGTTGACTCAACCTCTGTCCTGTGTCCTTGTGTGTACCACATTGAGCATGCAGAAAAGAAAGAAGACCAAAGAACTGTCTGAGGACTTGAGAAGCAAAATTGTGAGGAAGCATGAGCAATCTCAAGGCTACAAGTCCATCTCCAAAGACCTGAATGTTCCTGTGTCTACCGTGCGCAGTGTCATCAAGAAGTTTAAAGCCCATGGCACTGTGGCTAACCTCCCTAGATGTGGACGGAAAAGAAAAATTGACGAGAGATTTCAACAAAAGATTGTGCGGATGGTGGCTAAAGAACCTCGACTAAAATCCAAACAAGTTCTAGCTGCCCTGCAGTCCGAGGGTACAACAGTGTCAACCCGTACTATCCGTCGGCGTCTGAATGAAAAAGGACTCTATGGTAGGATACCCAGGAAGACCCCACTTCTGACCCAGAGACATAAAAAAGCCAAGCTGGAGTTTGCCAAAACTTACCTGAGAAAGCCAAAAAGTTTTTGGAAGAATGTTCTCTGGTCAGATGAGACATAAGTAGAGCTTTTTGGGAAAAGGCATCAACATAGAGTTTACAGGAAAAAAAAAAAGAGGCCTTCAAAGAAAAGAACACGGTCCCTACAGTCAAACATGGCGGAGGTTCCCTGATGTTTTGGGGTTGCTTTGCTGCCTCTGGCACTGGACTGCTTGACCGTGTGCATGGCATTATGAAGTCTGAAGACTACCAACAAATTTTGCAGCATAATGTAGGGCCCAGTGTGAGAAAGCTGGGTCTCCCTCAGAGGTCATGGGTCTTCCAGCAGGACAATGACCCAAAACACACTTCAAAAAGCACTAGAAAATGGTTTGAGAGAAAGCACTGGAGACTTCTAAAGTGGCCAGCAATGAGTCCAGACCTGAATCCCATAGAACACCTGTGGAGAGATCTCAAAATGGCAGTGTGGAGAAGGCACCCTTCAAATCTCAGGGACCTGGAGAAATTTGCCAAAGAAGAATGGTCTAAAATTCCAGCAGAGCATTGTAAGAAACTCATTGATGGTTACCGGAAGCGGCTGTTCGCAGTTATTTTGTCTAAAGGTTGTGCTACCAAGTATTAGGCCGAGGGTGCCAATACTTTTGTCCGGCCCATTTTTGGAGTTTTGTGTAAAATGATCAATGATTGAACTTTTTTTTCATTCTCTTTTGTGTTTTTTCATTGCAAGCAAAATAAATGAAGATATTATTACCAAAGCATTTGTGATTGCAATCATTTTCTGGAAGTAATTGAGTATTATCTGACAGAATTGCAGGGGTGCCAATACTTTTGGCCAGCACTGTATAATACTGTGCACCAGAATATAAGAGATAAATAGCTGAAATAAAGCGGGTGCAACTAAGGTAATGAGAGAATGGGTGCATTAGGGTATAAATATGGGTTATAAAACTTGGGTTTGTTCATTTGGGAAAAAAAGACTTAGGCATGACCTAATAACCATGCATAATATTTGAATGGACAGTACAGAGATCCTTCCAATGATCTCTACACCTAGGCCTATAACTGTGACAAGGGGGGATTTCTCTAAATCTAGACAAAAAAAGATTTTACTATAGCCATAGATGGGTCTTCTTTACAGTAAGAGCGGTGAGACTATGCAACTCACTACCACAGCATGTGGTGTTGACTGATAACTTGTATCAGTTTGACAGGGCTCTGTATGGCTTTCTTGAAAGCAAAAATATCACAAGTTATAAGAACTAGTATTTTCAGATGGGATGTTGATCTAGGGTTTTAGCCCAATTGCCATATTTGGAGTTGTGAAAGAATTTTTTCTCTTGATGGGTCAATTGGCATCATGGAGGTTTTTTTGCCTTCCTCTGGATCAACATGGTAGATCTATAGGCTTGACTTGTTTCTTTATTCAACCTTATCAACTATGTTACTAGCTATGTAGACTTTAATACTAGGAGAGAAAAGTTTGTCCCAAGAGCTTACAATCTAAACAATAAATTGCATACACCTGGATACACACAGCTCCACACACATGTTCACATCTGCGCTGGGTGTCCATCAGGTGCAGATCCATCAGAAATCACCAGACGAAAGTGCTGCAAGCCCGAATCTTTTGTTCAGCAATTTCAGTTAAAAAAACATCCCCCAGACGAACCCCATTATAGACAATGGGGTCCCTGATGGCTCCGTTCGTGTCCGTTATTTTCGGGGTCCGTTGTTATCCGTTTTTCTGTTCTGGTCCTCCGATAGACCAGAAGAATATAAATTGAAATGCAGATGTGAATGTATACACAGTAGATAAGTACATGACCTACACTTGTACACACACATAGGTATGACACAGTCCACACACATATAAAGACATGCATCCCCAGACACCCAGACGATAATGCCCCCTGACGTCCTGTGCTGCTCCCAGGTGCGGGGCCTCCTCTGCCATCTGCACTGAATGACGTTACAGGTGGCATCACTGCCATGGGGCACGGTGGTCTGCACCATACATGGCGAGTCACCCTATGCCCAGCGGACAACCTCCCGCACTTCCCTGGCTGCAATGACCAAGGAGTAGACGCATTAATCTGTGGGTTTCATTTATCCATGCCAGCCTGATGCTGCCTCTCTCCTGGCAAAGCCGGCGCCGCCCGGCAGAACAATGGGCAGCTAGCAGTGCCAGGCTCAGCGTCCATTCTCCTCAGCAATACACGGTACTCACCGATGCCGCTGTCCTCCCAGCTCCCGGGTACTTGGTGCCTGCAGACTGGGCAGCCCGGAGGAGGGTACAGAGCACGGCAGCTCCGGGGGAGGAGACCGGAGGAGGAGGGGGTCTGATAATAATGACAGCATGGTCAGAAAAAGGAGGGGACACCGACATTACTGGAGGAGGGGGTGCACTGGAGAAGATGGCACAGACAGGGGAGCACAAACATCATTAGAGGGAGGGGGCGCAAATATCACTGACGGAGCCGTGCACAAACAGTTCTGAAGACATGGTGGTAAAGACATCTCTAGATAGGGGGCACAAACATCACTGGAGATGGTGGCATAGACATCACTAGAGAGGGGTATCACTGACCGAATGAGGGCACACCAGACACCACTGGAGATGGGGGTACACATCCCTGAAGAGGGTGGCATAGCTATGAGTGAAGAGGTGGCATAAACATCAATGGAGGTGTGGGGGGGAATAAAACTGGAGAGGGGGACAGATATCACTGAGAAGCACAAATATCTCTAGAGAAGGGGAACAAACATCACTGGAGGAGGAGGGCACAGGCATGACTAGAGAAGGGATCTAATATGAGGAAAGGACATATATTACTGCAGAAGAGTACAGATATCTCCAGAGATGGGAACCCATAAGTCACTAAAGGAGAGTGACATATATCACTGGAAGATGGGGGTCACAGACATCACCGAAGGGGGGACATGTATCACTAGAGAAGGTGGGCCCAGAGATCATTAAACAAAGGGGTACAGACATTACTGGAGAGGAGAGCATAAACATTACTGCAGAGAAACATCAATGTAAAGGAGGTCACAGACAATGCTAGAAGGCTATCACTGGAGGGGGCACAACATTACTGTCAAGATATGATTGGAGTGGGTGCAAGACATCACTGAAGGAGGGGCACACAAGCTTCACTAGTAGGGGGCTACAGAAAACTGCTAATGGGCAGCATTTCCTCCCACATTTCAATCACATACGTAGGTAACATAGATTGCAAGCCCTACTTGGGACATTGTTGACAATATCAGTAAATGCTGCAGAATATGATGGTGCTAAATATGTAAGCAAAATAAATAACATAATACAATTTGATGAGAGGACACATTACTGGGAATATTTATAAGTCACCAAAGGGGGGACAAACATGAAGAGGGGAGTTTGCACTCTTCCTGGATACAAATATTTTACTACAATAACAAGAATTTTCCTAATTTGGAGTGGTAGAATTAGCAGGTTTCAGCTTTGGGTAGAATTCCCTTGTTCATCCTGATACTTCTGGTTCATAAACACAATATCAAAAAGGCTGCTTTCACATTAGTTATCGGGTTTGTGGACTACCAAACCATGTATTTCTGTATATTCTATCCGTGTGCCATCTGTTTTTGTTTTTTTTTGCATCCACAAAAAAAAAAAAAAAAATGCCATCTTTTTATTTTTCAGCAATCACCTAGCAATGTATCTTGGAAAAACTGACCCATAGATTTGAATGACCGAGAGGAGTAAATAAAATTGAAAAAAATAGTGCATGCCTCATTTTTTTCTCAATGTCTCTCGATCCATGGAAAACAACGGATGTGTGAATGGCTCCCTTGACTACTGATTTTTTTCAGGGATAGCACACAGACAGAAAAGTAGATAGCGTGAAAGGGCCCTAACATAGATAAGACTGACATGCAATACACAAACCAAGAACAGGAAGAATAGATGGAAAAGTAGAGTGACAATGCCCTATTGGATCTTAAATGGTAGCTATAAGGGCTGGTCAAGTGTAATGACACAGGCAAAAACAGAAGCCCAGGAATGGGCAAGTAGAATTTCAGTGAAGTTTTTGATTTTAGGGGGTAATGCCCTATAACTGAACATACCCTGAAGTGATCAAGAAACTTATCAATCATCAATCTACTTCTTCAGGAAGCAGGAGACATGGAGCAGAGGGTTCCAGCTAATGACTCTGACTAATGATGGAAGCGTGAAAGGAAACTGCATTTAATCAGTCACTAAGTGAGAAAATTCTGTGCCTGTGCAGCAAATACTGCAGATATTCTGTGTACGTCCAGTCTGACTGCAGAGTTATTCATTCAGATTTAAAGGGATGTTGGGTTTAGATGACCCATGGCCCATTAGAGGTACAAAAAGGCACCCTACATCCAGGGCTGTATTTACTCCTAGGGTGTACTCCTAGTCCAGTCCTAGGGTGGCACTTAATGGGGTATAGGATCAGCTGCCAGGAAAAAATATTTATTATATATTTCTATATTATACATGATAGTAAAACCAGTGGATGATGGGTGAAAAAGGACTGAGTGAGGCCTTATTCACACAAAATTGAAAAATGGCCACGACGAACTTTTTTGTAACCCTCATCATATGGCCATTTTTCAAATTATTCACACTCCCCTTCTATATTCTGTTAACAGTACAACTCCTGTACAGCTTCCTTCTCCAGCTGTATGAAAGAAGCTTTGCACAGTAGTCGGGACAAGGATGAGGGAGAGGGTCTCCACAGACTGAAAGGAAGAGAGCAGGTTACGACTTCACAGAAAACTCTGTTCTGTGTGTGCCCACTGCTCTAGCCACTGAACTCCACTGCTGTCCTAGGATAGAGCAATAGAATAATGGCCCCTGCTATTTCTTATGCATGATCCAGGGTCAGACGCACAGCAGCCTAAATGAAGACAAGAAAGAGAAAAGGTAACTATTAAACAATTCTATATAAAATAATCCAAGATAAATGATAAATACTGTAGATAAACAAAGGAAGGTTGGAAATTATTAACGAAGTGAATGAAAGTGATAGAACACCTAATATATTACATAATAACTGTTAATAAGTAATAAAATATACCAGTAGGAAAATATAGATATATTATATAGATATTTTTAATTTAATAGTTACTGAGGAAACAACTTTTATTCCACAAATGTAGCCTCACATTCTAACTTTTCGTTATGCAGTGATAGGCCACATTCACATCACCATTGTTTTATTATAGCTAAACAAGAAAAATAAGGAAAGTGCTAGATCTGTTATACTGACTATTATGGGGTCCGATGAGTTTCTGTTCTTTTACCTGACAAAATAGCACAGCATTCATAATAGTTTTATTATGTTTTAACACGTTTACAGTAATCCAAAACTTTGAAAAAATAAATAGATTTCTTGGAGTCGCCATATACTGACACTTGTAACTTTTTAATATTTCTGTGTACAGAACCAATTATACTTTTTATTTATACCATTTTGAGGACATTTTGATCCTTTTTTTATTCAATATTTTTGGGGAGGTGAAACAGCAAAAAAAAAAAAAACTAAGCTGTGGTTTGGTTATTCAGATTTTTTTTTCCAATATGACATTCACCATATACTGTAGAAAAAATATTGTTATATGTTTGTAGTTCGAGTGTTTTCAGCCTTGGATATACCTAATGTGTTTATGTTTGTGCTTGTTTATTTAGATCTAGGGAAAGGGGAATTATTTGAAATTTTATATTTTTTACTTTTTTTCACATTTTTATAAACTTTAAAACTTTTTTTTAGACCCTCAGGTGACTTGAACATTAGGGGGTTAGGTCACTGCTACAATATACCACAATACTAATGTATTGCAGTGTATTGAGAAATCTATTCAATTCATAGAATTGCAATGAAGAGGGGCCTGGGAGCCTTCAATTAGGTCCCAGCTATCTTGGATACAGTCCGGCACCTCCGGATCTGGTCCAGGGTGGTGGTGATGCTATTAAACATGCCCACACACTGCCACGACTCTGACTGCAGGTTTTGCTGCCAGGTCACCACTGTGTAATTCAGAGGAGACCCAGCGGCTATGCTCCCGCTCAGGTCCTGAGCAGACAGCCATGTTTACAGTTCCAACATCCAATTTAATAGTACAGCAGATATCAGCAAAAGGTTAAAGAAGTTTATGGAGCCTCACACACAGAAGTCTATAGAGATGATAGGAGCAAAGTGAAGGCTGCTGCCAGCTTGTAATTTATAAATTTTTGCCATTATGTAGTAGAGCATTGTCTTACTAGATATAGAGCTATCTTAGGTATAATGTGTAGCAGAGCTTAGCAGCTTCAGTATCTGTGTGTCTTTTCCAGCAGCATCCTCCTTTCCCTCCCTTCTCCATAGATTAATGTGCTAGAAGTAAGTGTGATAAGTGTAGAGTTCCCAAGTGTGTATGTTCACTTGTATTATTCACTTATGAATAGTTATATTCTATATTTGGAGGTACTCCTTAAAAAATCTTGGCCAAGGTATGGTCAGCTTTAGCATGCCCTAGCAATGAGGCATGAATAATAAAAGTGCCTAGGGCAACATAACCTCTAAATACAACCCTGCCCACATCAGAACTCCACTAGTAAACTGATATAGCTATCAGCCCCAGCTTCACAGTAAACATGCACATTTCAGATGTTGTGCTGTCATTTATCTCAGAGACAGAAATACTATCAGACTATGTGCAGCTTCTTTAAAACAACTTTCTTGTATCTTTTTTCAGTTGTAAATAGATTGATAGAAAAATGATTGTAATTTCTTAAGAGAAACAACACAGGGTTAATAATGTGCAGAATGCCCCAGATGACTTGCAGTTCTATGAGAATATGCATGAAAACAATGTTGCACAGATGTGCTAGGCAATACGATGTGACATGGAGATGGAGAGTAAGAGGATTTTCCTAACTACTGAATGTCTTTAAATCCAGTCTAAACATAGGATATTATTACTTTAGCAATGATCATTTTCAAAGCACAGAAAAATTGAATGAAGGCACACATAAATGGATGAGTCGGCATTCAGGAATTTTATGATAATGCTTGTGAGAGTTGAAATGGCAGCCATATTGGTTGTCACCCAATTTTCCTAGAAATAGATACAACTAATTGATGGCTAAATAGATTGATAATGGCTATGGGAATAAAATCGCACCCCTTGCAACCGGACCTGGTGGAGTTGAGTTCCTGCAGCCAACAGCATCATGACAGTGGTTGAGGAAAGACTAACAACTCAACCACTGTCTCCCTTTGTAGAATTCAGTGTGCATACTTGCAAACATATGGATGGCTTCCTATGCCATCACAGTCAGAGATGCCAGTATACAATACCCAGCCAGTAACCCATCTTTCCTAGGTAAGAAGAAAGGGCATGTTGTTGGCACTGTGACCAATATGAGGCACGTTGGCACTAATATGAAAGGGGTTATCCACCTTATTAAGAAAAGCTATCAATTTTAGATCAGTGGGTGTCCAACTGGAGGCACTCCCCCAGATGAGCTGTTTCTCATAGCACACAGCTCCTGGCATGGTTTATATGCCGTTTGCAACACTGCTTACTTGACGAATTCTTGATAAGAGCAGTTGTGGGTACTACATCTGTGTCCATGGCTCGCCACTGAAGCACATATAATTGTCACTATCAAGAATATGGCTTAGGGAGCACATATTGAAGTTTGCACCAAGGCCCATAGGACTTTAGTTACGCCACTGTCCAGCACTGAGATATATGTAGGATGTTGGTTAATGATAAATCTATAGTAAAGACCTGGCACAGTCACTGTTCAGGTCCATCAGGTACCAGGAGTCAGTAAGGTCACACATGTCAGGTGGCAGGTATCAGGCGTCAAAGCAGGTATAACACAGGGAAAATTGTGTTACTCTACAAAAGGACAAGGGGTCGGAACATTTTCCTCAGAGCGTCTCTCAGGAAGGGGGGGCAATAGAGCTCTGAACAGAACAGACAAAGGGCTTGTTGTTTACACAGAGCACAGATGGGGCTGGGGACAGGTGCTGCCAAAAATTTCAGAAAAATCAAAATCCCAGCAGGCAGGTTACACTGTCCAGAGCCGTAGTTCTACAACTTAGAATCCTACATCACTCCAGACATTAGATAGATAGATAGATAGATAGATAGATAGATAGATAGATAGATAGATTAGATAAATTGATAAGGCTTCCTTCACACATAGCTTTTGCATCCGCAGAGGCATAACTTGAATGCAAAATCCCACCTTGTACTATTTAGAATAGTGGTATATATATATGGGGCACAGGGGCATTTAGGGCCCTCTAGAGTCCAGGTACCAGTAGTAACTGTTACAGCTTGAGCCCCCCACCCACAGGGTCGGACTGGCCCACTGGGGGACCGGTGAATCCCCCCGGTGGGCCCCGTGCCTTTAGGGGGCACTACTGGACCTTCACTGCTTTTTTTAAGAGGCAGTGGAGGTGTGGTAGGCCCCCCATTCACTTACCTCTCCCCGCTTCTGGTCAGGGGACCCCCACGTACACCGTGCAACAGGTCATCGCGATGTGATGTGCGGAACGGTGCGCAGGGCCCAGTCTGAAGCGGGAAGAGGAGAGGCCACGAGCAGGAGAGGGGAGAAATAAGTGACGCAGCCAGATTCTCCGCGGTTTTGCGATCCGGTTTTAACAGCCGGATCGCAAAACCAGGGGAGAAGTGACGCCGCCGACCCAGTTCTGCTACTAGTAGAGCAGAAAGCAACAGGCCCCCAGCTCTACTGCTCACAGGCTTGTAAGCCACGGGCCCCATTGAGCCGGTAGCCTACAAGCTAAGCACCAATCCTTACCTGTCTGCTCCTGTCGCCTCCTGGTTCTTCCTGCTCCGTGCACACATGACGTCACATCAGTGCGCCCGGAGCAAGATGGAGCGGGGAGGCGACAGAGGCAGACAGGTAAGTAATGACCTAATGCTGCTATAGGGGGAACTAGTGAAGGGGCTACTGTATGGCTCATACAGCGTCCCCTTCACTATGCCACCCCATACATTAGCCACTTCACTATTCCCCCCCATACAGTGGCCCCCTTCACTGGTCCCCTAAACTGTATGGGGACCATTGATGGGGCCATTATATTGTGTGGGGGGGGGGCAGTGATGGAGGCCAATATCCTGGGGGACATTAAATTGGTTGTCCAGGATAACATTTTTTTTTTTTTAATTAAGCCGGGGCAGGTGAAACCCCCCCCCCCCCCAAAAAAAAAACAACTTACTCTCCTGTCCCCAGTGTCTCCCAGCACAGTTCGGTCCTGCATCTCTGTTGTTTTCTTCTGCACTTGACCCCTGAGGCCAATCAGCGGCTTCAGGGAAGGGAACTGGGACGTCACAGCAAGTGAGGACTTCCGGCAAAAGAAGACAGCAGAGCTGCAGGACCAGACTGTGCTGGTAGGACACTGGAGCATCAGGGACAGGTGAGTATGTTTTTTTTTTTTCACCTCCCCCAGACTAATTACAAAAAAATATATATACAGTCATATGAAAAAGTTTGGGCACCCCTATTAATCTTAATCATTTTTAGTTCTAAATATTTGGGTGTTTGCAACAGCCATTTCAATTTGATATATCTAATAACTGATGGACACAGTAATATTTCAGGATTGAAATGAGGTTTATTGTACTAACAGAAAATGTGCACTATGCATTAAACCAAAATTTGACCGGTGCAAAAGTATGGGCACCTCAACAGAAAAGTGACATTAATATTTAGTAGATCCTCCTTTTGCAAAAATAACAGCCTCTAGTCGCTTCCTGTAGCTTTTAATCAGTTCCTGGATCCTGGATGAAGGTATTTTTGACCATTCCTCTTTACAAAACAATTCCAGTTCAGTTAAGTTTGATGGTCGCCGAGCATGGACAGCCCGCTTCAAATTATCCCACAGATGTTCAATGATATTCAGGTCTGGGGACTGGGATGGCCATTCCAGAACATTGTAATTGTTCCGCTGCATGAATGCCTGAGTAGATTTGGAGCTGTGTTTTGGATCATTGTCTTGCTGAAATATCCATCCCCGGCGTAACTTCAAATTCGTCACTGATTCTTGTACATTATTCTCAAGAATCTGCTGATACTGAGTTGAATCCATGCGACCCTCAACTTTCACAAGATTCCCGGTGCCGGCATTGGCCACACAGCCCCAAAGCATGATGGAACCTCCACCAAATTTTACAGTGGGTAGCAAGTGTTTTTCTTGGAATGCTGTGTTTTTTTGACGCCATGCATAATGCCTTTTTGTATGACCAAACAACTCAATCTTTGTTTCATCAGTTCACAGGACCTTCTTCCAAAATGAAGCTGGCTTGTCCAAATGTGCTTTTGCATACCTCAGGCGACTCTGTTTGTGGCGTGCTTTCAGAAACGGCTTCTTTCGCATCACTCTCCCATACAGCTTCTCCTTGTGCAAAGTGTGCTGTATTGTTGACCGATGCACAGTGACACCATCTGCAGCAAGATGATGCTGCAGCTCTTTGGAGGTGGTCTGTGGATTGTCCTTGACTGTTCTCACCATTCTTCTTCTCTGCCTTTCTGATATTTTTCTTGGCCTGCCACTTCTGGGCTTAACAAGAACTGTCCCTGTGGTCTTCCATTTCCTTACTATGTTCCTCACAGTGGAAACTGACAGGTTAAATCTCTGAGACAACTTTTTGTATCCTTCCCCTGAACAACTATGTTGAACAATCTTTGTTTTCAGATCATTTGAGAGTTGTTTTGAGGAGCCCATGATGCCACTCTTCAGAGGAGATTCAAATAGGAGAACAACTTGCAATTGGCCACCTTAAATACCTTTTCTCATGATTGGATACACCTGGCTATGAAGTTCAAAGCTTAGTGAGGTTACAAAACCAATTTTGTGCTTCAGTAAGTCAGTAAAAAGTAGTTAGGAGTATTCAAATCAATAAAATGATAAGGGTACCCAAATTTTTGCACCGGTCAAATTTTGGTTTAATGCATATTGCACATTTTCTGTTAGTACAATAAACCTCATTTCAATCCTGAAATATTACTGTGTCCATTAGTTATTAGATATATCAAATTGAAATGGCTGTTGCAAACACCCAAATATTTAGAACTAAAAATGATTAAGATTAATAGGGGTTCCCAAACTTTTTCATATGACTGTATATATATACTGGACAACCTCTATAAAGTGTGGGGCATTAGGTGGTTATATTAAAGGGGTTGTCCAGGCATAATTTGTTATGGTTTATCCTCAGGATAGGCCATAAATACCTGATCTGTATTGGGCCGACCCCAGACCGATCAGCTGTACGGAGCCACTTCCAGCGCCCGTCCTGTACACAGCGCCCGTCCGGAAGCAGTAAGCTCTGTCCACTGTATAGGGGCTGGGCACCTTCACTGTATCTCAGCACATATTGAAGTCAGTAGGAGCTGAGCTGCAGTGAAGGCGCCGGGCTGCTGTACAGTGGATGGAGCTTTCTGCTTCTGCCCTTGTGTTGTGTACAGAATGGGCTCCGGAAGTGGCTCCGTGCAGCTGATGGGGCCGTGTGTCAGACCCCTAGCAATCAAGTATTTATGGCTTATCCTGAGGATAGGCCATAAAAAAATAATCATGGACAACCCCTTTAATATGCCCCACACAGTTTAATGTCCCCCTCACAGGATATTAGCTCCCATCACTGCCCCACACAATATAATGGCCCCATCACGGTTCCCCATACAGTATGGGGGACCAGTGAAGAGGCCACTGTATGCGAGGACCAGTGAAGTGGCCATGAAAAAATTTGGCCCAAACAACCCCTTTAAAGAGGCTGTCCATAAATTGGAGCGACCACTCTGGCGGCCACCAGGGAGGTGTAAAAATGTTAAAAAAAAAAAGCATACTCTCCTGTTCCCAGCACCCCGCTGTCCCCCCCGTCTCATGGTGGCACCTCATTTCTGGAAATCCTGTACCTAATTGGTCTTACCAGTCACATGAGGTGCAGGACTCCCAGCAAGAAGGTGCCGGCATGAGACTGAATGGACACTGGCGGCCGGGGACAGATGAGTATGCGTTTTTATTTATTTATTTTTTTTATTTTACACCTCCATGCTCGCCACATGGGTTGCTCCAATTCCTGGACAACCTCTTTAAAGGATTTATCCATCTTTCTAATATTGATGGTCTGTCCTTGGGATAGGCCATCGATATTACATCTGCAGGAGTCCAACAGCCAGGACTTCTGCAGATCAGCTTTACCAGAACAGTGCAGCTACAGGTACAGTAATGCAAACAATTCTAGGAACCAAGCTGTTCACTTGCCATACAGGGTGTAGCAGTGGGTTTAGGTAGTGCAGTGGTGAACATCGTATGGCTGTGAGCAGCATGGCTCCCAACACGTTAATACTTTTAGCTGCCCTGTCTAAGTACAATTGATCTGCAGGGGTCCTGGTGGTAGGCCCCTAGAAACAATTCCACTGGTGGGCCCTAGACATCCCAGTCCGACACTGCCCACCCACCATACACTCCTATTTGCATGGCTTTTTTTTGTTTGTTTAAAAAAATGCAAGAAAAAATTCCAGTATTACATGTATTTTTATGGTATTTTATGGGCATTTTTGCCTCCTGGCATTTTTTTTCACATAGCATTTTTATTGCTTTTTTTTCCCAGGCATTTTTTACTATAACGAAATTAACAAGAAAATACCTGACAAAACTGTCAGACCCAGAGCATGCTGCATTTTTTTGTTTGTTTTTTTTTGTTAAAATGCTATTCAGGCAAAAAAAAAAAAAAAAAAGCCATGTAAAGTGAAAAAGCGCCATGGGAAAAATGTTATAGTGATTTTAATATTTATACTATAGACTAACATGTAACATCTGGGTGCTGTGTTGTTTTGCTTTTGCCAAAAAACACAGTAAAATGCTTGAGTTGGATAGATAGATAAATAAATAGAAAGATAGATATTTCCTTGCAGTTATTTCTGACATCTCTGTGACCGACTAGAATTATATTGAATACCCCACTGTTTGGGGAAGGGAGGGGAGCAGGTTTTATGACTGCAAGGAATGGAGAGGGTTAATGTGTTGTGCTGTGAATACCTTGTTACAGGATTATGGGCAGAAGTTTGGTGTTCCCTGTGCCAACAGCTGTGTCCAGGATGTGCTGCCCAGAGCTGGGGGTGGCTCATCTTATCTGTGTGAGAACCAGGGGCACAGTATTACTGCCAAGATCTCATTATAACGTCTCCTTGTCTGATAATTCACAGTCCTGGCAGCAGTGAGCACGCTCAGCACGACCACTCACACATGACAGTCCAATTTGAAGTCCTGGCCTCAGACTGCTTGCTTACTAATCCACCCTGAAATACCCGGATATTCCTGGGTAGAGTGGATCTGATGCAATGAAGAAACAGGGCTTAAACTTCTTAGGAAAACCTCACAACAATGCCCGAAACTGTTTATATTATTATACGTGTTGCAACATATTTCATATGAAATGTTAAGAAATTTATTCTGCCAAATTCCTCATTTTTTTATGTTCGTACCATCAAGTCTCAGGATGAAGATTTCTCCCCTCCTGACCACTGCTGAGTTATGCATTTTATATAAATTCCAAAAGGAGTGGGGGAAGGTATGTGACAACTACTTTGGGCAAAGTTATCACTATTCAAGTTTATTCAGCTTCTGACCTGACAAGCTAGGATAAATGTCAGATGAACAATAAGCAAGCAGTAGACCATCAGCAAGAAAGGATCAGTACTCACCCACTTTAGGGAAAGGTCTTTTTATTGTAGTCCAAATATACAAGGCATTTTGGGGTAATACACCCCTTTCTCTAGTGTAAACAGTGGATATTAAATATAGATATAAGTTTTTATGGCCTAACCTTAGGATAGGCCATAAATACCTGATTGGTTGGGGGGGCTGACAGAAAGCCCCCAGACAGAGGCGTAGCTAGCGGGGGGTGGAGAGGGGCCTGCTGCCCCGGGCCCACTGACATTGTAGGGCCCACCCTAGGGCCGCCATTAATACATCTTTTACTTTTAACTAGATCGGTGTCTATAGACACCGATCTAGCTAAAACGCTTTATGCAACTTGGCTGTCTTGTAAACCGCAAGCCACTTCAGGCCTGTGGTTTACATGACAACGAGAACCCGCGGGTCAAGAAGAGAAAGCGGCGGCTCCATTCATCACGATCGCAGGCAGGTGAGTATAACTTATATTTGTTTTGTTTTAGCTTAGTTGTGGGTATTTTAATAGTATAAGGTTTTGTTAGTAGGGGAAATTATAACTATAAGGGAGGGGGCATTATGAACATAAGGGGGGGTCATTTATATAAGGGTTATTACGGGGTATTATGAATACAAGAGGGGAGGTTATTTATATAAGGATCCATTAGGGGGCATAATTTATTAGGAGGCATTATGAACATAAGGGGGTGGTCATTGATATAAGGGGTCATTAGGGGTGCAGTATTTATGTCAGGTGGAATCAGGGGCATAATATGGGGAGGCAATTAATTTAATTAAGGTGACACTTGGGCTTTATTAAGACTAAAGCCCCACGAAGCGGGCCACAGCAAAAAAGTGCTGCAGGAAAAACCGTGGCAGTAACGCATTGCGCTTTTCACAGAAGGTCCGCAGAGGTTTCCTCTGCGGACTTTCTGCTTCCATTATACCTATAGGGAAACTGTCAGTGTTTCCTTAGGTATAATTGACATGCTGCGATTTCCAAAACCGCAACGGTTTTGGAAATCGCAGCGTGTCCGCTGCACACATTTTTCCGCAATGTGTGGATGGGATTTGCTAGAATCCCATCCACTTTGCAGGAACTGTAAAATGCCGCATTTTTCTCCCGCGGAGTTTTCGCTAGTGGGGCCTTATCCCATCACCTCTTTGCAAAATACAAGCAGCGGACACGCTGCGATTTCCAAAACAGTCATGGTTTTGGAAATCGCAGCATACCTATGGAAACGCTGGCGGTTTCCCTATAGATATAATTGAAGCAGAACTTTCTGTGCAAAGCGCAGCAGGAAGAACTGTGCTTTTTTGCTGCAGGATGCCATGTGGGGCCTTAGCCTTAAGGAGTTTTCCAGCTCATTTTTAATTGATGTTCTATCCTCAGAATAGATCATCAATAAGAGATACAGTCATATGAAAAAGTTTGGGCACCCCTATTAATCTTAATCATTTTTAGTTCTAAATATTTGGGTGTTTGCAACAGCCATTTCAATTTGATATATCTAATAACTGATGGACACAGTAATATTTCAGGATTGAAATGAGGTTTATTGTACTAACAGAAAATGTGCAATATGCATTAAACCAAAATTTGACCGGTGCAAAAGTATGGGCACCTCAACAGAAAAGTGACATTAATATTTAGTAGATCCTCCTTTTGCAAAAATAACAGCCTCTAGTCGCTTCCTGTAGCTTTTAATCAGTTCCTGGATCCTGGATGAAGGTATTTTTGACCATTCCTCTTTACAAAACAATTCCAGTTCAGTTAAGTTTGATGGTCGCCGAGCATGGACAGCCCGCTTCAAATTATCCCACAGATGTTCAATGATATTCAGGTCTGGGGACTGGGATGGCCATTCCAGAACATTGTAATTGTTCCTCTGCATGAATGCCTGAGTAGATTTGGAGCTGTGTTTTGGATCATTGTCTTGCTGAAATATCCATCCCCGGAGTAACTTCAAATTCGTCACTGATTCTTGTACATTATTCTCAAGAATCTGCTGATACTGAGTTGAATCCATGCGACCCTCAACTTTAACAAGATTCCCGGTGCCGGCATTGGCCACACAGCATGATGGAACCCCCACCATATTTTACAGTGGGTAGCAAGTGTTTTTCTTGGAATGCTGTGTTTTTTTGACGCCATGCATAACGCCTTTTTGTATGACCAAACAACTCAATCTTTGTTTCATCAATCCACAGGACCTTCTTCCAAAATGAAGCTGGCTTGTCCAAATGTGCTTTTGCATACCTCAGGCGACTCTGTTTGTGGCGTGCTTTCAGAAACGGCTTCTTTCGCATCCCATACAGCTTCTCCTTGTGCAAAGTGTGCTGTATTGTTGACCGATGCACAGTGACACCATCTGCAGAAAGATGATGCTGCAGCTCTTTGGAGGTGGTCTGTGGATTGTCCTTGACTGTTCTCACCATTCTTCTTCTCTGCCTTTCTGATATTTTTCTTGGCCTGCCACTTCTGGGCTTAACAAGAACTGACCCTGTGGTCTTCCATTTCCTTACTATGTTCCTCACAGTGGAAACTGACAGGTTAAATCTCTGAGACAACTTTTTGTATCCTTCCCCTGAGCAACTATGTTGAACAATCTTTGTTTTCAGATCATTTGAGAGTTGTTTTGAGGAGCCCATGATGCCACTCTTCAGAGGAGATTCAAATAGGAGAACAACTTGCAATTGGCCACCTTAAATACCTTTTCTCATGATTGGATACACCTGGCTATGAAGTTCAAAGCTCAGTGAGGTTACAAAACCAATTTTGTGCTTCAGTAAGTCAGTAAAAAGTAGTTAGGAGTATTCAAATCAATAAAATGATAAGGGTACCCAAATTTTTGCACCGGTCAAATTTTGGTTTAATGGATATTGCACATTTTCTGTTAGTACAATAAACCTCATTTCAATCCTGAAATATTACTGTGTCCATCAGTTATTAGATATATCAAATTGAAATGGCTGTTGCAAACACCCAAATATTTAGAACTAAAAATGATTAAGATTAATAGGGGTGCCCAAACTTTTTCATATGACTGTAAGTGAATCCCCACTGATCAGCTGTATGGAGGGGTTATGGCGCCTGTTTATATCACACGCTGTCTGTTTATAGTGACCGTGTGATGTCATTCCAGCCTTGTCACATAGATGTGTATAGGACGAGACTGTAGTTACATTACATGGCCGCTATGAATTGAATGACACTGTGTAAACAGAGAAGGTGTCACGGCGCTTACACAGGTACCACGGTTCATTCAAACAGCTGATCCTGGGGGTCCCGGGTATTGGAACCCCACTAATTATTTTTACCTTTTGTTTACTTTTTAATTAGGAAACACCTGGGGCATTATTAATAAGGGGTACTATTTACAGGGGGTACACAGGGTAGTTATTAATTTAAAGATGCACTTGTGGGTATTATATTATATATTTTATAATTGGGGGTAACAGCAGGATGGGTGTGCAGGTGAGGACAATGTGGGTCGGGTGCCTGGAAAAGTAAGGAGCCAAAGATGTCTGTGCGGCAAACTTTACAGAGACTGGAAGAAATGGTCATGGTGGTCCAGATGAAAGATGCGGGGAATATGAACGATTAGGCAGAGACGTCACCGGTAAGTCACAAAATGTTATTGCCTTGTATTCGCCTAAATCGTCTGCAGAGCCCTGTGTAGATCCGATATATACCACTATATGGTCACCGTATAGTGATAATATCGGTATAACTAAGTTGGGGGCCCACTTGGACATGTTCGCCCCCCCCCATGCTGAACCCCTAGCTACACCCCCAGATCAAATAGCTGTACAGAGCTGCTTCCAGTGCCTGTCCTATACACCATACACTGATCTACTCCTGGTCTGTTGTTCTTCTGAAACTTCTATGATGTCTCAGAGCTTCTTCTGATGGTAAACGGATCATAGCAGCTTATTGTACCCACTGGTGACATCTGGTTCTACACTTACGTGATGTTGTGACCGCTCACAACAATTTAAGAAAAAAAAGCACACCCATTAGTTGTATGCTTAACTTCAGCTTTGTCCCACACAATATTACGTTAAGTGCAAACTATGATACATATCTTTCTACGCCTCTTCTAAATATTGCCACAGATTAATAAATTATATAAAACTATAACTACTGGGAACAAACATAAACACACGTGGACAAAATTGTTGGTACCCCTCGTTTAATGAAAGAAAAACCCACAATAGTCACAGAAATAACTTGAATCTGACAAAAGTAATTTGCCAAACTACATGTTGACAAGCAACAAAGCTCCTGGGAGAATGTCCTATGGACAGATGAGACAAAAATCTAAATTTTTGGCAAGGCACATCAGCTCTATGTTCACAGACGGAAAAATGAAGCATATCTTGAAAAGAACACTGTCCCTACTGTGAAACATGGAGGAGACTCTGTTATGTTCTGGGGCTGCTTTGCTGTATCTGGCACAGGGTGTCTTGAATCTGTGCAGGGTACAATGAAATCTCAAGACTATCAAGGGATTCTAGAGAGAAATGTGCTGCCCAGTGTCAGAATGCTTGGTCTCAGTCGCAGGTCATGGGTCTTGCAACAGGATAATGACCCAAAACACACAATTATAAACACCCAAGAATAGCTATTCTGAAGTGGCCTTCTATGAGCCCTGACCTAAATCCTATTGAGCATCTTTGGAAGGAGCTAAAACATGCCGTCTGGAAAAGGCACCCTTCAAATCCGAGACAACTGGAGCAGTTTGCTCATGAGGAGTGGACCAAAATACCTGTTGAGAGGTGCAGAAGTCTCATTGACAGTTACAGGAATTGTTTGATTACAGTGATTGCCTCAAAAGGTTGTGCAATAAAATATTAAGTTAAGGGAACCATCATTTCTATCCAGGCCTGTTTCATGAGTTTTCTTTTTTTTTTAAATTCTGTTGAAGCATGCTTGAAAAGCAATGTCTGACTTTCATTTGTTCATTTTCATAGAATTTTTATATATTATTACTTTTATCAGATTCAAGTTATTTCTGTGACCATTGTGGGTTTTTCTTTCATTAAATGAGGGGTACCAACAATTTTGTCTACATGTGTAGTTACCTATGTTCAATAATAATAATATAAATACTATAATACTGCCACCTATGTACAACATAACTATTATAATACAGTCCCTCTCTGCAAGATTATAACTAATATAATACTGCCCTTATGTACAAAAATATAACTACTATAATTCTGCCCCTATGTACAAGAAGATAACCCCTGCCTTTCCCCTGCCTGTGTTCAAGCTGCTGGCAGCAGAGACATGGACTGAATGAAGCACGGAGCAGACGGCTCCCTGCTTTACCATTGTACGCAACTGTATCTGTATGCTCTGGATGCATATAAAGTTGAAGCTAGGGCATACAGTGGGGAAAAAAAGTATTTAGTCAGCCACCAATTGTGCAAGTTCTCCCACTTAAAAAGATGAGGCCGGCCTGTAATTGTCATCATAGGTAGACCTCAACTATGAAAGACAAAATGAGAAAACAAATCCAGAAAATCTCATTATCTGATTTTTAAAGAATTTATTTGCAAATTATGGTGGAAAATAAGAATTTATAACAAAAGTTCATCTCACTACTTTGTTATATATCCTTTGTTGGCAATGACAGAGGTCAAACGTTTTCTGTAAGTCTTCACAAGGTTGGCACACACTGTTGCTGGTATGTTGGTCCATTCCTCCATGCAGATCTCCTCTAGAGCAGTGATGTTTTGGGGTTGTCACTGGGCAACACGGACTTTCAATTCCCTCCAAAGGTTTTCTATGGGGTTGAGATCTGGAGACTGGCTAGGCCACTCCAGGACCTTGAAATGCTTCTTATGAAGCCACTCTTTCGTTGCCCTGGCGGTGTGCTTGGGATCATTGTCATGCTGAAAGACCCAGCCACGTTTCATCTTCAATGCCCTTGCTGATGGAAAGAGGTTTGCACTCAAAATCTCATGATACATGGCCCCATTCATTCTTTCATGTATACGGATCAGTCGTCCTGGTCCTTTGCAGAGAAACAGCCCCAAAGCATGATGTTGCCACCCCCATGCTTCACAGTAGGTATGGTGTTCTTTGGATGCAACTCAGCATTCACTCTCCTCCAAACACGACGAGTTGTGTTTCTACCAAATAGTTCTACTTTGGTTTCATCTGACCATATGACATTCTCCCAATACTCTTCTGTAACATCCAAATGCTCTCTAGCAAACTTCAGACGGGCCCAGATATGTACTGGCTTAAGCAGGGGGACACGTCTGGCACTGCAGGATCTGAGTCCCTGGCAGCGTAGTGTGTTACTGACGGTAGCCTTTGTTACGTTAGTCCCAGCTTTCTGCAGGTCATTCACTAGGTCCCCCCCCGTGTGGTTCTGGAGTTTTTGATCACCGTTCTTGTGATCATTTTGACCCCATGGGGTGAGATCTTGCGTGGAGCCCCTGGTCTTTTATGTCTTCCATTTTCTAATTATTGCTCCCACAGTTGATTTCTTCACACCAAGCTGCTTGCCTATTGCAGATTCAGTCTTCCCAGCCTGGTGCAGGTCTACAGTTTTGTTTCTGGTGTCCTTCCACAGCTCTTTGGTCTTCACCATAGTGGAGTTTGGAGTGTGACTGTTTGAGGTTGAGGACAGGTGTCTTTTATACTGATAATTTCAAACAGGTGCCATTACTACAGGTAATGAGTGGAGGACAGAGGAGTCTCTTAAAGAAGAAGTTACAGGTCTGTGAGAGCCAGAAATCTTGCTTGTTTGTAGGTGACCAAATACTTATTTTCCACCATAATTTGCAAATAAATTCTTAAAAAATCAGACAATGTGATTTTCTGGATTTGTTTTCTCATTTTGTCTCTCATAGTTGAGGTCTACCTATGATGTCAATTACAGGCCTCTCTCATCTTTTTAAGTGGGAGAACTTGCACAATTGGTGGCTGACTAAATACTTTTTTTCCCCACTGAACCTCTAGCTAGAGAGGATAGCAGGACAGCACCAGAAATCTGGGACTTGATGGATCTAAGACAATTGGGAGGCATGAAGGGCGACAGGGCCCTTAGGAGGGGCGACTGCCCTCACTGCCCATTTGTCCCTGCCAAAAAATGTAAAAATATTTCTGCAACTTTATATTTTACCTAGTTTTTCAACATTTTAAGATTGTTCTCATTCACTGATAAGAGAGACATTCTTTGCATTCACTAAACACTCAACATAATACTTCTTACAGCTGAGTGTTTCTTACACTTTTCTCTGGTCTAGACAACCCTAAAAACGATCCTGAATTCCAGAATGATACATTTTACCTGCACTGTTACACTGATAGGTTGCAGCAAACCCTCAGGACAGCTATTTGTGCGGCTGATGTGTTTAACTAAGGATGCTTTCTCACTTGTGTCATTTCAATCCGTTCTCTAGTTCTTTCATCAGAACAGAAGAATGGACTAAACATTAAAACGGATCCATCTACTGACAGACAACAACAGATTCTGAGGGACCCCATAGATTATAATAGGGATCTGTCAGCTATTCATTGTTTTCGCTGTCACTTTGCTTGGCAAACAAGTTGTGCTTGCAAAACCTATTCATCAACCATTTTCCTGCCTCCCAACTGTCCCAGATTTAGTAGGCTGAGGAGGAACAGTGGGAGCCAGGGCTGAGGCCCCGCTATCAGCAAGCAGGGATACCAGCCAGCCGGTCCACTCCAATGCTACCATTTAGCACAGGACCACCAGGAATTGTGGGTCCTCACTAGAGGGATCCATGTCTGTCCTTGACATGGGCGGAATTCGGAAGGAAATGGACCACCCAGCGCGAAGACTATATCCAGACTTAGCCACGCCTCTCCAGGACTCTGTGCCAACCCCGAAAAAGGGGTGGGCCTGGAGGCGGGAATAGAAATGTCCCTCTGAGCACAGCGAGTCAGGTGCCCCCGCACTTATTCAGCACGGGGACGTTCATTACTGGGGTTATTGTAGCAACTTCTTTTGGCCTATTTTCATCAGCTAAGGGAGAGTTTCCTCAAAAATAAAAAATATACAGGATAATTGGGATATTTTTAAAAACATCGTAAATATGTTTAGTGAAAGATATATACCATATGGCACGTTAGGTACAAAAGAAAACAATTGTGGTTGAACAAAACTGTAAGGAAAGTCAAATGATAAAACAAAAGTACATATTAAAGTGCATCATTGGTCACGAGGGGCTGTATGGAGAGGGCTCAGCAGCTGAGTGGCGATTGGGTGGCATGACAGCCGGCCATAGGCAGTGTGTAATAGAAGTGAATGGATTTTACTAGTACATTATTACTGCAGTGTATAGTATGAGCGATCTGAGGTTCTGAAAATAAAAGTAAAATAAACAAAAAAAACACATAAAAGTTCAAATCACCCCTCTTTCCCTAGATCACATATAAAAATAAATGAGCAATAATAAACATAAACATTTTAGGTACCCCCGTGGTCAAAAATGCCCAAACTACTAAAATATTAAAATATATATACCCAAATGACGATTCTTTTCATCACTTTGTCTCCTAAAAAAATTTAATAAAAAGTGATCAAACCATCAGACCTTCCCCCAAATGGTATCAATAAAAACAACATCTTGTCCCACATAAAAAGATGTCATACCCAGCACCATACTTGTAAATATGAAATAGTTACAGGTGTCAGAAAATGGCGACACATACATTTTTTTCTACTTTGCAACGTTTTTTATTTTTTAAAAGGTTTCAAAACATTACAAATACTATATAAATTTGGTTACGCCGTGATCGTACTTGTGATGAACTGACCCTCTGTTGTAGATCTTTCTTAGAAATGTATTTTACTTGCTCATATCAGTCTTTCCCCTACTTGTTGGAATGTTGTGCTTAAATTGGGTTTACACTGCTGGACGATATGCTTCAGTGGTTTTATGTGTGTACCAGGAGAGAAGGCCAGTGACCTTAAGTTCACCCACAGACACACATCTCTCCCAACACCTAGGAAAGCATCCATCTCTCCGAAGGTTCTGCAAAGGAGAGAGAAGGGGGGCTGCCTGAGGAGGAGGTGTGGGTGGGGCACTAGCCATATGTTGGGGGGAGACCTGGATTCTTGGTCACTCAGCAAAGAGGCAGCGAGCAGCTCTGATCTGGGAGAAGATGAGAGAGCTTGTCCTACTGTGGAATGCAGCATGGGCCTAGCATTGAGGCCTGAAGCCTTTCCCTTTGTTCTGGACAGCAGAAGATTTGTTTTCTGTAACTCACTTAAGGAAGTGCCCTAGGCCCAAGAACCTGCTGTGGCCTAGAGAAACGGACTACGAGCCTGTGCCGGTATTTTTTCTATCTTTTATTTCCCTATTTATTTTGTGTGCTGTATTTTACCTTTATCCGTAATCTGCTTGTTTAGCCATTGATATATCTTTCTGTATATGTTAATGCTTAGTACCGACCCACTTGGGTTAATAAATATATAAAAAAGAAAGAAGGTTGATCGCAGGTGTGCCAAGCGGCTTGGCAAGGCGAGATACTTCACAGAATACAGGTAACTTGTCATTGTTCCACCTAGTGAACCACATAGTGAATGCTGTAACAATTAAACGCAGAAGAAATTGGCGCAAATGCGTCTTTTTTTCCAGTTCCACCTGATTCAGAATTTTTTTCCAACTTATGCAGGACTATAAATAATATAAATAATCACGTCATTTTAAAGATAATTCTAAAGGCCTTTATTTAGCACAAGAGTTTTGCTTCTCTAGGGGATAATTAATAGGGTAACACAAGAATAGCCACTGCCATGTTTATACTGCAGAAACCCTCCCAACAATGTTTGGTAGGAGAGGTTGCATAAGAAAACACAATGAATGATGTAACTGCAACACTCTGTCCAGGCTGACTGGCAGCATTAAGGGAAATGCAACCTGACAGAGGATTATTACATGATGGACAGGGCTGTAAATATGTAAGAGGCCACATCTCAGCTGTAGGATTCCCACAGACACAGCTGAAGAGATGAGCAGGGACGGGATGCTGGTTGTAATGGTGGATAGGCGGCAGTGCTGATATGGAGCTCAAGTGCGCTTGTGCGATCGGCATTCCATTCACTGCTATGGGGCTGCCAGTGACACCAGATTTTGCAGTCCCAGCAGCCCCATAGCAGTAAAAAAGAGTGCCAGACACTGAAGCGCACTTGTGCTCTATTCATAAGGAGGCATGGGAGACTTTTTTGTTCCCCCATTTTCCTGATCACTGAGGGACCTGGTGGCTGAACCTCTAGCGATCTCACACTTATCCCTTATTCTGTGGATAAGGAATAAGTGTCATAAATGGCACAACCCCTTTAAGGCCCTTTACAGATTGTACACACAGTAATAGAAAATGCACAGTGCAAGAAGGTTATATTATATTGCTGTCTGGTATATTGAATGGTGAATTATTGTATTGAATTGTACATTATGCTACATATGAGGCGTCACTTTAATTAGGTGCAGGTCATCACCAGGTCAGTTGTTCCGGTGTTTTCTGGAAGTTGCATCATGTGCAGAACTAGCTGCCCTCAGAAGAAGTTGTTGGTTGCTCCCCTGTGGTTTGACTCATTGACATCAGGCATTGCACAGATTACCCAAGGCATGAATGACTCCATAATTAAGGGCCCATTCCTGACTCTTGGGGAGTAAGCTGACGTGTTGGCAAGGAGGACAGCTTGTGTGGAAGGATGGCTTGTAGGCAAGGAGGACAGTTTGAGGGCATGCTTGAGTAGAGGAAGCAAGCTTGGATAGTGTGTGGAGTGGAGCAGACTGATAGCCAAAGAAACTTCATCCAGTTCTATAAAACACTAGCAATAGGATGAGTTCTTCGGTGGTAAGCAGTCCCCATGACAGCAGAAGCCTGCTGTTTGCTGCCACAGCCTGGAATCTCTCAAAGCAAATTCTAACATTCAGCTGTTGTTATAGTTTGTCAGCTTCAATGTTGCTGAAGTATTCATTTGCTGTATGTGCAACATCTACCTCAGTAAAGAAACCTTCAGTGAAAAGTTGAGTATCTGTGTATCTGTCATTGCCAGTAGGCGGCTCCAGGTGACACAGGCCAGAGATAGCGATGCTTTGGCCTCAGAGGGTTGAAGAGTGCGGTGCTTGCCACAGTGGAACCCAGAGGATCCATGTTGCCATCAACCCAATATTGATGACTGCCCATCCTCCTATAAACAAGGAAGCAGCCATTTTAATTTGCCCCAGTGATTATTCCCTAGAGCAGTGGTTCTCAAGGTGTGGTACATGTACCCCTGGGGATACGTCAAGGTATCACCAGCCCTGCTGGTAGTACATGGGGTTCACGACCCACAAACTACTATTATGCTCTGGGGTCTCTTCAGACCCTCAGAGTATAATGAGCGGAGGCCCATGGAAAGTGAATAAACATAACAAACAGTCTTACTTGCCTCCCCTGGGCTCCAGTGCTGCTCCCCATGCTCTTCTGGCCTCCAGAGATAACTGCCCGTCCTCCTATAAACAAGGACGCGGTCATTTTAATTTACCCCAATGATTATCCCCTAGAGCAGTGGTTCTCAAGGCGCAGTATGCAAACCCCTGGGGGTAGGTCCAGGTATCCCCAACCCACGAACTACTATTATACTCTGGGGTCTCTTCAGACCCTCAGGGTATAATTAGCCCATGGGAGATGAATAGACATAACAAACGGTGTTACCCGCCTCCCCTGGGCTCCAGCGCTACTCCCCATGGTCTTCTGGCCTCCAGAGATTATGTCATGGACCGCTGAGGTGTGTGATTGGGCCTCAGTGGTCACATGGTGTAATGACTCGATGACGCCTGACATCATCCTTAAGGGTTGAAAGAGCACGGAGAGCAGTGCTGGAGCCCAGAGGAGGTGAGTAACACCGTTTGTTACGTTTATTCAATTCCTATGGGCCTCCACTAATCATACTCTGAGGGTCTGAAGAGACCCCAGATTATAATAGTAGTTCGTGAGTGACGAATCCACAAAATTTCTAGTTTAGCTGAACCCCAGAAAATGCGGGTTTAGCTGAACCCTAAATTCTTAGAAAATCCCTATCTATATGGGATTTTTTAAAATATTAATGTAGTGGCCACTTTGGCACATTATACTGTATTGCAGGGCCACTTTGGGACATTATACTGTAAGGAGGGACCACTATGGGACATTATACTGTATTGAGGGGGCCACTGTGGCACATTATATTGCTTGGAAGGACAATATGGAACATTATTCTGTTACAGGGATGTTTGGCATGAATCCGGGGGGGGGGGAGTGCTTTCATAACAGCCTGAGGCCTATGATACCCTTGATCCACCTCGATGGTAAGTAATGAATGTAGATTACCACTCACTCCTTAAACTTTACTGACCGTGGGGGCCATTGTAATATATGTGTGGGACACTGTGAGGGTCATTATTTTACATGTGGAGGTCATTATATGACATGTGGAGCACTAAAGTGTGAGGGTCATTATATGACATGTGGGGGCTATTATATTACAAGTGGAGCACTGAAGTGTGAAGGCCATTATACTGCATGTGGAGGCACTGATGGGGCCATTATAAAGACTATAAGGACACTGATGTGTACATTCTACTGAGTGTGGGGGCACTGAGAAGGCCATTATACTACATGTGGGGGCACTGAGGAGGCCATTATACTACATATGGGACATTGAGGGGTACATTACATAATTATTAATAAAGACTCTGATTGAAGCCTTCTTTTATTAATATTTATATGTGATCTCTACTTTGGCGGTACTCAGTTGGGATGTTTTCTCATTATGGGGTACATCGCTTGTAAAGTTTGAGAACCACTTCCCTAGAGAAACAAGCCTCTTTGGCTAATTAAAGGCATTTAGTATTTTCTTTCTAGTCACATAATAATTTATGATGATCCTTTTACTGGAAAACCACTTTAACAAAAAAAAAAATACACACACTCACTCAGAACAGGGAGAACACAGTACACAGACTGGCAGACATGTTTAAATGTTATACTATGATCATTACTTTATAAGTTCTGTTCCCGAGTAAACTTTTGTTCACCTGTCACATGCTTGAACAGTGTCTGAATAATCTGCTGTGAACAGGAAGGTTATGGGTCTGGTACAACAATGAGTTCAGAAGAAGAAAAGATGGCCACCAGCAGACAGAAGATCACCGTGCCAAACCTGACCAACCAGAAATACCAATCCTGGAATCTTTGATGAAGATGCTACTAATAAAAGAAAGTACATGAGAATATACACAGAAGCCTAGGGCTGATCCAGTACCAGAGATAAAGAGGTAAAAAGAAATAAAAGATTTTCATCTTGCTGCACTGTTATTTAGTGGTAATCCAGAAAGCTATGACATACTTGTGAACCTTTGCTTTCAACAGCTGGTGCGACCTACTTGTGCAGCAATAACTGCATCTAAATCTTTCCGGTAATTGTTAATTAATCCGCCACATCAGTTTGGAAGAATTGTAACTCATTCCTCCTTAGAAAACAGCTTCAACTCTGTTTGGCTGGTGGGTTTCCTCCCATGAACTGCTCGCTTCAATTATAACAACAGGTAATAACCATTTTCATACTTGGGTTGAAACACAGTCATTAACTGAAACAGAAATAGTTGTGTAGGGGGCTTAAAATAGGATGAACAAATAGCCAAACTCTGCTACAAAGGTGATGATGTTGTGAAAGACTGTTTCATGTCACAGGTCATGCATACATTATGGCAAGACTGAGCACATCAACAAGACACAAGGTCTCTTCTAGGCAAAAATTTTAATGCGGACTGGAGTTTCAAGATTGTGCTGTGCAAGCTCTTTTGAAAAAGCACCAAGAAACAGGCAACACTGAGGACTGTAGATGCAGTGGTCGGCCAAGAAAACTTTGTGCAGTAGATGAAAGATGCATCATGCAGTAAGCATGTGCAGTAAGATGTCCAGCAGTACCATCAGGTCAGAACTGGCAGAAACTAGGCTGTCTTTTTGTTCCAAAAAGGTCCAAAACAATAAAGTGTCTATTTTTACATCTACCCCAACATTAAATAAATCTAATTGGCTTCCAACAGTGGGATCTCATAAATGTGGTAATGGCCATTTTGGTTCATGAAAATACATGAAAAGCAGTATTGATGCTCTGTTCATAATATCAGGCATTCAAAATACATACATTTATCAATGGTGCTACCAAGCATGTGATGTATCTAGCAACAAGCTCACTTTTTCGCTTACAGTATGTAGGGAGTACATGATGAGCATTACGCAAAAGACTGGGTGAACACTTATTTGACGCTGCGAATCCCTCCAATAGGAATTTGCCACGGTTGTCACAACATTTTGTTTTATGTCATCTGGGAGATACTACATTCATGTCAATGTCTGGCACAGAGAAGGTTATGTCCTCTAAGAGAGCTGGGGATTGAGAATGAGCTGTACATCATAGGGAAGCATTTTGGATCCTGTGCCTAGATACCAGATGTCCAAAGGGTTTAAATAGTAGGATGGAGTCGATGTATCCATGTTAAGGTTTTTCATATATTTTGTATTCGTTGAAATATATTTGTTGTTATAATGCGCTTACATAGTGGTGATCTTTACTATGTGGTCTATTCAAGAGATTGCTTTTCCACCTGGTGGGGATGTGGTTATATATATAAATGGTGGTTTATGTTGTCCATATTCAGAACATGATTAACCATAAAGCGGTTCAAAAGACACTGGTTTTATTGAGGTGCACAACTTTTTTTGTGTGTTTTTTTTTATCTATATGGATTAAAAACTAAGTTTTATACTTTTTGATAGTGCTGGAGATTTACATATTGTTTTGTGCAAGAAACCAGTGGGACCCAGGTACATCCATCTACTGTTTAGAGAAGTCTGACCAGAAGTGGTCTTCATGGAAGAATTTCAGCCAAAAACTGCATTTCAGCAAATGGAGTTGAAGATTTGGTCAGGATTAATCATGTCCTCAATGCTGAGAAATACAGGCAGGTACTTATCCATCATGAAATATCATCAGGGAGGCGTCTGAAAGGCTCCAAGTTTATTCTGCAACAGGACAACAACCCTAATATCATTAACAGCTATCTTCAGCGTAGAGAAGAACAAGGAGTAATGTAAGTGATGATTTGGCTCACACAGAGCCCCGATCTCAACATCATCGAGACTGTCTGGGATTACATGAAGAGACAGAAGATTTGAGCAAGCCGACATCCACACGAGATCTGTGGTTAGTTCTTCAAGATGTTGGGAACAATCTCCCTGCCATGTTTCTTCTAAGACTGTGTGCAAGTGTCAGAGGTGTAACTAGGGTTTCATCACAGGGGTGAGACAAACACATCCATTCACATGTCCCATCTCTTTCACTTGTCTCTGTAAACTTGCAACACAACCCACATTGTCCTTACCAATACAAAGTCCCCATCCTGTTACTACCCACAATTATAAAATCCCCTGGAAATGAATATCACCTGTGTGCATCTTTAAATGAATAAATGTCTGTGTGCCCCCTTAAATTAATCGTGTCCCTTAATTAATAATGTCCCCTGTGTACCCTGTTATTAATAATGCTCCTCAATTAAAGGGGTTGTCCAGTTTTTATTTAATGATGACCTTTCCTCAGGAATATAATAAAATATCAGTGGGGGGCCAGTACCTGGGACCCATCCTGATGAACTGTATAAGGGGTCTGCGATGCTCATCCCAGCTCAGTGACAACTTCTCAGTTTACATCGCACACCGTCTATTTGATAGTGGCCATATGAAAGAAATGGTGTGTGATGTAAACAGTAAAGAAGTCACAGCTTTCACATTGTCCCTTTAAATAGCTGATTAGCAATGGACCCAGGTACCAGATCCCCACTGATCTTTTATCCGTCTATAAAAAATAATGTTCACAGTATAATGGCGTTTCCAGTGGCCCCTATACACAGTATAATGGTCTCTGGTGGCCCCTACATATAGTATAATGGTGCCTAGAAGCCCCTACACACAGTTTAATAGTCCCTAATGGCCCCTACACACAGTATAATGGTCCTTAATAGTCCCTACACACAGTTTAATGGTACCTAGTAGCCCCTATGCACAGTATATTGGTGTTCCCAGTGGCCCCTACACACTATAAAAGTGTCCCCAGTAGCCTCTACACACAGTATAATGGTTTTCCCAGTGGCCCCTATACACAGTATAAAAGTGTCCCCAGTAACCTCTACACACAGTATAATGGTTTTCCCAGTGGCCCCTACATACAGTACAATGGTGTCCCCAGTAGCCTCTACACACAGTATAATGGTGTCCCCAGTAGCCTCTACACACAGTATAATGGTCTCTAGTGGCCCCTACACACAGTACAATGGTGTCCCCAGTAGCCTCTACACACAGTATAATGGTCTCTAGTGGCCCCTACACACAGTATAATGGTTTTCCCAGTGGCCCCTACACACAGTACAATGGTGTCCCCAGTAGCCTCTACACACAGTATAATGGTCTATAGTGGCACCTACACACAGTATAATGGTTTTCCCAGTGGCCCCTACACACAGTATAATGGTTTTCCCAGTGGCCCCTACACACAGTACAATGGTGTCCCCAGTAGCCTCTACACACAGTATAATGGTGTCCCAGTAGCCTCTACATACAGTATAATGGTCTCTAGTGGCCCCTACACACAGTATAATGGTTTTCCCAGTGGCCCCTACACACAGTACAATGGTGTCCCCAGTAGCCTCTACACACAGTATAATGGTCTCTAGTGGCCCCTACACACAGTATAATGGTTTTCCCAGTGGCCCCTACACACAGTACAATGGTGTCCCCAGTAGCCTCTACACACAGTATAATATTCTATAGTGGCCCCTACACACAGTATAATGGTTTTCCCAGTGGCCCCTACACACAGTATAAAGGTGTCCCCAGTAACCTCTACACACAGTATAATGGTCTCTAGTGGCACCTACACACAGTATAAAAGTGTCCCTAGTAACCTCTACAGTCTACACACAGTATAATGGTCTTTAGTGGCCCCTACACATAGTATAATGGTTTTCCCAGTGGCCCCTACACACAGTACAATAGTGCCCCCAGTAGCCTCTACACACAGTATAATGGTCTCTAGTGGCCCCTACACACAGTATAATGGTTTTCCCAGTGGCCCCTGCACACAATATAAAAGTGTCCCCAGTAACCTCTACACATAGTATAATGGTCTCTAGTGGCCCCTACACACAGTATAAAAGTGTCCCCAGTAACCTCTACACACAGTATAATGGTCTCTAGTGGCCCCTACACACAGTATAAAAGTGTCCCCAGTAACCTCTACACACAGTATAATGGTCTCTAGTGGCCCCTACACACAGTAGTTGTGGCATATAAGTAAAAAAAAAAAAAAGAGTTATACATACTGATCGTTCCCCTCGAGCTCTCTCCTGCTCTCCTTTTCTTGTCTGTAGCTCGATGAGGCAGGTCTGAGACACAGACATCACTAGCAGATGCCTGAATGGCGGAGCCGGAAGTTAAAGGCTTTCTACTCACCACTGTATTCAACTATATTGGCATCCTAATGACACCAATATAGTTGGAAGTGCTGTATGTACTGTATGTGCGGGAGCTCTGGAGGGCCTCATAGCCAGTGGGCCCAGTGCTGCTGCCACTACCTCCCCTGCCCCCTCCACCCCACCCCACCCAGGTAGCTATGCCTCTGGCAAGTGTACCTAGGAGAATTGATACGATTTTGAAGTCAAAGGGTGGTCACACCAAATATGATTTGATTTAGATTTCTCTTTCTCATGCATTTTGACAAAAATAAAATAGGCTGGCATTAGAGTCGCTACCTGATCGCATGCGAATATCACTCTGCACAAGTTGTCTTAGCATCACCTACACTGTGAGATCAGAAATATCCCATCACAGTTCTGAAACCTTGTCAGTATATCAAAGATTTATTATTATTATTATTATTATTACTAATCAGTGCAAAAAAGCGAAAAATAAAGTGTGAGCACAGCAAAGAGGGAAAAATACTTGGGCAGATTTGTGAAAACTGGAATTGTTAAAAACAGTCTTCAAATCCCCTGAGTTGCAGGAGGTGCACCCTCTGTAGGGCCGTGCACCTGTAGAGGAAATCTATGCCAGTTCAGAATTGGCGTAGATTTTCAGCATCATTTGTGCCACATTTCTGGTGTGAACGATAATAAAACTGGTGTGGCTGATGGCTCCGCCCCCTGTATGACAGCGGAGTGGAATTTAAAAGGTCACAATTTTTTTTGTGCAAAACCCCGATTTGAGCAAAATATTGTGTCGTTAAATCTGCCCCACAGTGTTTTATAAACAAAACTCAAGAGACTGTACCACACATGTAATGCTTAGATACAAAGTTGAGCAGACAGTATCACTCATGGCAGACTTAGATACAGATGAGTACATTCTGCCCTGTTTTTACCATATACCTTTCAGATAATGGAGCCATAAGACTTGTCAGTGAGATTCTGTTTCTCAATTCATGTCTTTAGGTTTTCCAGGTGAAAGTTGCAGTTCTCCTGGGTTCAGTAATGCATCTCCTGGTAACACTACAGTATCAAGTGTAAGACTATCTGCAATCCTTCATTTGAGATGTCTTGTAGCTTTCTTGCCTTCCTTCACATTCTGGTCAAAATACTATGAGGGAAGTGAAATCCCAAAATGTTCAGAATAAGGTTACTAACATTTTAGTGATGTCTTATTTATTTAGATGTTATTTTTGGAGTCAGACACTCTTTACATATGGTATATCCTTTCCTGTGCATGCAGTGTTATAGGACAATGGCCATGTTCAGAGAAGATAATGGGGTGTCTGTAGCTGGTAAATGTGTAATCCTGGGAAAGGGAGACCAGTAATAAGAGAGGGGGGCGTTCTATAAAGGAAAGATGAAGAGGGTGAGAGTGGGGGGAGGGTAAAGGAGATAGGAAAAAGCAGGACAAAAGCAAGGGGTTCAGTGTTGCTAATGGGGGAGGATGTACACTACACAGTGACAGCTTGGATACAGGGATCCCATTAAGTCGTATCTATAATCAACATTGTACAGGCCTGAATACACTTGGAAACAATAAAGCAAATTATATATGTTTCTTAAAGACACAGCCACCTTAAAGCAGTATCTTAGAAAAGTGCAGCAGCTTTATAATGGTGCAATTAGATGCTCAGGCTGGGTTAAGACCGCATCAAATCTGCATCTGAAAAACACACTGATGCTATTTTCACATTTGCGTTCAGGTTTCCGTTTGGGGGGTCCGCTTGGGGACCCTTCGAACGGAAACGTAATCCGCTTAAAAAAGCAGTTACCCATGGAAAACCGTGGACCCCATAGACTATTATGGGATCCGTCAGGTTTCTGCCCGAAAAGGGCGAAAAATGCGGAGAGAAAAGCGCTGCATGCAGTGCTTTTCTTTCTGCATTTTTTTAAACGGGTCCAGGGACAGAAACCCTGAACCGAGACCGGGCGCAGATATGAACCCAGCCTGATGGCTTTATTGCAATTTTTGATGCAGTTTTATTTTTACAGATCATACACATTGGTGCAGATTTATTAAGACTGGAGTATCGTACACCAGTCTTAACAAAGGCCCCGACTGGCACAGGCAAAGAGTGATTTATGAAGAGGCCCCGGCATCTTCATAAATTAGCTGCATGTCCAAGCATCAGAATGGCTAAGGCCCCACATTATGGAAATGCAGATTTTACTGCAGTTTTTTGAGCCAAAGCCAAGAGTAGATTGAGCAGAAGGTAGAAGTATAAGTACTTCTATATATTTCCCATAACTTTTGTAGCCACTCCTGACTTTGGCTCAAAAAACCACAGCAAAATCTGCAACAAAAAAAGCTGTGAGGCCTTAGCTTCAGTTACTCCAGAAAACTGAATATGTCAGGCACAATATGACAAGCGAGGCGCAGAACAAGGGCTGTGACATATTCACTATAACTCACACCATTTTGGCCTTGATTGATAAATCTCCCCCATTTATTAAACTCTTCATCTGTAAAATATACACTCTGGAAACTGTGCTTACATTTTTTTCCCAAAGCAGTTTTGATGCAGTCTTAACTACACTCAACCTGACCTAAATACCCCCTTAGGCTAAGGCCCCATGTAGAAAAACGCTGCTGAAAAGACAGTGGCGGAAACACATCACATTTTTTTTACAGCAGCGTTTTTCACAGAAAGTCCGCAGAGTTTTCCTCTTGGACAAACCTCCCAATGATAACATTTATTTTTTACAAATTATATAATCAAAATCCACTGTTGCAAATTATTATGCACAACAGAGTTTCTAAATATTTTATAGAACTGAATATATTCTAAGAACTGAAACTGTGTCTGAATCAGCCACAATTCTCTTCACGGTATGATGATCATGCTTTTGTGAATTATTTAATGTTTTCTTTCTTTGTCCAAGCCATTGCACTATTTGACACTTTTTGGCAGCATCCATGAGTTTAATTGAAAATCAAAAAACTAAATCTTTATAACACTTAAATCAGATTTGCATAATAATTTGGAACGTGGTGTATATCCCATATTAGGCACATGATGCAAACAATCCGCTCACACATAAGTCACATGGGGGCAGATTCATCAAGGCTGGTACATTATACACTGGTCTAGATGATCCTTGTGACAGAGCAGGATTTACCTTATTAATGACCTTCTGGGCTATTAATTGTGACTAAAAGTCATATACCCTAGGTTTATGCCTTTTGTTTCACCAAAATAGTAGTAAAGGTTCTTAATGAATCTGCCCTGTGATCCACAAACACTGTGAGCAATGTGTGTCTAATATATGTATTATAACCAAAAATGACCCTTTATGTGTGAGGATAGTTACAACTAAATTCACAAAGCCGTATTATGGGCCATTAATACACAATTTACTCCACACTTATTATTGCAATTGTAATCCCTAAACTAATAAGCCATAACTTGTATTGCATCAATAAGGAAAAACTTTAGAAACGCACAATTAATGCTTTGACCATGTGTTTCGCAGTATCTAAGTAGAATCAGTACTGATTCTACCATTATTGATTCGCGCAAAGGTGAGAGTGTCTGCAGATCACTTCACCAAAACGGGTGATCCAACCATTATATAACTTGTATGGCATGGAAGAGATTACATTAAAGGCAATAATATTGCTGGCCACTGAACATGTTTCACCACAAATATTATTGATTTTAAATACATTTTTGGGTTCTTTGAACATTTTCAGGTTGTTTTGTTCTTTGGCTTTGTTTTTTTCAAATACAACATGCTCTTGTGTTTCCCTATAGATTTAATTGTAGGAAAAAAAATGGCAGAAAAAAAAACTGTGTGACAGAATCCTTACAGGGCCAGTATTTGGTGAGTGTGTAGTATCACTATTTGTCATCCAGGAGTAGAACCTACAGAGAAAAGGTATAATGAGAAGATTTGTGTTTGGGAACTTAATCTGGATTTGGTTTTAAGATACTGATTGTGTGAAAATGCCCTTAGTAGTAGGAGAAGGGAGAATGTAACTACCTAAAATGAAGGTACAATGCAGATGTACATGACGTTCAGGGCCTTGGAAAGCTGGTAATGATAGCCATAACTGGTTGTCACCATCACAACTGACCAAATGATGGCTGAATTAAATAAATATTAAAACTTCATACATTTCTTTTCTTTCTTTATTTTAGAAAATATTTTCTTCTTTGGATCTTTTAATGTTAGTAGCGATGAGTGGACTTGTCAAACTTCAGCTGAATTAGACCCAAAATAGTTTCAGTCCAAGCAAATCCGTTCCAAATCAAAAGTGCTCCAATTATCCTAAAAAGTTGTACATGACACTGCCCTAGGACTGTATCCAATTACTTGCAGGTTCTTTAACACAAAGACCACTTGTATCAAAGTAATGGTCTGTTGCTGTGATTTTGACGTTATATGGCTATGGGTAAATAGATGGTAGTTGGTAGTAAAATAGCCCTGGGAAATGCCTGCCAGTGTTTACACACACAATGGTATTTGGAAGAAGCAATGGCTTTTTATAAGTAGTCCAAAAATCTCTTTTTTTGGGAGTAGCAACAGTTTTGGTATTCTTATTTAGTATGGCGGCTGTCAGGCCTTTAAATATGGCGAATGTACGAAAGAAGAGCGGGCACCATAACCACCAGGTCTCCACTTTTTTTTTATACAGCAGGTAATGCCTGCATTCAGAGCCAGTTCTGATCGCGGGCATTAACCCTTTAAAAATGCCCTAAAGATGGCCAAAACCCTCCCCTTGCCCACTTATTTTCGTTTTGTGGGACAGCTCCCTCAATCTCCATGTCAAACTTAGGGAATTATATATTACCGTAGAAAAGGCCGGAATTACAAACCTATAAATATATTGTTCCCATGCGGTGAATGTGGTTGCAGGAAAAAAAAAAATCTAAATTGCTGAACCGCCGTCTTGCCTCACAGAAAAAAATGAATAAAAGTGATGGTATATATGCCATGTCAGAATGGTAGAATATGACTCCTTCAGTATTTTTATTATTTGATTGATATTTTATTTCAAAGATTTGAATTTTTGTTAAGGTGGTAAAAAAATAACAAAAATTATATTAATTTGGTATCACTGTAATTGTAATGACCCACAGTATACGGGTAATATGTCATTTTGGTTGTACACTGAACACCGAAAAAACAAAACCCATAAGAAAATGGCACAACTATTATTTTTCTAAATTCCCCCTGAATTTCCCACTACATAGTATGTTATATTAAATAGTAGCACTATGAAATACAATCTTTCCCGCAAAAAAGAAGCCCTTAGACTTATAAGGCTAAGGCCCCACGTGGCGTAAAACACAGCAGAAAAAAACGCGGCGTTTTACAGACACAGCAAAGTGGAAAGGATTCTAGCGAATCCCATCCCCACTCTGTGGTAAAAAACACGCTGTGGACGTGCGATTTCCAAATCCGTCTCGGTCTTGGAAATCGCAGCATGTTTCCCTATAGTTATAATTGAAGCAGAAAGTCTTTCTGTCCAAAGCGCTGCGGGAAGAACCGCAATGCTTTGCTTTTTTGCTGAGACGCCACATCGGGCCTTAGCCTTATAAGTGTCTGTGAACTGAAAAAAAAGTTATTGCCTTTGGAAGGTGGGGAATAGGTAATAAAAAACTAAAATCCAAATCCAAAAAATGGCTGCAGCTGGAAAGGGTTAAAAAGGAATTTTAAAGATTAAAGAAGTGTAAAAAGAAATCTTTATACAGTGGCAATAAAAGCAGTACAGTATGGAACATGATGGACAAAGCAGAGAATGTCCGACTGAAAGTCTAAACAGATTTTCCAATGGACTGAAGGAAGATAAATTGTCAATGAGAAGTGATGGATATCTTTACTCAGCAGACGTTCATCTTCTACCTACTGCTGAGCTCTGGAAAAGTGAAGGAGCAATGATGACGATGGCAGAGAAAGGAGACAGCGATACCAGAAGATTAATAATTAAGAAGGACTTGAGTAATGGATCCGCTTCTCAAAGTTTAATCTCCAAGAAGATGAGGAAACCAAAAGCAAGGAGCCGGCGCCGATAACATCTGACTGTATATCTGTGGCATGGCCGGGATACATTTCTCACAAACCTGATCACTGTATATGTTACCATAGTTATAGAACGTATGGGTTCGAGTGGAGCACTCATTGTCTTGCTCCTTATACAAAGTTTGTTACTGTGGTATATGGTGTTTGAGCTTCATGAGAAGCTTTTTGCTATAGAAAGATACCTGGGACTTTGAGGATCAGTATTGATGTAGAAAGCTCTTACCCATCAGTGCACTATAAAGCATAGTCGTGGCTTCCAGTTGTAGCATATTCGGACAGTACAGTCTAGAAAAAAAAATACAATCATCACTGTAGAAGTTTTTTGCCTTTTTCTTGGTGCTGTCTTGAATGAGGGGAAGCTATTACATGTTGTGATCTGTGTTATGATCTCACAGGACGAAAACATAGAAAGCCATTACGTTACAGATTTTTATTTATTTATTTTTTTAAATGAAATGGAACTAATGGACTCTTCGTTCTCTGAGGGACACCCAGTCAGGAAATTTCTATACAACCACAAATAGTGAAATCACTTGAAATTTCCCAGCAGCACAGAGCAAGCTATTGCAGTACAGAGTATTTCAGGAGGGGATGCTGATTGTGTAGAGAGCCGTGACCTGCAGCAGGATGAGCTGTTATAATTGAACTGCATCCCATTACTTTTCATACTTATAGTGTAATGTTCTATAAATGACATTGATAGCCATTGATTTCTATGGCTGTAGCTGTATAGCTTCAGTGCCCCTGGGAAGTTCCCCCAGTGATCAGAAGAGTCAGCAGTAATATCCAGTAAGGTCTGGCCACAGTGTTTGGTTTTTTGTTTTTTTTTTCAGTCTAGGTATAGATCTTGAAAATGGGGAGCTTCTAAAGTCTGTTAGGGCATGTTCATATCTGCACCTTTGTCTCCATTTTTCTGGTCCCACGCAGGACCAGGAGAATAGAAAAAAAAAAACTGTCCTTCTAGTGACAGACAACGATGGATCCTGAGAAGACCCCCACTGACTAAAATGTATCAGATGTCTGATATAAATATATATAAAAAAAATAAAATAAAAAAATAAAATAAAAATAATATATATATATATATATATATATATATATATATATATATATATATATATATATATTTTTTTTTTTTAAAGAGACATCACCTGACCAAAAAAAAAAATAAATAAATTTGGGCTTGCAGGACTATCACTTGGGATAGCTGCACTGGAGGCTCTTTACGCAAACTCCGATGCAGATGTGAACCTAGCCTTAAGGCTACATTTACATCGGAGTTTCCATCGCAGAGAAAAACAAGAAAAAAAAATAAAAATTTTTCTCCCCCCCTTTCAGTTTCAAAAACTATATACACCAGAAGGACCCCATCATAGTCAATGTGGTCTGCCGCGCGCCATGTCACTACTGTTTTAGTGGTCTGACTCTCCATTGTTAGGGTCCCCTGACGGACCTGACCGACCGAGAACAAGCACTAGTGTGAAACTAGTGTTACAGAACCATTCATTATTCAATGCCGCTTCTGGAGTTGGTAAGCTTGTGAGCCAGGGCAAGTATCAAGCTGAACTCCAGACATACACCTAAGGGGAAGTTAACACTACCGTTGTAAAGTCCGTTGCTGTCTTCTGTCATAGGATGACAGCAACGCACATTAAATGGAAGTGTATGCGCAACTTCATCTTCCGTTACAAAAGTAAACAAACATGACGAAAGAGAGCTTCCATCATGTTGTTTACATTAGCATCAATGGGAACAGACACAGAATCAGTCTGTAACCGTTCTCTGGGTCAGTTTAATGTCCGGTGTCATCCTATGATGGTAGACAGCAACGGACATTTACAACAGTTGTGTGAACTCCCCCTAACTCAGCAGAGTATGTCAAAATATGTAACATGACCCCATAGACCCCTCTTGCTCACTACAGAATGTCTGTAGTCATCCACAACCTCCTCATCAAAAAAAATCCACCTAGCCTTATACAGTATGTAGATTATAAGGGGAGCAGGAGAGGGACACATTTGATTAGCTTAGAGGACAAAGCAGAGCTCTGAATGGAGCACCACTGTGAATGGAAAGACAGTGAAGGGGGATGCAGCACTAAACCATCCTTTGTCCCTTTCATTATCAGGATCTTTGGTCAGACTCCCACCAATCATGAAGGGAGGGCATATCCTGGAAATACGCTATCACTTTCTTGAAACGTGAATACCCATTTTAATTTCTAAAATGGCAAAAATTATAAAAGACATAAAAACCACTTAGCAGGATAAACTATGGACATAATCACTGAAAAATACTAGATCATTTGAAAGTTTAAAAATTGATGTGACTATAAAAATACAAAACCAAAAACGTCACAAAACAGTTTTCAGCATCTTCCGGCTTCTTTAAACTTCTGCAGCAATGGCTCATCTGCTCGCAGGGCATAGGTCAGGGTGCGTCTGGTGTAGTACTGAGAGTCTAGTTCTAGATTCTGGATGACATCACTTAAGAGATGAGCACGCTCCACAGTAATTCCTGGAGCTTCGTGCCCCAGAGCTACAAAATGCACATGCAGGTGGTAATATGAAGGTTGGTAATGAAGATAGATCCGCAGCTGGTTACCCTGGACACCATACCGCTTCAAGATGGCCGCCTAAAAGACAAACCCCAGACAAGAAATGATGATTATGTATATATTACAATTTAAAATTTTTCACATGGCTATGAACCATATAAACTTTAAAAAGGAGTCTGTTGGCAGTAAATTGGTTATAATCTAGGAATGGGCGATTAATGGTGATTTAGGTCACCATTAACACACGCCCCTTTTACAGTATGATTAAGTGTTGGGTGAAACCTGTGAGTCTCACCTGGTGGTTTTGTTCAGACCAAACTGAACCGATATTGCTATTATACTCTGGAGTCTCTTCAGAGTATAATAAGCAGAGTGCTATGGAAGATGAAGATAATATTGTTTGTTTTTTTGTGTTTTTTGTTTTTTTTTTATGTATAATCACTTTCCCTGTGCCTCCACTTATTATACTCTGGGGTCTGAAGAGACCTCACAGTATAATAGCAGTTTCAGTCTGAACAAAACTGCAAATATTGGAATAACCAACGTGAACAAAATCACATCGGTTATCCTTGATGATGTTCGGTTTCGATTATTTTTCAATTAAATCGCCCAGCCCAATTATAAACCTAATCCCAGTACCTTGTAGATGGGACACTACAGTCTCCAAATATTCCCCTGTTATTCAGCTATGGATCCCCATTTTCATGTACATCTGTTTTATTCATATAAAGATGAGGTGAAAAGTTTGGGGTGCGCCTTAGCTTGCTGGGCTTTGGTCTCGGTCTTCGGTCATTTGCGAAAGATTTGGTCCTCCAAAGCTCAATAATTTAAGTTTTGTTGTCAGCTTTCTATTCATTTTTTTGAAACAATGCCAAAAAAGGATTAAAAAGGAATGGGAAATAAAGAGAGTGATGATTTATATTTTGCCTGCTGCATCCACATCTGGCTATAGCTCAAAAAAACTGCACCAAAACCTTTTTCCAAACAACACTTTGTGACGCTCACCTCAAGGTTATGTTTTGCGCAGTTTGACCACATGGTATATTTTCAAACATACAGTGCAATACCAGAGCACTGAATCCGAGCATGAGGAATACTACTAAGATACAATAGATCTATTGGGGTCTGAAGTCTAAATATTTAGCTCTCGGAGTATATATATTTTTTTTTAACATGGTACAATTGTAACAAATTCTCAGCTATGTGAGTCTCTGATTGTAAACACAAATATTCCCATTCACAGACATCAAGCAAAGATCTATCAATAAATCAATATAATAAAATGCACTTACGAGATGGTGAAAATGGTGCCAGATTTATCGTAATAAAAAAATTCTAAATACGGCTCAACTCCCTTCACCTGTTAGACAGCTTTCTCTTTCTTGTACAAGCTCATTTTAATGAAATTTACAGTAATACATGCTAGCATACTTTGTACAAAAATGGTGCTCATCGTAAATGTAATATGGAGTACACTACGACTCCACTTGTGCAATAATTCATCGTTACTCAACTTTTTTGGTGCAATTCTTGACAGAATTCTAACAAATTTAATTGGTAAGTCCCCCCCAAAGTCTATTAGAAGGTTGTAGAACATTTCTTCATTACTCTGTTTTCAGCAGACTAGGCGCCACTGTTCTCACCTGTCCCTCATGAAGGATATTCTTCAGCAGAGGAAGATTATCTCCATTAAGGTCTCGTAAGGACTTGATGCCGCGAGGGTGACAGATGGCGATGAGGTACAGATCATCTACCTGTAAAACAAGAAAGCATAAACAATGAACAATACTAGCAGGGGCATAGCTATAATGGACACAGAGGTTAGCAAATTCCACTTTGAGGCCCAGAAGCTTTAAGATTCCCCATTTCACTATGCTGGCTTTCCCAAAACAGAATGTATCACTGTTCAGGATTCAGGGAAAGATCTTAAATTGCAGCTACCATAGATGTAAAGAAGCGCAAATATCATCTGTAAGAGTGCTGGGTATCGCCAACAGCTTCCCAGAAATATAACCCAGTTGCAAAAGTAATGACTTCTTCCCCTATGTAATCTCAGCAGAAGCTGGATCCTCATTGTTTTGTGGTTCCTGGATGCTTCGTCTTTGGTTCACTGTTTAGACTTCGAATGTGATACGACTATTAGTGAACATATCATTGCGGCCACTGATCAGGACAAACCCGGCATTTCCAGGGAACACAAACATCCACTTTAAGGGCTAAAACGAAAGATATTAAATCTCACATTCACACAGCGAAACATGAGCATGCTTAGTTGTCTACAATAGATCCTGAACATGGGACATCAGCACAGGTCAACGCTCAATAGACGATTGTACTTCTCCATTAACACTATGTGAGCCAAAACCGATGAAACACGATCTCTGCCCCTTGACTCGTCCTCCTGAATGAGATCTTAATGATTTGTTTACTTCCTCTGTGTCTGGGAAAGCTGAGTAACAACTAATATGGCCACCACTCCACATAAGTTGCATTCCTAGAATCCTTAAATGCAGATCACCCTAGTAATACGGCAATTGCTGCTCCTATTCCAGAAAAGTAGATGTTACCCTGGCTTTATTAGTGGAAACGAACTTGTCATGTCTCTCCTGTGTAGTTAGGATGCCCGCAGGACTCAATTGACAAAGTCCATAATGATGGATTCACAGTGGGATGGCAACCTGAGCCTGTCTAAACCTTTGCATCTATGGTAGTTTCCCATTGTTAGCGCCTCCATCCTCCCCGTGTCCCATATGACAGCTCTGGAGTAATGGGATCTCAGGAATTCATGGCCTTGATCTCACCAAACACAGCGTCATTGTATACAGTGGAGGAATCAGAGCGGCTCTCACCAACTACATGAAAGAGGAGCCAGTGACAACCTGACACCAGGATGAGGGGATTCATGGATTGGGGAAGGGGGAGAATTGCATTTACATGTTCACTGCTGTACATAAGAGCACCTAAGGATAAATACTTGTTTATGGGAGCTGGTGTAGCTTAATGGACAAAGCTTAATTTAACTCTTAATTTTGTACTTTTACCCTACTCATAAGTGATTGCAAGTTGGCAAAGAACCCAGTGGCCCCATCCTCAGATAAAATTATAGTATTCAGCCCCTTCACTGCCAGACCTAACTCTTATATCTTTTGTACACTATGGACACTGGCTGTCTGGATACCACAGACCTGCCAATAGATGCTCTGTAGGGGGGAAATTATCCCTTCCAATGATTCTCTGATGGCAAATCTGCCACCAGCTGTGGCACAGCCACCAGTGCATGGCACACACTGTCTTGATAACAACTAATATAGAACATTGTGTACAATGGTGCCTGAAAGTGAAGAGGACCCAGGATTAGTCCACTCTGGGGTCAATTAATTTTAGGCATCAGGTCTGGCCATACCTATTAGACTTCTGACTCTCCTCCAAAGGCAGCTGGTAGGGATTGGCATGATAAAATTCAACTGTCTGATCTTTTTGTTCTCAGGTTAGATTAGGCACTGCAAGGTGTCTAGCAGTGGACTTTGCTCCATTCAGAAAATATACTGAGCCAATGTGTATTGGGCAACAGAAAGAAAAGCTGTTGGTCTTTACCTAACTGCAGACCCAGGTAAGTGGACCTTAGCTATGACTACTTGAGCTACCCTGCTTTTCTATTTATAGGCCTCTATTTAGCCTTAATTATCTGTTGTTTCTAGATCACCAACATATTCTGACGCCCTGTACAGGAACTGTCAATATCTGTCACCTCAAATGTCTTTGCCTTATACACACTCAAAAAGCAAGTTTCATAGAAAGCCAGTTAACCTCTTAGTGGGTGGGGTTTTTTTTGAGTTTGGGAGAAAACCAGACAGCGCATGAAACTATGAAACCGTGGACTGACTATTCAAGATGTGTAGACTGTGACGTTCATCTATATCAAATAATTAAATGAATCAACAAGAATGTACGAAAATTATATAACATTAATGAAACACAAATCAGCGCAAAATTGTAGCAATATGTCTTCAAGAGATTCACAGTCATGTAACTGCACCATTACAGGTGTTGGTGGGGGACATCCCTCCTACTGCAAAGTTCCTGAAGTATTGAAGGCGTTATCTAACTTTCAAAAATTATCTGCAAATACATCCATAGCAGTACTAAATATTCACTGTTCCCTTGTGCACCCTTTGCTTGGCTTTATGTTACTTGCTGCTTCTTGTATCACTATTTATATTTACATGCAGTGAATCTGTGGACAAACCACATTTCCCATTATTTATCTCTTCTCCACTCTCCCCTGGAATGAAATCAAAGGACACTCACTGCTTGTGTCCAAACTCCCTCCTTGCTACAGGATCTGTGTTGTGTCAGAGTACTTCTTCAGTCCGTGCAACATTGCACTCCTTTGTATATCTAACCAGGTAATAAATCACTCCCATATTCAAGGTCAGTACGAGTGGCTTCAAATAGCAAGAAGGTCATGTGCTGACCTGACCTTGCTTTAGCTGGTTGCAATGTTCACAGGGAGGGTAGTGAGCTTGCAAATGAAACGTCACAGCTGTGGTCACAGAACCGGAAAATAAAGCAGATAAAACAGTGCAGAATTTAAGCAGGATATATACAGTATATTTATCATATAAATATATATATATATTTATATATTTATTTGGAAGTGTTTTGTTTTGTTACATCCTGTTATTTGGGCCATTTATTTTTTTTTTTTTTTAAATTGGATAACCCCCTTTAAAATTTATGTTACAAGTGAAACAATTTTTGTATAAGACTGATATAGGATTGTTCACTGCAGGCAACCCCTGCTCAAACTTTGCATGATACTCAATGGTTTACAGCAAATGATGACTCATTTCCAGAGGGTGAGGAAAATATAAATATCTGTGTGTACTGGAAACCAGATGAGGAGAGCTCACTGCAAAAACGAATCTATGAGGGCTCCACAGCAAGATTTATCACAAGTGTCCTAAAAAAATGCAAGAATTAACATAGGGAACGAACTCAAGAGGAGATTGTATGACCTCACGTATTCATACAATCTCCTGCATCTGCGATATCAACCTCTCACAAAATTGAGTAGTGTTACATAACACATGTCATGTTGTGCTATGCTTTTTCATGAGATTACATGGCAACACATCATGTGCAATATATCACTGTGAAGCCTGGCCATATACAGTACAGGTTCTATGAAAAAGCCACCTATAAGAGATATAAACCACTGACTAGTGATTTATTTAATGGTGAACTACTTCCACCACCACTAGTACTTTAGGGTAGAGTTATGCTTTAAATATTGTAAAATATTATTCATACCATGCTAAGGGTAAGTTCACACAGAGTTTGGAGGTGGAATCTACCTAAAAAAAAAAAAAACAAACAAAAAAACAAAAAAAACAAACCTTGCTCTATCTTCAGGATTCTGCCTTGCAAAGCCCATTAAAAGCATTTTTCCCACCTCACATTCATTTCAATGGTAGTCAGCAGCAAATTATTGAAAACTCAGCTACAGGACAACAAAAAAAAAAAAAAAAAAAAAGTCAGGTTCTTTTTCAAAAATGACTCCCATTTAAGTGAATAGGAGAGTTGAGGTGTGGGGTCTTTTGAGGCAGCTACTGCCTCAAAATCAGCCTCCAAAAAAACTCAATTTGAACATTCCCTAAGAACAGAGGTCCCCAGTGACTGAACTGCGGACCAGTAACGGGCCAGCCCGATCATCAGGGACCTCTGTAGGCTACTAGGTGTCGGCTGATGCATCTATGCTGCATGTAATACATAGCATAGGAGCATTGGCAGGCACCTGGTACAGGATCTGTTTTTGAGAGTGGTCTGCTGGTGCAGCCTACACCAGCAGATCACTTTCCACTTACCTGATTACTGCTCCCGAGATCTCTTCTGACACATAGGATGTGTGCATCTTCTATTTTGCTCCCAGAACCTTTGCTATGGTGCCGCTGGGGCCGGGGAGCAGCATAGAAGAGGCACATATCCTGTGTGCAAGAACAAATCCTGGGAGCTGCATTAATGACCATGTAAGTATAATGTAATTGTAATTATCGGCTCAGTGGTTAGCACTGCAGCCTTGCAGCGCTGGAGTCCTGGATTCAAATCCTGCCAAGGACAACATCTGCAAGGAGATTGTTTGTTCTCCCCATGTTTTAACTGTAATAGTGCTCCCCCAGTTAAAAACATTACCGGTTGAGGGAGACCATTACCTGTGAGGGGGGAGGGATCTATTACAATTATAGTGCCTTCCTACAGTTAATAACAGTCCCCACACAGGTAATGTTATTAACTGGGATGCACTATTACTGTAATAGTGCCCCATGTGTGATGGTTTCCCCTAATTCAATGATGGCACCCGCCCTACCCATGCTTTTATTAAGGGAGCTGTCCATACCACCAATAAGTTAAGCTTGATATGGAGAGATCTCCCTTAATAAAGTATAGGAAAATGTATAAATGTAATCAAATATGTACTTTTTTTTTTTTTTTTATGAGCTGCCCAATCGACCCAACCCTGCCCCACCGCTGAAAACCCCGCCCACCCCCAAAACTCCACCCCCCACTGGGCAACGGGAAAATTGTCCTACATGTAAGTGGTCCTTGGTACAATAAAAGTTGGGGTCTGCTGCCTTAGAAGGATGAGACTGGCAATCTTTTGGGGGCTATCTTTTGGAACACTCCCCTCCATACCTAACCTTAAAGTGGTTCATTCCCATCCTTTGTTAGTGCCCCACACATAGTAATCATGCCCCTTTTGTGCCACAGAATCCCTTGCTGACTTACTGTTCCTTTTGCCATTAAAAGGTTAATGTTCTGCTTTATAACAGTAGAAGGCTATATATATATATATATATATATATATATATATATATATATATATATATATATATCTCAAATCTTCTTCACCTATCTCACCAATTTGCACCTAAGGGCAGGAAACTGGAACGAAGATCACAGAAGTTAAATCCGCTGTAGTGTGTGAAAGGTGACCCTTGCGTCCCCCTGCTTTAGGGACCCAGTCACAGCTGTGACCACTGCAACCCCTATAGTTATGCCATTGCTATAGCCCCCTAAGGCCCCTGAGCCTGACTGCGACAGTATCCTCTGCACCCCCTCAATGCCCCTGCCCAGTAATGCACAGACCTGTTTCTGATTCCATTTGAAGTCAGGTAAAAGGATGAAGCCAACCGCTGGATCTGGGTTCTCATGGACAATTCGATCCTCCTCTGCTTTTTTCTCCAGGATATTATAGACCCACTGTAACAATATAAATTAGACAAAGGCACCAGGTAAGTTCTGAAACTCTCACATACTTTGTTTTCCATTGTTTCGTCATTTAAGATTTGTACATGCTCGCAGTGAATGTAGACTTATTGGTTAATATTTAGAACCTAAACATCTGCCTTGAGCAAATATTTCTCATACTTCTCACATGCTACACCATATCACCGAGTTTTGGTTTGGGTTATTAATTGGATTATTATTATTGGATAGTGTACAGTTGGTGACATATCCTTACCCAATGGCAGTGAGAGACAGGTTGGCATGGATGTAAAATAATTGAAATATTTATGTCCATTAACTGAGCTGACTTTTGGTTTTGGTTATTAATTGCCCTCCCCTACTTAGGATAGGTCATAAAAATCAGACACTATCCCAAAAGGGAAACTGTCAAGTTTACACCAGCTCCACAAATAACACAACATAACTAATTTAACACATACAAACAAGAATTAAAACACAAAATGAACCACCCAACATAAAAATGCAAAACCTAATCCTGACCTAAAGCACACCACAACCCACAATATACTAAACCCATCAACACTGTAAAATCCTATTATGCAGTGCAGTAGCTTTTGGCACAAATGAGTTTCTAATGGTCTTGTGCATTTCAGCTGCAAAAGCTAACGCAACGCTGTGCATGTCCAGTCTCAAGAAGTGGGTGTAATTCATATGCTATGATGGCTCTAAATTTAACCAAACATTCTTCCTTCCAACATCACCTCAAACATGGGCAATAGACCTCAACAGCACTTGTTTTCCTTAGCCCCTTATTTAGGCAATTTTTCTCCAACCCACAAACATTTGCATCCCAACATTAAAAAAGTTACACTAGATACAACAGATTCATAAAACATCTGCAGCATTACAAGTATACATTAAAAGACTGAAGATTGATGATGTATAATTAACTACATACATAGTTTGTTGCTTATTTACTTTTATAGGTACTCAACCAGATTTATTTATTTTTTCTTCAAACAAATTTTTATTAAAGTTTTACAAAAGAAAACATACATGAGTGTGATGAAACACACACACACACACACACACACACACACACACACACACACACACACACTCTATAACAGTAAAACATCAAATCGTGAAATATGACTGGTGGTACATGAGGTACAGGCTAAGGCGTTTTGCAGAACGTCACGATTACACGGTAAAAATATAATAAAAACAGCGCCGGAAAAAGGGAAAGGGGGGGGACCAACCTACTAGAGCAAGTGAAATGAGTGACAGGCATAATGTGTATGACAGCAATTAATATATAAGTGGCTGAAAGGCATAAGACTAGAGAGACTGAGCCACCTTTTTAGGCATAAGGAAGAGGATGGCGAGTCAGCCAGGAGGACCACTGAGAGTAGAAGTCCTTGAGCTTACCCTTCTGACAAGCAAGCATATGTTCCTACATGCAATTAGTAGAGATGATAGAAGTTCAGCGAGGGACGGGATACAAGAGGATTTCCAATGACGGACAATTAACAACCGGGCTGCATGGAAAAAGTGACAAGTAAGAGACCAAAAAGGGGGAGAGATGTTGTGAATCCCAAGTAAGAGGAGAGCCAAAAGGGGCAGATGGTGTAATATTGTAGTGTATGTAATCGCTGAGTACATTGAGAGTGGTGTGCCAGAATGAAGCAATGTGCAGGCAGCTCCAAAAAACATGAAAAAGTGAGCCAGTTTTACCACAACCTCTCCAACAAAAGGGCAAAGACATTGGGTAAATTTTTGAGTCTCAATGGGATATAATACCAACGTAAGAGGAGTTTATGATACTGTTCCCAATGAGAGGTACAAGTGATCGATTTATAAGCCCAGGTTAAGGCACCGTTCCATTCCGCCACGCCAAAACTGCTACCGAAATCAGATTCCCACTTCAAGAAAAAAGGAGATTTAACAAAGAGTTAATCATTGGCTATTAGGAGGCATAAAGGTTTTACACCCTTAGATTTCGAGGCCAAAGGGCTTTGTAGGAAATCCCCTAGGACAGCAGGGATGAAGGAAGTGGTAAAGGGTGTGGATGTTAATAAAAAAGTTGAATGTATCTGAACAGTTCCCAGGAAAGCAGTGAGAATTTTGCCTGAAGTTGTGGAAATGATAAGATGGATTGATTGTGTAACAGGTCTGAGATGTGACGGATTCCGCAAGTGATCCATGATTAGGAAATGTTGGGAATGTGGTGCGTCAGAGCCTGGATGGGGATCATTATATTTACCTTGGGAAGTGAGGAATGATGTGAGGAGGAGCACCCCCACCCTCCAGGCCTCAAGAGAGGCCCAAATCGAAGGGGGGGACCATTGTGGAGGCCAAAAAAAAATAAAAAAAACATGATGCAGGAGAATATAACAAGAGTGCTTTCATATCGGAGATATGGGCTACTTGTGCCTCCAGTGCCGACCAGAGTTTATCGTGGGAGTCATTCCACCAGTATTTTAAGTGGCTGAAAATAAAAGCTAAATGATAGTAATAAAGGTTGGGAAGGCCCATACCCCCATGACCAGGAAGCTTCATCATTGTAGAGAAGGAAATGCGTGGTTTCATTCGCTGCCAAATGAACATGTTCATTTGCTTGTGTAGGGTGGAAAAAGGTGTTGGCAGGAATGAGGATCGACAATGTTCTTAGAAAATATAAAATGTGTGGGAGCACAAGCATTTTATAAAGAACTATTCTGCCCTCCTAGGAGTGTTCAAATTTAGACAATCTCTTTAGTTCAGTTTGAATGGAAGATATTAAAGGAGGAAAATTGGCTGCAACTAAAGATTTTACCGATGGCGTTAAGTGGATACCCAGGTAGGGGATGGAAGTGGTACTCAATTGAAAGGGAAATTGACTACTCAAAGATTGGTCAGGATTGAGGGAAAATGTGGATCCCTAATAGTTGGGATTTAGTTTCATTTATCTTATAGTAAGAAATACGACCAAAATTGGAAGGTATTCAAGGGGACGGGTTAGTGTAAGAATCACATCGTCAGCAAATAGATTCAGTTTGTTAGAGTGTTGTCCGTCATAGAGCCCATGGATTCCACCAGATTTTTAAAAGGGATTGTCCAGAATTGGACAAACTACACAGGAGGCCAGGGAAGGTATAACATTGAATAATGGTGTATGTGAGCGATATCGTCGGTCCTTCATCGACCGATGAGGCCATTGATTTGTCTCATGGGGAAACAGGGCTTCCAGAGACAAGGGCACAACGAGCCTGAGTCACAGCAAGAGTCCAAGTCAAATTAGGAGTCCAAGTCTATGTTATGGCCTATCGATGCATCACCTTCCTACAAACGTCCCAATCAAGTTTTGCTTACAATCAAAATGGACCCTCAAGTATTTAGAACTAATTTACCCTATTCACATCGCAGCCCAAAATTTCAACTGATTTCAATCGATCACCAATTCTTTGGGTTTATTCACATTCAAGAGTAACAGACTTCCCTTAATTCACAAAAGTTGCGCTTCACAATCACAACTCATAACCACTGTGTCTTAAAAATTATGTAGATGACATTGCGCACCACTGTGAATATATTATAATTTAAAAAAAAAAAAAAAAAAGAGGAGTAAAGGACCATTATCCTGCAGAGTCCAAAAATCACTAACCAAAACATCAGGCACACTAGACCCCATATGTACATTCCCAGGCCTTCTTCTCTAAAGACCCAGCTGGTCTATTCACCAACATATCGATTAAGAGCGGTTCTGCGGGGAATTTGTGAATACTTCCTGGGTTTTTAGATTCCATACCTGTGTTCATGACCAGCACCCAGTACCCTAGTCACTCTACTTCCTCCCTTTTATGTTCACAAGTAGTTTTACCTGTGCCATAGGGGCTGGTTATAGTCTGCAATCCCCGAAAGCACAAATGCATGGCAAGACTCATGAAGTTGAAAAACAGAGGAAACCTTTTATTTTGTTTTTAAAGGGGTTTTCCGAGGCTAGGCTTTTTTATGGTCTATCCACAGGACTCATAGCTTTTCTTATGTCCTCCACACTTCTGAACATATAATAGGTCTTGCACTCATGGCATATAGTTGCTGGCCAAATGCAAATTCAACAGTACACTATGACACTCCTTAGATCGCATGAAAGCAAGTTTATTTTACAGAAACATCAACCATTTGGATAGCATAGAAAGCAGATGCGATTTTTAGACTGGATGTTTCATCCTAGTCCCTTCCTTCATCAAAGTCACAAGCGAGGAAGTAGTGGAGGAATTAATAAGGAGGTACACACTGCACTGGGTATAGTAATACAGTGGTGACTATGGTATACTTCTGAACTCCACACTTTCCAATACACTGCCCCAGCCATACACAATGCACTAAATGTATTGAAGTGATTTAACTCACTTACTCTTTCCAAATGCCATTCCCCACCAATATGCTAAGCCTTAGCCTTATTATTATTGTATTATATTGCTATTCCAGTTTCCTCCAATAAAACTTCCCCCCCCTTCCCACACACACAGGTGTCCCTATCAGGAAAAAATGGGATTTTTGTACTCACCATAAAATCCTTTTCTCGTTGTATTCACCTGTGGGACACAGCACCATGGGTATAGACCTGGTCACTAGGAGACAAGACACTAGGGAAATGAAAGCTGTTGGCTCCGCCTCCAGGCTATACCCTGCCACAGCCACTGTGCATGAATCAGTTTGTACCGTAGCAGTAGGAGAGAGAGACACAAAGGAACATGGAACCAACAACCACCAACAATGCCTGAACCCCAAAAGGAACCAATACAGTTCGGGCAGGAACACTGAAAAACAAGGGAGGGATCTGTGTCCCCCAGTGAATACAACGAGAAAAGGATTTTACGGAGAGTACAAAAATCCCATTTTCTCGCTTATTTCACTGGGGGACACAGCACCATGGGATGTCCTAAAGTAGTCCCAGAGGGTGGGAATAACACGGCCATGCAAACCCTTAACGCTCAGCCACTTCCAGAAACTTACAACCCAAACTGGCATCGGTAGAGGACACAGAATGGATCTGGTGAAACTTAGAGAAAGAGGATGGAGGCCCAGTGGGATACTTACAGACCTGGGAAGCGGAAGCCTGATGCCGGAGGCCCAGGGAACTCCAACAGCTCTAGAGGAGAGAGCCGTCACACGGAAAGGCAGAGCCTTACTCTTAAACCGATAGGTCTCCCTAATCTCAGACCAAAGCCATCAGAAAATGGGAGCTCTGGAAGCAGGCAGGCCCTTGCAAGAGCACTCAGGGAGAACGAGCAAAGAGGCCGAACAACAGAAAGGATCTGTGAGGGACAGTATACACGCAAATCGCCTGGGCAACAACCGGGCAGGGAAGAGCAAGCACTCACATGGATGCCTGAGGACCGAGCAGAAAGAGGGCAAGACCAAGTCCTCGATGTGGAAGGAGGAAAACCACCCTAAGGAAAAAAAAAAAAAAAAAAGAAGGGATATCAAAGGCTCGAAGGGGGGGGGGGGGGACCTGAAGCACCTTAAAGACGAGGCTAAGATCCCACGGATCCAAGGGTTCCAAAGGAGCACAGAGTGGCACTCCTGAAGGAAAGTCTTTAAAAGGGAAAAAGACTTGATCCAGACCAGACTGGGGAAGATCTGATGAGAATTGTTACTCTTCCAAAGGTGGACGTAAGCCTTCCACGTTTGATGGCAGATCTAAGCTATCTGGAATTTCCGGGCCTTGAGTATGTTAGGATAACAAACACCGAAAAAACTACGACGCCTCGGATTCAACAGCCATGCTGTGAACGCAGCTGAGTCAAGGTGCGGTGAAACAGTGGTCCTTGAGACAGAAGGTCGACCAGCAGAGAAAGAGGCCAGGAGCATCCACCAACAGGAACATGAGATCCATGTACCAGGCCCGGCAGGGCCAATCTGGTGCCACCAGGATAGCTTGAACCCCCTTGGTCTTGAGATTCTGGGGGACCCGAGGGAGAAGAGGAAGCGAAAAACCAAACTCACAAGAGCGCCAGCAGTGATGGTTCGAGGATCCAGAGAACTGGCAATTTAGCTGGGGATCTTGTGGTTCCGGCGGAGGCAAAAAAAGGTCGACGTTTGTCACACCACAGCAGGAGCACAGTTGAAGGAAGATTGCAGATAAAACAACCCTCGCCCGGAGCAATATTTTCTCAACTCAAGTAGTCTGCCACCCAGTGGTCCACACCAGAAAAAAAAAAGGTTGACCACTGAAAGAGCTGGAACGAGGCGCTCCACCCAAGGAAGAGATTGTGAGGCCTCTACTAAGGCCGCACAGCTCCTGGTGCCCTGCTGAGGGTTCAAGTAGGCGACCATGGAGGAGAGGTCAGTCTGGACTGTGACCAGATGTCCTTGGAGAAGAGAGGTCCAAGGAGAAAGAGCAAATAAGATACCCCTGGGTTCCAGCAGGTTGAAACGAATGGAGGAATCAGCCCTGGACCACAGGCCCTGAACAGTCAAAGCATCGACGACCACTCCCCAGCCAGGGAGACTGGCATCAGTGGGAAATCACCTACTGTGAAGAATATCCCCTTGCCAAGCCTCTTGGCGTACCTGCGATCAACCTTCATTCTTAACCTCCCACTCACACACCGTGAGTAGACCGGGTTATAGGATAGAATGAAACGAGCTGTATAAATTTTATATATTTAATAACCCAAGTGGGTCGGTACTAATTAATAGCATATACAGAAATATACAATATTAATATGATCAAGCATAAACATACAAGCAAAAAAGCAATGATACAATACAAAAACAAAAAGGGAAAATAAAATATAGAATGATACCTGAGCACAGCTCTGCTCTTAGCTGTCTCTCTTTCCGCTTCCACACAAAAGACCCCAAAAAACAACTCAACTTTCTAGGTGCGGGGAGGGGTAGATGAAGTTAAGGTCACCGGACCACTATCCCCCATCGCCATCTGGTCAGAGATAAAAACCAGTGAGGCATTCAACTTAAGCACCACATTCCAACAAGTCGGGGGAGGTCTGACATGAGCAAGTAAAAACACACTTCCAAGAAAGATATAAAACTGAAGGTCGGTTCCTCACACCTACCAACAGAGGGGAAGAAGGACATCCCTTGAGAAATTCCTCAGGAGGAGATACACTAAAGAATCTCTCAGTGAACCAAGGCGGAAAGAGAACCAGGCAGATGAGGCTGTCCGGAGATTTGTCTCAGCAGGCCGGAATCGTCAAGTGGAGAGGACAACAGAGTAAGTGAATGAAAGGTACAGCCTAGAAGTTCGAGGGGATTGTGCGCAAGATCAACATACCGATTCGAAGAGAACAAGGAGAGTACCTCCGAAGTACCTCAGGATCTTGGCCTCCGGGAGGAGAATCACACCTTGGAGCGAGTAGAGGATCATGTCCCGGATTCCATGTGCTTAGAGGGCACGAGACATCCTCATTGATGAGCCAGCAGAACCGGCGAAGAAGGACCAAGGAGAGCCACAAGCTGGTCAGATTGTCTGACCTGGAGGGGCTTCACCAGGAGGTCGTTCAAGTCTGGAAACACGGCAACACCTTTGGCGCGGAGGATGGCCATGAGAGACGCCATCACTGAGGAAAAAAAAAACCCAGAGGGCAGAGTCCAGCCTGAAGGGGAGAGCACAGACTACAGCAGAACCTACAGACATGGACGAACCTGTTGAGCCCTTTCAGGTCCATGATGGGACGAAGTAAGCCGTCCTTCTTGGGAATGGAGAACAGGTAGGAATAGTAACCCAGGATACACTCTGAAGTGGGAACGGGGACGCTGACTCCCTGCCGCTGGAGATCGGAGACAGCCTGGATTGTCCGACGTAGGGAAGGCAAAGAGACTCCAGCGAAAGCTGGAGTAGCCGGATGACACCGCCTCTCAGGCCCAGGAACCAGACATCCCGCAATTTGAGATGCCCAGAGAGGGGAAAAACTTCATGCCAAGGAGGGCTACGAAGAGGAAGGACTGGACGACTTGTTGCAGAACCGCCAGGGAGGGCTGGACTTGAAAGAAGCTTTCTGGAACAGGAGAATGGCTGACACATAGGACACCTCTGAGGGAGGAAGAATCTATTCCCCCGTGGCCTCAGGGATAAGCTTCTCGACGCCCTTAACAAAAATTTGGCCCAGGTTGAGCTAGAAAGGGAGAAGGGCTGCGTTCGCCTTCTTGGAGGTGGATTCAGTATTCCACAACGAATCCAAACGGTATGGCGGATAGCCACTGCATTGGCGGCTGCCTTGTCAGATTTGGGAGACATCTCCAGTTATTTGGAAGCGTTCAGGATCTCAGAGACGAGCTGGAGGGAAACTGCATCAGTGAGGTTTGGCCCAGGAAAAGCTTTGAAAGGGAGGAGTTCAGATGTACAGATAAAATTCAAGGGCAGTACCAATTTGCCATACCTTTATATACCTTCAAGTGAGCGGTCCCTCCATACACTTCAGCTCTCTTAGCCTACCGCTCCAGGCTGGTAAGCACCAAGTACTACTTACTCACGTCTTTTTTTTATTATCTCTAAAAATTCATTTAAGCATGCGTTTATTTTCCCAAAACAACTTTTTCTTCTAAATTGATTTTCACTTTTATACGATTGTAATTGCCAATTTATTTTTTGTCTTTTATTGTTTTTTTTAACAAGTTTTACATATTCATTCTTATTGACATTTTTTTTAGAAACACCCTCTTAGTTTTTAAAGTGTTTTCTATTAATTTATGAGTATTGCTTTTTCCACATTTGTTTGTAGTCACTTGTTTTTATATCTAGTCTCATGCACACTTGATAAAGGGGACTATAGTTCCTTGAAACGCGTTGTGTCTTTGAGTTCAATAAAGCATCTTTGGTGAAGTGCGGTCCCCACGACTCTTTTATTGGAGTTCCTCCTACCATTCCTGTATCTGAACGCCGTCTGGATCCAGGAGATCCTGACGCCCAGAGGTTCCGCAGCTCCCACACACTGTGACATATACTGGACCTGTCCACTATACCATTTGTGATTACACACAACTACAGAAGGTGAGAGCACATCTATACAAGGGTCACTTTACACAAATTTTTATCTTATGAGCGGACCAACTGAAGGGGCATTGGTTATCACCAGACCCTGTCAGTTGTATGCTCGCTTTTTGTGGACCCACATTCCATCTTTAACCACCAACTCTCAACCTTTAATAGTGGACACATCCTAGTCACCCGACTAATCCTTTTTTTCCCAGCACAACTGTGTGTTTTTAAATTTTTTTTTTTTATTTTCAACAATATTACGCTATGTGCCGCTGGGCGTTTTTGTTTTTGTCTTTTTATTAAAGCCTTCTCAACAAATCGACAGGTTCTTCACTGTGGTCAATAGCTGAGTGGTAAGATAAGGAGGAGGCTGCTATACATCTCTTTTTTTTTTTTTTTTTTTTTAACAAACAAGAAAATCATGATTAAAGCTGCTGGGGATATTTTGATTTATTTTATTTTTTGGCAAAATCGTCCATCCCTACTTTACATACTGTGGAAAGTTAGGTATTGATCTATTCAAGGTAACCTGGCTAAAGTCCTACATCAACAAAAAAGGCAAAATAGGGTTTTTATTCTGAAGGTTAGCAACAGTCGTAGCCAGCACAACACAAGCAACAACTGCATCCATTGACCGTGGGATCTAGACCATGACAACTATAATCACAGTTAATTACCTCTGCAAATAGTAGGGAAGTAAGCTAACCCACAGCAGTTCAATATTCAGACTACAGGGCTGCTCCTTAACAGTAATATGCTCAGACGACATCAATTCTCATTCACATACAAAACTAACCCCCTGCCTTTACATCATAAAGTCTTATCACTGTAAAATAAAGCAGGCAGCAACTCTTGGACAAACAGTGCCATTAAAGGGGTTATCTGGCCCCAAATGAAGTGTTCATATACAGGATAGGTCAGCAGTATGTAATTTGTGGAGTGCGACACCTGGACCCAGCACAGATCAGCTGTTCCAGCAGCCTCCAGGCACCGGAAACTAGTGAAGTGGATGGGGCACGCATCAGTATGAAAGCTATGTTGGGGCCAGAAAACCCCTTTAACTTACCCATTTATTACCTAGAGACCTAGCATTCTCCATAATAATGTAGGTAACAGGTGGCTTAAACAGTCTCCTTTTCCCTTTCACCTTACAGCCGGCCATACAATCCCTAAAGGGCTTCCTAGTCTCATCAGGAACCCACAGCTTCAGAGCTCCAGATGGTGAGGAAGCAAACAGTGCTTTTGATTAGGCCTGGTGCTCACTGTTTGCTTCCCCACCACCAACTCCTCAGTCCTTAAATATCTAATGTGAGCAAGGTTCTTGCACGAGAACATATATCCCTGTAAAGGATGACTGTCCAAAACCAGATAGATGAATATGGTCAGAATCAGAATTATTAGCAACTAATCCATTAAAATATTAGTCAATTAATTTCTTGTAAAAATAGCTTAAATAAATAAAAAAAATTATATGGACTTAACCCTAGTAAACAGAAGTAATCCTCCTTAAGTCAGAGTGGGCTGCAGCTGAGTGACAACCTTACAGCTCAGAGTATGTTACCTAGCTTTCCCAGTGCTACCAATATGAGGAGGGAGGCATGCATCAGTAGTAGGCATATTTCCCTAGGAAATCAATAGCATGTGAGCTGCAATATGGTCACTACTGGTTATCACCCAGCTTTCCCAAAACAACTATTTAGTAGGAATCTTAGAGCAGTTACCTGGATGCTGAAGCTCTGGGACTCTATGAAAGGGAGAGTGATGTTCTTATAATCCTCGCCAGTTTCTTGGATAAGGTAAAGCTCTTGACGCAAATACTTCTTAATATGTTTCTCAGTTGCTGGTCGGATGATTGTGGTTTTCACTTCTGGATGATAGAAAACGAGCAGAAATGTAACTTTTTAATACATAAATACTTACACATGTACCCATACATATTGTATATGAAACAATGTATGGACAAAGAAAGAAAGAGGAAATCTCAATCACTGAATTCATATGTTTCATTCAGTCCTATTACCATGGGTGTGTAAAATCCAACACCTAGCCATTCAATCTGACTTTACAAGTATATGTGAAAGAATGGCCTGTTGTAAAGAGTACAATGAATTCCAGCAATTTACTGTAATAGGATATCACTGATGTAACAAGTCAGTTCATGAAATTTCTACCCTATATATTTCACCATCAACTGTGAGTGGTATTATTGAAAAGTGGGGGCATTTAGGAATCACCGAATGCCAACCACAAAGTGACAGACCACTAGTTACAGAGTAGGGTCACCATATAGTGCATAAAAGTGGCGGGACTCTGGAGCTGTGGAAGCGTGTTCTGCGGAGTGATGAATCACACTTCTCTGTCTGGCAGTCTGATAATCTGGTCTGGGTTTGATGAATGCCAGGAGAATGTTACCTGTCTGACTACATTGTGACAACTGTAAAGTTTGGTGGAGGAGGGATAATGCTATTGGCAGAATTTGGCTTAGGCCTCCACATTCAAGGGAAATCTTGCTGCTTTAGCATACCAAGACATTTTGGACACTTGAATGCTTCCACAAGGTTCTCCATAATGCTGCACCTCCCTACATTTCCTCCCTCATCTCTGTCTATCGCCCAATCCGTGCTCTCCATTGACTCAGTGACAGAAGACTAACATCCTCTATTATCAGAACCTCCGACGCTCGTATACAAGACTTCTGCCGAGTTGCACCACTTCTCTGGAATGCTCTATCCCGGACTATCAGCTTAAACCCCAATGTCTACAGCTTCAAGCGCAAAATAAAGACATATCTTTTCAGACAGACCTATCACAACTCCTAATGTAAACCCTTCCATAGGTAGATTCCCTAAAATGTACCCTCTGTTCACGCTCCCGCATTACCTAACAGGATATGATGTTGTATCAGACTTACTTTATATGTTCAGGCACCATCTGCACATTAAAAGACACGACTGGTGACGGCTCATATAGATTTATATATGTGTAATGACAGTAACCTCTATTACAGAACTGTCTGACCATTGTATAAGCAATGCTACCTCCGATGCCGCCCCTGCCACCTCGTGTCACCCCTTCTACCTCAGATTGTAAGCTCTTGCGAGCAGGGCCCTCAGTCCCATTGTGTGAATTGACGATTTCTTTTTTGTCTGTACTTGAACCCTACAAATTGTACAGTGCTGCGGAATATGTTGGCGCTATATAAATAAAATGTATTATTATTGCTTCCAACTTTGTAGGAACAGGCTGGCAACGGCTACTATTTGTTGCAGTGTGTTTTTTTTTTTTTTTTTATATATATATATATATACACTGGTGACCTTACTTTAGGATAGGTCATTGACATAAGATTGATGGGGTTTGACAACTGGCACCCACACCGTTCAGCGCTTCTACAGTGTACACAGCCAGAAGTAGATGGCTATACATATTGTATGGAGGCCGTGCCAAAGTGGCCACTGCGAACAGCTGAATGGGTGTTTCACCCCCAGCAATCTGATACTAAAAACCTGTCCTAAGGATAGATCATCAGAATCAATAACTTGCTGAAGCATGGAAGACGCCTTTAACAAATTAACATACTATATATGCCATGCACTCTGCTCACAGTTGACACTGTTCATACAGGCATGACTAACATACAATGCAAAGAGCACACAACACAGACAGGCCCAATTACATTTAGCATCTTCAAACCTCACCCCCAAACTAGAAGCTGACTTTCAACTACCTGTGTACTACCACATGGCACACGCGACTCTTAGAATTCTAGATCTCTTTTATATGACCGTGTACAGGCTGTATTTGCCGGACTACAGTATGTATCATACATGAGATATGATGCAGTGAGCTCCTGAATGGCTGAAGCACTACTGTATCGAACAGACAAAGCGTTTTGGATGTTCGAGAGCTTATTGGATCTATCACTATGATTCAGTGAATTAAACTCAGAGTTCAGTCTGGAAAATAAGTCCCCCACCCTCACATTGTACGTTTTTCCAACGCAAGACTTCACTGTGTGAAAGCAGCCTCCATATCAGAAAATGCTCATCAGTCTCATGTTCGCAGCTCAGTCCCATTCTAGTGAACTGTGATACTAAGCACAGCCACTATACCAATGTGGTTTCAGTGAAGAAGTTGCAGTGTGCAACAAGACACTGCAGCCTGTTCAAACAGCTGATTGGCATTAGCCCTGAGGATAGGTCATTAATGGGGTTGTGCTGTTAAGGACATTTACATCGCTCCATTCACAAGGAGGCTTTAGGACAGGGGTAGGCAACCTTCGGCACTCCAGCTGTTGTAAAACCACAACTCCCAGCATGCATACTTGCTCAGCTGTTCTTGCAACTCCCATGGAAGTGAATGGAGCTGGAATGCCAAAGCTTTCTGAAGGGGGGGAAAGGTGAAAAACATATGCAGCATGTTCATTTAACCTGCAGAAATGCTGCCTTTTCCCCACAGACATATGGAGTAGGCAAAAATTTAAAACTCAGTGGAAAATTATTTTTGCTACGTATGGCCTTAGCCAAAGCCTGGTTTACACTGGCATTGACCCATGAGTTGTTCTGGTCCGTCAGAGGACCATAACAAGAGACAGATTGACCGCTATAATAGTGGTTACACACAAAGCAGAGGAAAAAGTCCTCTGTGCAATAGACATTGTGCACGCAGATGTAAACCAAGTCTTATAAAACACCAATCCCCTTTGCATTTAGAAGTGCCACTATTTTTTATAAATCCCTTCTGGCAGTCAGAAAATGGGAACTCTCTTGTCTACTTTCAAAAGCTGGAAACCTGTACAGCCCTAATACTTGCAACAGCTGAAGTTTTGTTACCGTTCCTACTAAATTCCGTTTATGCATAGCTTGGACTCAGTAATAGTATACTGTGAAAGCCTCAGGACAGGAGATTTGTCCTGCTGTATTTAGCTCACAGACACTAGACTTGCCACATTATACCAAACTCCTCTTTTAGTAACTATGTTTGTTCAGGTTTTCAGTCTCTAAACAAGGTATAAGCAAGGCGCACATTCACTGATGGCAAGTAGGTCTCTTAAAATGGCAAAGGCCCCTTGCACAGATTGGGCATTAAGGCCTGGAAACTTATATTTCGATTATAGCCCTAACCTCACCATTCAGTTGCGGTGGAGGATTCAGATGGTAAACACTGTAGATATCATTCTTTAACTGAAGCTTCAGCTCAGGATTATTGCCAAGGAGGTGAGAGACTGTATCTGCCTGAAACGGTGCCCTCTCCAGGATGATGACCACATCTTCCTCGCTCTGCCCCTCATTGCTCACCTGAAAACAAAACAACACACATAAGGGAGGGCAACGACGACTAATTTCATCAGTATCACATCAGTGGGGGTCCTGCACGATTAGTCTCTGGCACTGGAACCTATAACAGGGTAGAACCAGAAACAGATGGCGCCCTCCGCCGTATTGAGGCCATGCTACAGTATTGTAGCTCTGCTCTTATTTACATCCAGCCTCAAAGTATGGTCACACAGCAATAGTAAAAGCTGAGAAAATTTTGATGGGTATTTTTGCTACAGTCTTTATAATGTTTATGCTGTACTTCGGCATGCTACTTAGCCACACAATGGATTGGCCCCCATGAATTTGGGCTATCTTCCTCTGTGTCAGTGCTGTTTGCAGTAAGGTTATCACAGGCAAATAGTCTGTCACCCACTCCCATTGAAATCGGAAGGAGGGAGATGTGAGTGGTTTTTAACCCTTAGTTTATATTTAGATAAAAAAAAAAAACTAAATCATAAAACACTACTACAAGCATGATGTATCAAGCAGAGCTGTGGAGTCAGAAAAGTTACTGACTCGGACTGCAAAATAAAATGATTACTTTTGATCATAATATACAATTTTTAATAGTGTATAAATAATTAGATCCATAGTATTTTGAATATTTACTTTTCTAAGGAATCCAGTCACTAGTTTTTTTTAACGAATTAGAGGAGCTTTACCGCTTCTATCTGACCAGGGATCACCATTTATGAAAGAGTCAGGCTGTGGAAAAATAGAGGAGTCAGAGGTTTGGCGTATTGACTCCGGATTCAGAATAAAATGATTCATTATTTTCACCTACATTATACAATTATTGGTTTTGTATAATTCAGTAGATGTATAGTTTGTAGCATATTTGCTGTCATAGGAATTCAATCACTTGCTTTTCATGTGAATTAGAGAAGTTTTGCAGTTTCTGTCTGACCATAGCGGTCAGTCATTTATAAATGAATCAGGCTGTGGGAAAAGTAGAGGAGTCAAATTCAGTGCTTTGGCCTATCTCTGTATGTCCAATAGAAGTGTATGGAGAAGTGGTCACACACATGCACTACAACCACATTCATTCACAAAGGACATCTGGAGACTTCCAACCAAACACTAATCCATTATCAGATATGGGGATTCCTGTTCTAAAGGGGAAAATCCCTTTAAAGCAGGGTTCAGCAACCTTTGGTAATGTTGTAAACACTACACTTCCCAGCATGCACACATCCTCAGCTATTCTCCCACAAAAGTGACTGGAGCATGCTAGGAGTTGTAACGTCTCAATAGGTGGAGTGCTGAAGGCTGCTGATCCACAAGCTACATCCACTCTCTTGGAGCACTATGATGGTTATTTAAAAAAAATAAATAAATAAAACCACCACACACACACAAACAAACAAAACAAAAGCAATGCGGTTACAAGATATAACTGTATGCAACTCATTTGTACTACCCCCCCCCCCCCCCCAAATATGCGAGAATGGTACAGTCCTGCCGCCTCTACAGCAGTGGTACAAGCCTTCCCTCCTGTAGGGTAACGTCCTTTTCCTTCCCCCGGCCGGGTACCTGTCCGTGCAAAAAGATTGTTTTGTCTCTCGCTGACTCTCTCAGGATGCTCTTGAGCTCAAAACCGGAGAGAGTATGTTCTGTTCCCACTGATGTGTCGGTATCGCCAGCGCCGCCGTTCTCAACTTCATCTTCCCGCTTCCTCTTCTCCCCGGGTTGAGCCATTGTGATGTAGAGCATGCGCAGCACCGGATCACAGCGACATCTACTGCACGGCGTTATAAGTTACATCAAACAGACCTTCCATAGCGCCACCTAGAGTTTGTCTTGTAAAATACACCGAGAAAAAGAGACTAATCCTCTTTGAATTGGAGCAGTTTCAGAGCTAGAGCTACACTGAGACATTGGCCGAGACTCTAGCTGCACGACCACAGATCGGTGTGTCGCCCTGACTCAGAGTCGTTAACTAATGTAAGGGTAAAGGCTAAATACTATACTCGGTAAGTACTTGCAGACGTTATAATGTCACATGACATTCTGTAGTCATGTGACGTTATAATGTCACATGACATTCTGTAGTCATGTGACTGGGTAGGCGTGTCTTTACTTTTAAGAAGGTGTGTGTGTGTTGTATATATAGATATATATAGATATATATATATATATCTATATATACAGTACAGACCAAAAGTTTGGACACACCTTCTCATTCCAAGAGTTTTCTGTATTTTCATGACTATAAAAATTGTAGATTCACACTGAAGGCATCAAAACTATGAATTAACACATGTGGAATTATATACTTAACAAAAAAGTATGAAACAATTGAAAATATGTCTTATATTCTAGGTTCTTCAAAGTAGCCACCTTTTGCTTTGATTACTGCTTTGCACACTCTTGGCATTCTCTTGATGAGCTTCAAGAGGTAGTCACCTGAAATGGTCTTCAAACAGTCTTGAAGGAGTTTCCAGAGATGCTTAGCACTTGTTGGCCCTTTTGCCTTCACTCTGCGGTCCAGCTCACCCCAAACCAACTCGATTGGGTTCAGGTCTGGTGACTGTGGAGGCCAGGTCATCTGGCGTAGCACCCCATCACTCTCCTTCTTGGTCAAATAGCCCTTACACAGTCTGGAGGTGTGTTTGGGGTCATTGTCCTGTTGAAAAATAAATGATGGTCCAACTAAACGCAAACTGGATGGAATAGCATGCCGCTGCAAGATGCTGTGGTAACCATGCTGGTTCAGTATTCCTTCAATTTTGAATAAATCCCCAACAGTGTCACCAGCAAAGCACCCCCACCCCATCACACCTCCTCCTCCTCCATGCTTCACGGTGGGAACCAGGCATGTAGAGTCCATTCGTTCACCTTTTCTGCATCGCACAAAGACACGGTGGTTGGAACCAAAGATCTCAAATTTGGACTCATCAGACCAAAGCACAGATTTCCACAGGTCTAATGTCCATTCCTTGTGTTCTTTAGCCCAAACAAGTCTCTTCTGCTTGTTGCCTGTCCTTAGCAGTGGTTTCCTAGCAGCTATTTTACCATGAAGACCTGCTGCACACAGTCTCCTCTTAACAGTTGTTGTAGAGATGTGTCTGCTGCTAGAACTCTGTGTGGCAATGACCTGGTCTCTAATCTGAGCTGCTGTTAACCTGCGATTTCTGAGGCTGGTGACTCAGATGAACTTATCCTCCGCAGCAGAGGTGACTCTTGGTCTTCCTTTCCTGGGACAGTCCTCATGTGACCCAGTTTCTTTGTAGCACTTGATGGTTTTGGCCACTGCACTTGGGGACACTTTCAAAGTTTTCCCAATTTTTCGGACTGACTGACCTTCATTTCTTAAAGTAATGATGGCCACTCGTTTTTCTTTACTTAGCTGCTTTTTTCTTGCCATAATACAAATTCTAACACTCCACTCAGTAGGACTATCAGCTGTGTATCCACCTGACTTCTGAACAACACAACTGATGGTCCCAACCCCATTTATAAGGCAAGAAATCCCACTTATTAAACCTGACAGGGCACACCTGTGAAGTGAAAACCATTTCAGGTGACTACCTCTTGAAGCTCATCAAGAGAATGCCAAGAGTGTGCAAAGCAGTAATCAAAGCAAAAGGTGGCTACTTTGAAGAACCTAGAATATAAGACATATTTTCAGTTGTTTCACACTTTTTTGTTAAGTATATAATTCCACATGTGTTAATTCATAGTTTTGATGCCTTCAGTGTGAATCTACAATTTTTATAGTCATGAAAATACAGAAAACTCTTGGAATGAGAAGGTGTGTCCAAACTTTTGGTCTGTACTGTATATACATACATACAGTGTCGAACTGGGATGTCTAGCGCCCACCAGTGGAATTGCTTCTAGGGGCCCACCATCAGGACCCCTGCAGATCAGCGGTACAGAGACAGGGCAGCTAAAGGTAATAACATGTCGGGAGCCATGCTGCTCACCTGCCATAACATGTGCACTTCCTAAATCTACTGCTATGCTCTGTATGGCAAGTGAACAGCGTGGCTCCTAGAATTGTTACCATTACATCGCAGATGTAATATTGCTGGCCTATCCTAAGCACAGGCCATCAATATTAGAAAGATGGATAAATACTTTCAAGAGGATGTCCAGGAATTGGCGCAACCCAAGTCCCGGGCGGGAGATGTAAAATAAAAAATAAATAAAAAGCATACTCACCTGTCCCCGGCACTCCGTTGTCCACTGCCAGTGTCCATTCAGTCTCGTGCTGGCACCTTCCTGCTGAGAGTCCTGCACCTCATGGGACCGCTAAAACCAAATAGGTACAGGATTACCAGAAATGAGGCGCCACCATGAGACCGAACAGACACAGGCAGGGGACAACGGGGTGCTGGGGACAGGTGAGTATACTTTTTTAAAAAAAAAAAAAATTTATTTTTACACCTACCTGGCGGCCGCCACAGTGGTTGCTCCAGTTAATAGACAACCTCTTTTAAGGGGTTGTCTGGGCCAAATTTTTTTTATGACCACTTCACTGGTCCCCCCCATACAGTGGCCTCTTCACTGGTCCCCCATACTGTATGGGGAACAGTGATGGGGCCATTATATTGTGTGGGTGAAGTGATGGGGGCTAACATCCTGTGTGATGCATATTAAAGGGATTGTCCAGGGTTAATCTTTTTTATGGCCTATGGATAGGCCATAAATACCTGATTGCTAGGGGGCTGACACATGGCACCATCAGTTGTACAGCATCACTTCCGGCGCCCGTTCTGTACACAACACAGGGCCGGAAGCAGAAAGCTCCATCCGCTCTATAGCAGCCCGGTGCCTTCACTGCAGCTCAGCTCCTACTGACTTCAATAAGTGCTGAGATGCAGTGAAGGTAATATACAGTGGACAGAGCTTTCTGCTTCTGGCCCCATATTGTGTACAGGACAGGTGCCAGAAGTGGCTCCGTACAGCTGATCGGTCCGGGGTCAGCCCCCAACAGATCAGGTATCTATGGCCTATCCTGAGGATAAACCATAACAAATTATGCCTGGACAACCCCTTTAATATACCCCCCTGATGCGCCACACTTTAAAGAGGTTGTCCAGCATAATTTTTTTCTTTTTTATAATTAGTCTGGGGGAGGTGAATCCCCCCTACCCCCCCCCCCCAAAAAAAAAAAAAAAAAGCATACTAAACATACTCACCTATCCCCGGTCCTCTGGTGTCAGCAGGTCACAGCACGGTCCAATCCAGCAGCTCCGCTGTCTTCTTTTGCCGGAAGGCCTGTGACGTCCCAAGTCCCTTCCTTTTGGCCGCTGATTAGCCTCAGGGGTCACGTGACGTCACAGGTAGTCACGTGCAGGGGGTACTTGCGCTGGAAGAAAACAGAGCTGCAGGCGCAAACCGTGCTGGGAGACACAGGGGACAGGAGAGAAAGTTTTTTGTTTTTTTTTTCCACCTGTGTAATTAAAAAAAAAAAAAAAATGTTATCCTGCACAACCCCTTTAATGTCCCCCAGGCTATTGGCCTCCATTAGTTATCATTTTGCCAATGCAAATGCATTTGCAGAGGCGTAACTAAGGTCTTGTGGGCCCGGTGCAAACTTTTGTCCGGGGCCCCCTACCCCCTCCCTAGAGAGAATTCTTGATAGTGACGGTTATGGGTGCTGCAGCGATATCTCAGATAGTTGAAAGGGATACAACTTTAGTACCCACAACTGCAGTTAACAAGAATATGGTGAGTGAGCAGCGCAGCGCCATGTAAACAATACTGGGACAGTATAATATGCTCCGCAGTGGCCCCCACACAGCATTATACGCTCCGCAGTGGCCCCCACACAGCATTATACGCTCCGCAGTGGCCCCCACACAGCATTATACGCTCCGCAGTGGCCCCCACACAGCATTATACGCTCCGCAGTGGCCCCCACACAGCATTATACGCTCCGCAGTGGCCCCCACACAGCATTATACGCTCCGCAGTGGCCCCCACACAGCATTTTATGCCTGCAGTGGCCTCCACACAGCATTATATGCCCACAGTGCCCCCCCCTCCCCAGAACCGGTGCTATTATTATACTCTGGGAACTCCTCAGACCCTAGAATATAATAAGTAGAGGCCCAGGAGAAGTGATTAAAAATAACAAACACTTATACTTACCTTGTCTTACCTCTCCGGGGCATCCTCATTCCGTCCTGCTGTCTTTCCCATCTTCCTTGGTCCCCACGTCCCGTGTCCCAGACGTCACCGCTGGGGCCTTTGATTGGACCTCTGCGGTCACGTCGGGCGTGATGACGTCATTACGCCGGCGCGCCCATGTCACCGCTGGGGCCTAACCACAGGCCCCTGCACTGAGGGCGGAAAAGTGCTGGAGACGATGCTGAGCCCAGGACAGGTGAGTTTTTTTTTTGTTTTTATTTTTTTTGTCACTTTCCCTGGGCTGGCATACCCTTTCCATAGGTGTAGCAGTCGGGGAACCAGGCTTTCCCCGACCACTATCATGGTAGTCCGGGGCCCCGTCCTGTCCCGATCGGACTCCTGACCTTTGCATTGGCAAAATGAGGACTAAATATAGTCAGGGCTCGGGGCCCACCACAGTCCGACCCTGTGTATATATATATATATATATATATATATATATATATATATATACAGTTCCTTGTGAAAGTATTCAGCCCGCTTGAACTATTCAACCTTTTGCCACATTTCAGGCTTCAAACATAAAGATATAAAATTTTAATTTTTTGGTGAAGAATCAAAAACAAGTGGGACACAATTGTGAAGTGGAACGAAATTTATTGGTTATTTTAAACTTTTGTAAAAAATAAAAAAATTGAAAAGTGGGGCGTGCAATATTATTCGGCCCCTTTACTTTCAGTGCAGCAAACTCACTCCAGAAGTTCAGTGAGGATCTCTGAATGATCCAATGTTGTCCTAAATGACTGATGATGATAAATAGAATCCACCTGTGTGTAATCAAGTCTCCGTATAAATGCACCTGCTCTGTGATAGTCTCAGGGTTCTGTTTAAAGCGCAGAGAGCATCATGAAGACCAAGGAACACACCAGGCAGGTCCGTGATACTGTTGTGGAGAAGTTTAAAGCTGGATTTGGATACAAAAAGATTTCCCAAACTTTAAACATCCCAAGGAGCACTACTGTGCAAGCGATCATATTGAAATGGAAGGAGTATCAGACCACTGCAAATCTACCAAGACCCGGCCGTCCCTCTAAACTTTCATCTCAAACAAGGAGAAGACTGATCAGTGGCAAGAAGAAAGCCATTTCTCAAAGATATCCATAAAAAGTCTCATTTAAAGTTTGCCACAAGCCACCTGAGAGACACACCAAACATGTGGAAGAAGGTGCTCTGGTCAGATGAAACCAAAATCGAACTTTTTGGCCACAATGCAAAACGATATGTTTGGCATAAAAGCAACACAGCTCATCACCCTGAACACACCATCCCCACTGTCAAACATGGTGGTGACAGCATCATGGTTTGGGCCTGCTTTTCTTCAGCAGGGACAGGGAAGATGGATGGAGCCAAATACAGGACCATTCTGGAAGAAAACCTGTTGGAGTCTGCAAAAGAGACTGGGACGGAGATTTATCTTCCAACAAGACAATGATCCCAAACATAAAGCAAAATCTACAATGGAATGGTTCACAAATAAACGTATCCAGGTGTTAGAATGGCCAAGTCAAAGTCCAGACCTGAATCCAATCAAGAATCTGTGGAAAGAGCTGAAAACTGCTGTTCACAAACGCTCTCCATCCAACGTCACTGAGCTCCAGCTGTTTTCCAAGGAAGAATGGGCAAGAATTTCAGTCTCTCCATGTGCAAAACTGATAGAGACATATCCCAAGCGACTTGCAGCTGTAACCGCAGCAAAAGGTGGCACTACAAAGTATTAACTTAAGGGGGTCGAATAATTTGGCACACCCCACTTTTCAGATTTTTATTTTTTTACAAAAGTTTAAAATATCCAATAAATTTCGTTCCACTTCACGATTGTGTCCCACTTGTTGATTCTTCACCAAAAAATTAAAATTTTATATCCTTATGTTTGAAGCCTGAAATGTGGCAAAAGGTTGAAAAGTTCAAGGGGGCTGAATACTTTCACAAGGCACTGTATATATATATATATATATATATATATATATATATATATATATACATATATATACGGGGAGTAGTGTGTGTGGGGGGGGAGATGCGGGGAGTAGTGTGTGTGGGGGGGGAGATGCGGGGTGTAGTGTGTGTGTGGGGGGGGGGATGCGGGGTGTGTGTGTGTGTGTGTGTGGGGGGGAGATGCGGGGTGTAGTGTGTGTGGGGGGGAGATGCGGGGTGTAGTGTGTGTGGGGGGGGAGATGATGCGGGGTGTAGTGTGTGTGGGGGGGGGGGAGATGATGCGGGGTGTAGTGTGTGTGGGGGGGGAGATGATGCGGGGTGTAGTGTGTGTGGGGGAGGAGATGATGCGGGGTGTAGTGTGTGTGGGGGGGAGAGGATGCGGGGTGTAGTGTGTGTGGGGGGGGAGATGATGCGGGGTGTAGTGTGAGTGTGGGCGGGGAGATGCGGGGTGTAGTGTGTGTGTGTGGGGGGGGGAGATGCGGGGTGTAGTGTGTGGGGGAGATGCGGGGTGTAGTCACACTGGTGTAACACAGAGCGCCAATCTTGGGTGTTAACCCCTTAGATGCCACGGTCAAACATGACCCCGGCGAGATCGGGGGGTGCTGATATCTATTATCTGCAGCCCGGGGTCTGGCCAGTGACCCCAGGCTGCCTGGATCCCCAAGTACCTGGTTGATCCTGCCGGGACCTCCAGGAAGTCAGTCTATGCATCTGCATAGCCTGACTTCCTATATAGACTGCAATACACGTGTAAACTATGTATCTATGTATTGCAGTCTATAGTACTGAACCAGCAATCAGTGTATCGCTGGTTGAGGTGTCCTTATAGGACAAGTAAAAAAAAAAGTTTAAAAAAAAGTGCGTAAAAAAAAAAAAAAAAAAAATTATAACGTTATAAAGCCTCAAAAATTCCCTTTTCTTATATAAAATGAATTATATAAAAAAAAAAACTAAAAATTAATAAAAACAATACATATTTGGTATCGCCACGTCCGCAACAATCCGTACAATAAAACTGAAACAATATTTAACCTACACGGTGAACGTCGGGAAAAAAAACGACGGAAGTAATGATTTTTTGCCATCTCACCTTAAAAAATATACAGTAAAAAGTGATCAAAAAGTCATATGTACCCCAAAACAGTACCAATAAAAAGCACAGGTTGTCCCACAAAAAATAAGCCTTAAACCAACTCTGTCAACCAAAAAATAAAAAAGTTACACATCTCAGAAGATGGCGATGCAAAAATAATTGACTTCTTTCCCTAAATGGGTTTTTGTTCTGCAGAATTAGTAACGTATAAAAAAAACAATATAAATGAGCTATCATCGTAATCGTACCGACCCGCAGAATAAAGGTAACATGTTACTTATGCTGTACGCTGCATTGAAAAAAAATTTAAAGGGTAAAATGCAATGATGTTTTTTTTGTAATCTACTAAAAAAAAGAGTTAATAAAGTTTATTCAATAAGTTATAGGCGCCCAAAAATGGTGTCATTACAAAATGCATCTCATCCTGCAAAAAAACAGCACTCATATGGCTACATCACCAGAAAAATAAAGAAAATATAGCTTTTACAATGTGAAGACAAAAACCCCAAAAATCGCCAAATCATTAGAACACAATTGGCTGTGGCAGGAAGGGAATGTATTAGCTGTGCGAGCGTATATCAGGGTACAAACCAAATTTAGAGCTTATGAGGCAAAAGAAACCAGAAGTGATTTCACTCTTCATCATCCGTTGTGCATTCAATTCACGCCTGGGATACTAATGCTCACTACACCCCCTGATAAATTCTTTGAGGGGTGCAGTTTTCAAAATGGGGTCACTCCTTAGGTCATTTCACATTTCTGGTATTTTAGAGGCTTTGCAAACATGACATGGCGTCCAGATCCCAAACATCTGAATCTGCGCTCCAAAAGTTACATAGCAGTCCTTCACATCTGCGCCCTACTGTGTGACCAAACTACAGTTTATGCCCACTTGTATGACACTGGTGTATCCAGGATAACGTACTTAATGTGGGTATAAATTGTTGTTTGGGCAGGAGGGAGCGTTATTTGGTTTTTGGCGCACAGATTTAGACAGTTTGGTTTTTGGACGCCATGACACTTTTGCAGAGACTTGAAATGTGACCCCTTTTTGGAAACTACACCCCTGAAGGAATTTATACAGGGTTACAGTGAGAATTTTTAACCCCCAAGTGTTACATTAATTTAATTTCCAGAAATGAATACGCAGCTGATGGTGAAAGGTGAAAATGGAAATTTTTCCAGGAATATGTAATTTTAGTGCGTAATATGTTGTGTCTGGCTTGTATCAGATATGAACGCTCCAAAAGCTGTTGTGTCCAGGTTACCCACTTAACAATTTTTGGAGTGTGTGTCTCTGCTGGGCACAACATTTCGGGCACTGAATTGACGTATCTCTAGAAAAACTGCAGTTTTCACTTTTCATTATCAGCTGTGCATTCATTTCTGGAAATTAAATTAATGCAACGCTCATGGATTAATAATGCTCACTACACCACTTGATGAAACCCTTGAAGGGTGTAGTTTCCAAAGTGGGGTGACATGTCTGCAGATTCCACTTTACTGGCAAATTCAGTGGCTCTGCAAAAGTGGCATGACATCTGAAATAGCACTCCTTCCCGGCTGTGCCCAAACAGCTGTTTATACCCACATATGACATTGTTAAGTGCATTATCCTGGGTACACCAGTGTCATACATGTGAGCATAAACTACTGTTTGGGCACACAGCCGGGTGCACATCTGAATGAGCCCTATGTGATTTTGGACCGCTAATTTAGATTGTTGGTTTTTGGACACCATGTCATATTTGCAGAGACCCTAAAATTGCCCCTACAAAATGGGGTCACTTCTTGGGGAATTCCAATTTACTGGCACCTCCAGGAGTCTGCAAAAACAACATGGTGTCCAGAAAATCCCTCTAAATCTATATTTAAAAAGCGCAGTGCTCCTACCCTTCTGAGCCCTGCTGTGTGCCCAAGCAGCAGTTTATGCCCACATATACAACTTGTTTGTAACCAGGATAACCCATCTAATAGTTTTAGGAGTGCGTTTCTCTGATGACACAAAGTGGGCACAACATATTGGGCACTGAAATGGCATATTTCTTTAAAATTTCAATTTTCACTTTGTACATTCATTTTTCGGAAACACTATTTGCCTCAAAATGATAATACCACTTGAGAAATTCCTTGAGTGGTGTAGTTTCTAAAATGGGGTTACTTTTAAGTGGTTTCCATTGTATTGGTACTTTAGGGGCCCTGCAAATGCGACATGAAAACTATTCCGGCAAAATCTGCCCTCCAAAAGCCAAATACCGCTCTTTCTATTCTGAGCCCTGCCATGTACCCAAACAGCAGATTACAATCACATCTGGGGAATTCCTGTATTCGGGAGAAGTTGTGTAACAAACTGTGAGGAGTTTTTTCTTCTTTAACCCCTTGTTAAAATGAAAAATTTGGGGCAAAATGGACAGTTTATTGGGAAAAAAAATAATTTTTAATTTTTACGTTCCATTGCTAATAAAATCTGTAAATCAGCTGTGGGGTCAAAATGCTCACCATACCCCTTAAGAAATTCCTTGAGGGGTGTAGTTTCTAAAATAGGATCACTTTTTGGGGGTTGCATTGAATTGGTACTCTAGGGGCTCTGCAAATGAGACATGGCACCAGAAAACTAATCCAGCAAAATCTGCCCTCCATAAGCCAAATAGCGCTCTTTCTATTCTGAGCCCCCCCCCCCCCCCCATGTACCCATACAGCAGTTTACGACCACATATGGGGTACTCCTGTGTTCAGGAGAAATTGTGTAACTACCTGTGGGGTGCTTTTTCTCCTTTAACCCCTTGGGAAAATGAAAACTTTGGGGATAAAGTGACCTTTTAGTAATATTTCATTTAAACATCCCAATGTTAATAAAATCTGTGAAAAATCTGTAGGGTCAAATTGCTCACTATACCCCTTGATAAATTCTGTCAGGGGTGTAGTTCCAAAATGGGGTCACTTTTGGAGGGTTTTTATTGTTTTGGTACTCTAGGGGCTTTGCAAATGACACATGGCATCTGCAAACTATTCCAGCAAAATCTGCTTTTCAGATGCCAAGTGTTGCTCCTTCCCTTCCGTGCACTGCCATTCGCCCAAACATCAGTTTACACCCACATGTGGGGTATTTCTGTGCGCGGGAGAAATTGCATAATGAACTGTGAGATGCATATTCTCCTTTAACCCCTTGTTAATGTGTTAATTTTAGGGTAGATGAATGTATTTTTGAAAAAAAATTAAATGTCTAAATTTCACCTCCATATTGTTTTAATTCCCATGAAATGCTTAAAGGGTTAACAAACTTCCCAAATGTTGTTTTGAATTATTTGAGGGGTGCAGTTTTGGAAATGGGGTGATTTATGGGGGGTTTCTAATATATAGGACTTTATAATCCCCTTCAGAACTGAAGTGGTCCCTAAAAAATTCGTTTGGGAAATTTTCTTGTAAATCTAGAAAATCGCTGTTACAATTGTAAGCCTTCTAAAGTCCAAAATAAATGAAAGGACGATTAAAAGATGATGCCGATATAAAGCAGAGATATGGTAGATAATATGTATTTATGTATTTGGGTGGTGTGACTGTCTGTCTGAAAAGCAGAGCATTTCACATTTTGAAAATTGCGATTTTTTTTTTTTTTTTCCCAAAATTTCCATCACATTTCCTATTCTTTTTAGAAATAAATACAAAAATATCGATCAATGTTTACCACTAACATGAAGTACAATGTGTCATGAAAAAACATTCTCAAAATCACTTGTGTAAGTTAAAGCGTCTCAAAGTTATTGCCATATAAAGTGACACATGTCAATTTTGAAAAATGAGGCCTGGTCATTAACCCCTTCCCGCCGGTGACATTTTTTGTTTTTGACTCCCCCCCCCCTCCAAACACAATAACTTTTTTATTTTTGCGTTCTCAGAGCCATATGAGGTCTTAATGTTTACGGAACAAATTTTTTTTCATGATGCTACCATTTATTATTCTGTAGAATGTACTGGGAAGCTGGAAAAATATTCTGACACCCGTAACTTTTTTATACTTCCGTGTACGGGGATGCATAGGGCGTCTTTTCTTGCGGGGCCAGCTGTATTTTTTAGTTATACCATTTTGGGGAATGTCTATTGCTTTGTTCACTTTTTATTCTAATTTTTATCAGAGGCAAAACAGTGAAAAAACGGCGGTTTGGCACTTTTGATTTTTTTTTTCCCCGCTACAGCGTTTACTGTATGGGAAAAATATTTCTATAGATTTGTAGACCGGGCATTTTCGGACACAGGGATACAGTATTTAACTACTTTTATATGTGTTCTAGGAAAAGAGGGGGGTGATTTGAACTTTTAATATTTTTTATTTTTTTTTTTACTTTTTTTTAATTTTGCATTTATTAGACCCCCTAGGGGTCTTGAACCCCAGGGGGTCTGATCACTAATGCAATGCATTACAATGCTAATGCATTGCAAAAAAACGGTGCTTCTATTGCAGGCTACATAGAGTAGCCTGCTATAGAGGTTAATGAAAGACAGGCCTGGGAATAGAGGTTAATGAAAGACAGGCCTGGGAGCCTTCACAAGGCTCCCGGCTGTCATAGGAAAAGGACGCTGGCCCCAAAACTTGCTCCGGGTGCCGGCAATCCCCAGCAAAATGGCGGCACCCACGTGCCTCCAGTAAAATGGCGCCTCGGTCAACCCCAGACATCACCGCTGGGGCCTTTAACTGGACCTCTGCGGTCACGTAGGGCGTGATGACGTCATTACGCCGGCATGCCCATGTCACCGCTGGGGCCTAACCACAGGCCCCTGCAGTGAGGCCTGAAAAGTGCCAGAGACGATGCTGAGCCCAGGACAGGTGAATATTTTTTTTAATTTTTTGTCACTTTCCCTGGGCTGGCATTAACAATAGGTATAGCTGTCGGGGAACCAGGCTTTCCCCGACCACTACCATGGTAGTCCGGGGCCCCGGCCACTTCCAGCTGGCCGCGGGCCCTGTACCCCTCCGGTCGCGGTAGCACCCCCTGTAACCACGATCCTTACGCCACTGTCCATCGGTCAGGGGCCCGATCGGACCCCTGACCTTTGCATTGGCAAAATGAGGACTAAATATAGTTGGGGCTCGGGGCCCACCGGGGGATTCACCGGTTCCCCGGTGGGCCAGTCCGACCCTGTGCAGTGATATTGATGACAGTATCAGGAAAATCATCTGTAGCTGTTGGCATGGTTAATCAAAAATCTCAATAAATAAATGAATTTAGTTACGTAGCGCAAAAAACGCTTTAGGACTTATAATGGAGAATTTTGCTCACATACATGGAATCTATGAGAAAAAGAATGATGGGAAAGGAATATGCATATACACTGATCATATGCCCTGTGCTGTAAGGATAAGGAATAATAAAACTGACCAAACTGAAACTTTAGTTGTCAGCCACAAGAACACATTTCATTTGTGTATGATCTAACTGACTGCTATACTGACTACTGACTAACTGTTAAAATGAAAACAGAAAGTCCTTTCTATTGACTGCTCATTTTTTAGACAGAAGAAAAAGAGTAGCATGCTTTCCTTTTTTTCCTGTCTTAGAATAATGGAAAGTCAACAGAAGGCACATTCATTCACTTATTTCAACATTGAAGTCAGTGGCAATGAATACCAATGGAAGGTTAGTTTGTTTTCATCAGTCTGGCAACTTTAATGTCCATTCTTCTGATCCTCTGATGCATCAGAACAATGGACATAAAACTGTAATGTGCAAATGACCTTATATGTTATTCTGTGTCTTTCTATGACACATCACAAGGCATTATGGGAAAAGGAGCTGGGAAGCTCATGCGCCCTCTGTTGGATGTAACAGATCCTCAATTTGCTTTTGACTCACTGAGTCTTGAGACAGCAAATGGGATTTTAGCCAAGCCAATTTCACTTATCTGCATACAGCGCCGTTTCGGGATTTTTGTCCCTCATCAGTGCAGAGCAAAGTGAACTGGCTGGCTTTGTGGGAAGCAATGAGTGGCTCAGGGAAGGGAGAGATATTCCCGTTTCTATGACACACACTTCTATCAGGGTAACACCAGTGTGCAGTAACAGTATTACTGAACAGCCAGCTCTAGGGTTAACTTTAGGTGAAACACGTTGACCCAATCAGATTAGGGAGTTCCCGCTAATCATGCCTCAGTCACAGATGTCAAAAATAGTGGGTGGTCCTTAACCATTTCAGTACCAGGTCAATTTCTGGTTCAGGACTAGACACATTTTTTTCAGTGACACATAGGGCTTTATTTTTATGTTGTTTTTATTTTTGCATGTGTTAAAAAATTTTTATATCCAGGAAAATATAAACAAAAGAGGAGGGAAAACGTGTCTGTTTTTCACTTTTCATTTTTTTTTATTTAATAGCACAAAGGGCTACTAAAAAAGTTATAAAATAGTTTTTCCTCTTAGTTACGGTAATTTTTATTTTGTATTGTGTCGTCGGGGGTGGGGCTAGAAGCTGTAATAAGGGCGTGTTATTGGCGTATTATTTTTTAAAATTATTTTACTTTCATTTTTATTTTTTACTTTTTTTTATTTATTTTTTTACATTGTGTCCACAAAAGGTCATAGTAGACCTTTGGGGACATCTGATCACTGTTTTTTTGGTGGGGGGGGCTGATTTCCCCTGTAAGTAGGGCTAATACATATAGCCCCAGTTGCAGGAGGAATACAGCCTCCTGCCCATAAGTACAGAGCTGATCTGGGTCCTGTAGGACCCAGCAGCTCTAACAGCCTCTGATCCCGGGCGGATCACGTGACCGCCGGGTCAGAGGGGAGCCGCATCAAGGTGGCTCCCATAGCTGTGTATACAGCGCTCATTGAGTGCTGTGTACACAGTGATTGGAAAGGCAGGGACGGTAATAAACTTTCCCTGCCTTCTCTAGGGGAGCTCCGGCTGTAGTAACAGGCGGCTCCACGCTTCTGCAGCTGCACGATTTCATACAGCTGCTGAAAACTGCAAGGACGTACCTGTATGGCCTTGCAGAACAAGAGAGCCACTTCCTGACGTAAATACTCTATGGGAGGTCCAGAAGTGGTTAAAGAGTACAGTAGCATAGAACTATATGACAGCTTGCTATACTTCATTAGCTCATGGTATTACAAGCCCCATTTGCACAACTAAAATATACCTGAAATCAAAACAAAACACCAGTTTCTTTGAAATAAATTGGTCGCGATGCCTTTATTAAGGGGTTACCATAAATAATAATCAATAATAAATAGTAATTAATAATAATAAATTAATAATAATGAAATATAATTAATACATTTTAATTACATAACTAATTAATAACCACCAAAATTAATTATAACAGTGTTAAAACCAGTCCAGACTAAAATCCCCACTAACAAAGGATCGCGACAAGAAGGATAATACTTGTACAAGGGAGGGAGGGCAGGTGCTGCTCCATGAAGACCAAGATGACGAAGACCCCGAACACCTCTGTGAGGCTCCTTTTAAAGTTAAAGCTCCTGGGGCCCCTGACATTCTGCACCTACACAGTAACACTCAAGTGAAGAGAAACAAAGTTGTCAGGGGTCAGCACCACTCCCTGTCACAATCTCCAGATTAATTTCAAGTGTAAGAAACACTAGGAAAATACATCACTGAAAAATGCTGAAAATCCACACAATGGTAACATTCCTGGAGTCCAGTGGAGAGAGGTAGGGCACCATTGAAGATATGGAGCTCCGGAAGTTCATACAGTAAGCCAGTTACTGTCTGTTTCAAAGTTGTGTGCCAAGCATTGGCAGTATGTGCGCTACTTCACTATACAGCAGTAATGACACCTCAGAGAATGCAGACTATCCATTCAGTAGAGAGCAGTGGTAACATACCTGAAAATGCAGGCTATCCATTTACTATAGAGCTGCAGTGACATCTCTTAGAATGCAGGCTATCCATTCACTATAGAGCTGCAGTGACATCTCTTAGAATGCAGGCTATCCATTCACTACAGAGCTGCAGTGATATCACTTAGAATGTAGGCTATCCATTCACTATAGAACTGCAGTGACATCACTTACAATGCAGGCTATCTATTCACTATAGAGCTGCAGTGACATCTCTTAGAATGCAGGCTATCCATTCACTATAGAACTGCAGTGACATCACTTACAATGCAGGCTATCCATTCACTATAGAACTGCAGTGACATCACTTAGAATGCAGGCTACCATTCACTATAGAGCTGCAGTGACATCACTTACAATGCAGGCTACCCATTCACTATAGAGCTGCAGTGACATCACTTACAATGCAGGCTATCCATTCATTATAGAACTGCAGTGACATCACTTACAATGCAGGCTATCCATTCACTATAGAATTGCAGTGACATCACTTAGAATGCAGGATACCATTCACTATAGAGCTGCAGTGACATCACTTACAATGCAGGCTACCCATTCACTATAGAGCTGCAGTGACATCTCTTAGAATGCAGGTTATCCATTCACTATAGAGCTGCAGTGACATCTCTTAGAATGCAGGCTATCCATTCACTATAGAGCTGCAGTGACATCACTTAGAATGCAGGCTATCCATTCACTATAGAGCTGCAGTGACATCACTTAGAATGCAGGCTACCATTCACTATAGAGCTGCAGTGACATCACTTAGAATGCAGGCTACCATTCACTATAGAGCTGCAGTGACATCACTTAGAATGCAGGCTATCCATTCACTATAGAGTTGCAGTGACATCTCTTAGAATGCAGGCTATCTATTCACTATAGAGCTGTAGTGACATCACTTACAATGTAGGCTATCGATTTACTATAGAGCTGCAGTGACATCACTTAGAATACAGGCTATCCATTCACTATAGAGCTGCAGTGACATCACTTAGAATGCTGCATCTCCTTAAACTACATAACAGATGCTGAAAAAGCATCCTATCTACTGTGGAAAAAAAAAAGACGCTTCCTTGTGATTTCAATATTGATAAACAGATACTTACCAGGAAAAGTCTTACCTAGATGTTGTTGTGCCCCAGTCAGGCACAACACTGGTATGAGCAGTGGTAGCAATGTTTCTCCCTGATGTCCAGTGTTTTAGGCTAAAGCCCCACGTTTCGGAAATGCAGCTTATTTTGTTGCGGTTTTTTGAGCCAAAGCCAGGAAAGGATTGAGCAAAGGGTAGAAGTATAAGAGTATATATTTCCCTTTCCATTTGTAGCCATTCTTGGCTTTGGCTCAAAAAACCGCAACAAGATCTACAACAAAAAAGCTGCGTTTCCGCAACGTGGGGCCTTAGCCTTAAAGGGGTATTCCCATGAACATAACCATTTTTAAGTTTGTAGATAATTAAAAGTTAAACATTTTTACAAATATAAGTAATATAACATTTTGTGGTCACAAGTTGTTGTCTTGATCGGTTGCCAGTGGATATGACCATGGATGCAGGACCTTTCTAAGGTCAAAAAATCAGCCAAGATTTCCTTATTGTGGCCGGGATATCTTCTGATACATGTAGTGTCCCTGCATGATAACCCAGCTACAACAAGAAAATCATGGCTGGGTTCCTGACAAGTCCCAGACCAAAGAATGTTTCTGAAGTTGCGGTCGTATCCATTGGCAACCGATCAAGACAACAGATTGTCACCACTAAGATGGTTAGAGAAAATTTTTAAAACTCTGCAGAATTTGTAACTACTTATATTTGCAAAAATGTTTAACTTTAAATATCTACAAATATAGATATGATTATGTTCATGGGAAGATGCTTCAACCCTCTGATGAATCCAGACAGAGGACATGATTTGATTAAAACATCAAAAAATATAAAAAATAGGATTCAACCTGTCGCATAATATCTTCAACTGCTCATCTCCTGAGTTCATGAGGGAGTTGTCGAAGTTGGAGTTTTATTCGCCCACTGGTAAGGCCTTTCTTCACCATACCTTATTATTTCTTACACCACTGATTTTGGTTTATGATAAAAACCTAGGTCTAGCCGAGCCCTTTGATTACCTTTCCCTTCCTCAACTTGGAACCATTATCTCAGTCTATTGACTCTCCTATTATAGATTGTATATTTCCTATTATAGATTGTGTATTATGTGCTTTGGGTAGAGTTATATTTTTTTTATACTTATTTGTATTTACTTGATTTCTTGTGCACATTCTCAGACCAACTTACGCCGTTTGTATCATGTTAGGTTAATGACTAACTTTTTGTATTTCTTTACATGTTACCTTTGTACTTTGTCTTATGTAAAACGCAGTAAAAATTTATTACATTAAAAATATGAAAATAGGGTTTAAATCAAAGCGCTCACAGAAAATATGAATGAAAAAAAAGTTTTATTAAAAAATATCTAATAACAAAATAAAAAGCAATGCATTTCGGCAGTGGACCGCTGCGTTTTTCAAACTCTAATACAGGGGTAGGCAACCTTTTTTGTTTGGCGTGCCGATTTTAATTAAAAAAATCAAAGATGAGATACTCGGAGTGCCGGTCAATAATTGTAAGTCTGACGACCCCTAAACTAAAGTGATATACCACAAACCATAACACAGAAGTGCTGCCACAAGATGCTTCAGGACACATGCGTTTACTGTTATTTCTTGGGACATGCCTGTACTTTCCGATTAGAAGCAATGAAAGTACATGAGCAGCCCCCAACTAGTGGTAAATGTATGTGTCCATGAGCGCCGTATGGCAGCATCCTTAGTGTGGAAACACACTATGTATCTGGATGCAGCTATATTCTTAGGCCACTGGAACTTTTACTTCGATGTAAAACTGCATTTACATGGTGCATTTTTGCACAAAAGAAAATGTCTGAGTTTTCTGGGCAAAACACATCCTTAATACAGAAAACACACCGTTATACAGAATAATGTCCCATAGTGGCCCCTGCAGACAGTATTATGTCCCATAGTGGCCCCTGCACACGGTATTATGTCCCATAGCGGCCCCTGCACATGGTATTATGTCCCATAGCGGCCCCTGCACACCGTATTATGTGCCATAGTGGCCCCTGCACACTGTATTATGCCCCATAGCGGTCCCTGCACACAGCATTATGACCCATAGCGGCCCCTGCACATGGTAGTAGATCCCATAGTGGCCTCTGCACACGGTATTATATCCCATAGCAGCCCCTGCACACAGTATAATATTCTAACTTTTATAATATTGCAATTTTCGCCACTCACTAGCTGTTATTATACTGTGGGGTCTTATCAGACCCCAGAGTATAACAAGTGAAGGGCCAAGAGAGGTGACAAACATAAAAAACAATGTCACTCACCTTTCCTGCGCTCCGCAGTCGCTCTGCTCTCTTTGGGCGCTTCTGCCTGTAGACAGCAACCGCTGATTGGGTCTCAGGGGTCACGTCGGCGTCATTATGCATAATGACGCCGGAAGTGACCCCTGAGGTCCTGTCAGCAGTCTCTTACTTCAGGTAGAAGCGCCTGCAGAGCACAGAGCCTCCGTGGAGCGCAGGAAAGGTGAGTTAACATTATTTTTTATGTTTGATCACCTCCCCGGGGGCTACGCTTATTATACTCTGGCGTCTGAAGAGACCCCACAGTATAATAATAGCAGTTTTGTTTAGGCCGTGTTTGGTCTGATCGAAACTGCTGGGTGTGGACTCGAGCTGCCCATGCCAGGTAAGTAAGCCTCTTGGCACAAGTGTCGGGGGTGGCTGACCCCTGCTCTAATACAATGTGCTAAGCATTTAAATGATACCACCAGAAGTTTAAAAACAGGGGTAAAATAATCCACCCAGTTCATTTAACTACTTCATGATATTATCACTATATGTATAATTTATCAACTGACCATCAATTAGATGACTTTCAATAACATATAAATACTCCCAGAAAATGTAAAAACTATATAATATCATGGACAAACTATTGGTTATCCAAATGTTATCATGAATAAAATATTATAATGAATAGCATTCATTGAACTATCCATAATGATAGTCAGGAGTTGGACTCAATTGGGCACATTTATCCACGTGTTTTGCGCCTGAATTTGGCGGATGCTGCGCCTTTCTTGCGCCTTTTTCGGCATTACGCCGGATTTATGAAGTGTTTACACTTTTTTTCTACGTGAAAATTTCCTAGCCGACACTCGAACATGTGTTCGCCGGATTTATTATTTGCACCTTTTTAAAAAAGGCGCATAAATAGGCGCAAAATCACTCCACTCTGGAAGTCACGTACAAAGCAGTGCAGACTACAGGCCACAATTGCACAAAGCAGTTTTATAAATCATATTCAATTAGTTGTGTCAAATTGCTTTTTCTTTTTCGATTTTGTGGGCAAAGTTTGCTCTAAGACAGAAAAATCAGAGGAGCTCTCTTCATTGGACAAGCTGAATGGATTTGAAGCCATCTTTGCAGATTCAGAGAAGTCACTTGTGTCTGCTTCTTTAAATAACATTGTGTTCTGTGTCTGTGCCTTATTTATTATGTAGGCACAAAAAAAATGTGCAAGACACATGGCGAGGACATGTGCATGAAATTTATCAACAGCTTGTGCCCGATTAGTAAATCACGCCAGAAATTGAAAGAGTACACAAAAGATGCAACTGCGCAAAACGTAACTGAAAAGAGGTGCATTTGATAAATAACCCCCAAAGAAGACAAGTGCAAAGTGTTCAGTATCCTCCAGTGAGCTCAGAAAGAGAAAAACACAACTGTAGGACGATGTCTGGATTTAGTGCATTGAAAACATTTCAATGTGATTTCAGTGCGCTAAGGATAGATACCGACAGTTGCAGCTCTCATTCCTTGGTCTTCTCTTTGCAATAATTCAAGAAAAATGGAAGTAAGTAACATATGCCCATAAAAAAAAATAATACTAAATTGGAATGATTCAGAGAAGATTAGCATGGCCCCTGAGCAAGGTTGACATGCAAATTCATGAAGCGTTCCATATAAAAAATAAAAAATAGACAAAGATTTATATGATTTGTCCTCTTTGGCTAAATGTAACAGATGTACCATGAGTATAATACCTTTGTGAGTAATAATCAATTGAAATGGCACAGATGGCACGTGGATGACCCAATTACTTCATCTAGTGAGCCTGGATCACAAAAAGTACAGGTATAGGACCTGCCCTCAATTTTGCCCCTGTCATATACACAAGCCTGTGATAATACTTGGGCATGTTTATTGGGCTGTAGAAATGAACGGGTAAGTGTACTAGCTGTGTAAAACATGGCTAACACATTGACAAAGTAAATGGTTGTGTGCATAGAGTATGAGTCGGGCCATATATGAATTAATCTCCTATAATATGGTGTCAGAGCCCTATCCACCTCGATCATATCCAATCAATAGAAAGCAGTGGCAACATCACTGAGAATGCAGCCTCTCCATTAACTACAGAGCAGTTGTGACATCACTGAGAGTAAATCCTATCCATTTTCTATAAAGCTGGGTATAGTAGAGCTTTAATATAGGCTCATGGCATGGGGGCATTATTATAGAGAAGGAGCACCATGGGATAAGGACATTATTATAGAGAGGGAGCACATGGCATGGGGACATCTTTATAGAGAAGAGTCACGTGGCATAAGGACATTATTATAGAGAGGGAGCTCATGGCATGGGGACATCATTATAGAGAAGGAGCACATGGCATAAAGACATTATTATAGAGAAGAAGCTCATGGCATGGGGTCATTATTACAGAGAAGGAGCACATGGGAGCAAAACTTGGAACAAAGTCAAACCTTAGTCTATATTGTGGATGACATGGTCTTGGAGATCCCAGTCCGTCAGCTCCTTACAGACTGTACTCATGTATGAGACACATTATTACAATTGTGCTAAAAATTTTACGTACCCTGGGAGATTTTTTGGCCTTTTCTCAGAGAATATGAATGATAACACAAAAACTTTTTCTCCACTCATGGTTAGTGGTTGGTTGAAGCCATTTATTGTCAAACGTCTGTGTTTTCTCTCGTTAAATCATAATGACAACCAAAAACATCAAAATGATCCTGTTGAAAAGTTCAACATATTCTCTGAAAAAAGGCCAAAAAACAAAAAAATCTGCTGGGTTATGTAAACTTTTTAGCACAACTGTATACAGTATGTTTGTGTGAACCTGCCTTTAACCTTAGGCAACAAAATGGTGGTTCTGCTCTTTTGATTTTTATAAGTTTGTAGAATAGGCATACCTAATGTGTGTTTTACTTTATTTATTTACTTTTTTTTTTTTTTTTTACTTTATTGTACCCTTCTGCCTTCTACACTATCTGACAAGATGAGGACTCTCCGTAGGGACGGGGTTAGTTGAATATATGATTATTTTCCTAACGGGTACCATGGGGCATTATTATAGAGAAAGGGTCAGCAATAACTGTGCAAGTCAGCACTTCAGGTACTGTATATGTACTCGGCACAGGGCTCTCTCTAACGTTTAAAATGTTGCTGCTCCCAGTAATCCCTCTCTCTCATGTACCATGTAAATGCAATCGGAGGGGAGAAGCACTAAGGGGGAAAGCAGGAGGCATGGCGTCCTAGTTGAGCTGTGAGCTAGCCTAGTGAGAGGGGGGCAATTGCCTATGCAATTTCGTTTTTGTACCCTGAAGCAAAAACAAAATTAAAGTATGATATGGCAGCTGAACATGCTAGTAAAGAACAAAAAAGACCACACGATACAAAAAAAGGTTGAAGGTTGCTGACCCCTGTTATAGAGAAAAGGCACTATTATAAAGATGGGGCACATGGGAGCATTATTATACAGTTAGGGAACTAATATAAAGAAGGGGCACATGGGGGCATTATTATAGAGAAATGGCACTATAATAAAGAAGGGGGACATGGGGGCACTGTTGTAGAGAAGGGGCACATTAAAGGGACTATTAGAAAGGAAACCATTAAAGAATGGGGACACTTGAGGGATCACATTCAGTAAGTGGGAGCACATGAGGGGGCATGTTTAGAAAGTGGGGTAAATTTGTTCACCACCATGAGGTTTAACCTCCTCTATTAGTTAAAATAAGTCCACAATAACTTGCCTGCAACTTCCACCTGACTCCTCAACCGCAAAAGTAAAGCTGTGACAGTTTACTAATGGACCATGTGACATGTAACACTTTATTACATACAACTGACTCCCTTTATAATTTTTTTTTTTTTTTTTGCTTAATATTATTTCAATTTATTTCCACACTTATTGCCAATGCCATGAACAAATAACTTAAAACTAAATGTTCAGGCAAATACTATGAAATAGGGACTAAACATGGCAAACCCCCGACTCAGGAAGAGTCATCCTACAGCACTCAGGAGAGGAAAAACCCCCTGTGGAGGAAACCTCTAGGGAACCATGGCTGGAGGACTGCCCTTCCCTTGGGCTTAGAAGGATAACGCCAACATTAACTCATCAAAGTCATCTTAGAATTGTATATATGGCAAGAAACACAATTACAGTATCAAACAAAGAAATGATACAATAATACATACATTATACAGATAAATGTGAAAAAAGCAATTGTAAAATAGTGATTAAAAGAGGGCGGGTGAGAGGGAAATGTTTCCTCCAGTCCTTGTGGTGAGAGAAAGAGAAAGAGATGAATAAGACAGGAAGTTACATCTATTCTTAAACTCCTCCCTCCCTACAGTAACACACTAGGAACTATATACTCCCAAGGCTGAATATACACATATACTCTTAAAGCTGAACCAGCCTGTATAAATCCACAAAACTACAGCACAAAGATGAAACTGCAGGAGTTATTGGTTCCCCCATCCCAAAAGTCATGTCCCCCTTTTCTAATGGCTCCGGGGGTGTCTTTATTACTGAATGGGGACATTATTACTGTGCAGCGGTGCAGTGGGGATTATTATTACTGAGTAGTGGTACAGTTGGCAGTGTTATTACTGAGTGGTGATGCATTGGGAGTATTACTGTATTAATGAATAGCAGTGCATTTGGAGAATTATTACTGAATGGGGATGCAATTGGGGCATTATTACTGAGTGGTGGCATAATGGGAGCATTATTACTGTGTGGGGATATAAATTTTGACATTGGGGGACACAATGAGCCATTAATACTTAGTGGGGTAACCAACAGATGCTCAGGATGACTATTATTGTATAAGGGCAATAAAAATGGCACTTACTGTGAGGAGTCTAAAGAGGACACTCTTGAGGCAGCAAAAATTGTCACTTATAGAGGGCACAAAGATTGGTGCTATTACTGTGTGGGGCTTAAAAGATGACATCTGGGGCATCAAGCATAGGACATTTGTGTAAAGGGTGGAATAGGTGTGGGGTGTGCTAGAAAAGCAAGGAACCAAATATGTCTGCAGAGACAAGTCATGGTTGGTGAAAGTTATTATGAAGGTCCAGGCCAATGAAGTAGAAAGAGGAAACTAAATGACTACAATCAGAGGTCAACAGTAAGTCACTGCATGTAACTATATTCACTTATATGCTCTGGAGAATGTCTGTGTATAACTGGTGTCTACTACTATATGGTTATTGTATGGTGGGCATGTTGGTCTTGGTATAGTGTGCTTATTCAATATGATGTAATATTCAGTCACTATGTGGTAGTATTATGTGTTCAAGGTCTGGCAGTATTATTTGGCTCTGTATTCCTCATTATTATATAGAGTGGTATGTCTTACTTTATACTGTATACTCCATGATCACTTTATACAGTGTTCTCCTTATTATTATATACAGTGTAAACAGCAGGCCCTAGTGTACTGTACCATTATGTGGGTGAACCCCCCCATGCATACCTCCCAATAATGTACAAATTTGAGTGAGCCTTGTTATTTCTCTTACTGATTTACCAGAGCCCAGAATGTTTTTGGCCTCTGTTAGGCTGGTTTACGTCTGATTACTGTATTCATTTTGGGATGTGCTAAATGAGTTATCTGCTATTTGTGAACCATATGTGGTAGCTTGTGGTTGTATCTGATAAGAAAAAAAAATTTAAAATTAGTGGGGCTTAACTAAAAGGGCTGGGCTTAACTAAAATATTTTCCTTACATCCGAAACCCGGTTATCTCCCCCCAGGTAAAATTTCTGGCTAGGCCCCTAAGTATAAATTTTTCCTTTATATTTCCCATTCTTTTTTAACCCATTCTTGGCTTTGAGTCAAAAAAACATAGCAAAATCTGCAACAAAAGAATGTACCTTTTAGGTAATGTGTGACCTCAGCCCAAAAGTATACCTAAAGAGGGTACAGCTGTATTGGTGGCACGGGGAACTGCAGCCCCTCTCCCATTTACTTGAATAGGAGCAGAGCTGTTTTCAGCCATAAACCTTATACAGTGCCTTACAAAAGTGTTCATACCCCTTGAACTTTTTCACATTTTGTCACCTTACAACCACTAGCTTAAATGTATTTTATTGATATTATAAGTGATAGACCAACACAAAGTAGCAGATAATTGTGAAGTGGAATGAAAATGATGCATGATTTTCAAAATTTGAATCAAATAAAAATTTGAAAAGTGTGACGTGCAAAAGTATTCAACTCCTCTGATACCTCTAAATAAAATCCAGTGCAATCAATTGCCTTCAGAAGTCACTTAATTAGTTAATAGAGTCCAGCTGTGTGTAATTTAGTCTGAGTATACAGTAAGGCCTCAGTGGTTTGTTAACATGGTGGTGGCAGCATCATGCTGTGGGGATAATTTTCTTCAGCAGGGACAGGGAAGCTGGTCAGAGTTGATGGGAAGATGTATGGAGCCAAATACAGGACAATCCTGGAAGAAAACCTGTTGGAGGCTGCAAAAGACTTGAGACTGACTGGGAAGGAAATTCACCTTCCAGTAAGACAATGACCCTAAACATACCAGAGCTACAGTGGAATGGTTTAGATCAAAGAATAGTCACGAGTTAGAATGACCCAGTCAAAGACCAGACCTAAATCCCATTGAGCATCTGTGGCAAGACATGAAAATTGCTGTTCACAGACTTTCTCTATCCAATCTGGCTGAGTTTGAGCTATTTTGCAAAGAAGAACTGGCAAAAATCTCAGTCTCTAGATCCTCAGAGCTGGTAGAGACATACTTTTGCACGTCACACTTTTCAGATTTTTATTTGATTAAATTTTTGAAAACCATGTATCATTTTCCTTCCACTTCACATTTATCTGCTACTTTGTGTTGGTCTATCACTTAAAATCTCAATAAAATACATTTAAGTTTGTGGTTGCAAGGTGACAAAATGTGAAAAAGTTCAAGGAGTATGAATACTTTTGCAAGGCACTGTATGTGGCCTCTAGCATCCATATCAGTTGATCAGTGTGGGGTCTAAGTTCCAGATCCCAAATGATCTGATACTGATGACTTATCTTGTGAATAGATCATCATTATGCGAGCGTGGCAGTGGGACATGACTCAGAATCTGGGACTGTCCCGCTGAATCCGGAACTGTTGGGAGGTATGTTATTTCTTATTGAATTGTATGAATAAATTGACAGTTGAGTGTTGCAATTCTTCTTGTGAAAGGGGTGTGTTGTTATACAGTCTGATACTTAGTACTGATTTGACAGGCTATTCATAACAGTCAGACATCCTGATCACATGCATAAACCTATACATTTTGACCAGCAGGGGGTTGCTATTACAAGCAGATTAACAATACTTTACAAATTTACTTTAAAATGCATACTCCGTTTAATTATTGTCATTTGCATTGATTTCACAACCCCTTTAATCCAGACTGTCCATAGGTCAATAATCTGGGTCTAGTGTTGTCACTGCTGTGCTCCTGAACTTTTCAGTCTGCCTTTGTATATACCACAGTGCATGTTCTGACTCAATAGCTTGGCTGCAAGTGTGAGGTTGTGAGAGTGTCCTGTAGTCTCTATGCTAACCAGCAATTTACACCAAGATATCTATCAGATAGTGTTCAACTCAACTGAGGAGGCGTAGATAAGATTCCAGATGCTTTAATCCAAGTAAATCTTGTAGAACCTCATACAGCAGTAGGTGAAAAATGATGAAATACCAGGAGCTGAGCAGACATGTTGCTTACAAGAAGTGAAACTAAACTGAGAGAGAGGAGGAGCTACAGCATCACAGCTAAGGATACAGAGAGAGAAAAGGGACAAACTACAAAGACAAACAGTATCACAGATACATGTCAGTGAATTAAACCAAGTCCTGGGACATGACACTCCCCGCCTGAAATCTTTAGATTTCAATGAAAACAAACATTAAATGTCCTGAGATGTCCATAAGGTCCTCTTTAAACCTGAAAAACAAAAAAGAAACATGCACAACAAACAATAATCAACAGTTAGTCCAAATAAACCAATCTTCAGATCGGGAAGCCGCAATTTGCCAACACCTCCACCGACCCACACTGTAATCTACAAGAACACGGTTTTAGTTCATGGAAGGAAGCTCCCCGCCATGAGCTGTGAATGGTGTCCTTATCTTCTTTTATGTGACGTCTCCTCTTGGAAGAAGAAGCACCAGTTCATTAATTGGGCGGAAGAAAACTCGCACTGAGCCTCCCTTGGTTACCTTGACCTCCACTTTCCGAGTCTTCCCATCATCACTAGGGACAACTTTAGTGATGAGACCCATAGGCCATTCATTCCGATGGACTTCTTTATCCCTTAGAAGGACGAGGTCACCCACCTGGAGATTAGGTTTTGAGGTCTGCCATTTGTGACGGCTCTGTAGCATGTGGAGGTACTCTGTTTTCCAGCGGTGCCAGAACACATTGGACAGGTGTTGAACTTGTTTCCATTGGCGTCTGTAAATGTCACTGTGATCTAAGGTATGTGGAGAGGTAGCAGCAGTACCAATTTTCTGAGTAAGAAGCGTTGCTGGGGTTAAGATAATTGGAGATTCAGGGTCTGAAGATACTGGGACAAGTGGCCTTGCATTGATTATCGCAGACACTTCAGCAAGAAAGGTTATTAACGTCTCATGGGTAAGCAGTGTCGACTTGTGGTCCATCAACATAGAGTCAAGGATTCTGCGTGTGATCCCAATCATACGTTCCCAGGAACCTCCCATATGGGATGAATGTGGAGGGTTAAACGTCCAAGTGCACCCATTGTTGGATAAGAAGTTGTCTAACTGCAGTTCTTTGCAGGCTCCAACGAAGTTAGTGCCACAGTCAGACCTCAGTTGTTTGGCAGGTCCACGAATGGAGAAGAATCTTCGGAGGGCGTTGCTAAAGCAAGATGAATCCATAGATTCAATTACTTCAATGTGTACTGCTCGAATGCTGAGACAGGTGAACAGCACAGCCCACCGTTTACTGTTTGCAGCTCCACCACGGGTTCTTCGTGTGATAACTGACCATGGACCAAAGACGTCCAACCCAACGTAAGTAAAGGGCGGATCAGTACTTAGACGGTCTGGAGGAAGGTTTGCCATTTGCTGCTGTTGGTGTCTTCCCCTTAACTTGTGGCACTTAACACATTTATGGATCACAGAGGAGATGTGTCTCTTCATTCCCACAATCCAGAAACCGGCTGACCTGATGGCACCTTCAGTAAAATGTCTTCCTTGGTGCTGTACCTTCTCGTGGTAATGTCGGATCAGCAGAGCAGAAATGTAATGTCCACCTGGAATGATCACTGGGTTCTGTTCCTTGCTACACAAGTCAGACTTTCCAATCCGGCCGCCCACTCTCAATAATTCGTGGTGGTCGATTACGGGGTTTAGTTTGTAAAGTGCACTATTCCTGGACAGATCGATGCTCCGTGAGATACTGTCAATCTCTTGATGATATACCTCTTGTTGAACACTCCAGATGATAACTTGCTCAGCGTGTTCAATGTCCGCTGCGGTAGGGTGTTTCGTACACATATGCCAGCCATGACACTCCGTTGATCTGTCCTTCGCAAAGCACTGAGCGATGTGAAACAGTCGGGCAACAGCTCTCACAATGGATGACCAGGTTGAGAAACGTTCAAAGCGATGTGGCTTCAGCTTCGCCTTTGGAATCACAGAAGTGTAGAGTGTGGAGGTCATAGGCCTGATTTCCTTGTCAGACTCGAGATCCACTAAATCGTAGACAGCATTGTTAGGAGTCAAGCAGGGATCTTCATACAGGAAACTTGGAGGCGACAGCCACATATGGTCTAAAAGGTGCGCTGTCGGTGCAGGCCTTGTACCACGGTCAGCTGGGTTAAGTTGTGTGGAGACGTAATGCCACTGATCAGGGGCAGAGAAACTTCGGATACGTTCCACTCTGTTTCCAACATACACATAAAATTGTCTTGTTTGATTGTGTATATAGCCAAGGACAACTCTGCTATCAGTGTAGAATGTAAATGAATCAATGGCAATGTCCATTTCATCTCTTATTGCTTCAGCAATTTCTACTGCAAGCACAGCTGCACAAAGTTCGAGTCGCGGAATGGAGTGTGCAGGTTTTGGGGTCAGTTTGGCCTTACCAAGAACAAATCCAGTGTAACTCATGATTGGCTCCTAATATCCTCAGATAGGCCACTGCAGCTATAGCTTCCACTGATGCATCAGAGAAGATGTGGATTTCCTTTCTTACTACCGCTGAAAGGGAGCTGGGTACATAACAACGTGGAACCTGGAGTTGTTCCAATACTTGCAAAGAGGTTTTCCATTTTTCCCACCTTTGTTGTTTCTCAACAGGCAGTGGAGTGTCCCAGTCCATGTTCTCAGTGGTAAGCTGTCTTAGTAGTAGCTTGCCTTGAATGGTGATGGGAGCAATGAAACCAAGAGGATCATAAATGCTGTTCACAACAGATAAAACTCCTCGTTTGGTGAAAGGTTTGTCACAAGAAGACACTTGGAATGTGAATGTGTCTTGTTCAGTGTTCCATAGCAATCCTAGGCTGCGTTGCATAGGAGGAGTATCAGAACTGAGATCAAGATCCTTCAAGTTGATTGCATGATCATCAGAGGGAAATGCCTTCATTACCTCCATATTGTTGGAGATGATCTTGTGAAGTCTGAGGTTAGCTACAGACAGCATTTCCTGTGTTCTAGAGAGGAGATCGATCACTTCTTCACTTGCAGGTAAGGATTTAAGACCATCATCAACATAGAAATTCCTCTCAACAAACTGACGAGCATCAGAGCCATACTCTTTCTCACCTTCATGGGCGGTCCTTCTCAGTCCATAGATCGCTACTGCAGGAGATGGGCTATTGCCAAAGACATGTACCTTCATCCGGTAATCTATGACTTCATTGTTGACATCATTGTCCTTATGCCATAGGAACCTGAGATAGTTTCTGTCATCATCCTTAACAATGAAGCAATGAAACATCTGTTGGATGTCGGCCATCACTGCAACTGGTTCCTGTCTGAAACGGATTAAGACTCCTATGAGGCTGTTGTTTAGGTTAGGACCAGTGAGGAGCAGGTTGTTGAGAGAGACGCCTTCATATTGAGCACTAGAATCGAACACGACCCTGATTTGGTCAGGTTTGCGAGGGTGATACACGCCAAATGATGGAAGGTACCAGCATTCTTCTCCTTCCTTTAGTGGAGGTGCAGGTTCTGCATGATCTCTCTCAAATACCTTCTGCATGAAACCTACAAAGTGTTTCTCCATCTCTGGTTTCCTCATGAGGGTACGTTTTAAAGAGGAAAATCTAGAAACTGCTTGCTTCAGATTGTTTGGTAGTTTTGATCTCGGGGAGCGGAAAGGTAAGGGTGCTACCCAGCTGTTGGAATCATCTTGAATGAATTCCTTGTCCATAAGTTTGAGAAATTCTTTATCAGCTATAGCCGGTGCCAGCTTGTTGTCATCACTTGTTGTATTGAACACTGTTAATCCAAGGGTGTCGTCCCCAGGCAGGAAAGTATTCACGTTGTCTCGGTGATTATGCAGCCACTTACTGCTGCTTATCTTCTCTTTCACTTGGTAGTGATGTGGACATGGCTGAAAACAAGTGCTGCGACCATTTGGTAACATATGCGTCTTAAATGAAGAAATATTGGTGGGCCTTTTCATCCTACCTATGCAGACGTTGCCAATGATTACCCATCCTAGATCGAGGCGCTGGGCAAATGGTGCATCATGTGGTCCATTAATTTGCTGGCGTATTTTGTGCAGTCTGAGAATGTCTCTACCTAGCAGAACTAGAATGTCTGCATTTTTGTCAAGGGATGGTATTTCACTGGCTATAGCCCTTAGATGAGGGTGCTGGAAAGCCGCCTCTGGTGTGGGTATCTCTTCTCTGTTTGATGGTATCTGGTTGCACTCAACAAGTGTGGGCAAAGGTATCTCCAAATTGCCCTTGAGAGAAGCTATTACGAGACCGCTGGCCCTTCTTCCAGAAACCTCTGATATGCCACTACAAGTACCCAAGGTATATGGATAAGTATCACCCTTTAAGTTAAACAGATCAAAGAGTTCTGACCTTGCAAGTGAGTGGTTGCTCTGGTCGTCCAGAATGGCGTACACCCTCAGAGCCCTTTCTGGTTGGCCCTTGGGGTATATATTGACTAGGCATATCCTTGCACAGGACTTGTCACAAAGGTCTTCTCCGCAGACTTCTGTACATGAGGAAGATACTGTGGTAGTATTTGCTGCTTGATCTGTGTTCTCCCCGCCATGCTTACTTGGGGAAGGGGAACCTCTAGGCGGTGTGGCACTAGGTTGGGATGGATGAAGAGCCTGTACATGGTCCTCACTGCCACACTCTATACACTTAATAGCAATTTTACAGTCTCTAGCAACATGTTCAGTAGAGGCACAACATTTGAAACATATCCCTAGTTTCTTTAGAAGCTCTTTACGTTCCTGGATTGGTTTCCTCCTGAAGCCAATACACTTCTTGAGGGGATGAGGCTTCTTGTGAATAGGACACAGACGGTTAGGATTTTCTACCTTTTCGTCTTGGTTGTTGTTGCAACTGCTTTCTTCTGGTGCTGATGTAGGTATAGGAAGAATATCAGTCTTTTTCACCGAAACTGGGCCTCTGCGGTTTCTGTAGTTAGAATGTGAGCTGTCATACTTAATAGGAGGTGAACCAGGAACACTGGGCTCCCCATAGGAAAAGCTTGGGTCATTCTTGGATTCTGCAATGTTCTTGATAAACTCACAGAAGTAGGAAAATGGAGGAAAGGAGACTTGATTCTCATTTTTGTATCTTGACCCAATTGTGGTCCACCTTTCTTGAATATTATATGGCAACCCACGAGCAGTGTCCAGGTAACTGAGGCCCGGTAGGAGAGTGTCCGCCTTAGCCAGTAGGAGCTCCATGAGTAGGTCACTAAGTTCTTGAAATTTCTGATGATCCTTACCAGATATCTTTGGAAACCCTTGCAACCGTTTGAACAGAGCATTCTCTATTGCTTCAGGACTGCCATAGGTTTTCTCCAGTCTTTCCCAAGCAGCGGTAAGGCCTGCTATGGGGTTGTAAATGTGGACGGATCTGAGTCTTTTAGCACGTTCTGTGGACTGTGGGCCAAGCCACCGGATAAGCAAATCTAATTCTTCAGCTGCAGTAATGCCAAGGTCACTGATTGCAGTTTTGAAGGCACATTTCCAGCCTCTGTAGTTCTCAGGTTGGTCATCGAACCTTGTGAGTCCAGTCTTAGTAAGCTCACGGCGAACCATGTACCTTGCAAACTCTGACATGTCTGTTCTCTCTGACTTTAAATATTGAGTTGCTGGCTGAGTAGCGGTGATTACGTTGTTAGTGGGGTTCTGGTTAACAGAGGTAGGTAGTGTAGGGGCTGCGTAGGCATTCAGCCTAGGAGCTAGCTTAAAGTCCATAGGTTTAGCCACATATGGATGTGAGACTGGACGGTTGTTTGCAGTCTGGTAGTATGGTGTCACATTGGTGTTTACCTGAGTATCAGTATATTGCATTTGCTGAGGTGCAAGGCTTTGGGAATCCATGAAGGAAGAAGAAACTGTATGCTGGACAGGCAGGGCATTGTACTGACCTTGAATGCGGTGTGCTTCAGAAGATACTGTGCCCTGTTGCACTGGAGAAATGTCGTCCCTGACAGGAACATTTGTGGCAAATAGGGATTCACTGCTTTGGCTTAGTACATAGTCTCTTGTGCGCTTGAGGGGATCCTCTGCTTCCACATCACACAAACCGGTGCTGTCTCTTTCACTTCCACTGATGGCTTGTTCTAAAATGCTTAACCTTGCCATGGCTGCAGCATGCTCATACTGTTTCTCTAGAGCTTCTAGTTCTGCCCTTTTTTGAGCTGCATTAGCTTCCATTGCTGCTGCATTAGCTTCCATTTCTGCTTTCTGTTGAGCTGCCTTAGCTTCCATCGCTGCTTTCTGTTGAGCTACCTTAGCTTCCATTTCTGCTGCATTAGCTTCCATTTCTGCTTTCTGTTGAGCTACCTTAGCTTCCATCACTGCTTTCTGTTGAGCTACCTTAGCTTCCATCTCTGCTTTCTGTTGTGCAAAGGCTGCCTGTATCTTAGTAGCTTCCGCCTCTGCACGTGCTTTTATAAGTTGCTCACTGAGTGTGGAAGATTTTGAGGAACGTGACTTAGATGTACGCTTTGAACGCTTGGTAGACTCAGAAACATGGGATGCCATTTCCTGCAGTTGCGCAATTCTTGCCTCTGTCCTTAACTTAGTTTCATGTACTAAGCTGTCTCGTTCTGAATTGAGATGCTGGAAGCTTTGCAATTCAACTAAGGAATCGTCTGTATGAAGTTTCCTCAATATGCTTTCATACTCCTCAGCTTTCATTTTATAATGTCCATGCATAGAACAAAGCTGTCGCAGAGCTCCCTCTAGTGGTGATATATGGTATGCAGGCAAGCACATGGCAGATATCTTAGTCTGTATTTCCTGCCACCATTTTGAGAGTTCACAGGAAAGTTCATGCTTTAAACCTTCTAGATTGTCTCTAACCTGTTTAATTGAGCGTCTAGCCTTCTCACTGGGCTGCAGACTGAGGTCCATGCTACCTTGTGCTTCAGGGTGCCCTTCAGCCATGATGCAACACAAACAGGATAAATATAACTTTGCTGGAGTAAGATGGCTGCTTGCTAGAATCTTCTTATGCTGAGGGAGTCTGAGCTGCAGATGCAACTTACACAATGCTGATTCCTTCTGGCTTCAGGTAACTTGCTGTGACTGACTGTATGTCAGAAGTTGGTGAACTGTCTTACAGCCGTATCTGGCAGTCTTTATGCATCATTTTTCACTGTTCTGACTCAATAGCTTGGCTGCAAGTGTGAGGTTGTGAGAGTGTCCTGTAGTCTCTATGCTAACCAGCAATTTACACCAAGATATCTATCAGATAGTGTTCAACTCAACTGAGGAGGCGTAGATAAGATTCCAGATGCTTTAATCCAAGTAAATCTTGTAGAACCTCATACAGCAGTAGGTGAAAAATGATGAAATACCAGGAGCTGAGCAGACATGTTGCTTACAAAGAAGTGAAACTAAACTGAGAGAGAGGAGGAGCTACAGCATCACAGCTAAGGATACAGAGAGAGAAAAGGGACAAACTACAAAGACAAACAGTATCACAGATACATGTCAGTGAATTAAACCAAGTCCTGGGACATGACAGTGCACATTGTTGAGGCTACAGTTTGTGATACTTTCATATTATGGTAATGATGAAGAGACATATTAGTAACATATTTTTACATTCATTATATAAATGCATTTTTTTGATCTACAAAAAATTCTGGATGACTACAAATGTCAAGTACCCACAGTGGACCAGAAATGACATCTACATTCTCTAGCTTTATGAATGTGACATACACAGGGACTTGTTTCTTGCTTTTATTATGATACAGTGCCTTGTGAAAATATTCGGCCCCCTTGAACTTTTCAACCTTTTGCCACATTTCAGGCTTCAAACATAAGGATATAAAATTGTAATTTTTTGGTGAAGAATCAAAAACAAGTGGGACACAATTGTGAAGTGGAACGAAATTTATTGGTTATTTTAAACTTTTGTAAAAAATAAAAAACTGAAAAGTGGGGCGTGCAATATTATTCGGCCCCTTTACTTTCAGTGCAGCAAACTCACTCCAGAAGTTCAGTGAGGATCTCTGAATGATCCAATGTTGTCCTAAATGACTGATGATGATAAATAGAATCCACCTGTGTGTAATCAAGTCTCCGTATAAATGCACCTGCTCTGTGATAGTCTCAGGGTTCTGTTTAAAGCGCAGAGAGCATCATGAAGACCAAGGAACACACCAGGCAGGTCCGTGATACTGTTGTGGAGAAGTTTAAAGCCGGATTTGGATACAAAAAGATTTCCCAAACTTTAAACATCCCAAGGAGCACTGTGCAAGCGATCATATTGAAATGGAAGGAGTATCAGACCACTGCAAATCTACCAAGACCCGGCCGTCCCTCTAAACTTTCATCTCAAACAAGGAGAAGACTGATCAGAGATGCAGCCAAGAGGCCCATGATCACTCTTGATGAACTGCAGAGATCTACAGCTGAGGTGGGAGAGTCTGTCCATAGGACAACAATCAGTCGTACACTGCACAAATCTGGCCTTTATGGAAGAGTGGCAAGAAGAAAGCCATTTCTCAAAGATATCCATAAAAAGTCTCGTTTAAAGTTTGCCACAAGCCACCTGGGAGACACAGCAAACATGTGGAAGAAGGTGCTCTAGTCAGATGAAACCAAAATCGAACTTTTTGGCCACAATGCAAAACGATATGTTTGGCGTAAAAGCAACACAGCTCATCACCCTGAACACACCATCCCCACTGTCAAACATAGTGGTGGCAGCATCATGGTTTGGGCCTGCTTTTCTTCAGCAGGAACAGGGAAGATGGTTAAAATTGATGGGAAAATGGATGGAGCCAAATACAGGACCATTCTGGAAGAAAACCTGTTGGAGTCTGCAAAAGACCTGAGACTGGGACGGAGATTTATCTTCCAACAAGACAATGATCCCAAACATAAAGCAAAATCTACAATGGAATGGTTCACAAATAAACGTATCCAGGTATTAGAATGGCCAAGTCAAAGTCCAGACCTGAATCCAATCGAGAATCTGTGGAAAGAGCTGAAAACTGCTGTTCACAAACGCTCTCCATCCAACCTCACTGAGCTCCAGCTGTTTTCCAAGGAAAAATGGGCAAGAATTTCAGTCTCTCGATGTGCAAAACTGATAGAGACATACCCCAAGCGACTTGCAGCTGTAATCGCAGCAAAAGGTGGCGCTACAAAGTATTAACTTAAGGGGGCCGAATAATTTGGCTCGCCTCAGTTTTCGTTTTTTTATTTTTTACAAAAGTTTAAAATATCCAATAAATTTCGTTCCACTTCACGATTGTGTCCCACTTGTTGATTCTTCACCAAAAAAATTAAAAATTTATATCCTTATGTTTGAAGCCTGAAATGTGGCAAAAGGTTGAAAAGTTCAAGGGGGCCGAATATTTTCACAAGGCACTGTAAATATTATTTATTTATTTATTATGCTTACTTATATAGCGCCATCTTATTCCGCAGCGCTTTACAGACATTGTCAGTCACTGTCCCATATAGGGCTCACAATCTATATTCCCTACCAGTATGTCTTTGGAGTGTGGGAGGAAACCGGAGTACCCGGAGGAAACCCACGCAAACACGGGGAGAGCATACAAACTCCTTGCAGATGTTGTCCTTGGTGGGATTTGAACCCAGGACTCCAGCGCTGCAAAGCTAACCACTGAGCTACCGTACTATTAATAATCCCCTAAGCAGAATCTCCATAATGTAGTGTACGGAAAAATCACTTCTGAATTAACCCCTTCCTGCTTCATGACAAATATATTCCTCATGGGCAAGTGACAGTTTATGCTCCATGACAAATATATTCGTTGATCGCACAGACGCTGCCAGTGTACCCTTGTGATCAGAGGCAGGACACACACAGCCAGGTCCCTTCCACAACTGATGGGGATGGGTAACTCTACAGTAGTTTAACCCTTTACATGATGCGGTCAATAGCAACAGTGGCATGTAAAGTGGATAGACAGAGGGAAGGGGTTCCCTATGCCAGCCCCTTGTACCCTGCAGCGCAGTCACAGGGAACCAGTGGGTTGCCATGGCAGCTTAATGCTTGGTTGTGCAAGCCTATTAGGCCCAGCCAGAGGCTGGATCTAATGGACTGAATGTCAGTGTTACAATACAGAAGTATTGCAGGGTATTATACAGGCAGTCAAGAGATCACAGGTTTAAATCCTCTAGTGGGATTAGATAAAAGTGTAAAAAAGTATTTAAAAAAAGTAAAAAAAAAATCATTAAACATATCACAATTTTCCCCTAAGACAAAACGTTATTATGTTAAAAATAAAGCAAAAAACAAAGCAGCACACGATTGATATCCTCATGTCTGAAACAACAATGGTTCCATTTAAACATATGCCGTGTCTCATCCAAATTAAGCCACAATATGGGTATGTCAATGGAAAAATCAAAAAGGTATGGCTCTCAGAACACAGGAATGAGAAAAGTAAAAAGTATGCCTCGTCCTAGAGGCCAAAATAGGCTGCCATTAAGGGCTTAAAGGACAGGGTCACTTTTAAATGACGAATTAACCTTATAATGAGCAACTTCCATTTTCTTTCATTAGATTTTTATCTTTAGTTGACCCTAAAATATTGTGCAGCTTGGAATGAAAATAGAAAGCTTCTGTTGGATGCTGTACAGTAGTCTGACTAAGCAACAAGGGGACTGGCCAGATCTTACTTTCTATTTGCATTTACAGCTATTACAGTGTCTTTTCTGAGTCAAAGTGCAAAATGTAATAAAAGTAGGTCACCAAATTGACTATGGTTTGAGATGTCATATTTTAGTTGACTACGTCCTTTAGGCTAAGGCCCCACATAGCAGGCCGCAGCAAAAAAGTGCGGCAAAACATTGCGTTTTTTTCCACAGCATTTTTCACAGACTTTCTGCTTCCATTATACCTTTAGGGAAACCTCCAGCATTTCCATAGGTATATTTGACATGCTGCGATTTCCACTGTGTCCACTGCGCATATTTTTTCGCAATGTGTGGATGGGATGTGCAGAGACTGAAAAATGCCGCATTTTTTTTCCCATGGCGTTTCCACCGCAGCCAAACCAAGGTGTTTACACCACATGAGGCCCTGGCCTAAATAACATCTGAATAAACATCTCTGTTTGGTCTCTCTTAGCACTAAGGTATATCCATTCCCTTACGTCCTACAGCAGTACAATATGGGGTATTCATGCCCCTGTGTGCTGGTAGGACAGGCGGAACTTTTAATTAACATAAAATTTGCATGACTACGTTACCCTATAAGAGGGAAAAGAGACCTCCCCCCTTGTGTTTTTTTTTTGTCCTGTGTGGTGGGACATGTGGAGGGAGGTCTTTTGTCCTCCCATATTTTGTTTTTTTCCTCTAAAGTTTGTTAACTTCCTTTGGGGAGTCATCTTTACATTTCTCTTCTCTTCTTTCTTCCACTGGACGCTTCTGTGGCAAAGAAGGGAGGTTTTTATTTAGGCAGTTTTTTTGTGCTAGCCAAGCTTTCAACCTTCGCTCTGAAAAGGTTGATTTCAGTAGTACATGCAGCGGTAGTTGCATGCTGCATGTTCAAAGACCTGTAGTGCAGGCCCCTTGTGCGGCATTGATGTAGTGCACTACAGTTTCACTTACCGTTGTAAAACATTATCGACTAGATGCTCGTTTTTCTGTGGCAACTGCCTTTGGACAGTCATTCCTAGGTGTTGTAGAGCAGGGAAACCCTCCCTAAGGGAGTTACTTGCTATATCCCCATATGGTGCTGCTGTAGGACATAAGGGAATCGTTGATTATGATGTTAATATGTTTTCCCTTAGTCCTAACAGCAGCACAAGCTTCCCTCCCTAAACTTAGAAATTTTTACTTTATAACTTACACAAGGGGGGAGGTCTCTTTTCCCTCTTATAGGGTACCGTAGTCATGCATATTTTATGTTAATTAAAAGTTCTGCCTGTCCTACCAGCACACAAGGGCAGGAATACCCCATATTGTGCTGCTGTTAGGACTAAGGGAAAACAGATTAACATCATAATCAACAATTATGTGGTGTGATCCAAACCACTTGAGTAAAAGTCACTGCATTCAGAGTCTGAGTGCTTTCTTGCTGTTTGCATGCCACTTATGTAAAGGTTACTGCATTCTGAGTGTGAGTGCTTCCTTGCTGTTGGCATGCTACTTGTGTACAAATCACTGTAATCTGAGTGTGAGTAATTTCTCGCCGTTTGCACATCAGGTCTGTACAAGTCACTGCAGTCTGTATGAAGATCTTTAGTCATTGACCAAACACCAGAGTCACTTGTGTCTATTTGTGTCTCCCAGCTGAATGAGTCCTTGCCCACTGTCATGATGCAATTACTATCTGTACAGACATCTCTATTATTAGTAAGTGGCGGTGACAAAGAAAGATATTTGTTCTGCAGCCAACAGGGGGTCTCCAGTCCAGTCACAGAGTTTCTCATGGACTTATCACTGGTGGTTTCTTGATCAGTCATAGAGTTTCTCATTGATATATCACTGGTGGTCTCCTCTGGCACTAAGCTTCTTAATGAAAAGTCCCTTGTTATCTCCTGCTTGGTTGCAGAGCTTTTCATGGGCATATCACTAGTATTCTGTCTGGTAACAAAGCTCCTCATAAACATGTCTCTGGTGGTCGCCTCTGACTCTAATAGTGAAACTTCACTGGATGTCTCATGTGTCAATGGACTTCTTGATGACTTGATACTGGTCATTTCATGTGTCACTGGGCTTCTCGGTGACCTCTCACTGGTGGTCTCCAGTGTTGCTGGGATTCTTAAGGACCTGTCACTGGTGATCTGTGTCACTAAGACTAAGGACTTGTCAGTGGTAGTCTCCTGGATCACTGGGGTTCTTGAAGACATGTCAGTGGTTATCCCCTGTGTCACTAGAGTTGTTGAGGATATGTTACTGGTGGTCGTCTGTGTCATTGGGGTTCTTGACAATCTGTCAGTAGTGGACTCCTGAGTAACTGAGCTTCTTATGTACGTGTCACTGGTGACATCCTGAGTTACTGATCTTCTGCTGAACTTGTCACTGGTGGACTTTTGGGTCATTGACATTTCCACCTGACTGTTTCCTTCAGGCTTACTGGGGCTCTGGTTGCTTTCAGGGGATCTTGGTGAATGCAGGGGAATCTGGTCACATGTAACAGTAAGCATCTCCTTTAGATCTATAAACAAAAGTAAAAAAAAATGCAATTAGTTGGTTGAGAAGATACTTTTCATAATTAACTGATGACAATTAGTCTTGCAGGACTCGAGTGCAGTGTGGCCCAGCTTCAACTATTGATATGTATTTAGAAAATGAAACTGTGCACACAAATGTAATCATACATTGTATTTATATCTTATATAACAATCCTCTGTTGTTACCAGTAGGGGGAGCTCAGGAGCTCACTGGAGATAGAGTTATTATTAAAGGGGTTTTATGGGAATTTGATATTGCTGATCTATCCTCAGAATAGGTTATCAATATCAGATTGCTGGGGGTGGAAGACCAGGATCCCACACCTATTAGCTAAGAAAAGGAGTCGCTGGCCACTGTGTAGTTGCAGTGCAACTCAACTCCCATTCACTTGACTTAAAGGGGTTGTCCAGGATAAAAAAAAAAAAAAAATTCAATTAGGCTAGGGGAAGTGAAAAAAAAAAAACATACTCACCTGTCTCCGATGCCCCGCTGTCTCTCAACACGATACGGTCCTGCAGCTCCATTGTTTTCTTCTGGGTGAAGTCCCCGCCGGACATGACCTCTGAGGCCAATCATCAGTCTCAGTGAAGAACACGGGACGTCACTATCTGACACATCCTTGGGTCCTTACCTTAGCAGCAGGACCGGACCATGCTGGGAGGACCCCGAGCACCAGGGACAGGTGAGTATGGTTTTTTTTTTTTACCTCCCCGGCCGAATTAAAAAATAATATTTTAGCCTGGATAACCTCTTTAAGTATAGGTCATCAATATCAAATGCCTGGAAACCTCCTTTAGGTTAAGGCCCCACACAGCGGGCCGCAGCAAAAAAAAAGCACTGCGGTAAAATCCGCTTTGGTATTGCATTGCAGGTTTTCCTGCAGCACTCTTTCTGCTTCCATTATACCTATAGGGAAACCGCTGTTGTTTCCGTAAGTATAATTGACATGCTGCAATTTACAAAACGGCAACAATTTTGGTAATAGCTAAATGTACTACACTGTTTTCATAGTTGGCATTCTTATCTATGAGGGATGGGGGGACAGCATAAGGCAGCACTGCTTGGTTCTTCCTATAAGTCCTGTCATACAGGCCAGGACTTGGGAGCAGTTATTCCCATCTCACAGCAATTTGCTAAGATGGGAATAACTCTTTATCAGTGGGATTGGTATATATCTATATGCAGTGACCTCCCCCTAGTAGTGGCTTCAGGCAGATTGTAACATAACTATGACTATGGTGTGAAGCAGGGGATTTGGAACTCTATACTTACATGTCACTATGGCCCTTTTGACTTTGATGAACACACTTGTGTCACTGAATGTGCCCTTGAAGGCGTACATATGTTTCACCTCTGCTGGGTACTGTGCAATTGACAGTCCAATTATAACCGGAATTAAGCGCCCATTTGAGCATGGTGCCTGTGCAAGGAACTGGTGCATCTGATATTTACACCATTTGTCTGATAGGAAATGTGGGGTCAGTAGCATCACCCAGCAGTGGCTGCTTTCTAGCCCACTGCACATCTCTGAAGTTATAGGACTTCCCGCCACCATATCTCTCATAGGTAGGAAGCACCGTAATTTCTCCGGCTGCTGCTCCAGGTACGAAAGCATCTCCATGGCATAAGAGCAATCTGCCTCTTCCTCACTGTGACAGATGTATACATCGTACATCCTCTGCCAGCGCACATTGTTGTCTGGCCACACGGGCACTGGCTCAGGATTGGTTGGTCGCACAGGCTTCATTGGCATGTTATGGTGGCTGGTTATGGTTTTATTTCCGTTCCCACAGTTTGCTCTCGTAGGAGTCTTGGGGGATGACTTGATTTTACTCTCCTTCGCACCCATTTCCAAGAACCTACAGAAAAAAAAGACATTATTTACATGCACTCCTGTCAGAGCTGCATTCATATTATGGTGCAGACTTTTAGGTTGCAGACCTCACATATCCTTTGTGCTGTATGGCTTTCTGAAGACAGATTCATTTGTTTTTGGTGTTTTAAACATAACAAGGCATAAAATGGAGAAACCATACAGTCACACGGGGCCAAACAACATAGGAGAAAACAGTCAAACACAGTTTAAAGGGTTATTCCCATCTTGGCAAATTATTGGGAAGAAAGAAATAACCATCTGCAAATCCTGACCACTAGGGCAGCAGAAACAGGCGAGTGCCGCTGCTCTATGCAGTTTCTATAACTTCCTTTGAGCTCAATGGGTCTACAGATACAGCATAGCACAGCTGAATATGTGAAGCTTCACAGTCCTGGGGCAGAGTAGTTAAATGTTCCATTCTGTTTCTATAGCCCCAATTCCCACTATTGGAGTCACAGAAACAGCATAGTGCAGTGCCGCTTGCCTATTTCCATACGTCCCGCCCTGGTAGTCAAAACTTACAGACAGTTATTCCTGTATCTGCAATGATTTGCTGAGATAAAAATAACCCCTTAAGAACTGTTTAACATTAAATAACATTGACATAGAGAAAATAACAGGACTTCTTTCTAAAATCGGTTGAACTCAAGTGTCATCTGTCTTTCAGTGTTCACACGTGTACTCATTCACTGGTTTCTGAAGGTGTTCTCATCTTGCTACAGACTCCAGATACCCACATGCCAGCAAGGTTAGAGAGGAGATCACGGATCAGCTGTTCAGCAAAGGCCTCAAGAGTAGTACCGATGCGGAGTATATTACAGATTGTAACTCAGTACTGGATATGTAACGTAATACAAGTGGAGTTAGAGGTGTAACTTAAAGGGGTATTTCCATGAACATAATCATATCTATATTTGCAGATAATTAAAAGTTAAACATTTTTGCAAATATACTGTACGTACTTAAAAATTCTGCAGAGTTTTAAAGATATTCTCTAACCATCTTAGTGGTGACACCTATTGTCTTGATCAGTTGCCAATGGCTACGACCACGATTGCAGAAACTTTCTATAGTCTGGGACTTGTCAGGAACCAAGCCATGATATTCTTATTGTAGCTGGGTTATCAGGCAGGGACGCTACATGTATCAGAAGATATCCCAGCCTCTATAAGGAAATCATAGCTGATTTTCTGAGCTTAGAAAGGTCCTGCATTCATGGTCATATTCACTGGCAACCGATCAAGACAACAACTTGTGACCACAAGATATTTAGAGAAAATCTTTAAAACTCTGCAAAATGTTTAATTACTTATATTTGCAAAAATGTTTAACTTTTAATTATCAACAAATTTAAAAATGGTTATGTTCGTGGGAATCCCCCTTTAAAGCTTGTGGGCCCCAATCCAAAATCTGTAATGTGGGCCCTACTTACAATGTACCATTTAGTATAGTGGTTTATTTTATGCAGCATAAGGACCATTGAGGCCCACCAGGGTCCTGGGCTAGGTAGCAACTACTACCGCTGCATGCCCTATAGCTACAGTCATATGAAAAAGTTTGGGCACCCCTATTAATCTTAATCATTTTTAAGTTTGATGGTCGCCGAGCATGGACAGCCCGCTTCAAATTATCCCACAGATGTTCAATGATATTCAGGTCTGGGGACAGGGATGGCCATTCCAGAACATTGTAATTGTTCCTCTGCATGAATGCCTGAGTAGATTTGGAGCTGTGTTTTGGATCATTGTCTTGCTGAAATATCCATCCCCGGCGTAACTTCAAATTCGTCACTGATTCTTGTACATTATTCTCAAGAATCTGCTGATACTGAGTTGAATCCATGCGACCCTCAACTTTAACAAGATTCCCGGTGCCGGCATTGGCCACACAGCCCCAAAGCATGATGGAACCTCCACCAAATTTTACAGTGGGTAGCAAGTGTTTTTCTTGGAATGCTGTGTTTTTTTGACGCCATGCATAACGCCTTTTTGTATGACCAAACAACTCAATCTTTGTTTCATCAGTCCACAGGACCTTCTTCCAAAATGAAGCTGGCTTGTCCAAATGTGCTTTTGCATACCTTAGGCGACTCTGTTTGTGGCGTGCTTTCAGAAACGGCTTCTTTCGCATCCCATACAGCTTCTCCTTGTGCAAAGTGTGCTGTATTGTTGACCGATGCACAGTGACACCATCTGCAGCAAGATGATGCTGCAGCTCTTTGGAGGTGGTCTGTGGATTGTCCTTGACTGTTCTCACCATTCTTCTTCTCTGCCTTTCTGATATTTTTCTTGGCCTGCCACTTCTGGGCTTAACAAGAACTGTCCCTGTGGTCTTCCATTTCCTTACTATGTTCCTCACAGTGGAAACTGACAGGTTAAATCTCTGAGACAACTTTTTGTATCCTTCCCCTGAACAACTATGTTGAACAATCTTTGTTTTCAGATCATTTGAGAGTTGTTTTGAGGAGCCCATGATGCCACTCTTCAGAGGAGATTCAAATAGGAGAACAACTTGCAATTGGCCACCTTAAATACCTTTTCTCATGATTGGATACACCTGGCTATGAAGTTCAAAGCTCAGTGAGGTTACAAAACCAATTTTGTGCTTCAGTAAGTCAGTAAAAAGTAGTTAGGAGTATTCAAATCAATAAAATGATAAGGGTACCCAAATTTTTGCACCGGTCAAATTTTGGTTTAATGCATATTGCACATTTTCTGTTAGTACAATAAACCTCATTTCAATCCTGAAATATTACTGTGTCCATTAGTTATTAGATATATCAAATTGAAATGGCTGTTGCAAACACCCAAATATTTAGAACTAAAAATGATTAAGATTAATAGGGGTGCCCAAACTTTTTCATATGACTGTAATATCCTTGGTAAAGTATAATACAGAATATAATGCAGAATCAGTACAGGATAAGTATTTTCACCTGTGTACACAGTACCACCACCACCATCAGAATAGTGAGTGCAGCACTGATGTATTAGAGCAGTGTGTGATATGGTTTTTGGGATTCTATTGAGCTGAGGAGTGTTTGGTGTGAATGAAGCTGGACCAGGCAACGTACTATTTTACGGTTACCAATGATGGGTCAACATGTATATATTGGTTATAGTGTAATATAGATTAGTTATTTGCTATGTTATTTGTATTATTTTCTGTCTTAAGTTTCTTTTATCTTTATGTTATTTGTCTATTACTATTGTTACTGTTATATTGTTATGTTATTATTGTAATGTTTTATATTTTTATTAATAAAAGAACTACAGGATGTAACTCAGGATCAGTACAGGATAAGTAATGTAATGTACACAGTCTCTACACCAGCAGAATAGCGAGCACTGCAGAATAGTGAGTGCTGCTCTGCAGTATAATACAGACTTTAACTCAGGATCCAGTACAGGATAGTGAGTGCAGGTCTGCGGTGAAACAGAGTGACTCTGCTATTTACCTCTGTTTTTCTGGATCTGTTCCTAGTTATGTCTTCATGTTATCCATGTGGGCTACATACAGTCATTGCTGTAAGTGTTGAATTGATTTGTCTGAAATTTTTACAGAAAATGAAGTATTTCTCCCAGAAAATTATTGCAATTACACATTTTGTTATACACGTTTATTTAATTTCTGTGTATTGGAACAACACAAAAAACTGAGAAAAAAAAAAGCCAAAAATTATCTAATTTCACTCAAAACTCCAAAAATGGGCTGGACAAAATTACTGGCACCCTCAACTTAATATTTTTTTGCACACCCTTTGGTAAAAATAACTGAAATCAATCGCTTCCTATAACCATCAACAAGATTCTTATACCTCTCAACTGGAAATTTGGACCCCTCTTCTCTATTGCATACTGCTCCAGGTCTCTCATATTTAAAGGGTGCCTTCTCACAACAGCAATTTTAAGATTTCCCCACAGGTGTTCAATGGCATTTAGAAGGCACAGGTGTTCAATGGCATATTACTCTCCAGCGCTTTGTTTCCATCCATTTCTGGGTGCTTTTTGAACTATGTTTGGGATTAATATCCTGCTGGAAAACCCATGACCTAGTACACAAACCCAGCTTTCTGACACTGGGCCCTACATTGCAACCCAAAATCCTTTATGATTTTATGATGCCTTGCATACAGTCAAGGCACCCAGTGCCAGAGGCAGCAAAACAACCCCAAAACATCTTTGAACCGCCACCATATTTGACTGTTGGTACTGTGTTCTTTTCTTTGTAGGCCTCATTCCGTTTTTGGTAAACAGTAGAATGATGTGCTTTACCAAAAAGCTCTATCTTGGTCTCATCTGTCCACAAGACGTTTTCCCAGAAGCATTTTGGCTTACTCAGGTACATTTTGGCAAACTGCAGTCTAGCTTTGTTATGCCTCTGTGTCAGCAGTGGGGTCCATCTTGGTCTCCTGTCATAGTGTTACATTACATTCAAATATTGACGGATAGTTTGTGCTGACACTGATGCACCCTGAGTCTGCAGGACAGCTTAAATCTCCTTGGAACTTGATTGGGGCTGCTTTTTCACTATCTGGATTATCCTTTGTTACAACCTTTCATCAATTTTTCTCTTCCATATACATCTAGGGAGATTGGCTACAGTGCCATGGGCTGTAAACTTCTTGATGATGTTGCGCACCATGAACAAAGGAACATCAAGATCTCTGGAGGTGGACTTGTAACCTTGAGATTGTTAATATTTTTCTACATTTTTGGTTTTCAAGTCTTCAGACAGTTCTCTTCTCCTCTTTCTGTTCTCCATGCTTATTTTGCCACACACAGACACACAATGGAAAGATTGAGTCAACTTCTCTCCTTTTCATCTGGTTTCAGGTGTGATTTTTATATTGCCCGCACCTGTTACTTGCCACAGGTGAGTTGAACGAGCATCACATGCTTGAAACAAAATTATTTACCCACAATGTTGAAAAGGTACCAACAATTTTGTCTGGCCCATTTTTGGAGTTTTGTGAGAAATTATGTCCAATTTGCCTTTTTTTCTCAGTTTTTTTGTGTTGTTCCAATACACACAAAGGTAATAAACATGTGCATAACAAAACATGTGTAATTGCAATAATTTTCTGGGAGAAATACTTAATTTTCTGGAAAAATTTTAGGGGTACCAACAGTTACGGTCATGACTGTATGTTGTTATTACCCTGTGTTCAGTTTGGTGACTTATCAAAATCTATAGGTTGCCTCATTACATATCAAGCTAATTGTTGGGGGAAGGGATGTAGTTTGGACTACAGCAATTTTATTAATAACTGCCCTTTTGAGCACTTTACTGATGGTTTTATGATGCATTTGTAGTGGGACGCTCCATCCACATAGGACCTTAATTACACTAGGTTCACACTAGTGTTAGGGTGAATCTGCCCGAGATTCCACTTAAATCGGGGGAGAGAAAAGTCCTGCATTATAGTCCATTATAGTATATGGGGTCCGCGGGTTTCGGTGGGTAACCGTTTTTTTATGCGGACAGGGTTTCCGTCCTTTGGGTCCCCACGCAGATTCGAAGGACAGAAACCAAGTGCTAGTGTGAACCTAGCCTTACCCTGCACTGGGTGGTCTGTCTTGTAGGCAGATGTCTGAATCACTGACACCTAAGAATGAAACTTACTCAGGAAGTGTTCCACTATCAGAGCAGAACAAGAAAGACCTGAGTGCAAAGAATAAAGTCACACTGGATGGCACACCGCTCATTTACAATAGTTAGTTGCTTTACTTAATTCATTGTGACGCTATCATTGCATGTAACATCTACTACATTAACTGTATTCAGGGAGTTATCACTGTGTGTTATCTGTGTGTGACATAGGACTGCAGGTAATAGCTATTACATTATCTGTATTCAGGGAGTCATCACTGTGTGTTACCTGTGGTGTTACATAGGACTACAGGTAACAGCTACTACATTATCTGTATTTAGGGAGTTATCAATGTGTGTTATCTGTGTGTGACATAAGACTGCAGGTAACATCTACTACATTATCTGTATTCAGTGAGTTATCACTGTGTGTTATCTGTGGTGTTACATAGGACTGCAGATAACATCATCTTCATTATCTGTATTCAGGTAGTTATCACAGTGTGCTATCTGTGGTGTTACATAGAATTGCAGGTAACATGTACTACATTATCTGTACTCAGGGAATTATCACTATGTGGCATCCGTGGTGTTATAGAACTGCAGGTCACATCTACTACATTTATAGAGACTCCACATATAGAAAAATAATAACAACGTTTATTCATGTAAAATACAATAAATATTCATGTACATAAAGCCAAAGAGAATTTTACTTATTTAGTTGTCTACCCTTTGGGCTCTTATTCCAGTACAATTGTTGTGGTGTTTATGGCTGCAGTTTAAATTTTTACTTATCTGAGCTATATACACAATTGCTTGTAATTCTGGCTTTATGCTCTGGTTATAACCAAGGTTTTGTACTCTACTTGATCATATCTTATATCTTATAACTTCTTTTTGTTATGTGTGCTGGATGCTTAGGGGCCCCATACATATGATATATTGGTGGATATTGTGTGCTTACTTGTGGAATATTCATCATATTATTTGCACACAACTATTTGTGGTCCAATTGTATTTACAAGTCAACTATATTGCATGATAAATATTTCCAGGGGGGGTTTGTTTGGTACCTTATACGCTTGTTTGCACATTCTCTTTGGCTATATGTACATGAATATTTATTGTATTTTACATGAATAAACATTGTTATTATTTTTCTATATGTGGAGTCTCTATAAACTTATTTTTGGGTTGTCTGTTAATTATGTGGTTTATGAGGCATTTATATTGAGGATTACTTTCTTTGCACATCTACTACATTATTATTACTGTATGTTATCTGTGGGTTATATAGGACTGCAAGTAACTTCTACTACATTATGTGTACTCAGAATGATCATTGTGTGCTACCTTTGGTGTTACCTATCATGGCAGGTCTACAATGCAGTCATAGTATGACATCACATGAAATATTACAACTTACCAGACATTCCTTTTCGTGTAATCTTCAATAAACATGTATGAAAAGTGTCCTAGAAACAGAGAAGCAGACAAACAAGAACACAAGTTTCATTCAGATCAAAACCAAATATGATGAATAAACTATAGAAGGACTGAGCTAAAAAGTATAATATGGTAAGTATAATAGGTAATGTAGATTAAAGTATATACATGTAGTAGTGATACTACTGTATAGTCATGCAATACTTACAGTCTGTAGACAGCTCACTGCCCACCACAAGATCAGCACATTCCTCACATTCTGGGAGAACGCTGCTCCATCCATTGTCCCCAATCCCCACCCCACATCATGACGGTGCCTGTGTCACTTGCAGCCCATCCCTACTAACATCGCTTCTCATTTCATCTTCTACATGTGGTTGAAGTAAAAAAGAGAATATTTTTTGACACACTTGGCTCTGTGTAGAATAATGTCACTGCATTTACAAGGTGACACGGACTTGCCTGTATCACTCCCTGTGTAAAATAGGCTGAATAAGAACTGGTTCTGCCACTTGGCCTGAGATTAGTCACTTCCAGATATCATGAGATTACATCAGCACTTATAGACACAGATATGTACATGGTCTATTCACATGACCGAGTCTCAACCATGTTTAATGGATCCGTGAGGAATTTGTTGTCCACTGAACTATCTACCACTAGGGCTCCATGCACACAAACATGGATTTTTTCAGTGTCCTAGCCACGTTTTTGACAGCTAACACACCAAGACATGATTTTCTCTGGCCCCATACACACGCCCTTGTATTATCATGGGTTTGTGTATGGGGGCTTTGAGCTCAGGGCAAAACTCAGGACATATCCTATTCATGTCCATTTTTTACGGTCCAGCTCACTGAAGCAAATCTATGGATCAGTGGCAGCAGAGGTGGCGGCCAGATATCATCCATGTGTGATCTGTGCCGTTTTACCAAAGACCCAGCACACGTCTATATTCAGGTGTATGTAGCCTATAAGTGAATTAGATCCATGAAAACAGACCAAAGAGACTGATCTGTGAAAAACAGACATGTCCTATTTCTTTATGGATCGCAAGCACCACACAGCTGAGAAACTCAGCTGTGTGAATAAGTTCTAATACTGTGACCTGCAGGATGATGGTCCTAACAGAGATTGCAGATAGCAACTTTCAAGTATCTCCAACAGAAGCAAATTAAAGTGTAGGTGACTCTGCTCTTATATCTGAGAGAACTGCATCTATGGCAACAAACTAATATTATTTTGTCTAGCTAGTTAGTAAATAATCACATTATCAATCAAATCTCAGCAAATGTAAAAATATTTTAGAAACAGAGTGTGACTGCCACTCCCTCCTGAATATACACCTGTACACAGCTGCTAAAAGAATTATATTATGGATTTGATGCCGATGCCGTTTTCATACTATACAGTGCATATTATACATGTACCTGAAGCTGTAACCTGTCCTGATCTTACCAATTTGTTCCATGCTTTGTACCCCATCCTTCCCCAACCAGTCTGTGCAATGCAGTGTGCCCTGTCCTGAACCTGCCACTCTCTACCCTGTAGTATACCATATCCTGATCGTAACTATCTGTGCCCTGCAGTGTACCAAGTCTTGTTCCTGCCTGTCTACAGTATCCCCCCTGCTGATCCTACTAGTCCCTCTGCAGTGTACCCTGTTCTGTACCTGTTATTCTGTGCCGTAAGTATACCCTGTCCTGATCCTGCCAGTCTGTATCCTGCAATATATACTATCATGAATCTGCTAGTCTGTACCCTGCACTGTATCCTGTCCTGAGCCTGCCAGTCTGAATTCTGTTATGTACCCCGTCCTGCCAGTTTGTTACAGTGAAGCAGCTGATTTTGTCACCTGTTTGTTGCTCAGGAATCTTCAATGTTTCTCGTCATTCTCCCTTGGGCTGCATTTGTTGGTTGTGCTCAATAGACACCGGCAGAGGAGGCCCTGGCTCAGGAAGTCATGGTGGGCGGTACTACCAATGTCCTCCCTCCTGCTCACATGTACAGCTGGGGATGCAGCACACTGCCAGCATTCTCCTACATAGCTTACTCATTATTAGTAGATTTCAAAGTTTAACCCCTTAAGGACACAGCCTAAAAGTACCTTAAGGCCACGGCCTCATTTTTCAAAACTGACATGTGTCACTTTATAGGGCAATAACTTTGAGACGCTTTAACTTACACAAGTGATTTTGAGAATGTTTTTTCATGACACATTGTACTTCATGTTAGTGGTAAACATTGATCAATGTTTTTGTATTTATTTATTTCAAAGAAAATAAGAAATTTGATGAAAATTTGGAAAAATTAGCAATTTGCAAAATGTGAAATGCTCTGCTTTTCAGACAGATAATGATATCACCCAAATACATTAATAAATATTATCTACCATATCTCTGCTTTATATTGGCATCATCGTTTAATCGTCCTTTCATTTATTTTGGATGTTAGAAGGCTTATAAGTGTACGATTTTCCAGATTTACAAAAAAATTTCTCATACTTATTCTTTAGTGATCATTTGAGTTCTCAAGGAGATTATAAAGGCCTATAGGTTAAAAACCCCCCATACATGACCCCATTTTCAAAACTGCACCCTTCAAATAATTCAAAACAGCATTTGGGAGGTTTGTTAACCCTTTATGCATTTCACTGGAATTAAAACAATATGGAGGTGAAATTTAGACATTTAATTTTTTTCAATAATACATTCATTTAGCCATAAAATTAACACATTGACAAAGGGTTAAAGGGGAAAATTCACCTCACAGTTTGTTATGCAATTTCTCCTGAGCACGGAAATACCCCACATGTGGGTGTAAACTGATGTTTGGGCACACGGCAGCATGTGGGAGGGAAGGAATGACAGTGGGCGTTTGAAAAGCAGATTTTGCTGGAATAGTTTTCAAGTGCCATGTCTCATTTGCAGAGCCCCTAGAGTACCAAAACAATGGAAAACCTCCAAAAGTGACTCAATTTCGGAAACTACGCCCGTCAAGGATTTTATCAAAGGGTATAGTGAGCACTTTGAGCCCACAGCCTTTTCACAGATTTTATTAACATTGGTATGCTTGAATGAAAAATTACTAAAATGTCGCTTTATCCACAAAGTTTTCAATTTCACAAGGGGTTAAAAGAGAAAAAGCACCCCACAATTTGTTAAACATTTGCTCCTAGTCACTGTAATACCTCATATGTGGTTGTGTATGAGTACATGGCGGGGCTCCGAATGGAAAGAGCACTATTTGGCTTTTAAAGGGCAGATTTTGCTGGAATCATTTACTGGTGCCATGTTGCATATGCGAAGCCCCTAGAGTACCAATACAATGGAAGCACTCCAAAAGTGACCACATTTTGGAACCTACAACCCTCAAGGATTTTATCAATAGGTATAGTGAGCATTTTGACCCTACAGTTGCTTTACAGATTTTATTAACATTGGGACATGAAATTGAAAAATAATTTTTTTTTTCCAATAAACCATTAATTAGACCCAAATTTTTAAATTTTACAAGAGGATAAAGGAGAAAAAGCACCTCATAGTTCGTTAAACTATTTCTCCTGAATGCGAAAATACCCCATATGTAGTCATAAACTGCTGTATAGGTACATGGCGGGGCTCAGAATGGAAAGAGCGCTATTCGACGGGCAGGTTTTGCTGGAATAGTTTTCGGGTGCCATGTCATATTTGCAGAGCCCCTAGAGTACCAGTACAATAGAAACCACCAAAAAGTGACCCCATTTTGGAAACTATACCCCTCAAGGAATTTATCAAGGGGTATAATTCGTATTGACCCCACAGGTTTTATTAACATTGGGACATGAAAATGAAAATTTTATTTTTCCAATAAACCATTAATTAATCCCAAATTTTTCATTTTAATAAGAGGATAAAGAACAAAAAGCACCACACAGTTTGTTACACAATATCTCTGGAACACAACAATATCCCATATGTGATTGTAAAGTATTGTATGGGTACATGGCAGGACTCTGAATAAAAAGAGCACTATTTGGATTTTGGAGGGAAGATTTTGCTGGAATAGTTTTTGAGTGCCATGTCACATGTGCAGGGCTCCTAAAGTAACAGTACAATGGAAACCCACCAAAAGTGACCCCATTTTAGAAACTAGAGACCTCAAGGAATATTTCAAGGGTTATTATAAATTTTGAGCCTAATAGTGCTTTCCAAAAATTAATGTACAAATTGAAAATTGAAATTTTTACAGAAAAATGCTATTTTAGTGCCAATACGTTGCGCCCACTTTGTGTCATCGGAGACACACACTCCTAAAACTGTCGGTTATCCAGAGTACAAAAAAGTTATATATGTGGGTGTAAACTGCTGTTTGTACACACAGCAGAGCTCAGAAGGGAAGGAGCACTGCCCTTAGCTTTTGGAGTATAGATTTAGGTTAAGGCCCCACGTTGCAGAAAAGCTGCTTTTTTATGCAGATTTTGCTTTTTTGAGCCAAAGTCAGTGTATTGAGAAGAAGGAACTAGTATAAGAGTTTTCTTTACTGTATATTTCCCATTTCTTTTGCAGCCACTCCTGGCTTTGGCTAAAAAAACCCGCAGCAAAATCTGCAACAAAAAAAAGTAGCTTTTTCGCAAGATGGGGCCTCAGCCTTAGAGGGACTTCTGGTCGCCATGTTGTTTTTGCAGAGCCCTGGAGGTGCCAGTAAATTGGAATTCCCAAAGAAGTGACCCCATTTTGTAGGGGCAATGTTAAGGTCTCTGCAAACGTGTACTCAGGATAATGTTAACAATGTCATATGTGGATATCAACTGCTGTTTGGGCACAGCTGGGCACAGAATGGAAGGAGTATTTTTTGGTTTTTGGAGCACAGTTTGGTTTTTGGATGTCATGCTACTTTTGCAGAGCCACTGAATTGCCAGTAAAGTGAAATCCGCAGACATGTGACCCCAGTTTGGAAACTACATCACTGGAGCGATTTATCAAGTGTGTTGCGAGCATGTTTCACCCTTTAGTGTTGCATTAATTTAATTTCCAGAAATGAATGCACAGCTGATGGTGAAAAATGTAAATTGTAATTTACCAGAGATTCCCCATTTCAGTGCCCGATATGTTGCGCCCAGCTTGCATCAGCAGAGACACACAATCCAAAAACTGTTAAGCAGGTATCCAGAAGAGGCCGGACTGAGGACGCAGGCTAGGGGAAGGCCTCACATGACGTGGGCCCGAGCGGACTGCAGCCATTGGCAGAGCAGAGGAGAAGTAGGGTAGGGGGGTACTAGGGGAGGTGAACCGCGGGGGTTTAAAAGAAGCCCGCGAAAATGAAGCAGTCGCGTGGGGAGAAGAGTGGGACAGTAGATCTCCGCACGTTACCTTTGTGGGATCTCCAGCGCGATGTCGGCAATCGAGGGTCTGATCGATCAGCTGCGGGCTTCTGCGGAGGTCCAGGGAGCAGCGCATGTTGCAGGGGCCGGAGGAGTCGCCCGCGGTGTCTCCTCCTGAAGACCGAAGACGGCCGCGGAGGACCAGGCCTCCGGCGCGCCTTAGTCCCGATGAGGCCCCGCGAGCCCAGCGCCGCAGAAGGAGCCCCTCCAGGGACCCTCCTACCCGGGATGCCGGTAGGTCCGCTGCCGCCAGGCAGTCCCGGGGAGGGAGGAATCCAGGCGGGCGGCGGGGCTCGCAGCGGGGGCGGCAGGCCGTGCCCCCGCCTTTCCAGGACGGTGACCGGGTGGCAGGAGCGGGATCGGCGGCCTCTCTAGGGGGTATCGTTACCTTGGAGGCTGCTCGGCAAGAAGCGCTACCTCAGGAGACGGGGCTGCTGTCGGCAGGCCCTCAGCGGTTGGCAGACGCCGGGCCGGGTTCCTCGGGCCTTGTCGGCAGCGTGTGGGAGGCGGCACAGTCACCTGCTTCGTTGGCCTCCTCCTCCAGGGGGGGGGGGGGGGAGGGTCTGCACCACGTGTGTCTTCAGCATTAGTGTTCCCGGATTTGGACCACGCAGACGGCGGCGGGATTTCGATTCGTCCGGATACAGGCCTGGCGACTGCGGGTACCACAGCACCCAGGCAGTCAGGTGAGTGTACGTCCATCTTGTCTCCCTTGCTACCGCCCCAGGGTGTGGTGAGTCACCCGGGGGAGGTGGGCAGGGGGTTTATGGAGGTATTAAGTTTATTAGGGCAGGTGGTTAGGGGTTGGCAAGCTCCGCTGACACCGTCCCCGGTGTCGGCATGGGTTTCGCAGGTGGGGGGTAGTGTGGGGGCCGGGGGGTGGTATCGGTGGGTCGTTGGGTAGTGGGGTTGGGTTGTCAGCGGTGTCCACGGTAGTTGAGGCCGGGGGGGGCCGCGACTAGTGTAGGTCAGGGGGCGGAGAAGGCGGCTGAGGCGCCTGGGAAGGAAAAAGGGGAGGAAGCGCCAAGGTTGGATGATTCAGCCAAGGGCGAGGTATATGCATGTTTCGAGGGGCCGCTGGGGGCCCATTTGAAGCAGGAAGTGAGGGATAGGATTTGGAAAGGGGAATATGTGGAAATTTTTTCCTTACTCCCGCTAGAAAGGTTTAATCTGGACAGGGCCAAAAAGGATGAGTCTAAGAAGGAGGAGGAGGAGAAGAGGCGGTACAGGTTGATCCCCCGTACATTCGCGAATTGGTTGCAAGCGTTTGCTATTTTAGCGAGCGTCATTGGTGAAAAGGCGCCGGAGAATTGTTCCGCGCTTTTTTGCTACATGGACGCCGTAGGGGAGGCATATAGAGTTTATGGGGGTCAGGCGTGGTTACGGTATGACGAGCAATTTCGTCAACGTAAAGCGGTGCGGCCCAGCATACGCTGGGACCACAAAGATATAGGGCTGTGGTTACGGGTGACAGCTCCAGTTCGGTCAGGGCAGTCCTTTCAGGCGGGAGCCGGGAGTCCTGATGCGTCGGGGCGCTCGGCTGCATCGCAGAAGGGACTCTGTTTTGCCTTTAATGAGGGTTCGTGCAAGTTTGGGGCAAAGTGCAAATTTAAGCACGAATGCTCCTCCTGTGGAGGGAGTCACGGGGCGTCGCGCTGTTTTAAAGGGGGAAAATCCAAGGGGGGGGGGACGGTGCTGGAAAAGGGGCAGACTCCGGTAGTTCTGGACGCGATGCGTCCTCAGCTAAGTGAGTATCCAGAGGCTGAGGCGGCACGATTGTTGTTAGAAGGTTTTTCGGTTGGGTTTAGGATTCCGTTTGTTGAAGGGGGGTTGGGTGTGTCCAGAAGGAATTTGAGGTCAGCGTACCAGCATCCTCGGGTGGTAGCGGATAAGTTGGGGAAAGAGGTCTCGTTAGGGCGTATGGCGGGTCCGTTTAGGGAGGTTCCTATTCCCAATTTGCGGGTATCACCACTGGGGGTAGTCCCAAAAAAGGATCCTGGAAAATTTAGGCTCATTCACCACTTGTCGTTCCCCAAGGGAACGTCGGTGAATGATGGTATTGACCCTAGCCTATGTGCAGTGGTCTACACTTCATTTGATGCGGCGGTTAAGTGGGTCAGGGAATGCGGACGGGGGGCGTTATTGGCGAAGGCGGATGTGGAATCCGCCTTTCGCCTGTTACCGGTCCACCCAGATAGTTTACATTTATTAGGTTGTTACTGGGAAGGGAATTATTTTGTGGACCGGTGTTTGCCCATGGGTTGTTCTATTTCTTGCGCCTATTTTGAAACGTTTAGTACGTTTGCGGAATGGGTGGTCCGTAGGGAGGCGGGATGGTCATCAGTCATTCACTACTTGGATGATTTTTTATGTATAGGGCCGGCGGGGTCGAGGGCGTGTTCGGTCTTGCTCCGCACGTTAGAGGGCGTAGAGAGGCGGTATGGGATCCCTTTGGCGGCGGAAAAGACGGAGGGGCGGGCTACAGCCTTGACATTTTTAGGGATATTGATCGACACCGAGGCAATGGAATGCCGTTTGCCTCCGGACAAGTTAGGGCAGCTTCGTTTGGAGGTGCAAGGGGCTAAGCGGCGGAAGAAGTTGACCTTGAGGGAGTTGCAATCCCTGTTGGGAAAACTGAATTTCGCGTGCCGGATTTTACCCATGGGGAGGGTTTTTTGTAGGAAATTGGCGGCGGCGACTGCTGGGGTTGCGGTACCCCATCATTACGTGCGCCTGGGGAGGGAGCTTCGGGACGATCTGGCAGTATGGGATGCGTTCTTGGCCAAATACAATGGCCGGTCGCTGGTAATAGAAGAAGTGGTGGATTCCAGGGGGATGGAGTTGTTTACAGATGCATCGGGGAGTGTAGGTTTTGGGGCGTATTGTCAGGGACGCTGGTGTGTGGGTTCCTGGCCGGATTCGTGGAGAGCCGAGGGATGGGGTAGGAACTTAGCATTATTGGAGTTATTCCCCATAGTGGTGGCTTTGGCCACGTGGGGGCACCGGTTTGAGAATAAGAAGGTGCACCTGTTTTGTGATAATATGGGGGTGGTGCAGGCTATTAACAGACTGACAGCATCCTCACCGCCGGTAGTTTGTTTATTGCAGCGTTTAGTGTTATTATGTTTATCATTGAATGCCTGGGTTGTGGCGGAGTACGTCCCGGGCGTTGATAACGGTATTGCTGATGCGTTGTCTCGTCTGCAGCGGGAGCGTTTTCGTCAACTGGCACCAGAGGCGGAGATGGAGGGGGGACGCATGGCCTGCGGATCTTTGGGAGCTGCCGTTCGGGCGGCATGTGGTTTGATTCACTCTTCTCTGGCTGAGGGCACATGGGTGGCCTATGAGGCAGCTTGGGAACGGTGGGAGGAATGGAAAGGCTGGTTTGAATCTCAGGTGAGGGGTCAGGATGTGTTGCTTTTTCTATTGGTGGGTCAGTGTAAGGAGGAAGGTTGGTCGGTATCTCGGGTAAATAGACTGATAGCAGGATTGGCTTTTGGTTTTCGGGCTCGGGGACTGTTGGATGTGACAAAGGCCTTCATAGTGAGGCAGGCGCTCAAGGGGTGGCGGCGAGGATGGTCGTCTAGAGATCAACGGAGGCCGGTGTCATTCCAGTTGTTGCAGGAATTGGGGCGTTCAGTGGAGCAGGTGTGTCGCTCACCGGGCGAGGTTCGTTTGTTTCAATTGGCATTCTCGTTGGCATTCTTTGGGGCGCTCAGACTGGGAGAGTTGGTGAGCCCATCGGTTCGGCGGGTGGGAGGGTTGTTAGCGGAGGATGTAGACCTTTACGAGGATAGGGTGGAGTTCAGAATTCGGCGGTCAAAGACGGACCAGACGGGTAAGGGGGCAAAGGTAGTGTTGTTTACGGTCCCGGGAGTAGAGATGTGCCCGGTCAGGTGCTTGGGAGCGTTTTTACCTGAAATGCGAGTGGCAGGGGAGCCGTTGTTGCGGCACGGGGATGGGACGTTCCTGTCTCGGTTTCAATTCCTGGCAGTGTTTAAGAAGTGTTTAAGGAAGTGCGGCCGTCAGCCGGGGGATTTCGGAGGGCACTCCTTCCGCATCGGAGCGGCGACAGAGGCGGCACGCAGGGGTCTGGGCGATGAGGTGGTGCAACGCATTGGGCGGTGGGAATCCGTTCGGTTCAGGTCATATGTTAGGCCGGCATGGTTGTAAGGCAGGCAAGCAGGTTTGGGGGAAGGAAGAGGGGAGGTTACCCACGTGGGAGGGGGGCATGGTTCTCATTGTTATTTGTGTCTGTTTTCTTTTAGGTGAAGGAGTGCGGGAACTGGTGTGGATCCTGGGTCACTCCTACGTGTTCTGGGGGGCGCTGCGGGCCGCCGTCCGCCCGGAAGGTCGGCAACTGGGGTTTCCGAGGGAGCGTGTAGTGGTCAGGTGGCTGGGATTCCGAGGGATGTCTTGGTCCAGGGTTTTGCCCGAGTTCCACAGGTTCTCGAGACTGGATAGGTCACCAGATGTCTTGGTATTACACGTTGGAGGGAATGATTTGGGGGCCAGGCCGTTTAGGGAGCTCATCAGAGATATCAAGTTTGATATGTTGCGTTTGTGGGCGCTGGCTCCAGGGTTAGTGACGGTGTGGTCAGATGTTGTGTATCGGCATACTTGGAGAGGGGCCAGGTGTGTGGAAAGTATCAACAGAGCTAGGATCAAGGTAAACAGGGCGGTGGCGCGGTTTTTCAAACGCAACGGCTGTGTGGCAGTTAGGCACAGGGAGCTGGAGGCTGGTGAAGGGGGTTTTTGGCGGAGAGATGGGGTGCATCTTAATGCCGTTGGTACAGATTTGTGGTGCCTAGCCATTCAGGAAGGGATCGAAACAGCTCTAGGGGTGTGGAGGGACGCCAAGTCTTAAGGTGTCAAGACTTGACGTTGTTGGCGGGGGGTCCTCGGAGTTGGAGACAAAGGATGTGGATGGCTGGTTGGGGGGGGAGCTCATAAGGCTCTGGACTCCCCAAAAGGAATAGCTTGGCTATGTGCGGTTTTAGCTGGCCTGAGAGCGGGGATCTTGTAAGTTGAAGATCCTTCACCCTGGTGGGGTGATTTGGTGCCTCCGAGCTGGGCTTACGGCTGGAGGTAAACAATTTAACGGGATATAAAGGTTAGGCCAGAATGTGGGCTCCGAGGACCTCCTTGTCAAAAGAGTTAGAGTGGGGAACTGGCGATTGGTTTATATATTGTTTACAATGTTTATATGTATGTTTGTTAATAAAATGGCTGCTGTGGCCAATTCATTCCAACTACGGTGTCAAGTCTCATTTTTACAGGTGAAGTGGTTGGGAGATTGGTGGAAGGACTGAGCGATACCGCGTCATGGCACGACAGCTTATGGAGCATTCATCTCTGGTAGGGGTCCAACACCCATGGTTCCAGGTGACTGTGCAATGTAATTACAGCCTGTAATAATAGGGGCATGGCTGCTATAACACAGATGAGGTGATGTGAATAGTTAAGGGGCCCCACACAGCATAATATGCTCCACAGTGGCCCCCACACAGTATAAAATGCTCCCAAGAGCCCCCCTTGAGAAAAAAAAATGTATATTTACATAGATTGCGGTCACAGGCACATTTTCAGATTTTTTGGTGACATTCCATTTCCCTGTTTCCGGAAACAGAATAATAATAATAATAATAATAATAATAATAATAATAGTCCTTTAATAGTCCCACAATAGGGAAATTCAGTGTGTTACAGCAGCAAAGATAAGCAGATACAAATACAAATACAACATGTACAGGAATGTTCCAAGGTAAGAGGCATTACTTTGATAGCCGACAGACAGATAGGAAGTAGCGGGGGGGGGGGGGGGGATTTAACAGGCAGAGAGATATTTCAGTTCTCTGTGTGTAATGATCTCCGCTTAGGTCGGTGTTGGTTGTACAGCCTAACCGCGGTGGGGAGGAAAGACTTCCGTTAGCGCTCCTTCTCACACCTAGGGTGGAGCAGTCGGTCACTGACAGTACTGCTCAGCGCGATCACAGTCTCATGCATGGGATGGGACTTCTTCTTCTGCATGGAGCTCACCACGGACAGTATCCTTCTGTCACCCACCACCTGCACTGGGTCCAGTGGGCTCCCCAGGACAGAGCTGGCCTTTCTAATCAGCTTGTCAAGTTTATTTCTGTCCCTGGTTGATATACTGCTCCCCCAGCAGGCCACTCCAAAGAAGATGGCTGATGCCACTACCGAGTTGAAGAAAGTTCTAAGAAGTGCTCCCCGGATTCCAAAGGCTCTCAGTTTCCTAAGCAGGTAGAGCCTGCTGTGGCCCTTCCTGTACAGGGCCTCCATATGATCTGCCCAATCCAGCTTATTATTAAGGAGCAAACCCAGGTTCTTATAGGTGTTCACAATCTCGATGCCCGTCCCCAGGATGTCCACTGGTTTAGGAGGGCTTCTGCCTTTGCTGAAGTCCACCACCATCTCCTTGGTCTTCACCAATACTACCTTCCCCCCCCCACCAGATCATACTTACCTGTCTTCCTGTCCACCTGTCTTCTGGGCACGGAACATCACTTCCTTCTGGGGCTCCTCCTCTTCTTGACGACTGCCGGCCTCCCACGCCTGCACAGTAGATCTAGAGTGCCAGGATGCCAGCACTCCAGCTCTATTGTGTAGTGCAAGCCCCAGCACACATCAAGAGGACTAGGAGTCGGCCCCACAGAAGGAAGTGATCTCCCGTGCACAGAAGATCTGGACAGGAAAATAGGTAGTATATGATGGGGTGATTTGAGTTAGTTAGTTAGTTAGTTAGTTGGGAAGGGCTAGTAAGTGGGTGGGCTAGCTAGGGAATCAGGGAGGGAGAGAGGGGGGAGGGAGTGAGAGGGGGACCTAGTGTGAGTTAGCTCTTAGTGAAGTGCAATGCATCATGGTAGTTGTAGGAAAAAAATAACATGGAAGCTACACCATGTAAACAAATGAAGAAGATGCCAGGAGCTCCAGAGAAACTCAGAAATCACTCAAAACACTGCTAAAGGTATTTGGTTGCACTTATTAACCTACAGGTGCATCTCAATAAATTAAAATATCTTTGAAACGTTTATTTCTTTCAGTAATTGAATTAAAAAAGTGACCTCCTATATTTTCTAGATTCTTTACACACAGAGTGTTATATTTCAAGTGTTTTATTTATGTAAATGTTGATTATGGATTACAGGCAATGAAAACCAAAATCTAAGAAAATTAGAATATTGTAAAAAAGTTCAGTATTGTAAATTCAGTGTGTCACCTGCCAAGGTTTCCTAAGCCTTTAAATGGTCCCTCAGTCTGGTTCAGTAGGACACACAATCATGGAAGACTGCTGATTATGAATTGTATTACTGAATTACTGAAACGAATGAACGTTTCAAAGATATTCTAATTTATTGAGATGCACCTGTATTAATAGCACTAACTGACCTTTTTGAAAAATAATTTTTTGCCTGGAAAACCTCTTTAAGATATCCCTTCACTGGAACTAAGGGACCTAGGCCAACCCCTGAAAATAATTCAATAACATTAGCCCTTCTCTGCCAAACACTACAGTTGGCACATTCAGACAGGTAACATTCTCCAGGCATTTAACAAACCCAGACTCATCCATCAGACTGCCAGTTACAGAAGCGTGATTAGCCAATCCACAGAACGCATTTCCACTGCTCCAGAGTCCTGTGGTGGCATGCTTTACCACCACTCCATCCAGTGCTTGGCATTGTTCTTGGTGAATTCACAAACTGACTTGCAGTGGTGACATCCTGTTACAGTACCTTGCTGGAATTTACTGAGCTCTTTAGAATGAGACATTCTTTCACAAATGTTTGTAAGAACAGACTGTATGGCTTGGTGGGCAGCACAGTGGCTCAGTGGTTAGCACTGTTGTTTTCAGTGCTAGAGTTCTAAGTTCAAATAAGACCAAGGACATCTGCTAGTAGTCTGTATGTTCTCCCCATGTTTGCATGGGTTTCCTCCCACACTCCAAAAGACATACTGATATGGAAGTTAGGCTGCTTTCACACGGTTTTGTTTGGTCAGTGATTTTGTTCAGTGATTGTGAGCCAAAATTAGGAGTGGAGACTACACAGAGATCAGGTATAATAGAAATATTTGTACCTGTTCTGTGTTTTTAACCCGCTCCTAGTTTTGGCACACAATCACTGATGAAAATCACTGACCAAACACTGACAGTGTGAAAGCAGCCTTAGATTGTGAGCCCTAAAGTAGACCGAAATCAAAAGGTGCTAGATTTTTTGCAATTTCAAAATGTCATATTCTGCTTGTAAGAAAGATAGTCATATCACTTATTAGTTATCATATCAGTTAAATGTTTTGATCTATCTGCGTCTCACAAATGTTCTTCTGTGTGATCCAAACGCCTCAAACTTTGATTCGTCTGTCCATAACACTTTTTTCAATCTTCCTCTGTCCAATGTCTGTGTTCTTTTGCCCATATTAATTTTTCCTTTTATTTGCCAGTCTCAGATATGGCTTTTTCTTGGCCACTCTGCCCTGAAGGCCAGCATCTCTGAGTCGCCTCTTCACTGTAGACGTTGACACTGGCATTTTGCGGGTACTATTTAATGAAGCTGCCAGTTGAGGACTTGTGAGGCGTCGATTTCTCACACTAGAGACTCTAATGTACTTGTCTTGTTGCTCAGTTGTGCAGCGGGGCCTCCCACTTCTCTTTCTACTCTGGTTAGAGCCTGTTTGTGCTGTCCTCTGAAGGGAGTACTATACACCGTTGTAGGAATTCTCCAGTTTCTTGCCAATTTCTCGCATGGAATATCCTTCATATCTAAGAACAAGAATAGACTGTCAAGTTTCACATGAAAGTTCTCTTTTTCTGGCCATTTTGAGAGTTTAATCGAACCAACAAATGTAATGCTCCAGATTCTCAACTAGCTCAAAGGAAGGTCAGTTTTATAGCTTCTCTAATCAGCAAAACTGTTTTCAGCTGTGCTAACATACTTGCACAAGGGTTTTCAAGGGTTTTCTAAACATCCATTAGCCTTCTTACACAGTTAGCAAACACAATGTACCATTAGAACACTGGAGTGATGGTTGCTGGAAATGGGCCTCTATACACCTATGTAGATATTGCATTAAAAACCAGACATTTGCAGCTACAATAGTCATTTACCACATTAACAATGTATAGAGTGTATTTCTGATTCATTTAATGTTATCTTCATTGAAAAAAACTGTGCTTTTCTTTCAAAAATAAGGAAATTTCTAAGTGACTCTAAACTTTTGAATGGCAGTGTAGATAGATAGATAGATAGATAGATAGATAGATAGATATTGTAACACAGGCACTGCTGAGGAAAGTGTGGCATTGCAGCAACCATAGTGTATGTTTGGGCATAGAGCCAATTGTTTACCAACTGTTGGTCTACTGCACTCTAGTCACTGGACTTGTAACAAGGGTCATATTGCTAGAGTCTGGAGAAAAGGGTGGGATCCTACTCCACTAGCACAGTCCAACTTTTTCACACTAGATGGGTGCACTTGAGCATGACGTGTCCAACTCCTTTAACCCCTTTGCACAGCAGTCAGTTTTGGCCTTTTGTAACAAAGTCCAATTTTCCACATGTGCCATGATTCACTTCAGAAAGCATTTATGTATCCAAGTGTTTCTGAGGTTGTTTTCATGATACACTGAAAAATTTGTGTTTTCTGCTTTGCATTTGTTTATTTATATATTTTCCGAAAACATACAAAAATGTATATTTTTTTAAATTTAATTTCTGCTTGCAAAACAGACAATTATTTACTGTTGTGTGGTATATCTAATATTGGCCATAAGTCTACTTTATGTTTGCATCAATTTTCATGTTAGAAGGCTTATATTAAAATTTTAGTAGGAAATTTTCAAGAAATTTCAAAATTCTACTTTTGGCTCAGGCCCCATGTTGCGGAAACACAGAAAAAAAAAAAAAAAAAAAAAAAAAGCAGCGTTTTACAGTACCAGCAAAGGGAATAAGATTGTGGCCAATCCCATCCACACATTGGTGAAAAAAAATGCTGCAGAACAGCTGTGTTTTCAAAAATGCATGTGTTTTTAAAAAATGTAGCATGTCATTTTTACCTGTGAAAATGCTTGCACATTCCCTTTATATTTAATAAGAGATGAAAAAAAATCGCTGAGAAAAATGTAGCAAAAACGCTATGGAAAACGCGTTTCACTGCATTTTTTTCTGCAGCTTTTTTTTTAGCTGCGTTACGCACGTGGAGCCTTAGCCTTTTAGAGACTAATTTCAGTTCTTAACCCTTTAAGGACGCAGGACAGTTTGCCCCTGGACCCCCTGAATAACGTGATCGCGGTAATCTTCTGGAGTCAGAGTCCTGGGCCTAGGCTGTTTAACACAGCTGAGTTCCGGAGGCAATGCCACAGACACCGCTCCCGTGCCTGTGGCTTTACAACACTGAGTGTTAACTATACTGTACAGTCAGCGCGATGTAATAGTACAGAACAGAGCAGGAAGGGGTTAAAGAGGAACTTTCATGTCCTCTATGATGTGACATAAGAGTGTATAAACTAGTGCTAACCTGACAGATTGCTGAATTCAGCGCACTGTCAGTTTTACAGATATGTGTTGCAATGCCAGAGATATCGGTGCCATTAATTTTAAGTTAATGCATTGTCAGAGGGGCTGGCCTCACACCTCAGCAATGACAATGAGCTGTGAGGTAGAAAAAACGAATGGCACGAATGGCAGTCCAGTGTCTGCTTTCAGCAGTACAGTAATACCTCGTACATTCGTGAGGTTACGTTCCAGAGCGGGTTGCGGATCGTGAGGAAATATTAATAAACTTTACCCTACAGTACTGTACAGTATACTAAAGTATACTGTGCAGTACTGTATACTAATACATTCATTCATTTTTCTTTTCCACTCACAGTAAAATGAAACCAATTACTGGGTACTGTATGTAACGAACAGGACGCTACTACCTAATAACGAAAGTTTGTTTTTAAAAAAATCTTGCAGACCCGTGGAGAAACAGCAAAATTCTTATATGTTAGGTTCCAATAAAAATATTGCGAATCTGTGAATTCGCAAACGGGGGGGGGGGGTGTATGAGGTATTACTGTATATAATATCAAACCTATATAAACATGGGCACTTGCAAAGACAATCAATAGGTTCTGTGTTCAACAATGCCACAAAAATACCAACAATCACACAGAACACAATGTAATAATAAAATGTCATGCTTTATTTGAATCACAAGTCATAAAAAATATATTATCAATGCATAAAGGTAGGAGGGAGGACAACATACAAAGATTACATAAAAAGAGGTGCTGGAGCCTGTATATTAATCATCCTAAAATACTCAGACAATTAACCCCTTAAGGACATGGCCTATTTTTGCCTTAAAGGGGTATTCCCATGAACATAACTATTTTTAAATTTGTAGATAATTAAAAGTTAAACATTTTTGCTAATATAAGTAATTAAACATTTTGCAGAGTTTTAAAGATTTTCTCTAAATATCTTGTGGTTTCAAGCTGTTGTCTTGATTGGTTGCCAGTGGATACGACCATCAATGCAGGATCTTTCTAAAGTCATAAAATCAGCCATGATGTCCTTATTGTGGCCGGGTTATCCTCTGATACATGTAGTGTCCCTGCCTGATAACCCAGCTACAATAAGAAAATCATGGCTGGGTTCCTGACAAGTCCCAGACCATAGAAAGTTTGTGCATTTGTGGTCGTATCCATTGGCAACCGATCAAAACAACAGACTGTCACCACTAAGATAGTTAGAGAAAATCTTTAAAACTCTGCAGAATTTTTAACTACTTATATTTGCAAAAATGCTTAACTTTTACTTATCTACAAATATAAATATGATTATGTTCATGGGAATACCCCTTTAAGGACACAGTATTGTTTTTCATTTTTTCATCATCATAACTTTTTTATTTTTATGTTGACATAGCCATATGTGGGCTTTTTTTTTGCGGGATTAGTTGAATTTGTTAACAGCATCATTTTTACAACACAAATTATTTAATAATTAACATTTTTTTTATTCTTTGTGGGAGAGAATGGGAAAAAACAGCAATTTTGCCATTGATTTTTGCACTATTAATTTTGCGCTGTTCATTCTATGATAAAAATAACATTCTTAATTTATTCTGTGGGTCAGTACGATTATGGCGATACCAAATATGTATAGGTTTTTTTTAATGTCTTACTAGTATGACTAGAGATGAGCGAATTTATCAAAAATTCGATTCAGCCAATTCTCCGAATTTTCAAAAAAGATTCGCTTGTATCTGAATTAATTTGTGATGAATCGCGTTAAAAAACAGCTATTTCCAGGCTTCAGAGAGCCTGTATAGTGGTGTAGAACACTGTGCCTTGCAGTAACACGCATAGGGAGCCTACTGTGGTAGTGAAACAATACTGTGAGTCAGTATGACACGCAGATGATAGGCGTCACTCTTAGAACCGCTGCACACTTCACTTATTTGGCCAGTTACGGGGCCAAAACTGACCAACTAACTCAAGTGTGAACCCAGCCTTAGAGGTCCATGTTAGTACCAGGTATAAAGAACCATGCAGAGGCCCAACATCCTACTGTAGCGTGAAAGAGCGCACTCCTTTTACACTGTTGTATGCTGATTCCACATAGATGTCTACAGAGTGGCAAAACAACATAATGTGGAGTTGGCAGCAGCATGAGGAAGACACAGAGTGGCAAGGTGACATAATGTGGAGTTGGAAGCAGCAGGAGGCCAAACAGTGACCCAGTGGCAGCGGCATGAGGAGGGCATACAGTGACCCAGAAGTGGCAGCAGCATGAGGAGGGCATACAGTGACCCAGTGGCAGCGGCATGAGGAGGACATACAGTGACCCGGTGGCAGCGGCATGAGGAGGACATACAGTGACCCGGTGGCAGCGGCATGAGGAGGACATACAGTGACCCAGTAGCAGCAGCATGAGGAGGACATACAGTGACTCAGAAGTGGCAGCAGTATGAGGAGGCCATACAGTGACCCAGTGGCAGCGGCATGAGGAGAACATACAGTGATCCAGTGGCAGCGGCATGAGGAGGGCATACAGTGACCCAGAAGTGGCAGCAGCATGAGGAGGGTATACAGTGACCCAGTGGCAGCAGCATGCGGAGGACACAAAGTAGCAAGGTGACATAATGTGGAGTTGGCAGCAGTATGAGGAGACCATACAGGGACCCAGCAGTGGCAGCAACATGAGGAGGCTATACAGTGACCCAGCAGTGGCAGCAGCAGGAGGCCATACAGTGACCCTGCAGTGGCAGCGGCATGAGGAGGGCATACAGTGACCCAGTGGCAGCTGTATGAGGAGGACATACAGTGACCCAGTGGCAGCGGCATGAGGAGACCATACAGTGACCCGGTGGCAGCATCATGAGGAGGCCATACAGTGACCCAGTGGCAGCGCCATGAGGAGGGCATACAGTGACCCAGAAGTGGCAACAGCATGAGGAGGGCATACAGTGACCCAGTGGCAGGAGAAGGACACAGAGTAGCAAGGCGACATAATGTAGAGTTGGCAGCAGCATGAGGAGGCCATAGAGTGACCCAGTGGCAGCAGCATGAGGAGGCCATACAGTGACACGGTGGCAGCAGGATGAGGAGGCCATAGAGTGACCCAGTGGCAGCAAAATGAGTAGGCCACAGAGTGGCAAGGCGACATAATGTGGAGTTGGCAGCAGCATGAGGAAGCCATAGAGTGATCCAGTGGCAGCAAAATGAGTAGGCCACAGAGTGGCAAGGCGACATAATGTGGAGTTGGCAGCAGCATGAGGAGGCCATAGAGTGACAAGGCGATATAATGTGGAGGTGGCAGCAGCATGAGGCATCAATCAACAGGCATTGGTGGTTAGAAATACTGGCTGATCCACACCTGATTCATCTTGACAAAGGTCAGTCTCTCCACATTTTGGGTGGACAGGTGTGTTCTCCTTGGGGTAACTATGGCCCCCACCACACTAAACAGCCACTTTGATGCCACACTACTGGCTGGGCAGGACAGCTTTTCCAGGGCAAACTCGGCCAGTTACAGCCACAAATCCATTTTGGCTGCCCAGTAGTCCAGCGGATTTTCAATGACGGCTGGCAGGGTGCACTCTAAGTATGTCACCTCCTGCTGGTTCAGGTTCTACTCTGTGTGAAGCAAAAAAAGGGTTGAATCTTCAGCTCACCATGTCCATATGCAGATGAATTCCATACAAGAAACGCCAAAGAATGCCAAGGAACGCTCACTGGACCTCTTCAGTGCAAGAGGCATTGAAAATGACAAATAAAAACGGTTCCAGCATCCAAGAGTTGTAAGTATTTAAATAAAATACTTTTTTAATCCATTATAATTAAAAGTTATAACAACAGTTACACGAGAAAAAGATCCACAGAAAAGCCACTCTTGGATGCTGGAACCGTTTTTATTTGTCATTTTCTACTCTGTGTCTAGCTGCTGATGAGCAGTTTCTTCACTATGCGGGTGAAGAAAGCTGCTCATCAGCAACTCTAGGTTCAGGCTGCTGCTGATGGAGCCAATACTGCTCCTGTCACCCCCCCACCCCACAGCAGTGCAAGATGAATGCTCAGGGCCCCCCGGTCGGACCTGCGAGAGGATGCATGATGGCGCAGATAGGCAGCGGCCAACTTGCTACATAGGATGTCTCTATAGTAGTTCAGTTTGTCCTCCCTCTCAGCGGGTGTAAAAAAAAAGGCCCACATTTTTGACCTGTAGCGAGGGCCTAACATGGTGGAGAGCCAGTAGTCATCCCTCTGCTGAATGGTGACAATTCGGTTGTCACTACGCAAGCGAGCATGCATCGGGCTATTTGCGCAAGTGACTCGGAGTGACTCCCTGCATGATCTGCCTCATCTTCCTCTTTCGACTGCTCCTGCTCCTCCTCTCCTGTCACCCATGTGGAAAAACCACCCATTTCGCTACACATTGCTTGTGCTCCAATGTCCGACTCCTCCTTCTCCTCCTCCAGTTCAACCCCCACAGGGATCATGTGTTCATGAGATGTAGGCGCCATGTCTCCAGTCTCCTGACCAGCAAGATTTCCAAGCATCTTTTCCAAGATATGAATTAGTGGAATGACGTTGTTCATCCCGTAGTCCTGGCGACTGTCTAATAAAGTGGCCTCCTCAAAGGGAACGAGCAAACGGCAGATGTCACGCATAAATTGCCACTGGCTAACATTGAAGTTTCTCAGGGGAGTACCTCTATCCGCTTGGATCATCAAGAAATCGTTTATGGTCTTTCTCTGTTCGTACAGTCGGTCCAACATATGGAGGGTTGAATTCCAACGGGTGGACGGGTGGGAACATCGCATATCAGCCTATGTTGTGGGAGGCCGTTCTGCCCCTGCAGCTCAAGGAGGGTGTGCTTGGCGGTGTACAAGTGGCCGAAGTGCATGCAAAGTTTCCTTGCCATTTTTAGGATTCCTTGCAGATGGGTGGAACACTTAAGGAAACACTTGACAACCAGATTGAACACGTACACCATGCAGGGCACATGGCTCAACCCTCCTTGACGCAGCGCCAACACCATGTTCTTCCCATTGTCGGTCACCATGGTTCCGATTTTAAGTTCTCTTGGAAAAAGCCAGGATTCGATTTCTTGATTGAGGACACGGAGCAGTACCTCCTCTGTGTGACTTTGTTGGCCCAGGCAAACGAGGTGTAGAACAGCGTGACATCACTGTACCCTGCACAAGTGGTATGCTGGAGGAGCACTGTGAATTGTCCTTACAGTGGAGGCTGAGGACACAGTGGAGGATGAAGTGAACATTGTTGCAGGACCAATGGCGTGAGAACATGGAGGCGGAAGCTGCATCACCTATCCAGGTTGCTGGTGTGTTTGGGCAGGAACCACATTAACCCAGTGGGCCGTAAAGGACATATATCGTCCTTGACCGTAGTTACAGCTCCTCATGTCGGCGCTGCTGTGCACTTTGGCAGACACCAACAGGCCCAAGGACTAGCCCACCTTCTGTTCTACATATTTGTGCAGGGATGGTAGTGCCTTTTTGGCAAAGAAATGACAGCTCGGCACAATCCATCAGTTCTCTGAAAGGTGCAGAGTCCACCACTTGGAAAGGGAGGGACTGCAGCACCAGCAACTTGGACAGAAGCAAGTTCAGCCTCTGCACCATTGGATGAGTGCACACATACTGCTGTCTCTTCGAAATCGCTTTGGTGATGGATTGCTGACGCAATGACTGACTTAGGAGGAGGAGGAGCAAGAGCATCATGACCAGCAGATGATGGGAAGGACACACAGCCTCCTTCGACTGCGGTGGTGAAGGTGGAGCCTTGACTGGCTGAAACGGGGTGCATGCCACTGGGTGATGCAGCAGTTGCTGCGGCAGGCTGGACCACCACAGTGGAGCCACGGTTCTTCCAGGCCACTTTATGGTGATGCTGCATATGTTGACACAGGGCTGTGGTGCCAACATTGGCACCCTGGCCACGCTTCATCTTCTGCCCACACATATGGCCATGTTCACCTCCCCCAATGGCTTAACAAAAAACCACCACACTACCGAATAGGTGATTTTACCCCCAACACTACGCACTAACTGACTGCTGCCACCACTGCCTCCATGAGCCTGTGCACCACTGCTTTCCAAGCAGGTAGGCTCCTTCGAAGCAGGTGGTCTACCCCGGGCACGTTTGGCACCTGACCTCCCACTGCTTCCACCCTGCTGACTCCACCGCTGCCTCATGCGCAAGCTGCCACCCTCTTCTCCGGATGATGATGAAGCCCCTTTGTCATCTGGCTCCCAATTGCGATCAGCTACATCACCATCTACTACTGTCTGCAGGTCACTGATGTCCTCCTCAACAGTCTCTGAGCCAGGAGACTGACCGCTAGCAACATCAGCTCCCACGCCACTCTCCTCATCACTATTTGCCCGCCTACCGCAGGAAGCGGCGGATGTCTCCTCCAGATCTTGGCTGGGTACTAGCTGCTGACTGTCCTGTAGAAGCTCCTCCTCACTTTATAGTGGATCTGAGCCCACAGCATAGAGTACTTCTCTGGCTGAGGGAAGAGAAAAGGACAGAGGCAGGTTGAGGACACAGGGCCTGCTACCGGGCCATGCCAACTAAGGGTTGTGTCTGACGAATCCACCGACTCTTGGCTGGGGGTGTCTGATGTGACTTGGGATGAAGTGGATGACCCAGTCAACCATTCTACCACGGTTGGGTTGCTGGTCAAGACACGGCCACTAGCTGATACTGGTAGCTCAGGCCTCTGGAAGTGACCCCTGCTGCCACGCCCCCTCACTCTGCTGCGACCTGTGCCAGCGCCAGAAACATTTAGGCCTGTGCCCCTCCCCTGTGCAGGGTCTGTATCTTCTCTGTCTGACATACTTTTATATCAAATAAGTAAATGAAAAGGAAAATACAGAGCAAAAAGGCCTGTAATTTTCTACCTACAACACACAATGGCAAATAAGCCCCTTATTATTTTCCACAATAATAAACACGGTGAAAAGACATTATAACAGATTAATGCACAGATTACTGTATAAGAATTATGTTTTTTTGCCACTAGTTCACAGCAAAAGGCCTGTAATTTTCTACCTTCAAGACAATGGCGAATAAGCCCCTTTATTATTTTCACCATTAATAAACGCCTTTAAAAAGGCATTATAACAGGTTGATGCACAGATTACTGTATAAGAATTCAGTTTTTTTTGCCATTACTGTACTGGAAAGACTTGTAATGTTCTACCTTGAACATACAGGTATGATCTATTGCAAACCTGCAATGAGCTGCAGTATAATGGCGGTGATTGCTGCAATGTGTAGTACTATTACTGACGCTGCAACCACCCCAAATGAACCCTGTTCTGCTTCAAAAGTCTTCTGTAAATTCCTCCCTATCCTTTCCCTACAGTTCTAAGCTCTTTTCCTGAACTTCTAGCAGTTTAGAACTGTTTTCTACAACTTTCCTTAGCGCTTACTGACATCTCTACCTGCACTATGTATGATGTGAAATGACTGAACCTAAAATGGCCGAGGGTTTTTATAGGGTTGTGACATCACAGGGCCGGCTGGCTGATGATTAGCTGCACGCATGGCATTGTGGGTGATCCCACGTTCCCAGAGTCCCTTGCCCCTTGTCCTAACATGTGCAGCAGCCATTTTATGAAAAAATGCGATTCGATACATCGAAGTGTGAGGAAATCCGAAATCGAGGCGAATCGAAGATTTCCTGAAATTTGGATCGAATTCCACTTCAATTCGCTCATCTCTAAATATGACAATAAAAATCTTTTTTTAAGAAGCGCATTAGTTTTGGACCTTTTTTTGCGCGATAATATAAAGTTTTCATTGGTATCATTTTAGGATTCAAGCGACTTATTGATCGCTTTCTATTCTGTTTCTTGGATAGTGGAATAAACAAAAATGGCGATTTTGGCATTATTTTTTATGCCCTTCATCATGCGGGTGAAATATTGTAATAATATTATATGTCAGTTTGTTATGGACGTGGCAATACCAAATATGTGTACTTTTTAATTTTTAAAAACATGCAAAACATTTTAATGGGGAAAATGGGGTTTATTTGTGTTTATTTTATTTTAGTGTTTTTTTACTTTTAAAAAAATATTTTATTCATTTTATTTTACTTTTTTTTCCAAGTCCCCCTATGGTACTTTACCACTAGGGGGCGTGATCACCTGTCCAATACACTACAATACATTTGCATTGTAGTGTATTGTGTCTGTTACTTAATTGTAACAGGCATTCTATTAGGACTTGCCTCTAGCAGTTCCTAGTAGAAAGTCTATGATGGCAGTCACGGGGCTTTGTTAGGCCCCCAGTTGCCATAGCAACCCATCGGCACGATTCAACTGCGGGGGGCCAATGGGAGTGTCATTTTCATTATTGACTGCGGCATCTTAAGGGTTAATATGGGTTACAATGTTGACCCATATTTTCCAAGACTTCTGCAATACGCCCTGGAATACTGTATAACAGCTTCTGGGACAAATTCTGACAGATGACAAACAATTGTTGACTAGTCAGTACTTGCAATTTATCACAGTTTATTTATTTTAGCTTGTCCACCCACTTTTTGAGGATTGATCATAGGTTCTCAATGGAACCGAGATCTGGTGAGGTTCTTGGCCATGTCAATGTTTTGTTCACAAAGCCATTTACTTATCACTTTTGTCTTTTGACATGGTGTTCCATAGTTCTGGAAAAAGCATTGTTCGTCACCAAATTACTCCTGGATGGTTGGGAGAAGTTATACTTGGAGGGCATTTATATACCATTCTTTATTTATTGCAGTTTTCTTAGGTAAAACAGTTTTGTGCAGATTGACACAGGAAGGCACAAAAGGATGTCATCATGTCATGTCAGTAGATATGCTCATTATGATTGTCTCTAGTATATAGCCTTTCTCCCACCTCCTTTATTATATATGACACTATATTACATACTATCAGTTTACACATGGATTTTTCATTTGTACTTCTTATGAATGTAATCCTATGTAATCAATTATATCTGATTACCTATTTGTCACATATACAGCATACTTGGGATGTCCTGTATTACACTGCATTAAAAAAACAAACAAAAAAAACAAGCCATAAGCACCAGGACAATACCAGATTCACTGTACTTCTTGTAGTGCTGCATTTTTTTTTCCCTCTTTACATTTCTAGGACCTGGTTCAAGGTCTGGTTTACTGGCTCTCATATTGCATTTGATATCCAAGTGCTACCTGTTTCCCTTTATATAACTTATTTTCCGTGAGGGCCAAATAAGGTTTATGGTTGTCTTCAAAGGGCCTTTAGTAATTCTGCAATTGGATAAATGTAGCTATGACAGTTAGATTTAGATATTTATAGTCCGTTGCAGACAATCATAAGGCTGAAGACATCCTTACTATTGTCCCCCCTATAAGTAATGCTATTACCTGCGGGGGACACTATTATTGTAACAGTGCCTCCCCGCACGTAATTGTTTCCCCTATATACTACAGCCACAGACAATAGTTCCCCCCATATATACACACAAGTGATGCTATTACCTCTGGAGCGCACTATTACTGTAATAGTGCCCTAACAGCACCCTCCACACACACACAAAGACACACGTAATAGTTTCCTCACATAAGTAATACTATTACCTGTGGGGGGAAATATTACAGTAATAATGACCTAACAGTGCCCCCCACATATCATTCAATGCTCTGTAGCAATATATAATTATATTATACTTAGAGAGCAGTGATGCGGTGGGTGGGACCTCCTCAGGAACACAGCCTGTGTGCACTACTGGGGTAGTTGCAGGTTACAAAGGGCCTTCAAATAGTTCAAGGCAGTACAAGACACCCTTCTTCTGGTAGCAGTTGGATTTCCAGGTCTGTTACAGCACATCAGCCACAGGAGTAGTGCTCAACTCACATGAGTTGTGATACTTAAAAGCTCACACTGCTAACTCACTCCACTAACCTTTAGGTAAAGTCCAGAATTCTACTCTTGGACTGACATACCAAACACTGCAGAGACAGGGGGCCGAAATGGATGCACTACTGGACTGTACTGATGAAACTCCTCTGAAAATGTCCGGAAAAGCTCTGGCTTCACAGCACAAAAAACCACACATCAGTGCTTAAAATATAACTTTTATTGGCCTCTAAAAATATATAAAAATATACACCCCAACAATTTGTAACTAAAATGCAATACAGACTACTGACCATGTATTGCATGAACACCAAACAATATCAGAAGGTTTTGGGGGTAGACTTACTAATTGGTTGTTTTCTTTCAAAACCAATGGCAAGAGACACACACTTACAGATGGTCCACTTGTAAACAGCGCCTGGGAACACACACAATTGGATAATTGAAGCCCAAAATCTTACACTTTCACCTACTTCTGATTATATATGGTCTTTGTTTTCCTGAGTAGGCATATAGCATCCAAGAGTTCAACTTTCAGTCACAGGTTGCAATCCCATGGAGTCCACAGGTTCATAGTAAAGTCACAATATCATGATGTTATTGTCCAGTAGTCAAACATATTTTCCCCTTTTGTAGCACAGGGTTCTTCAGGGAACTAGTACTGAGTCATTCATTACTTCCCCCAACAAATGATATACCAGCACACAGATGCTTAGGTATACTCATGTGCTTGCTACACAGATGTGTATTTAGCCCATCCAAACTCAACTCCTCTTCCGGTGATGTAATACTTACTCTAATAGGGTACCCAACCCACCACTCACCCTGCAAATATGTGATTACCAATCAAATGAAGGCAAAACTGCTGAATCGACAGCAAATCTTGGCACTCAAGTCTCGCCTTCACATATTCACAGCAGTGCACATGCTCAAGTCTAGTATGATCACATTGACGTGCGTTCCTCTGCTCACACATATTGCAACATGTGCACTAGCAACAGTATTACTGATACATGTGATTCGTGAATTGTGGAGCAGTGTATATATATTTTTAGAGAGGCTAATAAAAGTTATATTTTAATATAGGGGATATTATGGAGTGCAGGAAAGCCTCTTTTAAGATACGGGCCCATATTGCGTAAACGCAGCGTTTTTTTGTTGCAGACTTTTGAGATTTGCTGTGGTTTTTGAGCTAATGTCAGGAGTGGCTTGAAAAGGATTGGAAAATATAAAGGAAGCTCTTAGACGTTTAGCTTCTTGGCTCAAAAAACGGGAAGCAAAAGCTGCAACAAAAAAATACTGCGGTTACACAGCATGGGGCCTTAGTTTGAACGCATCGCATATTTTCCGCAGCATATTTCATTGCGTTTTTGATGAGTTTTTCTCAGCAGATTTTCTGCCCTTATTATACCTATAGAGAAAATGCCAGTGTTTCCACTGGTATAATTGACATGCTTGCAATTTTCAAAAACACAGGTTTTTTTGAAGATGCAGATTTTCCGCAGCAAATTTTTTTCTCCAATGTGTGGATGGGATTAGCCAGAATCTCATTCACTTTGCAGGGACTGTAAAACCTAAAGTGAGAGGGAGACTCTCCCACCCACAAAAAAGAAACATTCTGTAGCGTGCAAGGGCTGTACTTTGGGAAGCCCAAAAGGCACCACCCAAGGCACAGCCAATTGGCAAAACCTAGTTTTGAGGTTTTTTGGACGAATCACCACATCATCCACCATCCAGAAAGTGCCAAAATGGAAAGTGACAGCATGTAAATACACAGCAAACACTTTACCACTGTATCACACAGAACTGTAAAGAGGAAAATGCATGCACATTATAGTAGCCTATCCTCAGTGGGATACACAATTAAAGGGAGTCTGTCACCAGAACCCAGCATATCCACCCAGTATATACAGTCGGCTGCATATAAATATCCCAATCCCAACTGTGTATCTATGATGCTAGGAGTCCCTGCCTCCCAGCGACATACTTTCCCTTACTGTAATTGATAACTATACTGCTAGGAGTCCCGCTGCCAGCATAAAGTTCAAGCCGGTATACCTGGCTGACACACGGACTGTGTTTCACCTGTGTGCTGCTACCCTTAGGCTAAGGCCCCACATTGCGAAACGCAGCGGTTTTTTTGCTGCGGTTTTTTGAGGCCGGAGTGGCTACAAAAGGAATGGAAAATATATAGGAAGCTCTTAGACGTTTCCCTTCTGTTAAATCCACCGCTAACTTTGGCCCCAAAAAACACAGCAAAAAATGCAACAAAACACACTGCGTTTCTGCAACATGGGGCCTTAGCCTTAGTGTCATGAGAATTTGAGGCCAATCAGCGGCTTCAGTGGAAGGTATTCGGGACGTCACAGCCAGCAAGCAGTTTTACTTTGAGAAGACCCCAGAGCAGCAGGACCAGACCACGCTGGGAGGAAACCAGAGCATCGAAGACAGTTGAATCTGATTTTTATTTTTTTTTACCTCCCCCGGCCTATTTTAAAAATATTTTTTATTGCCTGGACAACCTCTTTAACTGAGATAAAGAGCTGGACTTGTTGGAGGAAGTGAAAGGTCCTCAAAGTAGTACAACCAAAGCTGCAAGCTCTGTCTATCCTATAATGGTGGTGATGGGGAACTGCAACTCAGGTCTCATTACTTGAATAGAAGAACAGTTGCCCTTGCTCCCCATCCACAGCAGTAGCTTACAGCACCTGGATCAGTGGGATTGGCACTGATGACCTATACTGTGGAAACCACTGGGGGGGCCAAAAAAACACTTTTGGCTAGGGGCCCACATTGCGGTAAAAAGTGCATTTTTTTCAGTCAAAGCCAGGAGTGGATTAAGCAGAAGGGAGAAGTATAAGAGCTTTCTATATATTTCCCATTCCTTTTGTAGTCACTGCTGGGTTTGGATCAAAAACCGCAGGAAAATCTGCAAGAAAAATAGCAGCTTTTCTTTAACATGGGGCCTCAGCCTTAATGTTTGTTATAACTTGGTAAGACTGTGGTGGTATTTTTCATATATTATGCAGTGGCAACCTTAGCCATCATGGTGTGGAGATATTATTTGACCATTGTATATTGGTATCTACATCTTCAACAGCAAATTAGGAGCCCTGTATGACAATGTCAGCTGCAGTGTATAACACTCCTAGTTTTCAAGCACCTTTTGAGGATCCTGAATAGGACCTGAACCGACATTCATCTGAAGCCTTGTACAACTTACAAACTCCATGTACATCCACCGTCCCCTGCCCAGCCGATTCATACACACCCTGCCGTCCCCTGGCTAGCCGCTCATACACACCCTACCATCTATACAACCCTCACCAGTTTACCCTAGCGTAATCTTACGTACGCCACCTCCTCAGTTACTGCGTCCAGGGTGTACAGGGTTAAGAGCGGGGGTGTGCCTTCAGCCGCTCGTTCCTATTGGCTTTTCGGATGGAAGCTCCTCCCCTGCCGGTAGAGAATGTTTTGTAACTTGTTGTATAATGTGGTGTAACCATATGAGGGTCGGAGCGGTGTAGAGTCTGGACTAACCGGGACACCAGGTACGGAACCTGCACAGTAAGGCTGCTCTGCTACTACTACTATCTCCGTCATCCTCTTTTGGCCCTATAGTGATACTAAATAATGCTACACCGCCACACCCATCATCCGTTACTGTTACCGAACTGGTGTCCGGTAATGTTACCCTGTTATTACACTTTTACTGACTATACACTGATACCAAGTAATGCTACACTGCTACTATTACTCCCATCATCCACTACTCACCAGGGAGATTCTAAGTAATACTACACTGGTACTATTATCATCCACTACATATCCTATACTGATACCCAGTAATACTACACTAGTACTATTATCATCCACTACATATCCCATACTGATACCCAGTGATATTACACTAGTACTATTATCATCCACTACATATCCTATACTGATACCCAGTAATACTACACTAGTACTATTATCATCCACTACATATCCCATACTGATACCCAGTAATACTACACTAGTACTATTATCATCCACTACATATCCTATACTGATACCCAGTAATACTACACTAGTACTATTATCATCCACTACATATCCCATACTGATACCCAGTAATACTACACTGGTACTATTATCATCCACTACATATCCTATACTGATACCCAGTAATACTACACTAGTACTATTATCATCCACTACATATCCTATACTGATACCCAGTAATACTACACTAGTACTATTATCATCCACTACATATCCCATACTGATACCCAGTGATATTACACTAGTACTATTATCATCCACTACATATCCTATACGGATACCCAGTAATACTACACTAGTACTATTATCATCCACTACATATCCCATACTGATACCCAGTAATACTACACTAGTACTATTATCATCCACTACATATCCTATGCTGATACCCAGTAATACTACACTAGTACTATTATCATCCACTACATATCCCATACTGATACCCAGTGGTATTACACTAGTACTATTATCATCCACTACATATCCTATACTGATACCCAGTAATACTACACTAGTACTATTGTCATCCACTACATATCCTATACTGATACCCAGTAATACTACACTAGTACTATTATCATCCACTACATATCCTATGCTGATACCCAGTGATACTACACTAATACTATTATCATCCACTACATATCCTATGCTGATACCCAGTGATACTACACTAATACTATTATCATCCACTACATATCCTATGCTGATACCCAGTGATACTACACTAGTACTATTATCATCCACTACATATCCTATACTGATACCCAGTAATACTACACTAGTACTATTATCATCCACTACATATCCTATACGGATACCCAGTAATACTACACTAGTACTATTATCATCCACTACTCAAACTATACTGATTCTAAATAATACTACACTAGTATTATTATCATCCACTGCATACCCTATACCAGTGATGGCTAACCTTTTAAGCTTGGTGTGTCAAAATTCGTAAAAAAAAACCTAGCTTAACCCGGGTGCCGTGTCACATCTAGAAATATCCATAATTTTGTGATATTTGTAGCTCTAGTAAAAAAAAGAGTTATATTTTTGATATATATATTTGTATTCTATATATTTCTGGCCCTACACACAGTATATGACCCCCTTTTCCTGGCCCATCACACGGTATATAACCTCCTTTTTTAGCCCCCACACGGTGTATGACCCCCTTTTTTTTGCCCCCACAGTATATGAACCCCTTTTTTTACCCCCCACACAGCATATGAGCCCCATATTTATGGCCCCTACACAGTTTTGGACACCATTTATGGCCCCCACACAGTTTATGACACCTTTTATACACCCACCCACAGTATATGACTCCCTGTTATTCGCCCACCCTAACACAGAGTAGTGGCCGATACTTTTTACTCACCTGTCCACGCTCCAGTCCTGGCCGCCCTCCGCTGCAGCCTCCAGGGTGCACTGTTGCCAATGCTGAAGAAAGCCGGGACGCTGTACGTAGCGTCCCGGCGTTATTCAGTGTTGTGATGTCAGTGTAGCGCCGTCTAGTGGAGGCAGCAGAGGGCGGCCAGGACATGAGCGTGGATAGGTGAGTAAAATGTATCGGCAGTTGCTTATTACAATAATACAATAAGTAGCTGCCGATGCGTGTCACCCAAAATGTCTTGGCATGTGTCATAGGTTCGCCATCACTGCCCTATACCCTGTACTCAGTTATACTGCACTAGTACGATTATCATCCGCTACTCACCCTATACTGATACTCAGTAATACTACACTAGTACTATTATCAACCACTACATATCCCATACTGATACCCAGTAATACTACTGCTACTATCCACTACTTATTCTAAATTGATACCAAGTTATGCTATAATACTGTTACTTCTGTCACTCTGTACTGACTTCACACTGGTGCTCAATAATGTTAGACTGGTACTGTCCCTAAGGCTGCATGCACACAAACACATGTGCATGTACGGGTCTGTGAGAAAATGGCACGGATAGCACACGGATGATATCTGTGTGCCATCTGTGCCTCCATGACCCCATACATTTCAATTAATGAGCCCGGACCACAAAACAGACAGATATAGGAACTATCCTGAGTTTTGCTTCTTGGCTGATAGCCTAAGTAGTAATACACTACCACTCCTATCATCCACTACTGATATTACACAGGTACCCAACAATCCTGCCTGACATTTGTTGCATCCATTGGTGATTAATGCCACATAATGTTTCTATCATCCACTTACACTAATACCTCATAACGTTATACTACATCTCTTGTCATCCTTTACTGATGCCTAGTAAGGCTACACTACATCACAGTAACCCCCATCAATCTTTACTGACACTACACTGATACCTAGAGTTGCAGGTTATTGACCCTTTACTGATACTGCTACTCCCATCCATATAATCTACTAATCCTTCACAGATACGCACCACTTGTACATTACTACTACTACTTGTCCCAGCATTACCCGCTACTGACCTTACTACCCTATTAATTGTCTTAATTCCTTTTTGCAAAGGTACAATGCCGCAGCGCTCTATCCACTGGTTCAGGAAGGGGCTGCGTCTCCATGATAACCCCGCACTGCTGGCTGCCATGAAGGACTGTGAAGAGCTGCACCCCATCTTTATTCTGGATCCTTGGTTCCCCAGGAACATGAAAATCAGCGTCAACCGCTGGAGATTCCTCATCGAGGCTCTGAAGGATCTGAATGAAAACCTGAAGAAGGTCAACTCCAGGTACAACACACCACATAGTGGCCTTGAGGGGGGTTACCCTGTAGCTCTTCTGAGTGGGGGGCTGTTACAGGACGGAGCTGGTTCTATATTTGTTTATGAGGTGCTTTATTTTTAGCTAATTATATATTTGTTCCAGGTTGTTTGTAGTCAGAGGGAAACCTACAGAAGTCTTTCCGCAGCTTTTCAAGAAGTGGAAGGTGACACGCCTAACATTTGAAGTAGACACAGAGCCCTATGCAAGGCAGCGGGATGCGGAGGTGGAGAGGATGGCCTCAGAGCACAATGTGGAGGTCATACAGAGAGTGTCAAACACCCTGTATGATGTGGACAGGTGGGGACAGATGTGACAGAGTCTGCAGCACCCCCTAGTGCCTCTCATTTATTAACACCAGGTGTCATAATATGCAGAATTATTTGTCTTGAGTTACCTGTGGCCGGTTATCTTTAACATGTGACATCTTTTCTCAACGTACAGAGTGATTGCTGAAAATAATGGCAAGCCTCCTCTAACCTATGTCCGCCTGCAAACAGTTCTAGCCTCCATAGGTCCACCAAAGCGCCCGTGTTCAGGGCCAACTAAAGACAATATGAAAGGTACAAGAGGGGAGCAGGGATCATTCAGCAGCATCATTCTACAATGTGCACACCAGCTGATGTTACATATAGTGAAATAATATTTGATATTATGGAGATAATTAAAATGAGGTATCTTCCTCCTCTATGGGGTCAGATTGTCTTTGGTAAGTCGCAGTACCATATTTCACCATGGTAGGTGGCGCCTTCATTTACAATTGAATTGTAGTCTAATTTGTGAATGTTTGTGTATATTTTACATGCATTAACCTGTGGGGAAATCACATTCTTCTCCAAGGTGCGTATACTTTGGCAGTTTATGGCACAGTTCATGGCAGTAGTCCAAGCCTATGAACATGGTTGGAGATATATTTAGCTTCTTCTACTGAACTGCTCTAACTGAAGGGAATGGAGCAATCACTAAATTCCTTATTCTTAGATTGCCACACTCCTTGGAAGGCTTCATATGAGGAGATTTATGGGATTCCCACATTAGAAGAGCTTGGACAAGACCCCAGTAAACTGGGCCCTCACCTGTATCCCGGGGGAGAGACTGAGGCCCTGCGAAGGCTTGACCTGCACATGAAGAGAACGGTGAGGAGATACGTGCTACTAACATTATGTTAATTTAGGTTTTCATTATCAGACTTGCACTGGACAGATATAAACTCATTGTACATTATAACACCCTTATATAAAATTAGAAGACCCCTTAACCTGTAAAATGATGATCTATTTAGATGTAGGTGAAAACAATCTTTTTTTTTCCTGTTTCTTCTCTCTTAGGCCTGGGTGTGTAACTTCCAGAAACCAGAAACTGAACCCAATGCTCTTATTCCCAGTACGACAGTGCTAAGCCCCTACATGAAGTTTGGGTGTCTGTCTACACGGACCTTTTACTGGAGACTGGCAGAGATCTACCAAGGGGTGAGACTTTCAATGATTACAATATGAAGAAACTGAAAAAATATCCATTTTGGACAGTCCATTTCAATATTCTCCTTTAGGGCTCTTGAAGGTTATAAGGGGAAGGGGGTTCTCTTTGGGACTTGCTCTCTGTCTATGAGCCTAAAGGTCTGTTCAGATGGCCTTGTTTGCTCCAAGAAACACAGTCCATGTGACGGTTGCATTTCCCGGACTGCAGCTTGTATGAACTAAATTCACAGTATTGTCATGATCTATGATGCTGTCGATTCCCCAACCGTTGCAAATCTGTTACCCCATAATAAACTAAATAGGGAACAGTAGACCCCCAGGTCATTTTGAAACTCACAGAATCATAAATCACTGTGATGCGTGACTTCAGTTCAGACAAGTTGTGGTAAATGGGCTGAACACTGCAGTGTGAATGCGCCCTATGGGGCAGCTGCAAAGAAATGACTTGGTTCCTTTACAGATTCCCAGCGATTGCCATGTATCCCATTGTCGCCAGACGATTAATTGACTTTATACATTTTCATGTTTTGCTTTCGCCCAGAAAAAACACTCCTCTCCTCCAGTGTCACTCCATGGTCAGCTGCTTTGGCGTGAGTTCTTCTACACAGCTGGGGCAGGGATCCCAAACTTCAATAAAATGGAAGGAAACTCTGTCTGTGTCCAGGTGGATTGGGATGAGAACAAGGAATATCTTAAAGCATGGAGTGAAGTGAGTGTAGATTGGGGGGAGGGGGGACATGATGCTGCAGTAACCTGTTCATATACAGACGGTTCATTGCTAATTGTTCTTGCAGACGTGATCCGCTACCTGTGGCTCTCCAGCTGTGGTAAAACTTCAATATGCTCTCACTACAGATTGTAGATCACCAGCCTATATCAATCCTTTCAATATTAAACTAGTCTGGGTCTGTCTCTGTTTTGCGCAGAGTATGGTTGCTCTGCTGTGTGATGATAATGTGTCTTATGACCTCTTTTAGGCCAGGACTGGTTTCCCTTTCATAGATGCCATTATGACCCAGCTGAGAACTGAGGGTTGGATCCACCATCTTGCTCGGCATGCAGTTGCCTGTTTCCTGACTCGTGGGGATCTGTGGATATCATGGGAAGAAGGTCAGAAGGTAGAGTAAGCGCAGATGTATAATGTGATTTAAGATTTGACTCATGCCGCCATAATATGTCTGCCAGTCAGACAGTGCTGAACATTCATAATAAAGTAACTTAGCTGCATCATAGGGATCTCTGATGCTATAAGATCCGCAGTCAGGACAGGACTTGCAGCTCTAATATGGTCCAAATAATACTGATGTATAGCCCATTATATTGGAATATTCTGGTGGGACAAGGTTTCAGTGGGATTGCAGTGCATTGATGCTTGGCTGGTTTCTATTCAGTCAGAAATGACCTGTGATCCTTGGACATACATCTGTGGAGAAGAAACCCTAACTTCCACAATCTCGATCTGCAGGTGTTTGAGGAGCTTCTGCTCGATGCTGACTGGTCGCTTAATGCTGGAAACTGGCAATGGCTCTCAGCCAGCGCCTTCTTTCACCAGTTCTTTCGAGTTTACTCGCCGGTGGCATTTGGAAAGAAGACTGACAAAAATGGAGATTACATAAAGTGGGTACAAAGTGACTCAACTGTCTCATTCTAAACATTATGGGGTACCTGCTACCAGGACAGACTCATTATTAAAGGGTTTGTCATAAGTAAATGGCTTCTATTCCTTACCATTTTCAGCATCATTGGTTACTGTCAATATATACAAACATTTTTGTCTAAAGGCTTCAATTCTGAAAATAAAGCAGAGCATTTGTTACAATTTTAACTAGTCTACCCAATCCTTTTTGCCTGTATAGACAGCAGAGAGTCCAGGACAGGAGAAAGTTTTGAGTGCTGCTGTGTTTATGACACACAGGAATGTCTGCACTGATAATATTGTAACAGATCCTCAGTTATAAGAAGTATTAGGTCTGCAAAGATTTTTAGCTTCTTGATAATGGTGAGAAATAGAAACACTGTTTATTAAAAGTTCAAGAACTATTCCTTATTCACATCTGTGTTCAGGTACTGTCATTGGTCCAGACGTGAAAAAAGGGTCAATCTATAAATAAGCCTACAAATATTCCCCAAAGCTCATAAACAATAGATATCCAAACACAAATATAATAGAATACAAATTTATTAACACAATAATGAAATACGGATCACCTATATTTAAAATTCACGAGGATGAATTACCGGGGAACACCCCCATGCAACCCAAACATATCTCAAACAATGAAATAAAGAACCATTTCATGAAAATAAATAATGAAATTAGTCATAAATATCCATGCTGTATAAAAATGGCCAAATATCGCATGGATACCCCGGGAAAATTAATAGATCTATAATAAATAGAATATAAATAGATAATATGTTAATACAGCACAGTTGCATCACCAGGGTATTCAAATACAATACATGGGGCCATAATAAATTATGCAACACATAATAAATAATAATGCAGTTCAAGTGACAGGTGAAGTGAAGTCACCAATCACATGTAACATTTACCTTTTTTGTATAGTAAATTACATCATTTCAGTGTCTTAAGGGTCTATGGAAAACAGACAGAATATAGTTGGCATCCATAATTTTAAAGTGGTTTTCTGGTCCTGAATCAATTTTTTTTTTCTTCATACAAATGACCTATCCACTGCTGGGGTGTGACACCTGGACCGACACAGATGAGCCTTCAAGTGCCAGAAGTTGCTAGTAGATGGGCAGTGAATGCAGCATCGCTTCTATTCAAGCAATTGTAGTGGCGCCTCAATGCCCTGGAACCATCGCTATACAGTGGAAGGGTCTGCTGCGCCACTCCTAGTACTTGAATAGGAGCAGTGCTTTGCATACTCCCCGTCCACTAGCAACTTCCGACACCTGGACCCCGCACAGATCAGCTATCACAGCAGTCTCCCTGACAGATCTTACACTGATGACCTATCCTGTGTATAGGTCATCAGTATGAAAAATCGATTTAGGGTCAGACAACCCCTCTAATAGGCATCTTTGGTCCACAAAACGGACCAAAATAGAACATGTCTCCATTCTTTTTCTGTGGACGGATATTTTCTGGACCATATATGTATACCAACTGGGAAGTATCTGATTGGCTGTGACAGTTCAGTGAGTGTGAGCCCATCTTTGTGATATGTGGGTCTGTTCTAGTGACTGGTGCCCTATTTTGTATCTCATGGAATATATTCTCAAACATTTACTAAGTTACCACATATTCTATTATTTGATCGTGTTTTACCTTTGTCACTGACACATTGGGGTGAATTTATGAAGACTGGGGTATTGCATGCCATTCTTAACCAATTTCCCTGCTAGCACTAAGTGCGCCTAAATTATTAAGAGGCCCCAGACTCCTAATAATTCAGGTGCACTGTGTGAGCCAGAATTGAAATATATGTCAGTCATAAACTTCCATAGATTTCATAACTTGAGTAAAATTGTTTGGCTTTCATAAGATGTGGCAAGCGGGGCGCAGAAGGAAAAATGTGTTGCATGAAAGGGCCATGTGCCAAAGATGTGACACATTTACACCAATATATGCCAAACTAGATTAGGGTTAGTAAAATAAAGGGAATCTGTTAGGGCAATTTGGGACCTGGGGTTTAGTGTCCCAAATCACCCTGTTATAACGCAATCCATGGCCGCATTAAAAATAAAAAAGCTTTATACTCACCCTGCCACTGTACTCCCCGCGCCTGCGCAGTTCTTCAATGAAGCCAGAGGAGTACACGTTGGCTTCAGTGCGCATGCCCCACAATTACACAGTGAAGCCGGGGTGTCCATCTTTGGCTTCACTGAAAAACAGCGCAGGCGCCGGGAGGCGTGTCAACGAAGAAGCTCATGAATAAGCCGGACTGTTCTCAAAGAACAGCGTTGATCGGACCCTTCTCTAGGTAAGTATAAAGGTTTTTTATTTTTAATGCGCCTGCGGATTGCATTACAACAGGACAATTTGGGACACTAAACCCCAGGTCCATAAGGAGTTACTAATAAACTCTGATTATCTCTTTGTCTTTTTCATGCTTTGTGTCTGGCAGGAAATATTTGCCAATATTAAAGAAGTTCCCACCTGAGTACATATATGAGCCATGGAAATCCCCCCGCAGTGTGCAGGAGTGGGCTGGCTGTATTATTGGAAAGGACTACCCTAAACCAATAGTAGAGCATGAGACAGTGAGCAAACGCAACATCCAGCGCATGAAGGCTGCCTATGCCCGGAGGTCTGGGGTCAGTGGAGAGGGAGAAACAAAAAATCCAAGTTCTAAAAAGGGTAAGAATTTTTCAGTGAGAACTATGGAATTTTTCCTCTGTATAAGAATATAGCCACAAGCACGGACTCCAATGTGGCTGCATCATCTTTTGGAGTCAGAGGTAGTCTACAATCCACCTTCTATGTTATCAGAGACTCAGACCTCTGCTCTGTCACTTATGCTTTACACTGCAGCTCTGCTTGTTTAGACTGAATGCTGTGCAAGCTCAGTAGGAAGTCATTGCTTAGAAGGCTGACTTCTGTAACCCTGAGAATATTATCAGGAAACTGAAATGTAGACCAAGCTGGAATTCTGCTTTAAACTGTAGTTTGCATTTAAAGGGGTTTTCCACAATCTGCATTGATTATACCTGTTATACATACCATCAATGTCTGATACATGTGCTTGCAGTCATTGAAGGGCAACATTCAATTTATTCAGAGACTGAATAATTTTGCTCACACAAGTGCTGGGTTGGTTGCAATGTATCAGAACTCATTTCTAATAAACCCTGCATGTTTGGTAGTTGGACATGATGTTTTCAGTCAAGACCATGTTCATGGACAGGAAGCAGGAACCTTGGTGAGGAACTGACATGCAAAGTTGTGGAACTTTGCATTATACAGTAATTACTGGAAAACCCCTTGAAATGGTTTGTAATTGCCTGTGGAAGTACTCTGCAGCATGTGGTCAGCTACAACTCGCAACTTGCCCTCCAGCTGTTAGGATATGCTGAGAGTTTTGCAGTAGCTGAGAAACTATTTGTTGCAGACCACAGGTTTATAGTAAAGCTACAGTCACGCTTGTACTGCACTAATAAAAATCTGCACATAAAAGGTTCATAGACAATCTACAAATTCCTAGAAAGCATGACTGAACACCGGTCACAAATTTCACCTCTGAGGATTATGTACTCTCTGGTCTTGTGAAATTAGATTGTGATGTGAAATCCTTAAATGCAGGAGTGAAGAGGAAAGCACTGTCTGTGGCCGAGCTCTTTAAAAAGAAATAAACCAAGACGAGAAGAAAAAGGAAGTGATGGCTGGAACGATGCACGAATGACCTTACTCCATGGGGAACAGAAAGCCAATGCAGAACAGCAGCCACGTGTGCTGCGCATCCTTGTGCAACCCTCATGTGGGGCGATCATATTGTTCTTGTAACTGACTGTTTAACAGTGCGTGCGTGCTCTGCACCTTTCTCTTCTGTGGTGGATACATAGTATCACTTTTGATACTTTTGGAGTTTGTGTCTCTGTGTATATTATAATGTTTTTTGTTGGAGGTGTGGGTTCTGAAGGATTGTCTAACCAGGATTCCCTTCTCCTCCAACAGATTAAATAGCTATTACTAAGGACAGGAGGTGGTGGGTCTTGTAGGGTGTATGGGTTCCTTTAAAGGGTAGCTAAGTTTTCATCAAAAGTTAAGATATCTACAGGGTCTTGTTGGGTAGTCTGTTCTCTGGCTGTGTAAGTTTTTATATGTGATGTCCTATAAGGTTTTCTGCTGGTAATATTCCCAATATGACTGGAACACAATTTGCCTTTTTCTATGAGGCAGGGGGTGTATACAGTACTGAGCAGTCTGCCCCCCCCTACCCTATCGATTACTGTTACTACTGGTTCTACAAGTGATTCTGCCAGGAGTTAGGCTAGGTTCACATCTGCCAAAAAATGGGGTGGAGTGAAAGGTCCTGCACGGAACACTTTTCTCTCCACTGGTTTCTGTATAACAACAGCAGAAACCTGGCAGACCCCATTATGGTCTATAGGGTCCTCGGGTAACTGCTGTTTTAGCGGACGGGCTCTTTATTGTTCAGATCTCCCGGCGGACCCAAATGACGGAGAGCCAGGCGCAAGTGCGAACCTAACCTAAGTCTAAAATAGTAAACAAATAGCTTAAAAAAATAGTGTACATACTAAAGGAGATCCAGGGACTTTTGATTCACCTGAAAAGATCCATGACACAAAACAGAGATATCTGAGCATAATGAGAAAAGCTGACTGCTGTCTGTGACTAATATCCCATCAGCAATAACACAAGCAGCTAATCAGAAGTACATAAACTCTCCTTACGCTCACTGTGAGAAGCTGCAGACTCCTCTCTGAGCAATGTACAATGAAAGCAAAGAGCCGCAGATCTGTGTTTAAACATACAAAAGCTGTTAGGAGAAACCTGCCCCCCCTTTTTCCGTCTTGATCCTGAATTACATGCTCTATGGCCTCATGCAAACGACTGAGTGTGCAGGCCATGGCTCTTTCGATGGGTGAGGAGGGTCGGGTCCGATGCTCTATTGCGATGATTACAGAGCAGGTCCTATCCTGCTCTGCAACATGGGAACAGAAAAGAACCACCCATTGAAGTCAATGGAGGACAGAAAGCACTCAGATGTCATCAGAGTGCATTCTTGTATAAAATTGCTTCCCCTTGGCATGCACACTCAGTCATGTGCGTGTAGCCTAATGAGACCAAATAGTTAGAAAAGTTAGACCTTATTTAACCAAAAATAACCCTTTTACCACATTTGCACTTAATAATCTGGACCAGTGCTATGGTAGGCGCTGCAGGAAGAGATCGGCCACCTCACCGTAACTTTTCTTCTATTCTCTTTGTATGTATAGTTCAGTATTGGATTTTGGTAAGTTTTTGTAACAATGTTTTTGAAATAAAAAGCTATTTCACAATTTAGTGAAGCTACATTTTTAGTAGTCTTGGGAGCGAGACTTTCCAGTTTCTATAAATAATAAAGCCAATTTTCTAATACACTTTAGAATTACTGTAGAAAACCTGTCCTGACCTAATCTTCTTGCTCATTCTGCATTCTGCATAAAAGAGTCGTCTGTGGGGTAAACAGTTTGCTCTCTCCCCTGATGTACTATAACAGACTATCAGGAAAGGAGTGAGGTTTGTGCTGCTGATGCATTTGGCTCACAGAGGATGGGCTAGACGATTAACTGAAAAATAACCAAAACCGAACATCAACCAGGATAACCAATGTGATTTTGCTCACATCGGTTATTTCGGTTTGGTTAATTACAATATTTATGATGTTCCACTTGCAGTGACCAAACACGTCTGAACCGAAACTGCTATCATTATACTCTCTGGGACTGTTCAGATCCCAGAGTATAATAAGCGGAGAGCCAGGGAAGGTGATCAAACATAAAAAACAGCGTTACTCACTTCCCTTGGGCTCCGGTGACTTCATGCTCTCTTCCAGTTTCCTGACTGACGTCCCTCACAAGGCCCCCCTTGGATGATGTAGTGTTGTTATGCATAGATGCAGGCATCACAATGTTGCATGAGCCATGTGACTGCTGAGGCCCAATCATAGGCCTCAGCAGTCCTTGACGTCAGTCAGAAGATTGGAAGAGAGCAGGGAGTTGCACTTGAGCCCAAGGGAGGTGACTAACACTGTTTTTTTTATGTTTGAGCTTCATCCCTGGCCCTCCACTTACTATAGTCTGGGGTCTGAAAAGTCCGCAGAGTATAATAGCAATTTCGGTTTGGCCCAAACGAAGCTGCTGGGGAAATCGCACAAGATGAATCTCGAGAGGGTCGCCAAACACATACTGTAAAAGGGGTGTGACCTAAATAATCACCATTAATTGTAATTTGGGTTGTAATCGCCCGATCCGAAGTATTAATATTGAGGAGGTTTACAGACTCAGAAAACAATGTTTCCATTCACTAGCAGTAAACAGAAATAATTGGGAACTGAAGTACAAACTGTAGCAGAAATCTACTAACTTTCATTCAAATGATGAAATGTGAAGAGGAATTTGAGGCGCAGATTCCTCTCCAAATGCCAACCCTTTGCATTTCACGTTGGATAGCCAAATCAGAGCTTCGGCTTTCCACCACAGGTTTATTTCTGATTAGCCTAAGAAATAATGGGGCTATTCAGTGGTAGTCTTGTGCCATGGCTTCTGTAGTTGAATCATCTGTGGAATCTGCATCAAGATAAAGCAGGACCCTTTGTTTTTCCAGCATCCTGAAAAAAGCATGTGAATCACATTATGTCTGGAATTTGGAGCTCATTTTGAGACAGCATTAAAAGGGGTGGTCTGTCCCTCACATCGAGTTTTCATACTCATGACCTACCCACAGGATAGGTCATCAGTATGTGATCTGTCGGGATCCCACACCCAGACAGCACAGGTCAGCTGTTGTTGCGGCCTCCAGGCCTTCTGGGGGTCCCTACCGGATTTCCATCTCCTCCAGCTGTCCCACGACCCCACTAACCGCCGCGGTCTTTGTTTGGAGAACACTGGGGGCTCTACTATCCCGCTTTACAGCCACCTCTCGCTCCAGCGGGGATTCCGATACGTGGAGCCGCCACCATTGTCCTGCACCTTCGGCTCTTCAGGAGACTGTCTGGGCTGCTGTGCTTGTAGCTGCGCTACCACAAACCTTCAACCCTACGCTACACCACCACTGAGCACCGGCTTCTCCTATCCCCAAGAACGCCAACCCCGCTGATTGCACCCGGAGGGCTGAAAGCCTGCCGCTGTGCTTTGGATCTGCGTTCTGGATCATCTGCCAGAGCAGCCACCATCTTGCCTCCACTCCTGCCTACCAGACCTCCATTTATGTGTTCCTCCTGCATCACCACATGGCACTACTGCTAATATGGCAGGTAATAGTAGTTGCCTGTTTGTTTTGCTGTGGGGACCAGAGGATACTGTACCTCCTCCAGAATCCTGGAACTAAATAGTGACCACCTTGGACTTTTCAATTTTATTCTCTGGCTCACCCCTCCTTCCTCCCTAGGGATTGCTACCCTGAACTTTCTATACTTTCTGGTGACCATACTACGCTACTGTTTCCTATGGTGCCTGTTTCTGCTCCCTATTGTGTGTCTGTCGCACCTGTAATGTCTGGCTAACACTTCAGCTCTCCATCACGGTTCCCCTACCTACCACCACTGAAGGCTTAATTATACCTACTGAGCTGCCCTAGCACCTGCTGCCTCCCTATGTCCACCAGATCTCAACAACCTAAATCTCGCAAACCTAAAGACAACTCAGCGACCTGGCATACCTTACCTGAACTCTTCAGAAAACACGGTCCTTCTAGTTTGGCTGAAGGCGGCTCGCCACACAGCAGCATCACATCACTAGTGACAGCGAACCCATGGCGGATGCTGGGGCTGCTGATCTGGACCCCTCCGCTCTTTTCACTAAGATTCAACAACTCTTCTCCACTCGAATTTCGAAAGCAGTTGCTGATTTCACTAAACAAATTCAGGACCTGGGTTCACGGGCTGCTGAGGTGGAGGACAAGAAGAGGAAGACAAAACCCGCCTTTATGACTATGCACTGAAACTTGAGACTATTGACTTAAAATTGGAGGAAAATAGATCCAAGAGGGCCAACATTTGTATCAGAGGGGTTCCTGAGTCTGTCACTACATTACGTGAAACCATCACGACCTTGTTTACCACCCTGCTCCCGCAAGTTGATCCCTTGCTGTTGCGAATGGATAGCATTCACCATGCACTGGGGTGCCCCAAGAACCCAAATATTCCCAGAGATATCATCCTCAAACTTACATTATTTGGAGTTTCATAATCCACGCCCACAACCCCTACCCGGTATGGCACCATCGGTTCAACATTTGGCCAACCTAGCTCCTGCTACTTTGGACAAGTGTAGGTCCATGCTCCCGGTGACTCTGACTTCAAAAGGCTCAGATACGCTACCTCTGATTACCTCATCCGATCTGTTAAAGAGGGCCTTCAAGTTCTGCGACCTGGCAGTTTTAAATTTACTCAATTCAAATTACTCCAATACATTCTGATGAACGCTTAGATCCACATCACCTTCAACTGGAGAAAATCCTCTCTCTAGGTGACTGATGTTATCTAGCAGGTTGACACTATCATGCTGCACAAAAAGATTAATACCGCTATTTTGGATGCTCACCAGCTCTTTGATGGAGTTTGGACAACGTTAGTTCACAGGTCTATCAACCCAGGTCTGCCATGCTGTCTTCAACTCTGATTGGGAAATAGGATTGGGTGCATCTCTTATACACTTTCCCCCTGGCGGGACTCTCACTATACGTATTTTCCTCACATATACACTTTAGCTCACCCTCCATGTTCTTCCCTAAGTTGGTTTTAGGTTACTATACCTTTTTATCTTTATCCCCCATTGTATGCCTTTGCTGACTTTGACGTTACAGCATATTTCTGTATTGTACTTGAATTCCATTCCGTTTGTACATTTGTATTACAATTGTTGTATTGCTTACTATGTTTTCTGTTACTGTGATTTTTCCAATAAATACCTTTAAAACTAAACATTTTAGAAATCGCCAAATATATATGGTCATGTAGATGTGATTTACTGTACCTCTACCTTACTACTGAGTATTGTACTGTAAAGTTCCAATAATTCAGCATTTGATAATTCATAAATCATTACTTCAGGACGTATTGTGAAAGAAACAGGGCACGGAGAAGATTTTATGATCATAAAAAATATATATTGTTTCTTCTTAGAGGAAAGCTACCAGAAATGATTTATTATAGCACTCTTTTGTTTTCAGTAAGAAGAATCTTCCATCACAAACAGGAAAGTGAAAGAAGAGATCTGATTGGTTGCATTAGGTGCACTGGTTGCCAGTATCCCTGTGACAACAAAGATGTCAGAGAATAGGAAGTTTTGTCACAGGGACACGTTCTTACAAGTGACTTGGGATTTCAATCTCTAATAATTTGTAGCACAATAACCAAATTGATTTGTATATAGTAAATCTTAGGGGTTATATAGATTTTTTTTAGTAGGTTCCCTTTTAAGTACAAGTTACAGCAGCAAAATTAAAAAAAAAAAAAAAAAAAGTCAGCCATTTTCTTCTGAGGTTCTGTGAAAGCCATCCATCTTTGTCTCATCTTAGCGTAGTGTTGACACCAGATTTAATTTTTGGACCAAATGATTTCCTGGGCGAGCAGTATACTGTTACATTGACACGTCCAACTTCTGCGACAAAAGGAAAGTCCACATTCTACAATTTCCACTCTGTAGAAACAAGAAATCACAGAAAATTCTATGATTGTTGCAGTAGAATAAAAATCTCAGTTTTTTATATAGTTTGATCCATTGACAAGCACAAGCAGCTCTCAGTTTCCTTCTCAACCATCCAGAAACAGGTGGCACCTTCATTGCACATCTGTCTCTGCTCTGACCACTTCCAGGTGCTTAGAAGGAAATCTGTTGTCACGGCACCTAGTTTGGGTCCTGCAATTGACAGCCAACACTTTCTCACCCTGCCCAGTCATCAGATTTATCAACTGCGACGCCAGATTCAGCAGACTAGGAGTGTGCAGGATCACAGGCCCAACATCTGTGGGCAGAACCTGTATGCTTCCATACCCATCTGTATCTTATTTTGTATCCAGGCTAGAGCTGGCCAGAGAGGGTACTTGACCCTCCTTTCAATTGTACAGTTTTCCCCAATAAGCTTATCCTTTCACTCTAATATTGTAATAACTTACATATATCATTACATTCACACATAGAAAGTTTCATTCGATTCCAACAACTTGTTGGGTTCACACTACTGTTGGATGTCCGTTCTGATAGTGTCCGTTAAAAAAAAAAAAAAAAAAAAAAAGGGACAGTAATAACAGACAGTATAACTGACGCCTGTCCGTTATCCATAGACATTAATGTTAAAAAATAATGGCTGCTTGAAGTCCGTCATAAAACCTTTATTTTATACAGGTGACAGATTGGTGTAAATGGACACTAACGGTCACTAACAGCCAACACATAAAATCCCATTGAAATCAATGGGATTTTTAACAGCTTTATGACGGTTCTGATAATGTCCATTGTTAAAATCTTGTAACAGACACTAGCAACGGACACTACTGACGGTCACCAGCGGTAGTGTGAACGATCCCTTAGAGTGTATATGCATCCGTTATCTTCACTTCCTTCTGTTAGTTCAATGGAGCTAAGTAAACTTTTAACATTCTATTCATAAACCATCTAGTCCAGGATGAACAGAGTCAAAGATTCCTCCTAACTAGAAAAGTGTTAGTATTGTATATTATATTACCTATTATATAAAATAGGTCACTGATGATGGTCACAAGCTTCTATTGGTGTCTATAAAGAGGTTTCCTACTCACCTCACACAATGTTTCTTTCTAGTACGGGTTGTTGGAAAATAAAACGCTGGAAACCAAAAGAGCTAAGATCCAATGATGTAAACTGGCCATTGTGCAGCAACTCTGCCACTGCGCGTCCAACAGCTGGAGCCTGCTGCAAGCCGTGGCCACTGAACCCACATGCAAAGTAAAGATTCTGCACCAGAGGGTGAATCCCAATGATACCATTCTGATCATAGGTGTTGTAGTCGTAGTACCCTGCCCAGGCTGACTTCACCTGCACCAGAGCATCATGTTATTAAAAGAATTCCACAATACAACAAACAAAATATATGTTTTTAGCAGTTTGGGCATAAATCATTTCAGGAGTGCACTCAGTCACTTACATGAGAAGCTTAAAGCGTACCTCCAGTTTTAAACAACGTTTCATAAGTGAATAGTATAGGTGAATATCAGAAACGTTGTACTATACCTTTTTAAAAGGAGTCTATCATTGGGGAAACGTGTTTTTAACTGAAGCAATGTTGGAATAGCCTTTACTGTATAAAGGCTATTCTACTCCTACATTTACTTTTCTTCTATTCGCCGCCATTTGTCCAAAAAAACATTTTATTCTTATATGTAAATTATGCTCAGGGAGCATCGGGGGCGTTCCCCCTGTGCTCCGAGAACTCCGCGTCATTGCCGCGACCCGCCTCCAGCGCTACTTTTTCACACCCCCTCTATCTTCTTCTGTTCATCTTGCATCTGCTTTCTCCGTTGGCCATTTTTCTGAAGTTCACTGGTGTAAGAAACTAAACAAAAATGGCCGACAAAGCATGCTCCGTCGGCTCTGCCCGAACTCAAAGTGGCTCCATTTTTGTTTAGTTTCTTACACCAGCGTACTCCAGAAAAATGGACGACGGAGCAAGAAGCAGATGCAAGATGAACAGAAGAAATAGCAGGGGGGTGTGAAAAAGCAGCGCTGGAGGTGGGTTGCGGTGATGATGCGGAGTGCTCAGAGCACAGGGGGAACGCCCCCGGTGCTCCCTGAGCATAATTTACATATGAGAATAAAATGTTTTTTTGGACAAACGGCGGCGAGGAGAAGAAAAGTAAATGTAAGAGTAGAATAGCCTTTATAAAGGCTATTCCAATACTGCTTCAGTTAAAAACACGTTTCCCCAATGATAGAATCCCTTTAAGAAAATATGTTAGTAGCTGTATCCATCTGGCACACAGAACTGTATTGAGAGAGAAGGCGGCTAATAACTGATTTTTGCCTCTTTGCACTGGTTTCCTGTTATCTCTAGCATAGAAGGGTTAACAAACCTTCCTGAGGCTGAGGCCCCATGTTGTGGAAATGCAGCTTTTTTCGTTGCAGATTTTGCTGCGGGTTTTTGAGCCAAAACCAGGAGTAGATTGAGCAGAAGGGAGAAGTATAAGAACTTCCTATATATTTCCCATTCCTGGCTTTGGCTCAAAAAACCGCAACAAAATCTGCAACAAAAAAGCTGCGTTTCCGCAAAGTGGGGCCTCAGCCTGACTCACGGAATAGCAGCAGCAGATATCTCTGTTTTCCAGCAGCCTCCTCCTTCCTTCTCTATAGACTAATATGTAAAAATTAACTCAGCTTGATAAATGGGAAAGGAAACATTTCTTAAGTAAGATACATGTACTATTCATTTTTTTTTTTTTAATAATAGGAGGTATGCTTTAAAAGGCGAGTCCAATCTTCATATAAGAATGAAAACTTCTGCATCTTTCTGATATACTTAAAGCTTAAATTCCTCCATAAACTTAGTAAAGGGACATTCCTGTTTACAGCCAGGGAATACTTCTGATCTATCCCTTCTGTCCTTAGTGTAGTGTATCCATCTGGAGTACAGATTATTTGTTTAATAGAGGACTGAACAGACTACATACAGTGAACCAATAAACTGTGAGATTACTACCTCCTTTTGGATTTGCAGTCTCTGGAAGGGAACAGAGTGGGGAGGAATTTATTAAGACTGGTGATCCTACTCCAGTCTTAATGAAGGCCCTGGTTGGCAAGGCCTCTTAATAAATAAGCAACACCTCTATGGTGCAGATTTTCTACATAACTCACACCAGTTTTAATAAATATGTTTGGCCAAGGTGTCCCTGCCCTGCCCAGATTCGTAGAAAGTGATGAACGATGCATTGCAAGGGGTTGTCTTGCAACTTTTGGCGCAAAAAAGAGTCATGTGCCAAAGATGTGTTCCACAATAAAGCGGTTTAATGGCCCCAAATAGATTTTTCATCAGTATGTGATCTGTGGGGGTCTGACACCTGAATACCTGAATCCTGCACAGATCAGTTATTCCAGCTGTCTCCAGACTCAGCAAGCTCAACCAATAGGTCGGTGCTGCAGCACCATCCACTGCATAGCAACAGTTCCAAGGAATTGCAGCGCTGCTCCTATTACTTTAATAGGAGCAGCCTGCTTGCAGTCCCCATCCACTACAGCAGTTTCTGGTGTAGCCCCTTTAACATCCATCTATGCCTAAAAACTGCTGTAAATGGGTTGATAAATCCCTCCCCCCAATGTTTCCATTCACTGACAACAAGCAGAAATGGTATGAAATTGAAATAAATTAGAAAGTTGCAGAAGTTTTCACCATACACAGAATAATGGTGAGATTTGTGGATCCCAGACTGCATAAATACGCTAGAGAAAAAAATAAATGTGAGTATGCTGATAGCTACCCACATGGTCAGGGCTTTAACAAGATTCAAGTCTTAGCATTTACCTTTAAGGACTCGAATACTGGTACTCTGTGTGCCAACAGTGGCCAAATCTTCTGCTGAAAATACTCATGGTCCACATCCAGATTACTGTTGTCTGGCTCCTCTTCCTGTACAGAATGAAGTGACAGATGAAATCAATAGTCTTCAAATGATTTACTAAAGAGTCTGCATAGCTGCCACCTTACATGTGGCCTCCACTTACCTCTGATGGAGACATGCCTCCGATGTAGTTTCCTCCCAATCCCTCCCTTCTAAAGTAAGCTCCTGAGCTGTCAATCAGCAATGGGCAGTCAAAACCAGGACCATTGGGACAGTGGAACATGTAAACGTATCTGGAAGAGAAGTCACAGGATCACCACCACACAGCGTTATTAGACCGGTAGGACCATTGTTTCCTGGAGCCCAAGAAGCCTCACTTTCTCACTCTGATAGTGCTGATAATGCCACTTTTCTATTTAACTGTTGCAGGTCACATTTATTATCTATTTGTGGATGCAAATTTATTATAATATGTTCTAGTGTAATGGCTCCACAACAGTTGTATGGGAGGCTGAAAAGAAAATGGCACATCATGATGACTGACTAGCAAGAGGTTACCTTTTTCTGGGCTCTACAGGAAGTTTGACGTCTTCATAGGTGTCTGCTTTCCCGCAGCCAATCCCGACCATTTCTGCCACTTTGGAAGACCAGGCACCAGCAGCGTTGATAACTGCCATACATTCCACAGGCTGGTTCTCCAAACTGTTCTGCGTTTGTACCTGGAAAATAAAAAGTTAAGAAAAGTTAAAATAAAAATCTGAACTGAAAAATGTCAGCAATGAAATCATACACTGGTAAACTCTAAACATACTCACAATAACTTGTTTGATTACTTTGAAGTTCACTGGATCACCATCAGCAGTCATCATTTCTTGAGTGACATAGTCAAACCCTACCAACCCAAAACATTATATTGAAAGACAGCAGTAGGGCATTGTGCAATAAACCCAGTGTAAGGTGCATATAATGTAGCACAGCAGAGTATAAGTGGAGTGCCACCACCTAGTGGTCATTAGTAGCTTTGCATTTTTTTGGCCAATATTTTGCTTGCTGAATTATTTTTGCCCCCTACTTCCCGCCACTCCAAACTTATTTATTTAATTTATTTATTTTGCTTACTTATATAGCACCATAATATTCAGCAGCACTTTACAGATATTTACAGTCACTGTCTCACACTGGACAATATAAATTCCTTATCAGTATGTCTTTGGAGCATGGGAGGAAACCAGAGTACCCAGAGGAAACCCATGCAAATACGGTGAGAACACATAAACTTCTTGCAGATGGTGTTCTAGGCTGCATTTGAACCTAGGACTCTAGCGCTGCAAGGCTACAGTGCTAAAAACTGATCCACTGTACGTGCTGCCCATCAGCAATTATCTGAGGCCCCCTACCAGTGAAGATTTTGTGCTAACCATTGCGCCACCTGTAAAACGTACTATTAATTGGAAATACTTAGGATTAATTTGCCCAGAATCTTTGTTAATGGCTAAATAAAAACAAACAAAAAGCAAAAGCTATGGTTTGGGGAAGGAAAGGACTGAATCTATAAATGTAGGATAAAAGGTATGGATCATTTTTGTTCCTACAGAAACAATGGTGACAAAAAAATACTTGCTGTACATATGGAGTACTCACCTGCTACCTCACCATGGCAATGCAAAACGCCCATTGACAGAGCCTTACGTCGGAGAGCATTGAGCAGTAGCCAAGGATCAAACCAGCCCTCGTTTTCCAGACCTGTAAAGTGACGAGACCTTGATAAATACACAATAATTCCTTTATTTCAGAATCCAATAGTCAAACACAGAGCAGAGCAGCATCTCACCATAAGAGGCCAGCACCACATCCTGTGTATTAATCCATGGAAACTTCTTCTTGAGCTCATCGGGGGAAAGCAGTACCACTTTGGCTCCCTGTTCCCTGGGGATTCAGAAAATAATAGTGAGAATAACCCGATTAAAATACAAATACTGTTTCACTTTTGTCAAGTATTGAAAAATTCCCTATGTATATCTCATCCTAAGGAAGCTGGGTGACATCTCTTGTAGCTGCCAGTACAATTCCTATTGGGGCAGTCACTCATCATTCCTAGAGTTCTGAATAGCAACCCAATCTAGACACAACTATAATAGACCGGTGTATAACCAGGCAGGTCTACAATTCAGTATTCTAGGAAAGATGGTTAACCACCCCTATAGTATTAGTAAGAGAAGCCATTTTGATTTGTTACACATTTGGTTGATATTCTTACTTATAATGTGCTTCATGGCATCCTGAGCCGCTGCACTTGTAAGCAGGGCTGTGGAGTCGGAGTCGGAGTCGTGGAGTCGGAGTCGGTGCCTATTTTGGTGGAGTCGGAGTCGGTATAAAATGGACTGACTCCGACTCCCAAAATATATAATAAATTGGTATAGTTAGTAGTACAATGCAGTATGTGCTGAATATATTTTCATAAGAATTTGGGAAAATGATGAAATGTTGAAAATGATGAAATGTCCTGTAAAGGTCTGTTCTATTCCTCATATAATGATGGGACTGAGTTCTGAGTGAACCTATAAGGTTTAGCAGTGCCAGGGCTGTGGAGTCGGAGTCGCGGAGTCGGAGTCTATTTTGGTGGAGTCGGAGTCGGAGTTGGAGTCAGGGGAAATTGAGGAGTCGGAGTCGGAGTCGGGGCTTTGGCGTACTGACTCCACAGCCCTGCTTGTAAGGAGATCATATGACCTGTACATAAGTGTTAATAATTAGGACATACATTATATCCAGAGCCGCTTCTTCTGTCCTGGCCTATGATTTTTTTTTTTTTTGCCATGTACACAAAAAACACCACGGCATGACTGAGCAAAGCAAAGTCCATTACTGCTCTTAGAGAGGTTGTACTCAGCTTTCCACAGACCATAAGTGGGATTTACATCTACAATGATACGTATATTCCTCACCACCTCTATGTTCTGCAAAGGTAAAACCGCTCATGCACATTACAATTTACCCCAATTTATCATGGAGCTTGTTGATAAAGGGGCTTACAGCGAGACTAAACAGAATCCAAGCTGATATTTTACCTGCTCTGATACACTGTAACAAAATATCAGGAAAGGAAAAGGATTTGAGTTGCTGATGTGTTTAGCTTACAAAGTAACTAACTTTTATTTAGGGCAGTGGTTCCCAAACTAGGGGTCATATGAAGACTGCCGGGGGGTTGTGAGCCATCAGTGGTAATTAGGCTGTGCCGCACAGTGCTAGTCCAGATATTGATGCTGATAAAAGATCAGCAGCCATATCGGTAGCAGACCACTGCACAGCCTTCAGTGGTCTCCTGAGTATATGACGATGTCCTAGTGTCCTCTTAAGTCCTGTGACTAATGTCAGGAAAGGTGAGCTATATGTGTTTGTTATTTTACCTTCCCTCCCCTGGGCTTTTCCTTATTATATTCTGGGGTATGAGGAGACCCCACTGTATAATAATAGTACCGAAACTAATCTCTTAGGGTCTGCCCAGCTCTACTAATGAAATGTTCACTGGACACTTCCAGGTACTGAGGAGCATTATATACCATGTGGGAGGCACTGTGCAACATTTTACACGTGACGCCAGCTTCCTGCAGCGGGGCTTCCTCCAGCGGCAGGAGTGAGGCAATGTGTGGGCCCTGGGATCGGAGGAGCGGGTGTCTCAGTGAACCCATCCTGGCATCCGCTGTGCTATTACGGTGGATCCGGGTCTGTAAAGATGATGGTGGCCGCTCTGCTGCAGAGTAGTCACCATAGCTACCGGGTCTCTCGCCGTAATGTACAGCACAGCCTGGAGCTAATTCTTGCGATCAGAGACCACTCTGATCGCAGGGATTACTACTTTAGCCCCCCCCCCCCCCCAAAGTGAAAAAGTAGCCCCGCCGGCCCTGTACCTTTGAAGTTGATCGCAGGAGCCGACTGTGATGAACAGACCCTCAGTTACATATCTGTCTTTGGAATGTATCATTCCTGATTCATAGTAGTCGTACCTACTTTTAGGAAGGCCGTGTTTAAGTTGTGTTTATAGTGGTGGCATGGGCATACCATGGGGGATGGTCTCTCCAGCCAGACAGTTTTTATGACCTCATGTCACAAGGCATTATGGGAAAGGAGCTGGGGAGCTCATGCGCCCTCTATTGGATGTAACAGATCCTCAATTTGCTTTTGACTCACCGAGCCTTGAAACAGCAAAAGGGATCTTACCTCATGGACAGCAGATGCCGTGGGGGAGGGAGGGCGAGCGACCCTCCCCCCCAGCTCACCCCCAGACACACATCTTTCTCTAGCTAGGCAAACATCACCTTTTTCTTCGGTCCTGCAGGGTGTGGGGAGGAAGGGGGCTGGGGAAGGTGTGGTTGGACACTCAGTATATACTCCAAGGAGAGGCAAAGCTCTTTGTTTTCTGACTCTGGCTAGCATGTAGGAGAGACATGCTTTTGTAACTTGCTGAAGAAAGAACCCTGAAGCCTACCACATGGGCTCAGAGAACCTGACTTCAAACTTGTGCTGGTATTTTTCTATCTGTTATTTCCCTTTTATTTGATGTGCTGTATTTTACTTTTATCCATATTCTTCTTGGTAATTGATATTGTGAAAGATCCTCAGTGCGCCAACACTGCGTTGGCCCACACCTGAGACCTCTTTCCTAAAAACCACACTCACCGCCAGTGAGTGCTGGGTCCACAAGATAAATACAAGACAAGCTTTCTAAATTTTGTATATTTATTAACCCCTAAATGGGTTGGTATTAACATCTAACACATGCAGTTCAGAACAGATATGCAGATGTATGCAAGCATTAACAGTTACTAGTTACAAGATACAGCGCATAAAATAAAAAGGGAATAAAAGTGAAATAATTACTTTACCACACATATCCTTGATGTGGCTCTATAGTCCAACACTCACACATAGCATGTGGAGATAACCAGTGGAGGTTTCTAGCAGCAGCATCACAGCATTCCAGCCTGCATGCTCATCACAGTATATCCTCAGTAGTCTCTCAGTAGCTCATCACAGTAGTCTCTCAGTAGTCTCTGAAGTCTCCTTGTAGTCTCTCTTTACTGACCTCTTACCTCATCTTTTATACCCTTGATTACACCACCCAGAATGAGGTCACCGTCGACGGCAAGTCTGATTGATTAACGCACTCAAAGTCCAGATTCTTTGTAAGGAGATGGGACCAAGTGGAATGATACAATGCCTTCTATATGTTATCAACCAGGTCTGATCAATAGCCTAGTCTAAACAATACATGTGTATTTGATCACCCAGGGCTATGTAGGAATTCAATGGAGCTATTCTGGGATGGATACAAAGCCCTATTGTTACATTGTTGCCACTACTGGCAACATACACCTAGGATTAGAGCTACGCACAGTTAAATTAAATAGAATTAAGAGGGAGATACGATACCCAGAGATCAAAATACATCTTTGAGTTATAGCCATATTTAAGTGGAATCATCACAGATATATATTCCTGTTTATAGTAATGCTTAGTACCGACCCACTTGGGTTAATAAATATATAAAATTTAAAAAGCTCGGTTCGTATTATCCTATGACCCAGTCTGCTCATGGTGTGTGAGTGGGAGGTAAAGAAGGTTGGTCGCAGGTGTGCCAAGTGGCTTGGCAAGGCGAGATCCTTCACAGTGGTGGCAGCGTTGTTGGATATAGGATAAACAGCGTATGGGTGTGTGGTATCACTCAGATGCTGGGGACTTGCGGCAAGTCCTATTATAAGCGAGCTTGGTACTAGATAAAGCTTAAAATATACGGTGAAACTTGGTACGGTGCTGTCCCCTTCCCCTTTCCAAATGTCATGGAAACCTGCCAGCGACGGCTGGAGAGGGGGTAAGACAAACTCTGTCCCGGGTGGCTCCTCTACTTCCCTCGTCCCTAGAACTCTGGGCGCCCCGGCGACCTGCTCCAAGGGGAGGTTGGGAGTGTGGGGGTCATATCTAATGCCAAACGTCAACAGGTCACTGTGGGGGATAAAGTGGTCCTGGGATTTCGGGACACTGGGGCGGATGTTACTCTGGTGCAACCTGATTTGGTCCCTCCGGACTGTATTATTCCCGGGGAAAACCCTGACCCTGAGGGGTATTGGATACGAACGTTTAACTGTACCCATGGCGTGTGTCCATCTGGCCTGGGGTGTGGGAAAAGGAATGCGGGACGTGGGACTGATGTCTGATTTGCCTACTAACGTACTGTTGGGAACGGATCTAGGACCCATGGTGTCCCAATATGGGGTGGGGAGCACCCCAACTTACTGCGATAAACGGTTGGTGCATGATGTGGATTTTGTTGAATTGTCCCAACCTGTCGTTTCTGCAGAGGGGATCTGTAACCCCCCCTCTGGGCTGCTTTCCACTGCGGTCAGTGAAAATGCTAATGAGCTGCCTGCAGCTGGAAATGGAAAATGCTGATGAGGTGCTGTGTAGTGCTGACCTGGATGTAGACACGCCCACAGCTGCGGGTGGTGATACCCCCCTCCCTTTGACTCTGCCTCCGCCAGACAATACTAGAGCTTACTGTGAATCAACAATTGCTAATGACTGTACTGACCATGTAATTGCTAATGCTTACTTTGAAAATGTACAGGGTAGCTCCTCTGAGACACTAGGGGCAACTCCAACCACTCACCCAGTGCCTCAGATCAGCGCCCCACTGTTGACTATGTTCCAGATGGGCAGGTGGGTCACGGGGATCTCAGGGCCAATCCAGGTGAGGGACAGACTGCTGGTATTGCAGTGGTAACCCGCAGCCAGAGTACTAGAGGGGTGAAAAGCGCTCCGACCCCTGAGCTGTTCCCTATAGCACCCAGAGTCGGTACTGAGACCGCCGTGACCAGCCTCACCACACTGGAGCCGGAGGAATCTGGCGGGTATGGGACATGCACGTCTCTTCTGTCTAGTTCCAGTCAGGAGTACAGGAACGCCTTTCAAGCTGACCGCAGTCTGGACGCATTGAAGGAGCGTGCCGCTCAACCTCCCTTGGAGTCGGAGAAGGACCATGTGTACTGGGAGCAAGGGAGGTTGTACCAGGAAACGATCCCCACTAAGGGAAAGGAAAGTCGGCTCAGGGAGAAACATTTAGTGGCACCCAACCCTACTGGGTGAAGTTGTTGCGGATTGCTCATGATATTCCACTGGCAGGCCACCTGGGGATCGCTAAGACCTAGGCTCATCTCAGCCACTTATTCTACTGGCCCAAGATGGGGAAAGATGTAGCTAAATACTGCCGTCATGTGACACTTGTCAGAGGATGGGCAAGGCTCCAAGGCCCCAATGATACCTATGCCCATCATAGTCGAGCCTTTCCAGCAGGTGGCTGTGGATCTCATTGGACCCCTGTCCATTCCCAGCCGCACCGGGAAATGTTTGATATTAACAGTAGTAGACTACGCTACTAGACACCTGGAAGCTGTCGCTCTGTACACCACCCGGGCTGATGTAGTGGCTAAGCCTCTGGTAGGCATCTTCTCCCATGTTGGCTTTCCCCGAGAGATGCTCATGGACCAAGGTACCCAGTTCATGTCTGCCTTGATGCAAGGGCTGTGTAAGGTAACAGAGGTGCAACATCTGGTGTCCAGTCGGTATCACCCACAGACCAATGGCTTGTCTGAACGGTTCAATGGCACCCTGAAGCAGATGCTCAGGATGTTAATGGAGTCCCATGGGCACGACTGGCAGCCTTATCTCCCACACCTGCTGTTTGCTTACTGGGAGGTGCCTCAAGCCTCGACAGGGTTCTCCTCCTTCGAGCTCTAGAATGGGAGGCGTGTACGTTGGCCCCTAGCTCTCGTAAAAGAGTCCTGGGAAGGAGAAACAGCCCTCCAAGGTCTGCCATTCGTGGAGTATGTCCTGCAATTCTGTGACCAAATGCAGATTATGTTGCAGCTGGAGCATGACAACATGGTCCAGGCTCAGGCCGACCAGAAATGCTGGTATGATCAGAATGCCCGCGAGAGAACATACCAGCCGGGGCAGAAGGTATGAGTCCTAGTCCCTGAGCCCCAGGACAAACTTCAGGCCAAGTGGCCTGGTCCATACGTCGTGCATCAGCAGGTCAACAGCGTCAGCTACCTGGTCACAGTTGACCCAGGCCAGAACAGGCATAAGGTCTTCCAAGTCAACATGATGAAGGATCATCATGACCGGGAAGCTAGTGCCTTTCCGGTGTGCAGTCTGCTAAAGGAGGGGGAAGAGGAAGACCTTGTTGACTTGCTCGCTCATTTTAGGGAGGAGGGGTCCAACAAGGAGGCCCAGGTGAACCCCCTGCTGACTGAGGCCCAGAGGTCCCAACTGAACAAGGTTCTGTACCCCCTTTCCCGGTCTGTTCTCTGGGAAGCCCGGGAGAACTGAACGGGCCATCGTACCCCTATCTGGCAGTCGCCATATCGCGTCTCCTCAGAGGTACGGGCCCAGATGCGGAAGGAGATTGAAGAGATGCTGGAATTGGGGGTGAGTCAGCCCTCTCACAGCGCATGGGCTTTACCTGTAGTCCTTGTGCCCAAAAAGGACCGGACTACCCGGTTCTGTGTGGACTACAGGGAGCTTAATGCGGTTACAGTCGATGACGCGTACTCCATGCTGCGCATCGACGACTTACTAGAGACGTTAGGTAAGGCCCAGTATCTGTCCATCATGGACTTGAGCCGTGGATACTGGCAGATCCTCCTGTCCCTCCAGGCACGGGAGCGGCCGGCCTTTATCACCCCTTCCGGACTGCACGAGTCCACTGTCATGCCATTCGGCATGAAGAATGCCCCTTCCGCTTTCCAGCGGATGGTCAACTTCCTGCTGTCAGGATGCGAAGGGTTTGCTACTGCGTACCTGGATGACATTGCCGTTTTCAGCTCCACTTGGAACACCTACAGCACATGGCACAGGTGCTGCGGCGGATCCACCGTGCAGGCTTGACCATCAAACTGGAAAAGTGTCAGCTGGGTATGCGCGAGGTCCAATACCTGGGACACCGGATAGGTGTGGGAACCCTGAAACCAGAACTTGAAAAGCTGAATGTAATCACGTCCTGGCAAACCCCCCCCGGACCAAGCGACAGGTGATGTCTTTCCTAGGCACAGCAGGGTACTATAGGAAGTTCGTACCGAACTATAGTGCTCTGGCTGCTCCTTTGACAGACCTCACCAAGAAGAAGTGGCCGCTTGTACTACGACTGACTACGATGAGTCACGTCCACTTGTACTACAGACTGACGCCAGCACCTACGGTCTCGGTGCCGTGCTGAGCCAGGTTGACTCAGCGGGGCAAGAGCACCTGGTGCAGTACCTCAGTCGGAAGCTTCTGCCACAGGAAGTGGCCTATGCCATGGTGGAGAAGGAATGCCTAGCAATTGTTTGAGCCCTGCAGCATCTGCAGCCTTATTTGTATGGGCGCCACTTCACCGTGGTGACGGATCACAACCCTCTGATCTGGATAAAACGTGTCGCAGGTCAGAACGGACGGTTGTTACGTTGGAGCCTGGTGCTTCAGCAATACAACTATGACATCTGGCACAAGCCCGGTCTGGCCCATGGCAACGCCGATGGCCTGCTCCGGCGGGGTGAGGCTGCAGAGGTATGGGATAAAGAGGAACGGAGGGTCCTCCTTCCTCCAGACATGCTCTAAAAGGGGGAGGTGTGATGAACAGACCCTCAGTTACATATCTGTCTTTGGAATGTATCATTCCTGATTCATAGTAGTCGTACCTACTTTTAGGAAGGCCGTGTTTAAGTTGTGTTTATAGTGGTGGTATGGGCATACCATGGGGGATGGTCTCTCTAGCCAGACAGTTTTTATGACCTCATGGACAGCAGATGCCATGGGGAAGGGACCAAAGAGGCAGCAAGCAGCTCTGATCTGGAAGAAGATGTGAGAGCTTGTCCTACTGTGGAATGCAGCATGGGCCTAGCATTGAGGCCTGAAGCCTTTCCCTTTGGTTCTGGACAACATGTAGAAGACTTGTTTTCTGTAACTCACTTAAGAATGCGCCCTAGGAACAAAAACCTGTTGCGGCCTAGAGAAACGGACTACGAGCCTGTGCCAGTATTTTTTCTATGTTTTATTTCCCTTTTTATTTTGTGTGCTGAATTTTACCTTTATCTGTAATCTGCTTGTTTAGTCATTGAAACATATTTTAGTATATGTTAATGCTTAGTACCGACCCACTTGGGTTAATAAATATATAAAATTTAAAAAGCTTGTCTCGTATTATCCTATGACCCAGTCCGCTCACGGTGTGTGAGTGGGAGGTTAAGAAAGGAGGTTGATCGCAGGTGTGCCAAGCGGCTTGGCAAGGCGAGATCCTTCACAGGCCCTAAAATTACTGATGGCATAATAGAATAAAAAGCAGAATAAAGTGCTAAAAAGCAGAATAGGAGAAAGATTACATCAGAATAAGAGGCAGAAAACAGGTAGGGGTACTTACCTTTCAAATGCAACCAAGTATGGTAGAGAGGGATCCCTAGCAAAATTCTTAACCAAAAGTGGGACCTGCCTTCACAAATTTTGGAAACCACTGATTTACAGAATACTGCACTGACCCTAGAACATAAGCTGCCTTCTTCCCAGTTAAAGCTCGTGACCAGTAACATTCACACACCTCTGGACTCTGTAATTTTCCTCCAGGATCTCAGCTCCTTTCTCACTGGACAGGAAGAGGTATCCAGAAGGATTGAACTGAATGTCAATGGGGTCTTCATTTAAAATGCCCAAATACTCCTGTAAAAAGACACACAGTATTGAAGAGAATCCAGCGCTTTAGATCAACAATCGTTAAAGGGGTTCTGTGAGAACTAACTTTTCACAATGCATTCACATCACTGAATAAACATCCTTATGATATAGAAGAGGGTCCCCTAGTGCCCCAATAATTAGATTTACAAGTCGCAGCAGGGTCTAGAAGTCTCTATGTTCAGCCTCCATGCTCTCTGTGACGTCACTGACTCCAATCTCCTCTACTGGCTTGGCACAGAGTAGAGCAGGGTGGGTCATATGACTGAGAGATGGAAAATTTAGAGGGAGAATTCCAGACCCCTCTGCTGCACTCTACAAATCAAATAATCATTACGCAAAGGGACTCTCTTCTATACAGTAAGGATGTTTATCCAATGCAGCAAATGGCACATGAATGATGTCCATGAACTGTTATGTGGAGCATAGAGATGGATGTAAGAATAAAATACAATCACAATAACATGTTGTGTCTGGCATATCAGGGAGGAGAGGGGGCCACATATTTTGTTGGTATAGGGCCCTGTGATGAACCGACCCTCAGTTGTACATCTTTCTTAGAAATGTATTTTTAATTGCTCATAACAGTCCTTCCCCTACTTGTTGGAATGTTGTGCTTAAGTTGGGTTTACACTGCTGGACGATACGCTTCAGTAAGGATGTTTATCCAATGCAGCAAATGGCACATGAATGATGTCCATGAACTGTTATGTGGAGCATAGAGATGGATGTAAGAATAAAATACAATCACAATAACATGTTGTGTCTGGCACCCTTTATATCCTGGTGACTTACATTAATATTGCGGAGAAAATGTGCTCCAAACAGAGACATCTGGATGTTTTCTGGTCGAGAGAATTGCTGTCGGATGCCACCTACTGAAAGAACGGTGGACGCATGAGAGTACTACAAGATGAGAAGAAGAGAGGATATTACTAAACAACATTACCTGGTATGACCCACTCAGATATAGGATTATAGGATCGCATGACTCAAAGTAGGATATACTACACATAATAGTGGTCAGAAGGAAACCCAACAATGGCCTAAAAGACAATAAATCATCTCTGTGGTATTCTATCAAACTATAAAACAATCTGTTGAGGCTGAAGGTACATATTAGACAAATACTTACAAGACAATTTCCTAATATAATAGTCAAAGGGTCTCCAAAAGGTACGCTGTCACTTTAGAAAGCTACTGAACTGATAACGTAATCATGCCGCATGTGCTGCCCTCTGATAACCTTCACCTGGAAGTAAAACTCACAGTAGGGTCTCTTTCAACCACCAGGACATTGTATGCTTTACTCTTGGTTAGCATTTTCTTCAGCCAATAGGCGACTGACCAGCCCATGATTCCGCCCCCAGCTATAACAATGTCTGCGTGTTCCGGAGGAAGATGGTCCATGGATTTAAACGGAGACCAGTCACTGCCTGGCATAACATCCTTGATTTTCTTGTGGATCTTATCTATTTCATTCGACATAACTGGAGGAGGAGGGAAAGAAAATAAAAAATTAATGGAGGCAAAAAATGAAATCCAATCATACAAAACAAAAGACATTGATCATGCTGCGATGGATGTTCAAGTAGTCTTATGGTGCCCTATACCAATGACAGCACATACCAAGTCACTTAGTAACTTTTTGCTGTATATCTGTCAAGTGTCAATTAGGAAAAAATAATGTGTTCATGATATAGTCTAAATCATCTATTACAGTGCACTTTAATGTGAGGTGCACACATCTTACACTAGGTTCACACTAGCGTTTGGGTTTCCGTTCTTTGGGTCCGCTTGGGGACCTGAAAAATGGAAACTCTATCCGCTTAAAAAGCAGTTACCCACGGTCCTCATAGACTACAATGGGGTCCACCGATTTTATACTGAAATCGGCGTAGAGCAAAGTCCTGCTTGCAGGACTTTTCTCTCCACCTAATCTAAACGGAATGGGGGACAGAGTCCCTGAACAATAGTGTGAACCTAGCGATAATCTGTCTTTATGAACTCAGCTCAATGGTTACTGTCAGTCATAGTAGATGCTGGATGTCAGCAGTATCAGATAAAAGTTACAGAAGTATAAGGTGCGATCTCAGAAGAAACTTTTTTCATAGGAACAGTTGTAGGTACATTCTAGAATGGAGCAGAAATAAGGGGTTTTTGAGTACTGGTGATAATGCAGAAAGAACTGTACTATTATGTCCTCTGTGCATATACCCTAAGTGGTTTACAGTTGTAGAGACCCTTTATGATGGAACAGCCAATACAGTTTATGTTTTTGTCTTTTTCCTGGTGCTGCCCTGGGAGAGGGTTTATGGCTTCGTAAGACCTCACAGAATCATACAGGACAAAAACATAGGAAGCAATTGCTTTCTGTACATAAGTTGCTATAACGAATGAGACTAATCGACTTTTTAAGCCTTTGCCAGAAATCCAAGTCTGAGAATTTTCTATATAAAACAAATGATGAATTAATTTGAAGTTCAGAGGAAAATTTCAGAGGGAAAGTTAATAATTATACAAGTGTATAAACACATGATCAGCATTTATGATGCGTTTAGCTATTAACTTTTAATATCAAACAACAACCAGAGATAACTTGCGCGCAGTCATCTACATTAGCAGTGTCAGCAATAGTAACAGCTCAGGGTTAATGCCATGTAACATTAGCATTAGATTAATGGTGCTGAAATAGTGAAGAGTCAAACAAGTTATGGTTATTGCTGGCTTCTTAAAGGGGTTTTCTGGCTCCAAATTGATTTTTCATAGGATAGTTTAGTATGTTATCTGTAGGGGTCCAACAGCTGGACCCAGCACAGATCAGCTGTTGCAGCAGCCTCCAGGTGCTAATGGATGGGAAGTGTGTGCAGCACTGCTCCTATTCAACTAATAGAATCTGCACTGTTGTAGTTCCCAGGAACCAACACTATATACGGTAGTAGTTGTGCGACCCTCCCCAAAGACCACATACTGATGACCTATCCTGTGGATTGGTCATCAGTATGAAAAAAAAAAAACTGCATAAGGGTACATTCACATGTGAAATGGTTCCCATACAGGGGTATCCATAACCATAGGGTTCCAATGTTAAAAAAAAACCCAAAAAAAAACACAACACTAAACTTTTGCATTTACATATTACAAAAATATAATGTGAAGTAGCCTTACAAGTCAGGCTGGCTACTCAGGATCTGGGAAAGCTGGGTGACAACCTGCGTGACAGCTGAATAGGTGACAGAATTGATTGTCACCCAACTTTCCCAAGACCAGATGCAATATGCAGCTGAAGAGTACAAGTACTGCAAGGAGTTTGTATGTTCTCCTATATTTGTGTGGGTTTCCTCCCACACTCCAAAGACATACTGATAGGGACTTTAGATTGTGAACCCTACTAGGGTCAGTGATAACAATATCAGTAAGGTGTTGTGGAATATGCAGGCACTATACAAGTACATGGTAGGGGGCCAAGCCTCCTGGGAATACTTAAAACAATTATCTATACACTGTTTAATCAGTCAGAGGAGCATATACATAGGCACAGATCACGGATATTAGACCCCTGATGTGATGGCACTTACGTTTGGTGAAATCATCCTGCTTTAATAAAGCTGTGGATGTCCTGAAGCTCCTGTGTGTCCATGTTGTTGCCCCAAGGACATGGCCTCTCCGGGCCAGCATCAGCCACGATCCTCTTCTGCATAACTTGCCCACACTCATCGCAGCCCTACAATGACAGTCCTCAAGTCTGTACCTAGAGGGCTTCCATCACTGGTGACATCATCAGAAAGAATCGCACTAACAGCCAATCAGCAGCGTGCAGTGTAAATTCCACAGGCTCCGCCACAAAGTGCGCTGCGGTGGAGATTTTCAGGATTTGGTAGTCGGGTGATGGGTGTACGAACATGGCGGCGGGTACATCACACCACAGCCCTCCTCTTCCGGTACAGGTGGAAGTGACGTTACCCCGGTGTTTCTCTGACGTGTCCCGGGGCTGTAGGTGACGTGCTGTGTGTGGTCCGGACGGTGGAAGATGTTGGACTTCTTTACGATCTTCAGTAAAGGCGGCATCGTGCTCTGGTGCTTCCAGGGTGTGCGCGGCTCCTTCAGCGGCCCAGTCAATGCGCTGTTGCGCTCCGTCATCCTTCAGGTAAACGTCCGGGGGCGCTGTGACCAGTCAGCTGAGAAGGATCATAACAGATATATGGGGGATCTGGGAAGTAATGGCAGTAATGTAGGGGAACAGACAGTCCTGTGCGTGTTTAGCAGTGACAGGGGAGGAGGGCAGGTTATTGGGGTTGGCAGCATTATGGTGTGTCTCAGGATCTAGGACGTGTGGGGTTACTATGGTGACAGGTCCCCACATATGGTGATATACGGCCTTCAGATCCTGCCAGGTTTTGGTTCCTTCAGGCTTCTGGCACTGTTGACCTATGTAGAAAACATGTTGTGGTATTGGGGTTCATCTGACACATATGGGGTGTCTGTAAGGAGATGAAGCAATGCCTGTAGTATTGGGGATTCTTCGTCATGACTCCACCTGTGATAATATTTGGGGGTTCAGACCTTGGTTTTGTTTTTCTTTAGGGTAGAGGAATGTTTCCTTTAGGGGCTCCTGAGCTGCTAACAATATGAGGTGTCAGTATGTGATTTAATCCTGTAGTATTGTCCTAAGTGCGAGTGCCGTATCTGAGAAGAGAAGGGGGGGGGGGGGGTAGACAAATGGTGTGCAGCATGTGGGAGGACTGTGTATTAGGGGCTTTAGGAGATAATACATATGACTTTGGTATAAGGATTCCAGGGGTGGCTGGCTTGGCTATAGGATAGGGGTAGGCAACCTTTTTTGTACAGCATGTGCGTTTAAATAAAAAAAAATCAAGAATGAGATACTCGGCGTGCGGCGCAATAATTAATTTCATCAACCCCTACATAAAAGGTATAACGGGACGTGCAGCTGTAATACAGAAAGTACATTACCTCAGCATTACAACTGTGTGAACCTGGCCACATTTGTGATCATATGTGCATTGGGTGCTCTGTTAGAAGTTTCCATTACAGGTAAAAAATAATTCTAATTCAAAAGCACAGCATACTGTATTAATTTGTGTGGTAGAATGCCAGGACCCAGTATAATGCTCCTTATTGCCCCCTATACCAAGTATAATGCTCCTTTATTGCCCCCTGTACCCAGTATAATGCTCCTTATTGCCCCCTATACCAAGTATAATGCTCCTTTATTGCCCCCTGTACCCAGTATAATGCTCCTTATTGCCCCCTGTACCCAGTATAATGCTCCTTATTGCCCGCTGTGCCCAGTATAATGCTCCTTATTGCCCCCTGTACCCAGTATAATGCTCCTTATTGCCCCCTGTACCCAGTATAATGCTTCTTATTGCCCCCTGTACCCAGTATAATGCTCCTTTATTGCCCCCTGTACCCAGTATAATGCTCCTTTATTGCCCCCTGTACCCAGTATAATGCTCCTTATTGCCCCCTGTACCCAGTATAATGCTCCTTATTGCCCCCTGTGCCCAGTATAATGCTCCTTATTGCCCCCTGTGCCCAGTATAATGCTCCTTTATGGCCCCCTGTACCCAGTATAATGCTCCTTTGTGCCCCCTGTACCCAGTATAATGCTCCTTTGTGCCCCCTGTACACAGTATAATGCTCCTTTGTGCCCCCTGTACACAGTATAATGCTCCTTTATGGCCCCCTGTACACAGTATAATGCTCCTTTATGGCCCCCTGTACACAGGTATAATGCTCCTTATGGCCCCCTGTACACAGGTATAATGCTCCTTATTGCCCCCTGTACACAGTATAATGCTCATTGCCCCCTGTACACAGTATAATGTTCCTTTATGGCCCCCTGTACACAGGTATAATGCTCCTTATTGCCCCCTGTACACAGTATAATGCTCCTTATTGCCCCCTGTACACAGTATAATGCTCCTTTATGGCCCCCTGTTCACAGTATAATGCTCCTTTATGGCCCCCTGTACACAGTATAATGCTCCTTTATGGCCCCCTGTACACAGTATAATGCTCCTTTATGGCCCCCTGTACACAGTATAATGCTCCTTTATGGCCCCCTGTACACAGTATAATGCTCCTTTATGGCCCCCTGTACACAGGTATAATGCTCCTTATTGCCCCCTGTACACAGTATAATGCTCCTTTATGGCCCCCTGTACACAGGTATAATGCTCCTTATTGCCCCCTGTACCCAGTATAATGCTCCTTTATGGCCCCCTGTACACAGGTATAATGCTCCTTATTGCCCCCTGTACCCAGTATAATGCTCCTTTATGGCCCCCTGTACACAGGTATAATGCTCCTTATGGCCCCCTGTACACAGGTATAATGCTCCTTATGGCCCCCTGTACACAGGTATAATGCTCCTTATTGCCCCCTGTACACAGTATAATGCTCCTTATTGCCCCCTGTACACAGTATAATGCTCCTTTATGGCCCCCTGTACACAGTATAATGCTCCTTTATGGCCCCCTGTACACAGGTATAATGCTCCTTATTGCCCCCTGTACCCAGTATAATGCTCCTTTATGGCCCCCTGTACACATTATTACATCTCACTATAAGTTTACCGCATTAGTGCCCCATGCAGTGTTTTCCACCTTTGCATATTGTGCTTTATTCCTGATGACCACTCCGCCCCCGTTGTCAGCCTCCGTCACCTGCACGCATCTATCACCACCATAACATGTCACTGAGTGGAGGGCCATGTGACTGTGCATGTCATGCCGCCTCCTCCAGTGCTTCTGCTTTAGTTTGCAGAGCACAGTCGGATAGAGGAGGCTAAGTAATGTTTACAGTCACATGGTCCTCCACTCACTTCCAAGTTATGGTGGAGATCTGTGCATGCAGGTGCTGGAGGCTGACAAAACAGGGTGGCAGGGCGGTCATTAGGAATAAAGCACAAAAGCTGCTGTACCATGGAGTTAGGGCTTGCATGCCGGGGGTTGCCGACCCTTATAGGAGATAGCAAGTCTCCATATGGTAACATCTAGTGTTCAGATGGTATTGAGGTTCATATTAGTAATATGGGGTGTCAATGCAGAGGTGGCATGATTGATGTTGCATTAGAAATCCAGATGTGGGAAAAGGCCAAGGCTGGGCATGTGGTGTGAATTGTGCTATTTAGATTCGTAACAGAGATAGGTGAGTGGTTAGGGTGTTGCTGTCCTGTTTAGGTTTGGGATATTTGGGTTCAGGGAAGGTTTATGGAGGTTTCTGTAGGGTGGTCTGACTTTTTAGTATTGGGACTACTGGGGTGACACAGTTTGGAACATGATGTCTTTACATGTAGGTCCTGTGGAGCTATTATAGGCTTGGAGAGCTCTAGGGAGATGGGTGTGAACCCTTAGTGATTTATTTTTGTTGTCACCTCTTGATTGCTGTAATAACATTGTATCAGGGAATTGCTGTTTAATTAACATATGGGGCTGGTACTTCTACAGTACAGAACCCGACACCTCCTGATCAGGTTTGGTCACCACTGGAGTGGATCTTGTTGCTAGGTGGCCGCACCTGCAGAGATGCTTTATGAGCATGTGAAGAATTCACTAATCTTCTCTGGAGTTCCTATATAGGGAGCCATTGTATTTTATGTAAATTGTACAGTGCTGCGTAATATGTTGGCGCTATATAAATAAAATGTATTATTATATTTATGTCTTTTTAGGAGAGAGGCGGCAGCAACAGCTACAACCATGACTCCCTCACTCTCAAGTACAAGCTGGACAATCAGTTTGAGCTGGTGTTTGTGGTAAGATATTTCACTGTATTAAAGATGTCCACATAGATCGCAGCCGCAAAGGGAAACATTGCGTTTGTTAATCTGTAGGCAAACAGGTTTTTTATAACCGGTTAATTCTAAGATGGTCAAATAATGGCTATAATCAGATCAGAATACAGTAAGAATAAAAAGTATTTAAAAAGGACCTTTCATGTCCTCATGTATATGCTGTTTTACATACCGCTAGAAAGCTGACAGCGCACTGAATTCAGCGCACTGTCGGCTTTCCCGTTATATGCCCCGGGGCTGCAGATATTGGCGGTCGTAGTTTCACCGTTCACCGTCAGAAGGGCATTTCTGACATTCTAGCTGGGCTGTGAGGAACGCCCTCCCTGACAGTTCTCGTCCATAGCCCTGTACTGGGGGGTCATTCCTCATAGCTCAGCGTCATCACTGGGCTGCAAGGAACACCCCCTCTCTGTACTCGCCCATAGCGCTGTACTGTCAGAGGGGGCGTTCCTTACAGCCCAGTGATGACGCTAAGCTGTAAAGAACACCCCCCCCCCCCCCCCCAGTACAGTGCTATGAAGGAATACTGTCAGGGAGGGCATTCCTTACGGCGCAGCTAGACTGTCAGCAACGCCCTTCTGACGGTGAACGGTGAAACTATGACCGCCGATATCTCCAGCCCCGGGGCACATACCGGGAAGCCGGCAGTGCGCTGAATTCAGTGCACTGTCGGCTTTCTAGCAGTATGTAAAACAACATATACATGAGGACGTGAAAGGTCCTCTTTAAGAAATGAAAAGAAATAATACTTAGCTGCAGGTACAGGTGTTACAAATGATGTGCCCTGTTGTATATTATACGCTAATATACACCCATCTCGTTAGATGACATCCAAAGATTGATGGACGTCCTTATGATCCCAATTGAAGCCAGCTACCACAATAGAACGTAAGGGTCTTTTATACCAACTCAGACACAGACATGAAAGCCCCTGCTAGTTTGTCTGGGTGACCGCACTTAACCATATATGGTGCAAAGACACAGGAAGAGGTAACAAACACATGGGAAACCAAAGCAAGAAACTTATATACCCCAACAGGGAAATATATAGTGTATAACTATACTAGGGTAACAAAGCAATCAGAAAGAAAGAGGCTTTACATACCATATTAGACTAACCAGGATAACTAAATATGGTAACGGAGGATATGTGGATGGACATAAGGATAGCTAGGTAAAGGATATGTATATACACATATAACAGATCTGTAACAGTAGTAAATCAATAGTATATTCATATATAGATAGCAAGGAATACATGCAGACTTATCAGTAACACTTTAATCCTGTCATATCACATCTATAAGACATTCTGATTTTATGGAAAAATGACAAATGCAGACGGAGCACATTCTGTCATTGCAGACAGAGCACATTCTCTGTATACCTCCCCATTCACTGTTAGCTTTCTTAAATCTCGTTTGCTTACTATTCAAAAGGAGGATAAAGCCCTACGTGCACCTTTATCTTCTGTCTGAAACTATATTAAACGAAAGAAAGATTCCATCTTGTTTTTTTACATTACTGTAACTGATAGTTGATGCATACAGAATGTGCTGTGTCTTAACTTGTCATTCTGTAGGTTTTTTAGTCCATTGTTCTGACCCATGATGGATCAGAACAGCGGACTGAAAATAAGCCATTGTGAATTTAGCTTTATGGGTCTGGTTAAAGCAATGGCTGTCTGGCTTCATTATGCAAATGAGAGGAAGGAGGCATCTGACTGATGAACCTTTGTGAGCTGTCTCTCTTCCACAGGTTGGATACCAGAAGATTTTAACTCTGACGTATGTGGACAAGTTAATAGATGATGTCCATAAAGAATTCCGAGATAAATACCGCAATCAGATACAGCAGAATGGTGCTTTAGGTTTATTAAATGGCTCCTTTGACTTCCAGGATGATTTTGACTTTCTCCTCAGGTAAGTTAGTCTGCCTTCAAAATGGCTGCATCCATGGTGTCATGGAATTACATGCCAGTGGTGGATCGATGTTTTAAGACTTTGTGGATTTATCCTGAGCTACAACTTACTTGTTATGTCTCTGCTGTACAGGGCAGCGGAGGAGAGCAGCAAAGCTCGGGCCCCTGCTGCCATGAAGACGTTCGAACAGTCAGAGAAGTCTAAGAAGACAGTGAAGTCCATGATTGAGAAGCCGGGAGAGAAACCAAAGGAGAATAATAAGAAGAACAAGTCTTCAAAGAAAGAGAGTGGGTTTAGAGAACTAACCCTGTAATAGGACTGCAGTTACATCTATATGTTTGTGGGGGACCAATATGTCTGATATGAGGACCTGGTCCCCTTAATAGTCCAGGCTACATGACAGCTTCAGTTCCATAATTCCTATTGGTCAAGGAATGTATTTACCAGTGTATTTCTGTGAGTGCTGCAGTACAGTAGTCATTTGTCGATCTGGTCTTTAGATACTTGCACCACACAAGTTTTTAGATGGTGCCAGACATTGCATAACAGGAGTGACTATGGGGCCCCGCCTTGGACTGCTAATGAAGGATCTATCTGCCCTCCTGAAAATGTGTCCTTCTTTCTCTTCTGCAGACATCGCACCAGAAGCCAACACTTCAAATAAAGTGAAGGTCAGTGCACCTGTATCAGCTGGGGACAAAGAGATGCTCACCACCGAGGAAGCCATACAAAGGAATCGCGAGCAGTTCTTTAAAAAGAGGATGAAGACTGGAGACAAAGCCAGGTGGGAATATGATAGAGTCTTGTGGTATTTGGGACTAGGATCCTGTTATCACTTGAAGATTGGAAATAATGATACATTTTATTTATATGGTGACAATTTATTTTGCAGCACTTTACAAATCGTAGGGTTAAAGTACCATCACAGATTACCTGTAAACATTGGGTGATGGATACAGACTGAGCAGGAGTAAGGGTGAATGTATTGGCTATATCTCTTATAATATATGAAGAGAGTGCAGTTAGCTGGTGTTCCACTATTCATATACTGTATATTTCATCTGCTATTGACTCTGCATTTTGTTTTCATTTTAAATGCAAATTTAATTTCACTTTTTTTCACAGCAAATCTCCAAAACCAGAGACGCAGAAAGACAAAGGAAAACGGCCCCGTGTGTGGGAGCTTGGAGCATCAAACACCAAAGAGCTAGACTACAGCAAACCCACCACCAATGGCAGCATGGAAGAGGTGACAACACCAGATGAAGATCTGGAGGCACTGGTGAGATGGAACACTTGGGGTATCCTACTAATAGCAATTCAGTTGTAGCCTGGGGCAAAGCTAAGTGTTGGATATAGTGCTTCACAAGTCTTAGAAAAATGAAATTCTGTAACACATTAATATGCTTTGTTTCATTTCTGCAGTCAGTGAGTAGAAATATTCTTATTCTTATATGCGAGGAAAAATAACTGTATGGACTTTGTTTCAGAACTGAGGATTTTGTTACGCTTGTATTCAGCTGACCCCAAGGTTACTGTAATGGCAGCCATTAGTGATGGTTACTCAGTATCTGATACTCTGGTAGTAGATGTAGAGAACAGTTGACTAGAATAATAAGAGAAGGACATTTTAGCATAGGGTCTGTGTAAGAATTCTTTCTAATTGGCATCTACATTAATAAAAGTATGTGAACCAGTTTGGTTATTGGGGACTGTTCATTTGATATGTTTTCCAGAGATTCCGCAGTGGTCTCATGACAGGAAATCCCCCAGATGTGGAATATGAAAGCAGCAGTGAAGAGGAGGAGGAGGAGGAAGATGTCTCTTCTGTTGAAACTAAAGTTGCTCCATCAGCAGTCAAGTCCAGGTAACCCACATGACATTAATACTGGTCAGATAGGGAGGATTCTTTGTTGTGGTGTCACCACTATGTGTTTATATTAATTAATTTTTGCTTTTAATAAATCTAGTGCCAAGAAGACTGGCTTTGGAGGGATGTTTGGAATGCTGAAGGGCCTGGTGGGTGCTAAAAGTTTAACCTTGGAAGATATGGAACCCGTCTTGGAGAAGATGAAGGATCATCTTATAGGTGAGTGAGAGGTTGATGGAAAATGTTGTGCTGCCCTTTCATAATCCGTAGGGTTGTTGCTCTGTTTTTTTTTGAGTCTTGAATGGCACAAGATCTGTAGAAAGTTGTTTATTAGAGATGCTGTTCACTATGGCATGTCACCTTCACATGCACAGGTTTCCATGGTGCTCAGGAGGCCATAGAAGTTGTCATGCTTGGCCCCTTCAGGCTGTACAGTATACATTTGATTAATACTGTTTGGTATATTGCAGGGCCTGAACAGATGGAGCACGGCACAAGTCCTGTCTGACTGTAGATTGTTGTTCAGACATAGTTTGTCATGCAGTTTGTAGATAGAGTGGTGAACTTTTTTTCTAGAATAATCTTGTCAGTGATATCCCTGTAAAAGGATTGGTCATTTTTAACTTTTAATTCTTACAGCCAAGAACGTAGCTGCAGATATTGCTGTGCAGCTTTGCGAGTCGGTGGCAAAGAGACTGGAAGGGAAAGTTATGGGAACTTTCTCAAGTAAGTATGTCCCTCAAAAATATCTGCTCATACTATTACAGATTACATATATAATTAATCTTTGTAAACAGAAGAAAATTTTACGGACCTGCCTAAAACTTAAAAAGGGGAATGCACACAGTGACTTTATTTATAGAGACTACATCTACAAATCATCTGTATGCCACTGATCTCTCCCCTTTTCTTCATTCAGCTGTGACATCAGCAGTGAAACAAGCTTTACAAGAGTCCCTGGTGCAAATTTTGCAGCCAAAGCGTCGTGTGGATGTGCTGCGTGATGTGATGGAGTCACAGCGCATGCGTCGTCCATACGTTATCACTTTTTGTGGGGTTAATGGAGTGGGGAAGTCCACCAACCTGGCCAAAGTAAGTGAATGAGAGAAAGTATGAATATGCCTTCCTCCCCACAGACATTAATAACTGGCCTCTTCTCTGTTTCGGCTACAGATTTCTTTCTGGCTTATAGAGAACGGTTATAACGTGCTCATAGCAGCTTGTGACACATTCCGAGCTGGGGCGGTGGAGCAACTGCGCACTCACACAAGACGCCTTAATTCCCTGCACCCTCCTGAGAAGCACAATGGGCGCACCATGGTGCAGCTCTACGAGAAGGGCTATGGCAAAGACGCTGCTGGAATTGCTATGGAGGCCATATCTTATGGTGAGTGCCTTCAGCAGCAGAAATATGCTCTAGATTACTATCAGAAGACACACTTTCACTTCCAGTGAAGTATAAACTGTGCTCTCATTGGTTGGTTATACTGAGAAATAAGGTTGTCAGTATAATCTATGTCTCTCTTTGTCTTTGTGCAGCTCGTAATCAGAGCTTTGATGTGGTGCTGGTGGACACGGCTGGCCGCATGCAGGACAATGCTCCCCTGATGACTGCACTGGCCAAGCTCATCGCTGTTAATATGCCAGATCTCGTCCTTTTCGTTGGAGAAGCCTTGGTCGGCAATGAGGCAGTGGATCAGCTGGTGGGTTGTTATTCATTACCTTCTCTGAATAGATTCTTTGTTATGATGTAGGACAGGGGTCTGCAACCCCCGGCACGTGTGCCAAGAGTGGCATACGAGGCTTATCTCCCTGGCACGGCAGCCCGAGTCCTCACCGAGCAGCTTTGATCGGACCAAACATGGCCGAAACGAAACTGCTATTATTATACTGTGGGGTCTCTTCAGACCCCCGAGTATAATAAGCAGAGACTTAGGAGAAGTGATGAAACATAAAAAACAATGATACTCACCTTGCTCCCTGCGCTATGTGGCGGCTGTGCATCTGCAGGCGCTTCTGACAGTTGACAGGGCCTTAGGGGTCATGTCCGGCGTCATTACGCATAACGTCAGGAGGAAGTGCTGAAGAGAACAGAGCGGCAGCGGAGTGCAGAAAAAGGTGAGTAGCATTGTTCTTTATGTTTCATCACTTCTCCTAAGTCTCAGCTTATTACACTCGGGGGTCTGAAGAGAGCTATGGGACCTAATACCGTGTGCAGGGACCGCTATGAACCCTAATACCGTGTGCAGGGACCGCTATGGGACCTCGTACCGTGTGCAGGGACCGCTATGGGACCTCGTACCGTGTGCAGGGACCGCTATGGGACCTCGTACCGTGTGCAGGGACCGCTATGGGACCTCGTACCGTGTGCAGGGACCGCTATGGGACCTCGTACCGTGTGCAGGGACCGCTATGGGACCTCGTACCGTGTGCAGGGACCGCTATGGGACCTCGTACCGTGTGCAGGGACCGCTATGGGACCTCGTACCGTGTGCAGGGACCGCTATGGGACCTCGTACCGTGTGCAGGGACCGCTATGGGACATTCTTCTGTATAACGGTGTGTTTTCTGCATTAAGGATGTGTTTTTGCACAAAAAACACAGGCATTTTTTTTTGTGCAAAAATTCACCATGTGAACTGGAACGTCTTAGTTCCAGTGGCCTAAGACGAAATCTGCATCCAGATACATAGTGTGTATTCACCTTAAGGATGCCGCCATACGGTGCTCCTGGACACTTACATTTACCACTAATTGGGGGCTGCACATGAACTTTCATTGCTTCTAATCGGAAAGTATAGGAGCGTCCCAGGAAATAGCAGTAAACGCATGCGTCCTAAAGCATCTGGTGGCAGCACTTCTGTGTTATGGTTTGTGGTATATGACTTTAGTTTAGGGGTCGTCAGACTTACAATTATTGACCGGTACTCCGAGTACCTCATCTTTGATTTTTTTATTAAAATCGGCACGCCGAACAAAAAAGGTTGCCTACCCCTGATGTAGGATATTTGATTAACTTTGTGCAAAAAAAATTTAAGGAACTATAATTTCATGCATATTGACTGTTTTAACAGTAAAAGTTTTTATTTGAGTTTTATCGAACGTAATACAACAAAACAAGTAGAAGTAATAATTACAAATAGTAATAATTAAAAATAAGTAATAATTGCAATAATAATTACAAATGAGAGTAATGTCCATAGTTGCTGAGGATGGGGAAGGAATTGGGGGTAGGGAACAAGGAAGCAACACGTTGGGATAGCAACAGAGGGAGGGAAGCAAAGGCAAAAAGCTCTGACGCAGCTCAGCAACACAGAACAGCGCCTCAAAAATAGGTCTAACCAGTGAGGCAATACAGGGGGAAAATCACTATGTTCTTAAGTGTATGGGTGCAAGGGAGAAGAAAGGTATAGAAAAAAGCAGAGTGGGGGAGAGAGTAGACAGGTATATAAGGTATGTGGAGAGAATTAGGAGTGGGAGGAGAAGAAAGAGGTCTATAAAGTGGCAGAGTAATAGGAGGTGTTCCAGAGAATCCAGTTTTTCTGATGAGCACTGTCATCTGGCTTAAGTTCTGTGACCAGGTCCTCCATACATCTTATATATAGGATCTCCTGAAGCCAGTCAGAAATAGTTGGAGGGAAAACGGATTTCCACAGTCTGGCTATGACAGACCTGGCCGCCACCAGTAGAAGGCCAATCAGTTTGCGAGTATGTTTACTGATGTTGTTCGGGAAGATAGAAAGGAGGAGAGAGACTGGGCCATCCCTCAATGCAACACCAGTGACTGTGAGGACAACTCTAGGGATGTCATCCCAGAAAGGGTGTAAGCAATGGCAGTTCCACCAGACGTGTAGCAACGTACCGCGGCCAGAGGAGCACCTCTAGCAAAGATCTGAGGTGGAAGAAAAGATTTTATGTAGGACAGAGGGAACTCTGTACCAGCAGGAGGGGATTTTGTAATAAGTCTCCTGACCTCTACAAGAGATGGAGAATTTGAGACATGACTGGAAACTGGAGCACCCCACGTCTGGAAGAAAGGCAACCCAAGATCCCTCTCAGTAAACGATGAAAAGGGATAGTCTTTATGGTCAGAGAGTAGGTTGTACAGAAGTGAGATAGGATTGGGCAGTGTAATGGAAGGTGTGCAAAGTTGTTCGAAGGAGTGTAATGGCCTGTGGAGACTATGCGTTCTTTTGATGGAAGTGTAGAAGTGGTGTAGCTGGATATATTGCCAGTGGTAGGTCAAGGTGTTGGAGTTGTTAGGGATTAGGGTTGAGTAAGGGAGGAGAGAGAGTTGAGTAAGGGAGGAGAGAGGATTGAGAGACAACCTGGGAAAACGTGATAGAAGAATGGTCAATTGAACGAGAGAGAGAGACTGGGCGCATAGCTGCAGGGAAGTCTGGGTTGCCTGGGGCATATTGACTGCTACCCTGCTTTCTCTGAAACAAATATCTTTAATGCCTACACATTATAGGTACATCCAACAACCAGAAAGAATACAAGGATTTTTATATGTTGAGAGCTGGGCTAATTTTTAAAGCGTAGTTGATGGATACATGACAGGTGACAAATGTGGTACTTAATGTAACGTTTCTGGGATCTCTGAATTTTCAGGTGAAATTTAACAAGGCTTTGGCGGATCACTCTATGTCTGAAAAGCCGCGTCTCATCGATGGAATTGTGCTCACCAAGTTTGATACAATTGACGATAAGGTAAATCCACAGCGGGTGTTCTGTTATGTTTGTGCTGAAGTTTTCCTATTCCAGCTTAAAGAGGACCTTTCATGTCCTCAGGCACATGTGATTTTACATATCGCTAGAAAGCAAACAGCGCGCTGAATTCAGCGTGCTGCCGGCTTTCCTGGTATGTGCCCCGGGTCTGGAGATATCGGCGGCGTAAGTTTCACGGTTTACTGTCAGAAAGGCGTTCCTGACAGTCTAGCTGCGCTGTGAGAAATGCCCTCCCCGACAGTTCTTGTTCATAGACTTGTACTGGGGGGGGCGTTCCTTACAGCTGAGTGTCATCGCTGAGTTGTAAGGAACGCCCCCCCCCCCCCCAGTACAAGTCTATGAACGAGAACAGTCAGGGAGGGCGTTCCTCACAGCGCAGCTAGACTGTCAGGAACGCCTTTCTGACAGTAAACCGTGAAACTTACACCGCCGATATCTCCAGCCCTGGGGCACATACCGGGAAAGCTGGCAGTGCGCTGAATTCAGCACGCTGTCTGCTTTCTAGAGGTATGTAAAAACGAATGTGCCTGAGGACATGAAAGGACCTCTTTAAAATTCTGTCAGTTGTACTTTAGCACTAAATGGACACTCATCCTATAAAGTCTGGCTGGGCCCATGTCATTGTAGTTTTCTGTACTGGTTGCCTGTAGAAACAGTCAGTGTTTTACTCCCTTCTCCACTGTCAGATTTCAACAGTCAACTATACCATAACTCCCATAATCCACTGCTCTCTAGTAACAGGAAATAATCAGAATTCTATAGTTTGCTTTGAGTTATGAGTTTTTCTTCTCCATACATGTCTGAAATGAACTACTTAGTGACTGGCGACTGTTTAAATCACCCCCTCCTTTCCCTAGATTGCATATAAAGATAAATGTATTAACTCTAAATATAAAAGTATTTACCCCATATGGTAAGAAGAAAAATCAAAATGCGCAAATTTCCTTTTTTTTTTTTTTTTTTTTAACGTTTCACTTCCCTAATTTTGAAGATTAGTTCTTGATGAGATCACTTTACATTTAGTTCATTATTTCTCTGGCTCTGGGATACTGCTGAGAACACAGACCTAGTCTGTTATACAGCTACTGGCTCCTCAGATGAGTTAAAGTTCTACTAAAATGATATGTATTTAATATGTTTTATAAGGACAATCACTTATACCACAAACTAGCAGCGTCATGGAGAACTCTGCAAAGTTTATAACATTTTCATTGTCAACCTTATAGTCTGGAATTATTGTCTACCAGTTTGGTTACAGAGTATAAACTGAGATTTTACTAAGAACAAGAAGATAAATGGTGGCGTAAACAGATCTACAGTATCACTATAGCCTTCTATGTAGCATTGGGAGGCTGATAGGGAATGAATCATGTGACTTGTGAACTAACTCAACTGAAAAAACTAGAAACAAATAATGAAGGTCTAATTAAATGAAATGCATATAGTTGAGCACAGCAGCGCCACCTATGGTAGTTTAATGGTACTGACACATGGAGTATGTGTATGAGAGAGCTAAAAGCAATGCAGCAGCACCTAGCATATTTAACGCAAAGTAAATCGTACCTCTGGCCTAACAGTATGGTGATTTTGTCACAGAAACAGGTGGGTTATATGAAGGTACACACACAGACTCTATCACTCACACATTCTACTTTGCCTCTGCAGCAATTAACTGAAAAATAAGTAGTATTGTGCAAGTGAGTCCGCAGGAGGAGCTGCTGTGCTGTCTCACTCACTTGCTTTAGTTCCTGATATGACCTAATAGTTGCCAGGAACGTGAACTGAATGATTTAGTTCACTATGAAGATCAGTTCATTTGAATAGTTCATGAACTACCCATTACTACTGACAAGTCTGCTGTATATAAATGAAATCTATTAAGCCAGAGCTAAACAATAATCTGATCCATTGTTAGGGAAGTTCACATTCTTTGTATATGACTTGTTTTGCTCAAGATACACAGTACAGTCTGCATTTTATTACAGTTGGTCCCCATGTACTTCATGCTGTAATCCAACCTCAGAGCCCTTATCAAGTTTGATCTGATATCAGTAAAGATTAATTATTGTGTAAAAGAAAGGTGAAGAACTCTGCCATACTTGGAGTCAGTACAGACAATCCTCTGTGAGCTATACACAGCATCACAGATCTCCCTTTTTCTTTGACTCAAGGCTAATACCTCTAAACTACATTGTAACAGGCTCTGAGCTGTTACTGGAATGGATTGTAACAGGTTTCCAAGAAAATTTCATTCACTGCTTGAAGTAGAGATCTTGGAAGTGTAGACATTGATCAGTTCCAGAACTTTTCATTCTACAATGTTGGCAAAAGCCTTGCCTGTTTTCTCATTGTCATGTTGCTGTATAGTTTGTGATGTGTATCACATTTACATTTCTTCTTCCAGGAACAAGCATAAGGTATACACTGTGTGTGTTGTGTCGGGGAGGTTACACTGTTATGACATGCACTCCTGACCTGCCGTTTTTCTTCTCTTACAGGTGGGCGCTGCCATCTCCATGACTTACATCACCGGGCAGCCCATCGTGTTTGTGGGCACAGGGCAGACATACTGTGACCTGCGCAGCCTGAATGTTAAGGCCGTGGTGGCTGCACTGATGAAAGCCTAAGCTACGTCTGTTTGCACAGATATCTCCATTAGTGTTCTATCTGCCGTATTATCTTCTGATGTTTACAGTCCACTGCCCGAATTCTTGCCCATTGAGCTGTGTGCTCCACGTGCCTCACACTTATTGAGCTCCTGACTGGAGTGCTAATAGGACCCAGATATAAAATGGTATAAAACAGTCTTAATTTAGGATACAGTTACAATTCCAATAATCTGTCAGCCTCAGGATTGCAGGAAAGCTGGATTACTTGGAAGGTAAAATGATAGGAAATGTCCAAACTTCCAATCACTGCTGGTATCCTGACTATGTAAACTCCACACCATATCCATGTGCTGATAAGCTGAAACTCCAGCAGTGGGAATATACTGTTATCACTAGATTCCTGCTTGATGGTGATGAGATGCTCACCCACAAAATGTTTTCAGGCAGTGGCTGTTGCATCATGAATGGCCAGCAGGTGGCGCTGACCATCAATGCATCATTATATTGCTGCTATACAAAATCTGCAATCACTTAAAGGGGGCTTCCAGTTTTGTGTAAATTAGGCTTTATTATTGCATTATCAAAAGCTCTTCAACTTTTTAATAGTCTGTTTTAATTATTCATTCAATTCATCATTCATTCAATTTATTAAAAATTTCAGTGAGCCACCACTGAAAATGGTTTACACACCAGATATAAAATATATATCATAGGTGATGTTTTATTTAATTGTATCACAGCTACACAATCATAAATTATGCTAAGATTACTCCAGCCTGCACTGATACACTGTAACAAACTATCAGGACAGGAGAGGGAGATATTTGCATTGCTGATCTGTTTACCTCACAAAGGATTGCCAAAATTAATACATTGTAACAAATCCATCAGCTATTAGTATCAACTCAGTATGAGCTAAAGGGGTTGACTGGGTTAAATTAAATTTCCCTGGGGGCAATATAATAAAAATATATATATTATCCTACACCTGATCCTTGGTTCAGACAGTAGGTTCCCCATTCCCTTTGGTCCTCATCCTAGCAGGGCCAGAAATGTAAAGGCTCAGGTGACCACTGTTGACAGTCACTGGTGAACTACTGGGTACTGGTGACATCACTGGTATCCAGCAGGTGACTGGAGTCAATGGGCGATGCGCTGCCAGAACTAGAGAGTTGGGGGATAATTGAGTGTCAATTTCTTTTATTTTTCATAACAATTAAAATTCCCTTGGGCCCAGGGTGAGGTAATTTAGCCCAGGCCACCCTTTAATTCAGCAAGCTTAGATCTTGAAACAGTGAAAAATTGCAATACAAGGCATATACAAAACTTTCAGACATACATTTGCTTCATCTACATTTTACTGGAGGACCCCCCTAAAGTGTTCCTGTCATTTGCGCATGTAGCAGGCAGCTCTCTGGTGAGGTCAATGAAAAGTCAGCTTTCTACCAAGAACTAGTGAACTCACCAAGGTACAAGGCACTTCTTTATGCCTTGATAAGAGCAGTGGTTCTTATGCAGTGACAGCTGGTGCCTGCCTCCAGTGGGTACTTGTATTCAGTATATTACTGGCAACAGCTCTCTGGGTTCATGCTTGTCTGTCTATGTTGGAGGCCCATATTCTCACCTTCAGCACTGTTCTGTATGTTTGTTTACCATCTGCTCCATTCAGGTGGGGAACTTGGCTTAAAGCATACCTTCAATTATAAAGCAACTTTTCATTAATAAATAGTACAGGTGAATATAAGAAACTATGTAATATATCTTATTAAAGAAATAAGTTTCCTTCACTTATCAGGCGGAATTATGTTTTACGTACAAAAAGAGGGGAGGCTAATGGAAAAGACACACAAATAACTGCATCTGCTACTCTAAGTCAGTGAACTCTTCAGGCTAAGGCTCCACGTAGCGAGCCGCGGCAGAAACGCATCATGTTTTTTTCTGCAGTGCTTTTCACAAAGTCCACAGAGTTTTCCTCTGCAGACTTTCTGTCCCTATTATACCTATGTGGAAATTGCCTGCGTTTCCATAGGTATTATTGACATGCTGTGATTGCCGTTGCAGATTTGTTTCAGCAATGTGTGGATGGGATTAGCCAGAATCCCACCCACTTTGCAGTTACTGTAATACACAAAGTTTTTTTTTTTTGCCCTGGCCAAAGCACTGCATATTTGCAATGAGGAATTCAAGATAAGACTCTTAATCACTGCATCAGTGTGGAAATAAATCAATGAACTAGCAGCCGTAACTTCCTCTAACCGCCACCTTCCCCCTTCGGTCCCCTTTTCATAGACTGTTTGAGAAGTAAACAAGAAGTACCACATATAAATAAAGAGCAGGAGGGCAGCCTAATAACTAGTTACTTATAGTCACATGGACTATTCATTTATAGTAAAGCTATTTTACAATTGGAGGTACGCTTTCATAAAACCTTGTTCCTCTTGGTCCCTTGTCTAATGGCACCATTTTATGCTGACGTGCAATATAAGGATCAGTCCAGATAAAGAGAGTAAAACCTAATTTATAAGAGAATAAATTTCTTAAATAACAATAAACCTTATGTATGTGCAAGTTATTGTGGAAGGCAAAAAGCTTCATGGTGGTGTTTGGAGGTGCTCTGTTGTTCTTATTACATGGTGTATAACAATCATTGGGCCATTGGAGCAGGAGGGAATGACCTTTCATTACATCAGTTGCTTGCAGGGGTGCCCTGTTCTGTCATTATCCAGTACCAATCTTTCACCTGAAGCGTTTATTGTAAAGCTCTGGAGACACCCTGTACAGGATACATCGTATTGTGTACATAACCAGTAAAACCAGTGCAGGCCTAGCTCTCCCCAGTGTAAGTAGTAATCAGTTTGTCATCTTCTGACAGATTCTATTCAACCTTGTTCCTAGGAAAGCTGAGTTACAGTTCTTACATAAACCACCCCACATTCCCTGACTCCTGAATGATGCATATCGATCTGTGTAGGGCAAGCAAATCTGCTGCCTTTCATGGGACTGGGAAACCTGAGTGGCAGCTGTACTGGTTATAACCTAGCTTTCCCACAAACCACTGAGACAAACAGGCAATGTTTAACCAGAAGAGTCTACTTGCAGACTTGTACTGGGTATCAGTGTGTAGACGTGCAGGGACTTCCATTTTTTTTTTTTAATATTAGTTTCTGGATGGTTCCAGGTTTTGACAACCAGAAAACATTTACCCTTGCACTGGGTTTGGGTTTCAGCATGACAGGGTTCTTTCCCTGCCACCTTGGGGGCCACAGCCATGAGATCACGGTCCACAATCCTCTGTGCAGTTGTCATCATCACCGCCCCGGCTATTTACATTATAAGCTCTCTACTCTGCAGGTTCCATGTCTTCCACAATCTTGTGATCATCCTACAATTTCACAAATGCAGCCACAACTGAGAACAATCTGCCCAAGGTTTAATCTGTGCGTATTTTATCAGCAGAAATCCATATGTTCCAGCTGTTGGTGTATTTAGTGACCCTGCTCACCAGTTTAAACCCCTATTCCATAAATAATCCAATTATCAAAGTGCCAGTCAGTGACAGGAAGGCAGCAAACTACACATCCATACTCATTGTTTGCCTCCATTTTGGCATGAGACTATTGGATGCATTAGTGCAAATCTGCTCCAGGAGGTGGTACAGATCCCTTAAATAATTCATTATCAGTCTCCAAGAGTTTTTTTTTAAATATATATATATATATATATATATATATGTTCCAACCTTCGGTGCTGATCACTATCTTTTCATAGGGGTTAGAGCTCCACCTATCCTGCACAACTTAGGCCCGGTTCACATCTGCATTCGGGTTTCCGTTTGGGGGAGTCCTATACGCATCAAAAAGCGGTTTACCTGGGAAACCTGCGGACCCCATAGACTATAATGGGGTCTGTGTGATTTCCGCTTCTTGATGCGTATAGGGTTCCGTTCGGGGGGGGGGGTCCCCAAGCGGACTCCCCGAACGCAGATGTGAATCAGGCCTTACATGATTCTGCCTGCTATAAACACTAGAGGAAGGGGGGTAATAGTTCATAGTGACTGTGCTCCCACCAGAAAGGGTAGTGATATAAATCTGTATCTGTGCTAAAACTGCTACAGTCTGAGATAACTCAGATCCTAGCAGTTTAACAGACCACGGCCAAATTCTGAAGTCCACCTTTTGCTTTTTAAAAAAAAAAAATTGTTTTGGGGGAAATGGTCTTAATGTTTCTTTGAAAATGGAGAGTAAAAAAACAAAAATGAACAGAATTGGTGGTCAAACTGTATGTACTCTAAAATAGTGCAATTGGAAAATACAAATAAAACAAACCCTCATACACATTGATAGAAAAGTTAAAAATGTTTTGCCATGAATGTGATTTAAAAAAACAAACAAACCCAAATTACAGCCCAAACAGGTCTGGAATTGATCTCTGACACTCAGGTTTTAAAGCTTATAGGGTCATTGCTAGTCTCCACTGGTAAGGGTTTGCACATACAAATGTATGGTCTCCACCTACAAGTATCAGTATTACCAGTGTGCATGCTAGCCTGACTGCATGTATGACACGGATCTATAATGCTAAGTTCAGGTAAAAATGCACATCCATAATACAGACACTCATACGTGTAAAAGCCCTAAATGCCACGCTATTTACTGGCAGAGACTGCTTACAGGCATGTCCTGTGTGGAGAGGAGCAGAGACAAGCAGCAGTCTGGAGGTCATGAGTTTCAAAACTGGAGCAGCGTTCCAAGCCTATTTAACTACTTCAATACTGGGCTGATTTCCCTAGTTCAGGGCCACACACATTTTCAGGTTTTTTGACATGCAATTTTTAGGGCTATAACATTTTCTTTTCCTTCGGTGTATTTTCAAATTATTTTTGCGTCTTTTGTGGGTGACACACAGGGCTTTTTGTATACATTTAGAAAAATGTAAACAAAAAAAGGAGAAATGTGTTTGTTTTTCACATGTATGATTTTTTTTTTTTTTTTTTTTATAGCACAAAGGGCTAGTTTAAAAACAAAAACAAAACAAAACACCTTTTTGGAGGGCAGGGCCCCATGTTGTGAAAACGTAGTGTTTTACAGTACCTGCAAAGTGCTAATCCCATCCACACATTGCAGAAAAAACCTGCAGCGACTTGAGTTTTTGTATATAGCAGCATGTCAATAATACCTAAAGAAACACTGGTGTTTTCCATATAGGTATAGTAGAAACAGAAAGTCAGTTTTTGTTTTGGGCTCATTTTCCCTGTAACTGGGGTTGATACATTTAGCCCTAGTTACATAAGGAATACAGCCTTCTAACCTCAACTGCAGAGCTGACCTGGGTCCTCTAGGACAGCAGCAATCAACACTTTTTTTTTTTTTTTTTTTTTTAATACAAAGGACCACTTACATTTAGGCCAATTTTCCCGTGGCCCAGCGGGGGGCGAGGTTTTCAATGGGAGGGCTGGGGCGATTGGGCAGCTTATAAGAAAACACAGTAAAGTGCATATTTATTGATCACATTTACATACTTTCCCCATATCATGCATAACTTATTGCTGGTATGGAAAGCTCCCTTAATAAAAGTATAGGTAGGGCAGATGGGACCATTACTCGGGGGCACTACATTCCGTGTGTGTGTGTGTGTGTGTGTGCGTCTACAGTAATACTACTGCCCCACCACCAGTTAATAATACCTGTATGGATGGGGACTATAGGGGTGGGGGAACTATAACTGTAATAGTGCCCCCCCCAGACAGATAATGTTACTAACTTGGGGGGCACTATTACTGTAATAGTGCCCCACACAGGTAATATTACCTGTTTGTGTGTGGAGGACTATTAGGGCTCTATTACAGTAATGGTGCCCCACAGTTCATAACATTACCTGTGTGTGAGGGAACTGTTATTAACTTGGAAGGGGGGAGGCATCCTGTGTGTCAGAAAAGATCCCAGGAGCTGCATCAGTAATCAGGTAAATAAGTAGCCTACACCAGCAGATCACTCTGAAAAACTAATCATGTGTCGACCGATGCTCCTACGCTGTGGATTACATACTGTATAGCATAGGAGCATCAGCTGACACCTAGTAGCCCAAACCGCAGTCCCCAGTGATTGGCCCGTCCTGGTACTGGTCCGTGGCATGGTCATTGGGGACCTCTGAAAAAAGAAAAATTGGCTGCACAACCTCTTAACGTCTATCCAGGGGTCTGGGACATTGTAATACCTCCACTCCCTATAATGTATTAAGAAACGAATCAGCACAGAATTTTCGACATATTAGTTAAATGACAATTCAGTTAATGGCTGTACCTTCACTTTAATCAGAAAAGTTCTGAAACTTTCAAGTATGATTCATTTTCTCACTATTTTCCAGATCTAATAGAAAGGCGGTTCCAAACCTATACCAACCTGACAGCTGAGCATTTGTTACAATTGCTGCCCGTCTAGACAATTCCCTGTAAGGTACTCAGTATAGACTTCAGTCTGAGGCCTTGAAGCAAACAGCAGGAAAGTAGACAGATTTGTGCAGCTATTTTGTTTTAACTATCCTTTGTAAGCTAGACTGGATATGTTGGGGAAGATTCATCAAGACTGGTGTTTCCTGTGCCACTCTTAAAGGGGTTGGCCACTTTAACACCAATGTTATTATTTGTATAATAAAAAGTTGTACAATTTTCGCATACATCTATCTATATTTCCTATCCGATAAACTTATCACCTTCATCCACAAGGCTCTCCATAATGCTGCACCTCCCTAACCTCTGTCGATCACCCAACCCATGCTTTCCGTTCACTCAATGACCTAAGACTAACATCCTCTATTATCAGAACCTCCCATTCCCGTATCCAAGACTTCTCCTGAGTTGCACCACTTCTCTGGAATGCTCTGCCCCAGACAATCAGATTAACTCCCAATTTCTACAATACCTCACAGGATATGATGCCGTATCGGACTATAACTTTATATGTCCAGGCACCATCTGCACATTAAGGGACACTGACTGGTGACGACTCATACAGCTTTATTTATGTGTAATGACAGTAACCTCTATTACAAAAACCGCTGGACCCCTGTATAAGCAATGCTACCTCCGATGCCGCTCCTGCTACCTCTTGGTGTCACCCCCTTACCTCATAGATTGTAAGCTCTTGTGAGCAGGGCCCTCAGTCCCATTGTGTGAATGGACTTAATACTCTGTAATGTCTCTTTTTGTCAGTACTTGAACCCTACAATTTGTGCTGTGTCATATGTTATTACTTTCTGTATTCCTCACAGTTTTTTAGATCTCTGCTTGCTCTCCATTCATTCTGCTTACTTCTAGTGGATCAAAATCAGTCCATGGTCATGTGATCTACAGTCATGTGATGTGCACAGCTCAGTATTTAGTCATCTGCCTGGGAACGACCTGTGCCATCACATGACCATGGACTGATTGATTTTTTTTTTTTTTTAATTCACTGAAAGTAAGCAGAATGAATGAAAGCAATCAGATCTAGAAAACTGAGAGGAATTGATACAGAAAGTATACTGGAAAATAGTAGAACTTTTTATTATACAAACAATAATATGGGTCTGAAAGTGGCTAACCCCTTTAATCTCCCCTGTGTCAGACTGAGATGCGCCTAAATTATTAAGAAGCTTCTTCTGCCTTTGTACACCTGAATCTCAAATTTACACCAACTTCTAGCTTCCATAGATTTGAGCTATTACTTATGGCAATATCTGGCATAAATTATAGCAACCTAGCCTAGAAAAAGTTCCATAGGGGCACAAAGGCACCAAAAGTGCAAAATTTGTGACTTATAATACACAGACCAGAAACTAGATAAAATATATGGTGAAATCTGCCCCACTGTAACAAACCTTTAGCTGTGACACGTATTATATTAGATCTGCACAGTTTTACCAACAGCAAGCAGTGATCTTAAAAACAGGAACTTTACCACAACAATCAGCTTATTTCATTACACAAAGCCATTTACACAGGTCTGTACAGTATATTGTGACAACCTCGTCTTGGAGTTTACATGTAAACATTAAAGGAGCCGTGTCCTGGGTGTGAGATTTGCGCAGATCTCACTGCAGTAACTTGTATGAAATGATTAATGAAACAAAACCTAGAAAATGAGAGTGCACCCAGATGCTGGTACAGCCAAAGAAGCTAAAAAGCCATCTGAGAAGACTGACACTATTGGCGCCAGGCGGTGACACATACAGTGCACTAGTGCTCCCATTCTCCATGCCGACGCCAGCTCGTCTTCCTGCTAAGCCTCACGTGCTGCAGCCACATCCTCAGCCCGTCTGACATCACAGTGAGCACGGCAGGATCATGTACTGTTACCTGAAGACAAGATAGAATAAACCAGAATGAATATCCCAGACAAGCAGCAGATGGTGACCCACCCTGGTTGTTGTCTTAGCGTGGAAGGTTTACTAAGCAAAATAAGGGGTTAATATGAATTATGTCCTATACTACTACGCAAAAACAATGTAAAAAAAAAAGTCACAGATTTTGTGCAAAAATTGATTAGCACTAAAATCTGAGTCTTTTGATGCCAGACTAGCATATGACTGTTTTTTAAATATGGATCCTTGACGTAAATCCACCTGTACATATATTCCATCATGTTTAAAGGTATCATTGGAGGAGGACTCCCTACAGATCACTAGAAAGTGGCTCAGATGCATACACTCCAATGCATTTTAATGGATACATAAGCTTTGATCACTGGCCTTAGTTGTCACATTAATAATGTAAGTGACATCATCACGGACAGGCTGGAACAACAGGGGTGGGAATAGGGTATTAGGGTAGGTATGCAGTGTTACCATGCTAACAGGACAGAAGACCTCCCCAGACTCTTTGGAAACAAGTATATACCATTTTCTCTCCATCAACAAGAGTCCCGTTGGGTCAGTATAGTGATATATAATATTTACAGAGTTACAGCTTGTATTATACACCAGAGCACACTATTCACTCTATAGATTATGCTGCTTGTTCAGAGGCATTTTTACATCAGGCTCTGCAAAGTCATTTGATAGTAGCTTAGCTAAAATGTTAAAGAGGACCTATCGCCAGGTCTGTAAAGCCCAAAGACAAACATTACCTGACACCCTGAGCATTTTGGTGTTTTGTTTATCCAAATCTATTAAACTATTCCAAAGAGATAAGTTTTGGTGTTGATGCAAATTAATGTATACTAGACAAGTGGGCAGTAACAAGCTTGATAACTGTTTCTAGGAACAACCAAGAGCAACTATGTGAATGCAACTATGGAGCATAATACACACTGTAATTCAAGATCAGTACAGGAGAAGTAATGCAATGTATGTACAGAGTGCAGCAGATTTATGACTCCCCAGAGCTGGTGGAGGGTGTGCCTCATATGACACAGTGCACGTATCCTCATTAATGAAGCGTACCTTACATGGGCTGCCGGGGGATTAATGATTTCTGGCATAAAATTTGTTGATAAATGTGGAGGGGCGGATGACCCTGCCCTCTGCACACCCCTGCCTCACAAAGGAATGCGACTTTTTATGCCTTCTACGCCACAAAATAGGAACAACATAATAAATCTGCCCCAGTGACTCCACCAGCAGAATAGTGATTACAGCTCTGGAGTATAACACAGGTTATAACTCAGGATCAGAGGAAGTAATTCCACCAGCAGAAAGGAGTGCAACTGTACTCCAAAAAGGGGCGATTGTGGCCAATTTCATTGTTTGAAGAGCTTTGAAATTGCCAATTTCATTGTATAGGACTTTGAAAAAGTGGTTGATTTCTTCTTCTCAGGAAGTGACATCACGTGCGTTGTTGACATGGCAATGCCACATCTGCATCCCATCAAAACGAATGGGACTGAGCTGCAGCATGATCATGTGACCAACGGCCATGATGTCATTTCCTGAGAAGAAAGCAGCCACTTTTATAAATTCCTATACAACTCCTTTAATGCTAAAATTGCTATCTCCAAAAATTCTTTTAGCTCTTTATGTAGACACAGTAATCCTTATACATGAAATAACCAGAACTCAATTTGCAAACTGTTTAATGCTACAACAGAGAACATTAGGAACTATATTTTCCTATAAATTAAATTTTTTTTTTGTTTTTTTTAAACTTTCATTTGAAAAACTCCAAATTTGTGCAGTTCATATAGGAGGTTTATTATTTATTTCCGTCCTCTCTTTGCAGGCCTTGGCCTTACATCTGAGCTGTAGTTTAAGGCAGGAGGCGGAGCTGTTCTAGCTCGTGTGGAGTAACGGTACTGGGAAGGAGGAGGAGATAATGCGATGGAAGGTGACAGTCCAGCAACTGTATCCTCAGGTGCTTCCCTCTGTTGGTCAAACAAGGCTCGTAGTTCTCTCTGGTTTGTGCCCTGCTGGATTGCCAGTAGGTGTAGGCTTGCAGCCAGTTTGTTGATGTTGGTGTTCATGTGAACAAGCAGTTGGTTTCTCTCTGTCTCCACCTTCAAGATCTTCTTAAACACGGCGCTGTTCCTGTTAATGCCCATGGTGAGCTGGCACAAGTCTAAGTGTAAAGCGTTTACCTTGGTCATTATTCCTTTCCGTAAACCTTCTTGTGTTGCTGTGAAGCTTCTCAACTGCTCCTCCAGCATCCATAAGGTCCGGCTGTCGGGTGTTGACAGCTGTAGGGATGATTTCTGTTGATAGCTGGTCTTTGATTCGGAAGACTGAGGCATCATGGGTAGTGCAGTTAACAGAGTGCCATGTTCTCGATCAGTCTGCGTAGACCTGTCTGTTCTAGAATGCCCAGGATCCTCAAGGAAAAATGGCAGAAACTGGTGCTTGGATTCACAAGACTCCTCCTCCTCGTAGCTTAACTCTTGACCATGTATTTGCCCTAAAATGGTAATTTTGAAACGTTAAAAATAACGCAAAGTAATTTTTTTTTTTTTTTTTACATAGATGGGGCATGGGAAAGCAGAATTTTTTTAAATTATATGCTTTGTTGGGCAAAAAGCAATATAGCCACCAGAAGGGCTATCACCCAGCTTTCCAAATATGTACAGGTTTACGTGAGCAGTAGACAGATTGAATTAGGAAGACATGCCATTCAGGGATGCAGAAAGGCTGGGTGACAAACCCAATGTGGGTGCAATGGTAGAAGTTAAGCCAACTTTCCCAGAAACAGATATTACAACTAGTGATCAGCAGAAGAAAGGTCAAGAAGAGCAACTAAAGAGAAAGGGCTTCAAGAAGGAAGAGTCTTGAGTCATGCCATCTACTAGAATAGTAAAGAGTGCCAAGGACAACCCAGGTGATGGAAGTCCCAATCATATTTCAGTTTAAAGGTGGCTCCTCAGATGTATCTTTGGGTCAGGGAGTAATCCATGTCTTGAGAGAGATGCGGAGATCTGCTTCTTATTTAAGTGTGAGCTGGAGTGTAATCCCACTGTCCTCTATATTCATCTCCTAATGTCAGGAGGGCGCAGGGGGCAAAGCTCTGCAGCCTCTTCACCCAGTTCTTTCTCTGTACCGACAGCACAGCCAGTAGTAGTAATCACAATGCCACAAGGGTGGATGAGAGACGGGTAAATAATGGTGTTGTGCAGTTTATATACTTCCTATTACATGAGCCGATGATCAGGAATGCAGTATATACTGCATGGTTTGTTTTTTAATGCAGCAGACAACACTATTCCTTATAGTGAAAAAGAAAACGGCAAGCACACATAGCACCCAGGGAACGCCAAAATGACACACACACAAGAGAACTGGACCTGGAATGTTTGGAGAATGCATCAGAAGCTTACTGGAACCACACATAGTTCAACAACTGTGTGAACAGAGCCTAAAAAAAAAAAATCAAGAGTAATGGTATATTCAGATGGTGGAAAATGAAGAGGAATTTGAGGCAGAACTCCACCTCAGATTCCTTTTCATTTTCCACTTTTCTTCCTCGACTTCCTGCAGCAAGATCAAGCAAAACACTTATTTTTTTCCCCAGTGTGCTGCTTCAATCTCTGCCTCCCAATGAAAACAACAGAGGCAGAATCAGGGCGTAATCCACCTCAAAATCAGCAACAGATTCTGCGGTGTGAGCGGCCCTGCTCTGTTCATCACATTTACAAGTACCTCCAGCACTTATGGTTATGGCAGAACTAAAAAAACAGAAAGGGGAAGAGCAGGAAACAGCGAGTGGGAGGTGATGAGGATACTACTACATACTACCCATACTACCATCACCAATCAATGTCTAGTCTGATGAAGAAAAATCACTATATGTAGAGAAGTTTCTAATATGCTGTGCTTTAATTCAGCTCCATTTTCAAGAACTCCTCTTGCGGTTAGTGAACAGGAACATTCATGATTTATATCCAGAGGCTAGAAACCTGTCTTGACCTAGTCCTGCTCACACAACTGCAGCCCTTGTCACAAGGGATCATTGTAGGTAAGAGTACATAAGAGCTGTCAGGAGAGAGAACTGTGCTGCTGATGTAATTCAAGCTAAGGCTGGAATCACAGCAGCGCTTGCACTCTCTGTTTTTTTCAGGTGGAAACCCAGCGGATCACCATTATAGTCTATGGGGTCCACGGGTTTCCGTGGGTAACCGCTTTTTAAGCGGACTGGTTTTCCGAACTCTAGTGTGAACCTAGCGTCACAGAGAATTTTCTACAGTGATACATTGTATTGAAGGGGACATGGCCTAAACTGCCACACTGTAACCAAATGTGCTAAAATTTGGTTTTTCTGACTTAATTTAGCCAACGAATTGGAGCTTTAAAGTTAGACTGTACTGTCTAATAATGTGAAAGATTTATCAAACAGCATTAGACACTTTGACAAATCTAGTATGCTTTAAGGCTGCAGCTTTCTCTCTATAGAGAACACATGCACACTCAGCTAAGCCCGGTTTGGGGTGGGGGGTAGGCTGGGCATAGTCCAGAGGTACATGTTTATGGCCAGCTACAGTGTAATAAAATAACTTTTCATTATACAGTGATTAAAGGGTTTTTTCCCATGACAGTGACTCTATCCACAAGATAGATAAGGTGCAGATGCCCAGCTATCCTATTGTAATGATTGGAACGGGGGGTTGCGCATTTCCAACAGTCACTCCATTCAGACTGGGAAGAAAAACTCTTCCATTTTCATGATCAGTGGGGATCCCGGCAGCCAATCTGTAAATTATCATCTACATGGTGGATAGGAGATAAGTTGCTATGATGGGAAAACTCCTTGAAGTTTTATTTACTGATCAATTCATGAAGAGAATACATACAAGCATCAATTTTTACACAGAAGCATTAAAACAAAAAAAGCGATGTGTTTAACTGATGCGTAACTGATTTTATAGAAAATAGAAGGGTGTTCTGGCCCCAAATTGATAGGTCATCATTATGTGATCTGTGGGGGTTAAACACCTAGACCCCACACAGGACAGCTTTTTTGGCACTGGGAGCAACTCTGCAGCCCTGACCACTGTATAGCGCTGGTTCTAGGAAAGTGCAGGTCCACTCATGTTACTTGAATAGGAGATCCTGCACGCACTCGCCGTTCACGTCTATAGCTTCTGGCCGCCGCTGGAACAGCTGATCAGTTATCAGTATTGAAAAAAAAATAAATCCTTTTAATTGATTCTGTAAGGAAAAAAAATGGATGCCAAAAGTGTACCCATTTAAATAAAAACATGGAAACCGATACACTGGATCAGTTTCTCTTTTTGTGGGGTTGGGCGGGAGGTTGGAAGATTGGGTGAGGTCAAGGCTTCTGTATCTGTACAAGACAACACAAGACATTTTTGCCTCCCTACCTTTGCTCTGATAATTTGCAAGGCTGGGGCCATTTTTCGGGGGGAAGTTCCCTGGTCAACCCTGTTACACAGAGAAAAGAAGGAGTTGAATTGTAGATCCTACTAGATTTAATCATTTCCAGTCACCATCTACTAGTCTTAGCTGCACTGAGGGGATTTGGCGTCACAGAGACTGTTCAGGTGGCAAACTGCATTATTTACACTATGCAGAAGGGAAGAAGTGGGGAAAAAAAAAAAACAAACCTAGACTCATATAGAACGTTCTGGCACAGCTCTTGATGGTCTTCGGGTCCGCTTGGACTTTTCTCTCTGCATTTTTTAAGCGGGTTCGGAGACAGAAAACCTGAACGTATAGCGAGTTCTAGTGTGAACCTAACCTTAGGACAATAAACATGCTACATATCTAGAGAATCAGAATAATTCAGGATTGACTATAATACATTGTAACAAAGTTTTAGGTCTGTACAGGTTTTCAGTTTCTGAACACTAACCAGTGATTGCTGATATTCACTGACAAAAAGCAGAGATCTTCAAAACGGTAAGAAAAAGATATAGAGGGAGATTTATTTATAATGGGTTTTTTTTTCACATGCCAGTCTTAAAAGGGGTTTTACTACAAAATTGTAATGCATAATCTTTCAAATAATGCATTCTTTAGTAGATACCAACATCTTTTAGCGGTTTTTCATATTAATGTTTTATTCCTTTGGTCTTCTCCTCAATGCTTCATTATATGAGCATGGCTAATTTGTTCCCCACGGACTGGTATCCAGTGTCTGGTCACATGACTGCATTCATCCTGGGAAGACTACATCTCCCAGACTCTCTCTGGTCAGTACGGGTGCTCCAGAGCCCTGCTTCTAATTAGCCTATAGAGTAATGTATTCAGGTAAGTGCACATAGAAGATCTAGAGCAGAATAATGAGGAAAGTTTTACAGTGCCCAGCACTATCAATGTCCTCTGCCTTCCTCCTCCTATATAAAACACTCAAGTGACATGGCAAACTAAAATATACCTTTCTCTACACTGCCCAGCCCAGCCATCGACCTCTGCTCTGGTGCCTTCCTTCTACTGCTTACTGTTTTGCACTTAATACCATAGCTGCTGCAAAGTTACACATCTGCCTGAGGCAGCAGTCATTGCCAACCCAAAAGGAATAGCAAGATAGAATGGTGTGTGCTGGATGCAGGCTGGACAACCTATGGAACCTAGCATTAACGGCAGAAAGTTGGCGAAAGAAAAGTCTGCACTAAGGAACCAGTGAAGGAGGAACAGCGCAAGTAACTGTAAATGCTGAAAAATTTTTAATTAGATATTGCCAATTTATTTTTGTTCCTGGAAAAATTGCTTTCAGCATGATTTACTGTTTGCGATATATAGGTGCATGTGTAGATCTGCCCTATAACTTGCACCAATTCACATGCCATAGTGAATAAGGCTGTCCATGGGAAAAGGCAGGAAAGCCCACTCATTTTTTTCAAGAAAGGCAACAGAAGTGCGAAACAGCAAAAAGTTGCAAACTAGTGTGCAAATGTGCCATAATTGCAACTTTTTAACACCACAAAAATTCACCCTTTAGTCCTTAGAAAAATGTACATTTTATTATACAAAACTGCACCAACCAGCAATGGCCAATAACAGCACGATTTTCAAGATAAATCTGGTATTACCACCAAAATGTTGTCAGTAGCCATTGTGGGTGGGCAGGGTTTAGGCCACATGCAGCAAAAAAGTTCTCCTTGCAGGACTTTTCTCTCCAACGATTTTAAGCGGATTCTGCAGAGACTCCAATGCAGGTGTGAATCCAGCCTTAGGCCTCATGCACACAACCATGTGCACAGTCAGTGTGCTAGCCATGTTTTTCACAGATAGCACACTGACCCATTAATTGGTCGCCTTACTGTATATATACACATTATTCCGAAGCAGTAACAGCACCCCAAAGCTTCAATGTATATGTCAATCAATGAGACTAAAGATGTAAGATCAATCACAGATTAGACCAGAGAGCCATGCACTTCACTTCAGTCTCATTGATCTGTGTATATATTATATTCTCAGTGGGCTTCCATCAGAAAACAGTTACTATTTCGTCATACTACTTCTATCACGTTCTGGACAAGCGTTTGCAAATATCCATCTGCTCGAGCCCCATTCATAATCGCATTGGTAAGTTACAGTGCGGTGCTGGTGTATTTGTTTATTGTGTCTGGATGGAATGTGCACTAATAGTGGAGTCACACATTTTGCATTTGTCATATATTGTACATATGTTACAGTGTGCATACATTACAGTGTTTATTCTGTACTGATCCAAAAATGCATCCCGCATTCTACTGCAGAGCTATACCCTCTATTCTTCTAGTGGAGTTACTGACCCGGTGCTACATTATATATTATGTACCAAAGCTACACATTAATCTGTTGGTGGACTAAGGGTGGGTTCACAATATTGTTAATACAATCCGTTGATGTCTTCTATCATAGGATGAGAGCAATGGACAGTTGAGTAACGGTCTGCTTGTATTTCCAATGACTTTAATTTAAAAAACCATGACTGATGAAAGCATTGGTCAGGTTGTTTTTTTTTTGTTTTTTTTTTTACATGGGGGTGAACTTTTGTAACTGAAGAAAAGGTCCTGCAGGCCAACTTTTTGTCCATCAGAAAAGTAAAAAACATGATGGAAGAAAGCATCCGTCAAGCATTTTTTTTTTTGCAATATAAATGGGCGAGAATGCAGACTGAGGGGGCTCCGTCTGCCTTTGTTGTGTAATGATCCTTGCTCTCATTCTTTGACGGATGAGAGCAATGGACATTAAACAATGGTAGTGTAAACCCATCCTTACAGCCATGAAGTTCTGAGCAAGCATTGAACAAACAACGTATACTGGGGGGATTTCAGTGCTGGGGAATCTATCAGTCCTAACACTGAATCAACGAATTTCAAGATGTAGACATTAGACGTACATAAATTTTCCCTCGCATACAAATATAAACCCTGAGTAGATGATATTTTCTCTTTCTGTTCATGTTGCTTTGTCCAACAGTTACCTGGACAGCTATGAAACTATAAGGGTGTCTCACACAGGGGAAACAGTGAATCCAGCGTGTCACCTGGGATGCTTCTTGCAGCTACCATAACATAGTAACGTAGTTGACAAGGTTGGAGAAAAAAAAAAAAAGACACCAGTCCAGCTTAGAAACCTACCAAGTAGATCTATGCTCAAATTGTTTCCACAGCCCAGGTGTATAAATTTACATTTATCCACATTATAATTCATTTTCCATTTCCAACTTCCCTAAATCCACCTGTAATATTACACTATCCACCACTGTGTTGAGTACTTTACATTAAACTATATGCAAATATCCAAGCACAACCAATTTGATGTGGCAAGGAGCAAGATTGTGAACTATACCTGTGCGCCCTTTTGTAGAGATTTCATTTGCCAGCCTCTCAAAGTATTCAGGGAGATCAGAGTACTCCGTGCCATAGGAGATGACTTTGATCCCTTTGTCCAGCATGTTCTCCCGCAGCTTCTTGAATTCATCCACATCTTCCCTACGAACCAGCATGAAGTGTTCCAAATCAGACTTGTGTTTCACTGCCTCCAAAAACAAGGCCTGGAATGTTGTATCGTCTACAGTACGACCACAGCCCAAGAAAAGGAATGACTTGGTCTCATAGAGCTTCTGAATTTCTCTCTGTAGGAGGGTTTGTAATATTTAATAATATGAATTATAATATAAATTAGAACCTACTATAAACACAATATGTGGTATAAATATGTAAATATTATAATTCTTATATATTATAATTTGATTGTATACTATTCTGATATAATATATTACTACATGTTATAACATACACACGTGGACAAAATTGTTGGTACCGTTCGTTTAATGAAAGAAAAACCCACAATGGTCACAGAAATAACTTGAATCTGACAAAAGTAATAATATATAAAAATTCTATGAAAATGAACAAAGCTTCTGGGAGAAAGTCTTATGGACAGATGAGACAAAAATTAAAATTTTTGGCAAGGCACATCAGCTCTATGTTCACAGACGGAAAAATGAAGCACAGGGTGTCTTGAATCTGTGCAGGGTACAATGAAATCTCAAGACTATCAAGGGATTCTAGAGACAAATGTGCTGCCCAGTGTCAGAAAGCTTGGTCTCAGTCGCAGGTCATGGGTCTTGCAACAGGATAATGATCCAAAACACACGGCTAAAAACACCCAAGAATGGCTAAGAGGTAAACATTGGAGTATTCTGAAGTGGCCTTCTATGAGCCCTGACATAAATCCTATTGAGCATCTTTGGAAGGAGCTGAAACATACCGTCTAGAAAAGGCACCCTTCAAACACGAGACAACTGGAGCAGTTTGCTCATGAGGCGTGGCCCAAAATACCTGTTGAAAGGTGTAGAAGTCTCATTGACAGTTACAGGAATCGTTTGATTGCAGTGATTGCCTCAAAAGGTTGTGCAACAAAATATTAAGAACCATCATTTCTGTCCAGGCCTGTTTCATAGAGTTTTCTTTTTTTAAAAAAAATTATGTTGAAGCATGGGTGAAAAGCAATGTCTGACTTTCATTTATTCATTTTCATGGAATTTTTATATATTATTAATTTTGTCAGATTCAAGTTATTTCTGTGACCATTGTGGGTTTTTCTTTCATTAAACGAGGGGTACCAACAATTTTGTCCACGTGTGTATAAACAAATTAGAATATGTAATAAGATCAACAACATGCAATATAAATTGCAATACCATGTAATATTAATTATAACAGTATGTAATCCTACCATTTATAATGTAATCATATAAACAAGTTTAAAAAAAAAAAAAAAAGACACCAAAAAAACCTAAAAACCTATACTCACCTGTCCCTGGTGCTTCAGCGTCACCCAGCACAGTTCAGTCCTGCTGCTGCTCCAGTGTTTTCCTCTGTCAGAAGTCCCCACATTGTGACGTCCCGGGTCCCCTTTCCTTAGGCTGCTGATTGGCCTCAGCAGTCACATGAGGCGGGGACTTCCACCAGAAGAAAACACCCGAGCAGCAGGATTAGACCATGCTGGGAGTCCCAGAGAAACGGTGACAGGTGAGTATTTTTTTTTTTTCACCTTCCCTGGCCTCATGTTAAAAATGTTGTTATCCCGGGCAGCCCCTGTGTTGGAAAGAAGCCATCACCAGCAGCACAAACTATTTCACAGTGTACTTATCTTGTGGCATGTATGGATGCATGTGACTGGGGTGGTTAAAAGATATAATAGAAGAAGCTGTATCCCTATATGCACTGAATATTTCAGGAGAGAAACATGCTGACTTTGTGTGAGGTAGTTTAACAGATAAAGGAAGGTGCAACATGAATCACAAGGTATTTTCAGAAAAGGATTGTTTAAAGTGACCCTATGGGATCTCAGTTTACAGATACAACTACTCTCTTGGTACCAGTCTAAGGTGGCATGGATAACTTACGGATAATGTAACAATTTCGATATTCAGCAAGGTGTCATTAGATGGGTAAGGGTGAGGTGAGCTTACCATAACTTCAGTGTTCCTGAGAACGTTCTGGTATCCGGCAGGGTGAAGGACAATGCCGCTGGGGTTAGTGTAGACTCCGTGTATGTGCAGGACGCTCAGTTTCTTCTTTTCCTGAGCCCATTCAAGTACCTGGTAACAAGAGAATATTCAGTTACTGCAGCCAAAGTAGTAGTCTTATCATGGATGATAGACTGCAGACCACAAGGTAAACATCCTCTATGCAAAGATTTAAGATATCACCAATCAGGGCTGATTCTAGGCTGATTTTCTGTTCTCTGTTGCCTGACGCGAAAATTAAAATGGCGCCTGCCCTCCTCCCTTGATGTTAGAGAATTAGGCTTGTCTACCACTGCACATACGCACCACTCAGCACTGAAGCCGCCTAACTGGGATACATCAATGAGCCCCTGTTGCATGCGCAGTGATTAAAAGGAGCTCGGGATGTACACTCAACTTCAGTGCTCTACTTAAAGAGGTTTTCAGGAATTGGACCAATTTCGGAGGGGGTCCCAAGGCAGGTGTAACATGTAAGTCAAGTCACCGGGAAACTTATTGTCCTCAGCTGTCACGTGGGGCGCAGTGCTTCCCAGGGACCAAGGCACAGTGTATGACCGAACATGCTGAGATGGCAGACGACAAAACACTGGGGACAGGTATGTTTTTCTTTTTATGTTACACCTGCCCTACAGCTCCTTCAGAGTTTGTCCAATTCCTGGACAACCGTTTATACTGTGTGCTCTATGGGACATTATTCTTAATGTCCCATAGAGGCCCATCCACACAGTATAGTATTCTGTAGTGGCCCCAAACACAGTAAAATGTCCCATAGTGGCCCCTACACCTAAATTTCAGGTTCGGCCGAGCCCCAACTTTTTGGAGTTCACCACCCACGAACCATTATTATACTCTGGGGTATAATGAGCAGAGGCCCAGGGGTGGACTCCAGCATGGGTCTTCAGGCCTCTTGAATGATGGCAGAGACACATGAGCTATTTTGCAAAGAAGAATGGGCAAAAATCTCAGTCTCTATATGTGTAAAGCTGGTAGAGACATACCCCAAAATACTTGCAGCTGTAATTGCAGCGATAGGTGGCTCTACAAAGTATTGATATAGGGGGGCTGAATACTTTTGCACAATACACTTTTCAGATTTTTATTTGATTAAAATTTTGAAAACCATGTATCATTTTCATTCCATTTCACAATTATCTGCTACTTTGTGTTGGTATATCACTTACAATCTCAATAAAATACATTTAAGTTTGAGGTTGTAAGGTGACAAAATGTGAAAAAGTTCAAGGGGTATGAATACTTTTTCAAGTCACTGTACATTGAGATTTACCTTCTTCTCATCAGTGAGGTCTATGGATTCTAGCTGTTTTCCCTGATGAACTGCGTATATTTCCAGCAAGTTGTCAAAGTTAGTAGTCAAGACAAGTGCACCATGCTCCATCAGCTGCAGCACGGACTGCAAGAGCTGCTTCCCTGAGTCCTCCATCTTTGACTCTAGGTCATCAAAAACTTCATAGAGGCAGTCCTTGAAGAACGTGGAGCGAACATTACTGGTGCGCTGCAATGAGGGATGGAACAGAGCATGAAACATAAGCCAAAACTGTACGACAGGCAAAGAGAAGTCATAAAAGGATCCGGAAACCCCTCCAGTCACATCAATATCACATAGCCCACTATATGAATACACAGTGTAGCACTAACCGGTGACAGCTTCTGAATGAGGTCGTGAGCTACGTGAATAAGGTTCTTGTCTTCATGGAGACATTTCTGGAATTTTTTGCTCTCTTCTTCTTCTAGAAGGTCAAAGTCATTAGCAGCATCAAGCAGCGCCTGGATTAACCCCTTCCAGGACTTCAGCGCTGGCACTTGAGGTGCCACAGCTGCACTGATACCAGTTCCAATCACCAGCACCAATTCTTGGGGCTTCTTCGTCTTTAGGCTTGGTAAGAGTTTTCTGGAAGATACAAAATCCGGTCTAACAGAACTAGTACCCATGACTGGCATTGTCAGTGTTCAAGTGAACTTACTATAACTACTATGTCACAAGATGATGGCATGCCCATTACATTGTAACTGGCAGGAAGAAACATATGTGGTCAATGTCATAAGCTGAAGACTAGAGAAACACTATGACCCTCATTTACTATTGTTCCCACCAGAATTCTGTCAGTAACTTTCTACGTGTTGGCATCTCTGGTGAACTGTGTCATATCTCTACTCTGTGCACCGCTCACCATTCTTTTTTTAAACAGTAGGCAGAGCGGGGCGTGAATCTGGGTGGGCACACCCTGGTCTATCAGATTTACTGTAACACAGGTCCGAAAACTTGCTTAAGTTATACCACAAATCTATACAAGTCCATGGCTGGCGTAGACTTTCAACCAGGCGCATCTACATGTAACTCTAGCCTATTGTTCTCTGCGCCTCGTGGGGAATCAATTAAGACTGGCTGAAGGATTGCCAGTTTTAAAAAGTGACCCCCTATGAGTACTTGGACTATCTATAAGGGACAGACAACTGAGATCTGAACACTAGATATAAATTCAACACTCGAGGCTGAACTATTAAGAGATTCTTAGGACAACATGTCCCCATTCTGATCTGTTGCCATGGAGTCCTTGTATCAAAACAATTCTCCATAGTGTTCACACACATTCCACTATTCAAGATATTGATGTAACCAATATGGATGTGTTCCACTTGTAATCTTATTTTACAACATTATATGACCAGTATTTTTGCATAAAACATTGGTAATCCATGACAGTCTTGACAGAGTAAAGAAGAGGCCGCTAGAAAGCCCCGCAAGCTGTACCAGGAACGCAGGACTTATTTATAATGTATCGCTCTTACCCTAGGTTCACACTTGGCATGCTCTCAGTCGCTCGTATCCGCCGTGGACCCAAACAACGGAGAGCACGCCCACTAATACAGTGTTTAACCGTGGACACCATAGACTATATAAAACCAGCGGAGAGAAAAGTCCTCTGTGTAGGACTTTTCTCTCTGACGATTTTTGGCAGAATCTAGGACGGAGTCTCTTACAGAGACTTGGACGCAGATGTGAATGAAACCTTATGAGATTATTGCCCCATGATTTATCATGCTGACTAAGTTGAGGAAGGAAAACAAAATTTGGATTACAATATGTCTCTAAGGCTGGGTTCACACCAGCACTTAAACTCCGTTCGGGGTTTCCTTCCCCGAACCCACTTAAAAAAAGAGAAAGAGAGAGAAAGAAGAGAAAGAGAAAAGAGAGAGAGAGAGACACAGAGAGAGAGACACAGAGAGAGAGACACAGAGAGAGAGACACAGAGAGAGAGACACAGAGAGAGAGACACAGAGAGAGAGACACAGAGAGAGAGAGACACACAGAGAGAGAGACACACAGAGAGAGAGAGACACAGAGAGAGACACACAGAGAGAGAGAGACACAGAGAGAGAGAAAGACAGAGAGAGAGAGAGAGACAGAGAGAGAGAGAGAGAGAGAGAGAGAAGCGCATTTTTCGCCCTTTTCGGGTGGAAACTCGGTGGACCTGATTATAGTTTATGGGGTCCGCGGGTAACCGCTTTTTTAAGCGGATTAGGTTTCCGTTCGGGGGGGGGGGGGTCCCCAAGTGGACCCCCTGAATGGAAACCCAAACACAGGTGTGAACCTAGCGTTATATAACATGGCAAGAACAAAGTGCAGAGCTTGTAAACCTGGAGAAGTCAGGTTGGTGTGGAGTGTGCAAGCTGGCGGGGGCCGTAGTCAGACTACCAAGTAACAAATGAGTATTATATTGTGTTTCCACACGCAGCAGACGTTCCAATTACTCATTAACCAGCCTTTTCCTGGCTGGGTCATCAGGAGGGAACACATCTTACCAGCTACAAGATGGAAGAGACGATCACTCCCGACCACCTGCTAATATTACACCAAGACTGACAGGGACACAATAAATCTTTACACCTGAAGACTGGAATGGACCCAGATCTGTACATATCAGCCGATAATAAACATGAGATGGGAGAATTATTGGATCAGAATCAGAAAGGATAGTGTGTCTGGAAACCTCACACAAGGCAAATCTGTTTCCAGGATATTGATATATATCACACCCCTCCCCCATTCCCATTATATAGCTGCATGTGAAATAAATAAAGGATGTGATGGGAAGAAGGTCACAGACACAGTTACCGAGTTTTGTACAGTCAGATATTAAGTCCATAAAGAACATGATCATTGATACAGCAAGTCGTCTTGTTTAAAGGAAACTGTATGGGGATAAATAAATAATTTGCTCAATCAGTTCTGTGCGCCGCCATTCAAGCCTCAACTATTGCTGACTGAGACAGGGATTTGCGATGAGCCACTGACAGCACTAGAGCCGGAGCCTGCAAGCTGCACTGTGGGAATAGGGCTAAGCGAGTATGGTTATTATTTTTTGCTTAACATATTATACTGTGTGATTGGCAACATCTTAACCCCCCAATAGTTTTGAACATCTCCTGCTAAGGATTTGAGCAAAGTACCTCACAGCATACCCCGAGCAGGAGACATTTAGTGAAACTGCAGCGGTAGCAGTCATCTAAAGAGAGTCTATCAGCAGAAAAATCAGTATAAAACTAATGACAGTACCTTGTAAGGTGGCTTCTACACTTTCCAAAGATGCTTTTGTCTTCTGTATTGCAGATGCATTTTCATGTAAATCAGTGTTTTATTCTCATGCACATTAGCTGAAAAGGGCTTTAGGGATGTGTTTTCTCCAGCTGGGGCTTCACTTTCTGCTCTAGATAATCACCCCTACCTGCTACCCAGCTCCGTCCCTAATTACTTGGGTGATATATTCCACCTTGCCACACTTTGTCTGCAACTAGGGGTGGTTATCTGGAGCGAAGAGTGAAGCCCCAGCTGGAGAAGACCCCTAAAGCCCTTTGCAGCTAATTTTCATAAGGATAAAATGCTGATTTTCATGAAAATGGAGATGCAATGCAGAATAAGAAAGGCGTCTTTGGAAAGTGTAGAAACAGCCCTACAAGGTACTATCATTAGTATAGCACAAATTTTCCTTCTGACAGACTCCCCTTAACAGCTCTAACTCTAGAGCTGAGATATTGGTTGTGTTTAAAAGCCAAGACCATATCTCTATCCCCAGTATCCGTCATCATTGGTTGAAATTGAGCTGCATATACTTGCAGTTTCATTTCAGCCAATGTGCAGGGGAACATGTGCACCCGTGTGTGCAGGGAGATGAGAAGGATTTGTTATTCTCCTATCCCTGTGATTCCAGATGATCCCAGAGGAGGGAGGTGGGGGGAATGAATTTCTGTTCATGAGATCACCAACCCATCATCAATCAGAAAGCATACTTGCCATTTAACCCCTTAGATGCTGCGATTAACACTCAGTAGTTTTACAGAAAAAAAGACTTTTTTCCCTCGTTAATGAAATAAAAAACACAAAACTGATATCACCAAATCCGTAACAAAACTAAAATAAAATTATTACATTGATCAACGCTATAAACCTTAAAATCCAGATGCAAGAATTGTTTTCTGTTCATCTCATTTCTCGAAAACAAAACGTAATAAAGACTTAACGCAACATAAAATAATTTGCGGTGGAGTGCTGTGTGCGCCACTATACTAGTCCCCCTTTGTCCTCTGAAAGTTGTTAGGTATGTCTAAGTGGAGGTAATTGTTGGGGCACACTTACAAAACCTTTGCACTGGGCCCACCAATGTGTTAAAGTGTCCCTATATGTAACTGGTTATGTGAAGAAAGCAGGGAATTTGGAGCTCTATATGAGAAAAAAAAAAAAAAGAGAAAAGACCCTGAAATTATATTTGTCCCAGCCATGAACAGAATGGGAGATATTGCTCGAAATAGAATAACCATTGAGCTAACAAGGGAAAACAGAGGCAGGGATTTATATCAGAGAAGTTTTCATCTTCTAGAGAATAAGGGGTGCCTGCACATGTAGGGACTTTTTCCTGAGGATCTGTACAACACACTGCTTGACTAGAGAAGCTGCTTGTTTCTGCTGAGTGATCTTTCAAGGGCAGACTGTACAAACCTGGAGATAAAGAGCGTTCTTCTAGGGATTAAAGACAAATACTGGTGGGGGTCTAGTTACCCAGTTTTGGCAGGGACTACTAGATGTGTGGGGGAGGATTTCCTTTCTCAAGAAGTCTCCTCTGTATTTTAACCCATGCAAAGCAAAGATGAAAGGTTATTATCTCAGAAAACAGCAGTCACTGGCACTGTGACCGATTAGGTTTATCCAGTGAACTTATTTCCCATTAGATAACAGATAGAGAATGTAAACCTCTCCAGCCCATATCTCTAAGATATTATAGGGGATTTAAATGTTTGGGTCTTTATCAGATGTGACCTATTAGTCTGTATCCTTGTGTACCGGGGAGTTATAAAGCTACACCAGTCCTTTACCAGGTATTAACCCTATCATTTACTTCAGTTATAGGTCTGGAGCAGTGCAGGATAAAAAGTCAGCAGAGACTTCTGGAAAATAAGTCTGGGAGTCTTCTTTGGTAAGAAGGAAATGAAAAAGCAATATTACAGAAATAATAGAACCACACGGTGCTTACATGATATAATGTTACTATTACATTGCAATATAATTTCTACATGACTATGCACTCATTAGATTTCTATATAAGAACCGTACCTTAAAGTGCTCTTATAATATTGCCACATAGTGCCTATGTAAGAGTGCTGCAAAGATATTTTATACTATAGTCACACAAATTCTCAATAACACTTCCAATAAATGGCACATAGGGCGTAACTAAAGCCAGAGATTACCCATGGGGCAAGTTTCAGATGACCTGTCATGTAAGTTCAGAGTGGACTGATAATCACCCACTTTTGCTTATGATATAGTTCAGCCCTAATTTGATGCATTTTGATTCCTTTTAATTGTGTCATTACCCCCTCATTTTGTTGGGTTGATTCAATAGTATACTGAGACCTATTCATACACATACTATTTATGCATACCAAGGAGACATCACTTCCCCTTTTTGGAAGAGAAGGATCAGGTCTAATGTCACATGACCTATACAGCAGGTACAGGAAATAATGTTGCATATTAATGTGTAACAATAATAATAAAAAAAAAATGTTATATTATATTTGTGTGCATATATATATATATATACATACATACACACACACACACACACATTGAGGAACAGTCACTTGGGGGGGGGGGGTTACATAAGGAATGAAAACTCACCTGGGCTTCTTGGCTGGGGGAATGCCGTCTTCTATCAGCATCAGTTTCTCCGACTTCAGGTTCAAAGCAGAAGCCATCAACTGTGAGACAGAGGACGCAAGGTTACTCCCAGGGGCTGAGCATAACTCCAATACTACAATGCAGGAGCTCACAAAATAGGTTACATTTGCCTTATAAATCTACACAATGCCCTATTTTATCTGCTTTATCTTTTCTAGAGCCTTATAAGTCCCATAACCCTAACCCAATGCTACACCTCGGATACTCTACCAGTAATAAATTATCTTCTACAGCTCCATAGACTCACCACACTGGAACCTGCCAGGACACTAGGTGTAATACCTGTACCCTAAAAAACCACAGTAAAAATTAGGAGGCGAGCTAAATTTGCTGGCAAGAAAAACAAAACTCTTCCTATACTATGACCGGATCCTACATCCCCACATGTAACATCTACAAAAGCTTTCTTTGTGAATACATACTGGAAATACAAAAAAAAAAAAAAAAAAAAGTTAAAATGTCTCCGGGCTAAAAAGTGATTGTTTTCCAAGACAGCGGTGATTGCCGAGAAGGGCAGCCAAGAAGCAGGCAGACGTCACCATGGTAGCACAGGCTGGAGCCGGGAAGTGGCCACCCCATGCAGAAACTTTCCGGCCATTCTGCACATTAGTGACATTCTTCAAGTAGTGGCAGTGTTTACCTTACTGTGCTGGTCACTTCCTGATGGTGCGAGTGCTCAGATCATCAAGACCCTGCAAGGAACAAAAATAGCAGTCGCTAAGAGACCATGTCATATCTGGATGCTCCCACTCAGTCCTGGTAGTTACGCATGTGTAATAGGGGGTAATCTAATATGGTAATAGACAATTGAGTTGCAATTTCTATACTCTTTAAATATTGCTGCTTGTCAGTGAAGGGGAACTCTTTATATCCAGAGGATGAAATTCAATCCTGATCAGTTACACAGCTGAGGGTTTGCTACAATGTAAAAGTCTAGACCAGGGGTACTCAACTGAGAGACTATGGTCTGAACCCAAACTGCTACCAGCTATCTGGACCCCTGCCTCATAATGACAACACAAATAACTAGCAATCCCTGTTGCTATTGTGATACATTGGTGCAAAAGGTCTCTCTCCCGATCGCAGTCAGTGTCATTATGAAGGTGGAGTTTCTTCACAGCCCTCTACAGCTCCAAAGGAGTCACCAAGTGGACATTATACCATGTGGGGGGTACCATGGAGGCTTCATCCCTATATTTTACTAAAGGTAGGCACTATTATTATATGGGTCACAAAAGAACTGGGCGGGGTCAAAGGTGTCATGGGCAGTACTGGGCAGAGTTAGAGGCGTGTCTTGACATATGTAAATACTGGATATTTGCTAGATGGCAGACCCTGGTCAGTAGACATTTAATAAAAGTAGTTGAGTACCCCTGGTTTAGCCAATCCGCCTTGACTCCACATTGATACAATGGATCAGTGCAGGCAAAATGTAAAACTATCAGAACAGGAGAAAGACTGCAGCTACTGCTCATAATAATAGAATGAATGTAAGTGTAACAAATTCTCAGCTGTGAGAAGTATTCAGATGGTGTAGTTAAAATCACATTGAAAAACAAGCATGTTCTTACAGGTGAGACACTTTTAGTTTTTTTTTTTTCCAGTTATAACACAGTAATAGAAAACACCAACATTAACAAAAGACAAAGATGGTAGGAACAAAACCCAAAAAGGTACACACTCGGCCCAAGCAAAGTAGATGGACATATTGCAATACATTATTAACCCTCCCAGCACCCTACAGTCTCTCAAATGACTATTACATTATTTCTACAGGGTTCTTCTCCCTCATTTGTCAGTCATTTTACGGACAGCAATAGAAGACCTCTATTTCCCAGATAAGATGCTGGAAGCAGTTATTATTACTTTATCTAAACCATGGAAGACCCTGGAGTCTCCTCAAAACTATTTCTCTACTGAATTCTGACATTAATCTCATTGCCAGCAATTTCGCATAGAACCCCAATTCTCCCGACATTAGTGTGCACTGATCAGGTGGAATTCATCAAAGGCCGACAGGTCTCTGACAATACTAGGAGAGTCTGGAACCTAAGAGAATTAATAGAAAACAGGGATACCAATGGTTTTGGTCGTATCAACTGGTCTTTTGCTTTTTCACAGTGTTACAAAAGATGAGATTTAGAGGTAAGTTACACAGAGCCATAACTAACTTATATAACTCTCCATCTGCAAGAGTAAACGCAAATAGGATCCTATCTAATACGTTGGAAATACAAAACAGAATGAGCCTGGTGTGTCCCCTTTCACCCAAGCTCTTTGTCCTTTCCATCAAACCTTTAGCACAAATGCTGAGATGTGACAGGCTGACTCTAGGTTCACACCAGCAATGTGCAAAAAATGGATGGAAACATATAACCATCATAGAGTCATAGTTTGCACAGAGTCAATGTTAAGAAAAAAAAATAAAGATGAAAACAGATGGTTATCTGTTTCTATCCATTTAGATTTTTAGCAGACACAAAAAAAGTGCTATACTACTGCTTTTGTGCCAAAAAAATAGCAAAGGACAGCCATATATAATGCATCTGTTAAAGGGATACTCTAACTGGATGCTAAAACATAATGTAAATGGCCCTTAAACATCTGACAGAAAAAAATGTCAGAAATTTGACAGATTTGACTTAGTAGTCACTGTAATTTGTACGGCACTTTTCCAGGTATATCCTAGAAACAAATTGCTAGGGTGAACTATCCCTTTAAGAAAAGAAAAATCAGATCCAAACACAATATCAGAATTACAGCGCTAGCTCACGGTGTTCGCAGTCACAGGATAGACATACTCCAACTTTGGACACTGATGCTTTTAAGTTCCTACACAGAACTACACAGTGTTTTGTAGCCCCACAAGGTCGTGTGTATTGGGCCATAGAAATGAATGGGTTGGTGTGCTATCTATTAAAAAAAAAAAAAAAATTTAAATATGGTCACGTGCATGAGCCTAAGTGAGATCAGCAGCAGCAACAGCCCCAAGTGACATTGTGTTGTACATAGGATGTACATAAACCATCATTATCATACATAAAGTCAGGATGTAACTCACGGATGTGACCGGCAGGCATTCAGTCAGCTGTGTAAAGTGCCAGGTGTGTTCAAGTTATATCTAGCCCTGTCCAGTCATAGCTCAGGTTTATCTAGGAAGTTTACGTAAGAGGAACTAAGAGCAACTAACATTGGGAGCCGGCATCATCTATGGACAGGGGGAGGGGGCACTTGTTCACCGGTAATTGCTGCAGCCTGTGCTCTAGGCCTGCACGTGGAGTGAGAAGAGGAAGAAATCTCAGGAAGAACATTATTAGTCTGGGTTCCTCTAGTGCAGCATCGCACATGGCCAAAAGACAACTGAATCAAAACACATAAGAATGCTTCAAAACACACGTGTGTCTTTTACAGCACCGTCTACATAAACTTCAAGGAAATCCCACTGTAATGATGGGGTGTGCACCTATAGCAGAGAGTACCTCCCCTGTCACCACCAAAGGGTAACTGCTTCCCCTGCAGCAGTGCACGCTCCCAGTCATGACAATTACTGCAACTACCTTTAGCAGGGCTGCCTTCCCCCCAGGAACAACAACTTTACTTGCAGCAGCGCCTGTCCCCAGTAGTGGCAACTACTGCACCTACGTAGTGATGACTACTTCACCCGAAGCGGCAGCAACTGGCACCCCTGTAGTTAAAAAAAAAAAAAAAATAAATCACAGCCAAAAATGTTGTCTGACTGGGACGTGCGAATAAACACTTACGCTACGTTCACACTAGCGTTCGGGTCTCTGTTGTTTGGGTCCGCATAGGGACCAGAAAGACGGAGACCCTGTCCGCTTAAAAAGTGGTTACCCGTGGACCCCATAGACCAGTGGAGAGAAAAGGCCTCCTTGCAGGACTATTCTCTCCACCAATTTTAGGAAGGATCTGTAGCAGAGACTCCAATGCAGATGTGAATCCAGCCTTACACCCTCATAAAGTGACATATACATCAGTGGCAACTGCTCCTCTCCCCCATAGTAAACTGAGGCAATAAAAACATGACATGACAACTTTGGGGAAGGTTGTACCAAGAATGTAACACATGTTGAGCACATGTATCCAAAGAAACACAACTACAGATAGGGGTATAGGTATAGGGGGTGCAGAGGTCTACTTGGCCTTGACCCTGATGGGGTCCCAAAGGTCCCTCTGCCATAGAGAATATATCATTATTCTAAATGGTACAAGGTAGGAAGTAACCCCATTATTGATTCTGAATTGGAGCCCAGAAGCTTAAATTTACACCTCTGCTTAAAAAACACAGTAAAATGTGCAAGAACAAAAAGACGCAAAGCAACTTCCTGCCCAGTGCGGCTGGGCTTACACAGCGCTTTTTTGCTGAGGAACTACATGGCAGTTTTTAATTGTAGTAATGAGTAACACAAGTAACTATACATGTCACCTGTATGCTAACAGCCACTAAACTGAAAACCTCTGGTGTACTGGCTGACCAACAGACCAGGCCTGCACAGATGTGAACTTAGCCAAAACAGCTACTAGGGCAGTGCAGTATTATAGTCGGCCGACATGCGCACGACCGTATGCGTGTCACCAGGCCGTGACTGAACAGCACGGATGACATCTGCCCATGCTTCCCAGGCACCATTCATTGAGGCCAGTGAGTATGGTCTGCAAAACGGACAGGAGTAGGACCTGTCCTGAGTTTTGCTCACAGCCCCATACACTGGATTGCAAAAATACAGTCATGTGTATGGAGCCATAGAAACAACTCACTGTGCACATGGTCGTGTGCATGAGGTCTAACAAAGAAAGAATACATGCTGTATATAAATAGTACTCCAATGATACATGTAAAGAAAGGGGAACAGGAAAAAGTGGTTACACACATATAATAAAGAATTTTTTATAACTTTGTAACCTTTATCAGATTGCCACTTTTAGGTCACTTCCACAGCATGCAAGCTGTCCTTTATATATTATTTTCCCCCATATGATCTCGTATGTACATGTTATAGAAATTAAATGTCTGTCTCTTTAACTTCTCATTAGCTTGCTATTCTTAAAAATTATAGAAATGCATTTAGTAGAAGAAGCTTACAGCCTTCTATGATAAGGATATACACTGAGAGCAAGGCCAGACACCCAGTCTAGGGCAGCATGTCCTAGTGGACTTGCTTGTTTATAAACTTTCTGTGAGCTGTCCTTCGAAAAGTCTGGAGATTAACACTGCTTACGCAAACAGCCCCCAGCACGTAGCTGTACAATTTCTCCCCTCGAAGGTGCAATGTAGAACAACAGGTCCCAGCCATGCTTTGCATTACGTAGCTTGTAGTACTAATATACTTTGATTATTGAGATGAGTGGGGGGGGGGGTGTCAAGACCCTCCTCCCGCCAATGATCAATCAGGTTTACCAGTTTTCACGCATGCTCTGTTATAAGTCATAATTATTTACTGTTCTCTATAAAAGCTTATGCTATGTTTTTAATAAACACAACTTGCTTAACACCGACTGAGTGTGTCAGGCTAGTTCTTTCTCTGTGAGCTCACAATATATATATCCATATGGATTATAAATAATTTGGCACCACTTGACAATCAGAATTTTGAAGCCAGTTTGGGTTTCGATGACATACATGAAAGCACACATTAAAGGCATTTTCTGTCTCCAAGTGGATTTTTCAGATTCATGACCTATCCATAGGATAGGTTATCAGTATGTGATCTTTTGGGGGGGACCAATAGCCGAACCCCGCACACAGCAACCATAATGTGCTGCATTGGATGGGGAGCACATGCAGCTTTCTCCTATTCAAGTAATAAGAGCGGTTACTTGAATAGGAGCAGAATGCGCACGCTCCCTGTCCACTGTGGCAGCTTCTGGTGCCGTGAGGCTGCGGAAACAGCTGCTGTGTGCAAAATCTGAGTGTCCTGTAAAGAAGTCATCAGTATGAAATATCCATTTGGGGCCAGAAACAGTGGCTGCTGCGGAAACACAGTGTAAAAAAAATGCTGTGTTTTACAGTACCAGCAAAGTGAATAAGATTAATTTTCCGCAACTTTTTTTCCCCACAGTGTGTGGATGAGATTAAAGAGGTTGTCTGGGATCTGAAGGTAATGCAGGACAGGGCATCACTGTCAGATCAGTCGGGGCCCGACACCCAGATACTGTCCCAATCAGCCGTTCTGGCTGCCGGAAGCAGTCCTGCCCCTATTCAAGTGAATGGGAGTGAGGCTGCAGTTCCAGGCGGCAGCGCTACGGTATACTGAGCTCCGTACATTATATACAGTGGCCCAGATTTACTATGCCTACAGTTTTCTGGTGTACTAGACATAAAAATTTGGAATTTTTTAAATTTGCTTTACCTTCGCCACTTTTACAAAAAGAGGTTACCATCAAGATTTACCATAATTTACGCAAGAAATCTGGCGTAAATGACAGGGAAAATGTACACTAGCTACATAAATCAGTCCTAGTGGACTTCATTTCAGAATTTTAGATATTGATGACCCACCTTTTGGGAAGGCTATCAAAATCACATTGAAATATGTCACCCCACCAACAGTTAATATCAAGGCTCACAGTTGCCAGAGCTAGCACAATGTATGAACCAGAACTAGACAGCTCTGTACATTGTGTAGTAGCTGTGCCGAGTTGCTGCAGCTCAGCAGCTTCTGGCTCTATACACTGTGCTAGATCCAACAGTCAAGGCTCCCGCATTCATCTCATAGTGGAAGTGCTGGGTGTTAGTCTTAGCACTGGTGCCCTGCATCGGTGGAGTCCAAAGGTTCAAATCCAGCCAACATCTGCAAGCAGTTTGTATGGGTTTCCTCCTAAAGACATACTGATAGGGAATATAGACAGTGTTGAGAATATCTGTAAAGTGCTGTGGTGGTAAATTGTGGAAAACCCCTTTAGACTGATGAGAGAGACATAATGTAAAGACAGCCTTAGGAAATGGAAATATACAGTGTGAAAGTAACCCAAGTGTAAAAAGTGTCATAAAGCTCTGACAGAATACAAAAGTTTTCAATGACAAACCTTCTTCTCTTTATTTCTGTCTGTCTGTGCTCTTCATATGGTCTATTGTCTGGATTGTGGGCATGAATGGTTGCAGCCAGTACTGAAGGTGGAATCTTATATCCACTAGGTATACTGGGGGTTATTTATTAACTGTGCCTTTCTTTATCTGAAATTTTTGCAGTTGCGCCTTTTTTTCTCTGCATTTTTCAGTAGTGAATATTTATTAAATAGTCGCAGTTCCTTGATAAATGTTGAGAACCTGTTATTTTAGGTGTTATTTTAGGTTTTTTTGGCCATGTGCACTTTGCGCCTATTTTTCTTAAAAGGTGCACCTGCGTAACACATTTTGCACAAAATGTACCACATGGAATTGTGATTCCAATGCTGTGTGATATGATGGACTTTTTACACTACCCATGTACTTGAGTGCAATTGCATCTTTTTTTTTTTTGCACCTTTTTAAAAACTCCACTTTGGCCACACCCCCTTTCCAATTCATCATAATTAAAGCGCAACAAGCCCCAAAAAAGGTGCAATTTAAGCCAAATAAATGAGAAAAGAAGGGCAAACCTTTTCTATGAGCCATATTTTTCAAAAATTCCTCTTCCTCATAGCGATGAAAGATAAATAAGAATAAGTCATAGCCTTAAATGGACAATGTTTCACACTGCCAATGTCCTCATATAAATTTTTAACCTTTCCCCTCTTTTAAACATGCAGTTATAACTGCACTACAGAAAAACCCTGCCTCAACCTGTTCTGCGCTACCAACGACTGACCCGTCTCCAACCTCTCCTTTACCTCTAAACTGGACCACTTGGTCTTTACAAAATTCTCCAATGATATCCTGACTTCTTGTGTTCCCTCTGTCTACTACCTGACCAAACCTCAGTATCTCCATTTCCGTCTGTGGTATTACTATAACAGCAGCGGCATGCTTCAGAATCCGCCCTTTTCTCACTACTGAAACATCAAAAACCCTGATGGTCGCTCTGATTCTCTCTTGTCTTTACTATTGCAATTCTCTACTAACTGGGCTTCCTCTTACTAAACTCTCCCCTCTACAATCTGTCCTGAATGCAGCCACCAGACTCATCTTTCTGTCAAACCGGTACACAGACGCATCTACCTCGTGTCAGTCGCTGTATTGATTGCCCATCCATCACAGAATACAATATTAACTTATTACACTCACCCACAAATCCATCCATAGCGCTGCGCCCCCCTACATTTCTTCCCTCACTCTGTCTACCGCCCTAACCGTCCTCTCCTTTCTGCCAATGACCTTAGACTTGTATCTGTGTTATCTGAACATGCCACTGCTGTCTCCAAGACTTTTCTCGAGCTGCACCGGTGCTCTGGAATGCTCAACCCTGGAAAATTAGATTAATACCCAACTACAGTAGCTTCAAACAAGTTTATTACATGACCTGATCACATTGTCCTACACCTCCGCACACATGACACTAACATTTCTTATCCTAAGCTATCCTTCCTACTCTATTCCTCAGATCCTGGCCCCTCCATCTAGGAATTACTCTACACTCCATGCACATAGTATATGTATATTCACAGATAGCAGCTGGTGATGGGCTCATACAGCTTCAGTTATATGACCTTATTAACCCTTGAGTGCCTGGCCCATTTTAGACCTCGATGACTAAAAATGTTTTGCTTTTTTCCCGTTGATACATACTAAGCCCTGTAACTATCGATATGATTAAATTGATCCCAAATCTGTATAGTATTTTTCAAGTTTTATTACTTTTGCAAAGTAAAAACGCTTTTAGTAACAACAATTTAGTTTTTTCATTGCCACAGATGCAAACTTTAAATTATAGCAGAATTGTGTGCTTATTTTTTGCAGGAAGACCATTTTAGTCTTCAATTAAGTTTTTAATTGCTCTTTCTTGTGTTTTTTTTCAGTGGCCGGCAGACAAAAAATGGCAATTCTGGCATTGCTTTTTACGCCATTAAGCTTGCAGGTAAAATAACATTACAGCTGCATTGCTCGAGTCCTTACAGACACAGCAATAACCAATGTGTGTGATGCATTTATTTTTTATTATTTATGAAATATTTTGGTATGGGTTATGGTATGTTATATTTTTTTTATACATTTTTTTTTAACTTCTGTTTGCCAATCCTGGATGTTAGCAGCAACATTATTTGACTGCAAATGATGCAGAAAGTCAACTGGGGCGGAATAAAGCCCATTACTGACCGATGTAGAAAGTCTATATGTTGGTAACTAATGGGTTAAAAAATGGCTGGACCATTGTACCAAACAAGCCCTCTTACCACTTGTGTCACCTCTGTTTCCTCATAGATTGCAAGCTCTTGCGAGCAAGGCCCTCACTCCTACTGTTTGATATGTTTCTTTGTCACATTGTAATGTCTGATATTGTCTTTTCATGTGTCCTCTGATTTCTAAAGTGCTATGGAATATGTTGGTGCTATATAAATAAAGTTATTATAAAACTGTTTTATGAATTTTAGGACAAGGAGTCAATCATTCTGGTCTATGTGGGAAGCATATATTAGCCTACACATAATTCTTATATGTGTGTCCCTCCAGACCTCATGTAAAATGATACCATGCACAGTTTTCCAGCACTGTACAATTTTTTTCCTGCTAGAACCAGTTTTTACGGGACGGCTCAGACAGCTGCTTACACATCAGAATCCATAAAATTACCATATATGAGCTTAGACGCAGCTCTGCAGGTGCCAAGGAGACAAGTGTGTTGGGAGCAGCAGGGAGAATTTTCTTAACTATATCTGCTAAGCTAAAGGGTATGCTGAATGACAACCAATATGGCTGCTATTATTAATAATACTATATATATATATAGCGCCAAAGTATTCCACAACACTTTACAAATCAGAGGGTACGTGGACAGTATTTGACATTACAATGTGACAAAGAAATAACGTATTAAACAAAAGGAGTGAGGACCCCACTTGTGAGAGCTTACAATCTAGCAAGAGGTCAGAGTTGTCATCCAACTTTCCAAGAACCCTGAATGGCACGTGTCTATGTAGCGATATATTATTCTACTCCAGGTACAGGTTATTATGTATAGTTATTAACAGGCAGGAACGATTGTCTAGTCTACAATATGGACCCTTAAAGGGGTTGTACAGCCCCATATGGTTTTTACTGATGACTTATCCACAGAATAGGTTATTGGTATGTGATCCGTGCTGCTCGGACCCTGCACAGATCAGCTGTTCCAGGAGCTGCCGAAAGCTAGTGCAGTGGATAAGAAACACATGCAGGCTGTTCCTGTTCTAGTAATAGGAGCGCCGCTGCAGTCCCGTTCACTGGATTGCACTTCCTGTCCACTGCAGCAGCTTCTGGCTCCTGGAAACTGCCAGATAAGTGGATTTGTGCGAGGTCTGGGTGTTGGACCCCTATAGATTACATACTTATGGCCTATCCTGTGGGTGAGTCATCACTATGAAAAACCATATGGGACCAGACATCAACCAAACATGTATGAAAACTCCATTTGGTGCCAGAAAACCCATGTAAATTAGTGTATTTTAAAGGTGCATTTCAACTTCTGGTGGTAGACCGCAACATAAACATATATCATACGGTCATATATCCCCCTCAACGCTGCTTTATCTGTTTACCTTCTATGGTTCTCATTAAATTCCAGGCAAAGTGCAAGTTTGCATAGGTATTCACATCCGTTAGCATAAAGACAAGGATACACACGTGATAGGATAAGGTGAATGTGACATAACAGGAGCAAGGAGACCCCAGTGGTTGGGGTCAGTGTACTCTGAAGCACAAAAAAGCCATATAATGCTGCACACTACGTGCATGGCACTGCAATTTTCCCAATCCTTTTATAGGAGACATTGTCCAATTCTCTCATTTTCATCAGTCATTTTTTCATTGCTTTGTTGCCTACAAATAAGGTACAGACATCACCCACATCTGACATATCTTGGCCTCACAGGCAAATGCTGAGAATACTAGGGGGAATAAACTGCTCTGGCTACTTGGGAGCAACACCACTGGCGCCATCGGGAATGATAAAGAGACAAGCGTTGGGGTAAGGAAGGGGAGGAGAGAGAGGCAATAGTGCCACTACCGAGCCTAGTCTCACAGAATCGCTGCTCTGGGACTGGGGGTCAGTGAGGCTGGATCATGTCTTCAAAAATGATAAAACAATGTTACACATCAGGGATCAGCAACCTTTAGCACTCCAGCTGTTGTAAAACTACAACTCTCAGCATGCTCACTCTGTTCTTGGAACTCCTATAGGAGTGAATGAAGCATGCTGGGAATTGTAGTTTCCCAACTGTTGGGAGTGCCAAAGGTTGCTGACCCATGTTATACACATTGGGCGAACAGCCACAGTAAAGGTAGCTGCATCTGGAGGAGACTGTGATGATACAATGTCTGGAAAAACCAGCAGTGCTCTGTGTTGTGTTAATGTAACATGTATTGTGAGGGGAGTTGTGTGCTAGGTATGGTGTGTCACTGTGTCATGTTGTGCATGTGTACCATATGGCAAGTGTAGAATATCACTGTGCTGTCATGTTGTAAGGCTGGTTACAGGTTGTGTGTCATAGGGTATGTCACACAGAATATTGTGGGGTAGCCAGCTGTGCTAGGGGTGTAGTTATATGGGGTGCAGATGTAGCAATTTCTACCAGACCCTGGAGGGGTTCCAAAGGTCCCACTGACTCATAAAATATCCCACTATTCTAAAGGACACAAGGTTGGTAGGGGCCCCATTGTAGATTCTGTAGGTAGGGCCCAGGAACTACAGGTTACATGACTTGGTGAAGTCTACTGTCTGTGTTTCAGTAGTGGATCATTGTGTGAGGTTGTTCGATCATGTTTCTTATGTGTCATGGTGAACCTCACATAAAGTTATGGGCTGTATATCACCGTCTGGGTGTAAGTGCCACGTGTTGTAGTCTGTCATTGTGTTACATGCTGTCACTGTTACAGGTGTATATGTGTTATATGCTTCCGTGTCACTATGTGGTTCTTATATCATGGTTTCTTTGGTATTCGGGTGTTGTAGTCTGTCCTTGTGTTACATTGTGTGGTTGTCTCTGTGTCATGTGTTGTAGGGTGTCATTGTGGATGGCTGTCTCGGTATTACCTGTGGGAGATTTATAGAATTGTCGCTGTTGTGCGCTTCGTATAGCTGCAGTGTGTACAACGTGTCGTTGTGTTACCTGCTTAACTGCAGCCGCTCCACTCATACAGCCCTGACAGCAGACATCACAGTATGGAAGCCGGCCGAGGACAAATCTCGTCATAAATGCGGATTCTGCCTCCCTCTACTGGCGCTTTCCTGCTACTACAGATAGAGGACTACCACGTAGCTGCCAGTAATAGTGAATACTACGCTCTGCTTCCCTCTACTGGGCACTCTGTAGTAATGCACTTACAATACAGATACTGTCCCCATCAATGCCTATATATTATAATATATTTAATATTATTTAATTTAATATCATGATGGCTAGAGTAATGGCATACCCCCGAACTTTCAAAGAACAGAAAGAGGGACAAAATGTGCGGCACGCTATGCGCACCGTGGCAAATTTAGCTCCACCCACTTCTATGTTGACTCATTCTCATCCATTTTTCTTTGTGCCCCCACACAGTATAATGCTCCTACATTCACCTTAACATTATATGGCCCCACAGTATTAAGTCTCTCTCCTGGTGCCCCAGTTTAAACTGGGGGAAACTAGAGGGGGACATGAAACTGGGGCAGCTGGAGGGTGACATTAAACAGTGGGGGTAGTTGGAGGGGGACAATAAATTAATGGAAGTTGGAGCAGGACATTCCACTGGGAGCAACTAGAGGGGGACATTAAACTGGGGAAGCTGGAGGGGGACATTAAATCATAGGGGTAGCTGGAGGGTGACAAAGTGGGAGCAAGTAGAGGCGGACATGTCCCCCTCCAGCTACTCCCACAGTTTAATGTCCCCCCTTCTTCTGCCCCCAGTTTAATATCCCCCCTTCATCTGCCCCCAGTTTAATGTCCCCTTCATCTGCCCCCAGTTTCATGTCCCCCTTTCATCTGCCCCCAGTTTAATGTCCCCCTTCATCTGCCCCCAGTTTAATGTCCCCCCTTCATCTGCCACTAGTTTCATGTGCCCACTCAATTTGCCCCCAAAGTTTAGCATAAAAAACACTGATGCTCACCTCTCCTCACTCCCCTGCTGCTCTGTCTGTAGTCTCACTGGGAGCTGCAGGCGCCATGTGAGTGACATCATCACATCACACCTACAGCTCCCAGGGCCGGAGCACACTGGGAGCACAGTGGTAAAATGGGAGTTGTCTGCGGACGGCTCCTGCTTCTTTCAGCATTGTATTCAACTCATCTGCATCCTCCGGACGCTGATGAGTCGAATCCGGGACATACCTCCCGCCGACCAGGACAGCGGGACAGGACCCACAATCCGGGACTGTCCCGCTGAATCCTGGACGGTTGGAAGGTATGTAATGGCTAGAACTGAAGTTTTCAGAGAATCAGGCTTTAAGTAGCTGGTTGAGAGAGTACGGTGACAGTGGCATTGGAGTTTCTCAGGCAGGTTATTTTGTTGCCTTTAAGGGTACTAAACTTGATACAGATAACAGAGAGCAATGCCCTGCCTCAGGAGTCAGCCTAGGAGACTGTTGTCTGAAGTCTCAGAGTGACAAACAAGCAAATTGCCTGTAAAGAATCACATAGCTCGCAACCATCCCGGATCTGGCGGGACAGTCCCAATTTTACACTGTTGTCCTGCGGTCCCGCATAGTTTACAGTTTGTCCCACTATTCCCCTGAAGTGTTTTGCTGTTAACAAACTTTATTAGGGTAGGGTAAAGGCTAAATGGTAGATGCTTAATCGTAATGGCTAAAGGACCTTTGATGACATCATGAACATGTGATCAGACTCTTGTATGGGCGGAGCTATTCTGGATACTGCAGGACACACTGTGATGTTACACAGAAAGCTGGGAACAGAGAGTGATCGAAGATAAGTAGGAGAGAAGAGAGCATGTGTGAGCAAGAGGGGGGAACTGGATGTAGGGGCAGTTAAACTGAACGCAGATGTAGGGGCAGTTAAACTGAAGGCAGATAAAGGGGGCAATTAAACTGGGAACAGATGAATGGGCAATTAAACTGAAGGCAGATTAAGTGGACAATTAAATTGGTGGCAAATAAAGGGGACATTAAGCTGGTGGCAGAAAAAGGGGGACATTAAATTGGTGGTAGATGGAGGGGGCAATTAAACTGGGGCAGATAAAGGGGGACATTAAGCTGGTGGCAGATGAAGGGGGACATTAAATTGGTGGCAGATGAAGGGGGACATTAAGATGGTGGCAGATGAAGAGGGACGTGAAGCTGGTGGCAGATGAAGGGGGACATTAAACGGGGCAGATGAAGGGGCGCATTAAGCTGGGGGTAACTGGAGGAGGACATTAAACTGTGGGGGGTATCTGGAGGGGGGACATGTCTGCCTCTAGTTGCCCCCAGTTTAATGTCTCCCTCCAACTACACCCACTGTTTAATGTCCCCCTCCAGCTTCCCCATAGTTTAATGTCCCCCTCCAGCTGCCCTAGTTTAATGTCCCCCTCTAGTTTCCACCAGTTTAAACTGGGGCACGAGGAGAGCACTTAGTACTGTGGGGAAATTGGAGGGGACCATTATAATGTGGGGGCATATAATGTTAGGATGACTGTAGGAGCATTATACTGTGTGGGGGCACATGGAAAAATAGATGAGAATGGGCGGAGTCAACATAGAAGTGGGTGGAGCTAAATTTGCCACATATTTTGTCCTTTCTGTCCTTTGAAAGTTGGGAGGTATGGAACCAAGGTTCCAATACACACCAGCAAATAGTGTCCAAAAATCCGCACAATATTGTCGGGTTCAGATACTGGACTCTTTGCATCATAGTGATCTATGGTGCCTCCCCGCAGCTCTAAAAGCAAGTACAGTTTATAGCTGGAGTACTTAACTACTTTTAGTAAATGTCCACAGATCGGGGTCTGCCATCAGGTGAAGGTCCTAGTTGAACAGTAGCTGAACATATAAAGTATTTACATATGTTAAGGTACATCTCTAACCCTGCCTAGTCCTGCTCATCTTTGTGCTCCTACATTGCGCCTCCCCATGGAATAATGCCATTTTGTGTCCCCACACAATACCATACCTCCCAACTTTCAAAGGACAGAAGTAGGGACAGAATGTGCGGAGCATTGTGCGCGCCATGACGAATTTAGCCCCACCATCTTCATTTTGACTCCGCCCATTCCCATCCATTTCTCTTTGTGCCCCAACATAGTATAATGCCCCTCCATTCACCGTAATATATGTCTCCACATTATAATGTCCCCGTCCTGATGCACCCACAGTATAATGATCTCCTCCAGTTTCTCCCAGTTTAATGTCCCCCTCCAGCTACCCCCACAGTTAATTTCCCCTCCGGCTGCCCCCAGTTTAATGTCCCCCTCCAGATGCCCCTAGTTTAATGTCCCCGTCAAGTTGCCCCCAGTTTAATGTCCCTCTCCAGCTATCTCCACAGTTTTATGTCCCCCTCCAGCTTCCCCCACAATTTAATGTCCCCTCGCAAGTGGCCTTCATATTATGCACCAATATTTGCATTTCTCCCTGCAGTTGCCCCAATAATACAAGTATGTCCCTCTCCTGATACCTTTCGCCGTTCCCCTGCTGTTCTGTCTGCTGTCTCTGATTCCAGAGCCTTCAGGGAGCTGCAGGTGCAATGCAAGTGACGTCACTACATCGTGCCTACTACTCCTGCAGCAGAGACAGGGGCAGTATGATGAAGCGGGGAGCAGACGGCTCCCTGCTTTACCTTCTATTTATTTAGCTTACTTGTATAGCACCCTCATATTCCACAGCGCTTTACAGAAATTGTTAATTACTATTCAACCCAGATGCAGATGAGTTGAAACCAGGACATACCTCCCGCTGAGCGGGACAGTGTGATAGCACCTGGAAGTCCAGGACTGTCCCGCTGATTTCGGAATGGTTAGGGGGTATGCAGTACAGTACTCCCATAGTACTCCTACTGTGGGTTACACTGACATCGGTCTCCCAACCACTGCCCCTTTTGCAGTGATGAATCTCAGTAAAGAAAGGAATGATTAGTAGTCATTCCTGCTGTTTACACAACAGTGTAGCCACACTTGTGTTACTCCTGTTTAGGCAGCAGGGACATTGCCAACCCCTTCTGTTGCTACTGTTCTCCCAACTACTGTCGTTATGAAGACAGGGTCAGGATACTTGGCTGTCATGGTCTAGTTGATAGTAGTAGTATAATGTTGTACCGTGGTCTGGTTGGACTGCAGTCTGCCACTTCAGTACTACTGTATATATCTCTTTGCTGCCTGAGGCGGACTATAGAAAGACGCCCCCCCCCCAAAAAAAAAAAAACAAAAAAACTGAGTTTCCATGCTACTAGTTTAACACACTGTTATCGTCGCACAATATACACAATACACAAAGTTATAAAACAGTTTTTAAGAATTCTTCTTCCTGTATTACTTCAGTATCAGATCAACAACACGGCATTAACAATGAAAGTAACTTCACACATCTTCTGCTTGGTGGATGGATGAGCCCACGTGGCCCCCATTCTCTATAATAGGAGCGCCCCAGATAGCTGAGTACTGGACTTCGGGTATCTTTGGCGCTCCCATTAAAGTGAATGAGAGCCACGCGGGTTCGTCCATCCACCAAGTGACACACCTATATATATGGCTGCGGTCAGGCTGGATTCCCACCTAGTGGGGGGAAAAAACCCAATTCTCAGGCTCAGTGGGGGTCTCAGCAGACAGACCCCCATCAATCAGGTATTTATCCTCTATCATTTAGGTGTATACAGGGCAGTAACATTTTGTGACTTACAGGTGACGTCTCTGACTAATCCTTCACATTTCCCTTCTCTTCCCTTTGGACCGCCATGACCACTTCTTCCAGCTGTGACTTGTCTCTGTAAAGTTTGCAACACAGACATCTTTGGCTCCTCACTTTTCCAGGCACCCAACCCACATTGTCCTCACCTACACAAAGCCCCCATCCTGCTGCTACCCCAATTATAAAATATATGATATAACCCCCCATAATGAATAATACCCCCAAGTGCATCTTTATATTAATAACATCCGTGTGTACCCTGTATAAATAGTGCCCCTTATTAATAATACCCCAGGTGTTAACTAATTAAAAGGTTTTCTAGGTCATTAATAAACTAATCAGTGGGGTTCAAAAACCCAGGACCCCCACTGATCAGCTGTTTGAATGGTACCTGTGTAAGCGCCATGACCGCTTCTCTGTTTACATAGTGTCATTCATCTCATAGCGGCCATGTAATGTATCTACAGCCTCGTCCTGTACATGTCTACAGTATGTGACAAGGCTACAATTACATCACACGGTCACTATAAACAGACAGCGTATAATATAAACAGGTGCCATAGCCCATGTTTATAGCACCCCATTTACACACACTATAATGTTCCACAGCAGCCCCTGCACACAGTATTACACAGTGTTATGGCCCGCAGCGGCCCCTGCACACTGTATTATGCCTCGCAGCGGCCCCTGCACACAGTATTATGCTCCATAGTGGCCACTGCACACGGTATTATTTTCCACAGCAATTCCTGCACACAGTTTTATGCCCCATATTGGCCCCTGCACACGGTATTATGCTCCATATTGGCCCCTGCACACGGTATTATGCTCCACAGTGGCCCCAGCACACGGTATTATGCTCCATAGTGGCCCCTGCACTGGTATTATGCTCTATAGTGGCCCTTGCACTGGTATTATGCTCCATAGTGGCCCCTGCACTGGTATTATCCTCCATAGTGGCCCTTGCACTGGTATTATGCTCCATAGTGGCCCCTGCACTTGTATTATGCTCCATAGTGACCCCTGCACTTGTATTATGCTCCATAGTGACCCCTGCACCCGGTATTATGCTCTATAGTGGCCCCTGCACTCGGTATTATGCTCTATAGTGGCCCCTGCACTTGTATTATGCTCCAGAGTGGCCCCTGCACAGGGTATTATGCTCTACAGTGGTCCCTGCACAGGATATTATGCTCTATAGTGGCCCCTGCACTCGGTATTATGCTCTATAGTGGCCCCTGCATTCGGTATTATGCTCCATAGTGGCCCCTGCACACGGTATTATGCTCCAGAGTGGCCCCTGCACAGGGTATTATGCTCCATAGTGGCCCCTGCACTGGTATTATCCTCCATAGTGGCCCTTGCACTGGTATTATGCTCCATAGTGGCCCCTGCACTTGTATTATGCTCTATAGTGGCCCCTGCACTCGGTATTATGCTCTATAGTGGCCCCTGCACTCGGTATTATGCTCTATAGTGGCCCCTGCACTTGTATTATGCTCTATAGTGGCCCCTGCATTCGGTATTATGCTCCATAGTGGCCCCTGTACAGGGTATTATGCTCTACAGTGCTCCCTGCACAGGGTATTATGCCCCATAGTGGCCGACCCATGAACTATTATTATACTCTGGGGTCTTTTCAGACCCCAGAGTATAATGATTGGAGACCCAGGGGAGAATACAAACATAAAAACCAGAGTTACTTACCTATCCTGGACACCGGTGCACTCCTTGCAGCTTTTGGCCCTGTTTAATTGCGCACACACGTCACGTGATCAGGCCGGCGACGCGACCTGATGACGTCACCAGAGGCCTCAAGCCTGCTCGGAGTTACATCGGATCGCAGGAGGTGAGTAACATTGGTTTTTATGTTCCCTCACCAACCCTAGGCCTCCGATTATTATACTCCGGGGTCTGAATAGACCCCGGAGTATAATAATAGTAGTATTTGCGGCCCGCGGCCTCACTTACAGATACCCGCGGCCGCTCACAGCGGCATCCACTTCCCTTTCTGCGTCCCATAGCAGAAGGGGAAGCGGGGGCGGCCACGAGCAGACGCGGGGTAGGTAAATAAATAGGCTGTTACCTGCCGGGGATGCTCCAACAGGTCACAGCCTATTTATATATATAAAAAAAAAGTTATACTCACCTGCGATGCCTTGATGCAGCCGCCGCCGCCTCCTCTTCTTGTCCGCGACGTCTGTGTCTCAGCGTAGGCGGCGTGATGACGTCATTGTATCGCCGCCTGCGCTGAGATGCGACGTCTTGTAAACCAGCCCAGGACAGGCCGCGCTCAGCTATGGTTTTTTTTTTTTTTTTAAAGCGGCCTGTCCTGGGCTGGTTTACATGAAATAGTAAAAATGCCGCCCCCCGGACAGTGCGGCCCGAGGCGGCCGCCTCACTTCGCCTCATTTGCGGTGCGCCCCTGGATATATAGTATGGGACAGAAGATCTGGAAGACAGAGAGACTCCAAGCATTAAAGATTTTTATGTTGCTTGGAGTTTCAGGTTTCCTGACTGGGTTTGAGTCTCAAATCTGGCTAATGTACAAACTGAATTTTCTGGCCCGCATTAGCCCTGTGATGGCCTAAGGAGGTCAATGAGGCCCCTATGAAGAGACAGGAAGTAGATATTGAGATAAAAAGCTTGGTACAGTCTGGTATAGGTTTGCTAAATGGAGTTGGCTATATGGATGTCGGTACCAGATAATCTGAAGGGGACGTAAATGGAACAATAGGAGAGCGACATACTGTTCCCTAGTGGTTACAGTTTAGAATAGTCACTGGGAGGCAGGGACTCCTAGCAGCATAGATAACTATAATATCAGGAGTCTGTCTCCTGACATACTGTTAAGTCTGGTAAGTCCGGCACACACAATAACTGACCTTCATGGGTGAAACTTGATCCTATGAATGTAGCCTAATTCTATATGTATGTCGCAGGATAGAACAAGATCTGGGAAGCTCTTATAGAAACTAGGTTTGATTTATCGTCCTGAAAGTGAGTACTGGTGGTTTCTGAAAAAAATCAACATTTAATGTACAGTTATAGTATTTGTACAAAGTGTTGCGGGTTGGAGAAAGATGTTTCAGGTTCAATATAATCTTAAGGCCTTCTGCACAAGGCTGTAATGCAGCATCCCAGAGTTCTCCTGCTTTAAAGGGATTGTCCAGGATAAATGAGCAATCTCTGACTAACTCCTCCATGCCCCCCTCCAACTTTCTAATATATTTTTATTTTCAATATTATATAGTTTTTCAGTAATATATGTAGGTCATGTGACCTACATACAGTGCCTTACGAAAGTATTCGGCCCCCTTGAACTTTTCAACGTTTTGCCACATTTCAGGCTTCAAACATAAAGATATAAAATTTGAATTTTTTGGTGAATAATCAACAACAAGTGGGACACAATTGTGAAGTGGAACGAAATTTATTGGTTATTGTAAACTTTTGTAAAAAATAAAAAACTGAAAATTGGGGCATGCAATATTATTCGGCCCCTTTACTTTCAGTGCAGCAAACTCACTCCAGAAGTTCAGTGAGGATCTCTGAATGATTCAATGTTGTCCTAAATGACTGATGATGATAAATATAATCCACCTGTGTGTAATCAAGTCTCCGTATAAATGCACCTGCTCTGTGATAGTCTCAGGGTTCCGTTTAAAGCGCAGAGAGCATCATGAAGACCAAGGAACACACCAGGCAGGTCCATGATACTGTTGTGGAGAAGTTTAAAGCCGGATTTGGATACAAAAAGATTTCCCAAACTTTAAAAATCCCAAGTAGCACTGTGCAAGCGATCATATTGAAATGGAAGGAGTATCAGACCACTGCAAATCTACCAAGACCCAGCCGTCCCTCTAAACTTTCATCTCAAACAAGGAGAAGACTGATCAGAGATGCAGCCAAGAGGCCCATGATCACTCTGGATGAACTGCAGAGATCTACAGCTGAGGTGGGAGAGTCTGTCCATAGGACAACAATCAGTCGTACACTGCCCAAATCTGGCCTTTATGGAAGAGTGGCAAGAAGAAAGCCATTTCTCAAAGATATCCATAAAAAGTCTTGTTTAAAGTTTGCCACAAGCCACCTGGGAGACACACCAAACATGTGGAAGAAGGTGCTCTGGTCAGATGAAACCAAAATCGAACTTTTTGGCCACAATGCAAAACGATATGTTTGGTGTAAAAGCAACACAGCTCATCACCCTGAACACACCATCCCCACTGTCAAACATGGTGGTGGCAGCATCATGGTTGGGGCCTGCTTTTCTTCAGCAGGGACAGGGAAGATGGATGGAGCCAAATACAGGACCATTCTGGAAGAAAACCTGTTGGAGTCTGCAAAAGAGACTGGGACGGAGATTTATCTTCCAACAAGACAATGATCCCAAACATAAAGCAAAATCTATAATGGAATGGTTCACAAATAAACATATCCAGGTGTTAGAATGGCCAAGTCAAAGTCCAGACCTGAATCCAATCGAGATTCTGTGGAAAGAGCTAAAAACTGCTGTTCACAAACGCTCTCCATTCAACCTCACTGAGCTTGAGCTGTTTTCCAAGGAAGAATGGGCAAGAATTTCAGTCTCTCGATGTGCAAAACTGATAGAGACATACCCCAAGCAACTTGCAGCTGTAATCGCAGCAAAAGGTGGCGCTACAAAGTATTAACTTAAGGGGGCCTAATAATATTGCACGCCCCACTTTTCAGTTTTTTATTTTTTACAAAAGTTTAAAATAACCAATAAATTTCATTCCACTTCACGATTGTGTCCCACTTGTTGATTCTTCACCAAAAAATTAAAATTTTATATCCTTATGTTTGAAGCCTGAAATGTGGCAAAAGGTTGAAAAGTTCAAGGGGACCGAATACTTTCGCAAGGCACTGTATATTAAATTTTTTTCATTTCCACTGATGTAACGGGTCTTCGGTCTAATCCAGATCCTGATCCGTTATGTCAGTGCAAAGGCCTCGACCCCCAACCCCATTGTATTTACCTTTTCCTCTGGACCTGGTCCCTTGTTATTTTCCCCCTCAGTGTTCAAACCTTTCCCTTGGTACAGCCCTGGCCTATCACAGGCCACTGGGCGGGGTTGTAGGAGACTTTTGTCTCCGTGATGACCGTTGAGAGCTCAGTCTTGCCTGAGTCTAGTTGCAGTGGAGATCCTGCACAGTTCCTGTCTGGACTGTGCTCCACGGTCATCCATACAATCTCTAGGAGGATTGAGACATGCCCTAGGCTCATCCAGAGACAGCCCTGAAAAGGGAGTTTGGCTGTCAGGACTTTGAACTCTGTGCCAGGAGGAGCAGTGGAGGACACTGACAGGAGGAGTTGACTCGGGCCTAAGTAAAGGTAATCCAAATCCCTGTCAGGACTCCCTGCACTACTGTCTCCAGTATCCCTAGCTGGGAGTGGCACATGAGAGTAGTTGTAGTTGAAGAGAAGTCTGCCTTAGAGCCTGTATCATCCTGGGCACCTTCCTAAAACCAAGGCTGGGAAGTTGGACACTGAGATACTACTTCGCCCATTTGGAAGCTGCTATTTGTACCTTTCTCCAGTTGCTGAATAAAAGTGTTATCCTGTTCAACTGCATCTACTGGCTGTCGTGCACACCGGCTCAGAGTAGAGAGGTCCCTTCTCCAACTGTAAGCGCCCTGGGGGAAACTACTACCACCACCATCAGGTAGTGCTGCAGGACCACCCTCAGCGGTGTCAGGCCCAGGAGCGGGGCTGGGGTGCGTGGTTAAGTGTGCTCGGCCTAGCAGGTGGCACATCATCTGCCACTACTACTCCCATCCTCCGGTTCCCTCCATCTGGGTAGCGGGCTGCGGCAGTAATGTGTCTTGATTTCCAGACCGTATTATAGTTGCAAATTTTCCTGACCATGGGTGGGTCAAATGACACAATCTTACATCAAAGGGATCTAGGGGCGGTGTTTGAAACCCTTTCTCTAGAGCAGTGATGGCAAACCTTTTAGAGACCAAATGCCCAAACTGCAACCCAAAATCCACTAAATTATTGCAAAGTGCCAACATGGCAATTTAACCTAAAATACTGTGTGGATCCACAATTGAAGACAGTTACAGACCTGCAAAATACAGTCGTGTAAATGGGTCTTTACAGAGCTTTCAATAATACAAACAATGCTCCACAGTGGCCCCCACACAGTATTATATGCTGCACAGTGGGCCCCCACACAGTACTATATGCTTCACAGTGGGCCCCCACGCAGTATTATATGCTCCACTTTGGGCCCCCACACAGCATTATATGCTCAACAGTGGGCCCCCGCAGCCTACACTGACAGTTTACAGCTGTATGTGCATTTGCACATACAGCTGAAAGAAGCACTCGCTCACTAACTAACGGGGAATCCAGTCCCGGATTTCCTGTTAGTGAATGATCAGGGAGCTTGGATGGGGCGAAGGCACGTATGCCAACAGAGAGGGCTCTGAGTGCCCCCTCTGGCACGCGTGCCATAGGTTTACAGACCTGCAAAATACAGTCGTGTAAATGGGTCTTTACAGAGCTTTCAATAATACAAACAATGCTCCACAGTGGCCCCCACACAGTATTATATGCTCCACAGTGGGCCCCCACACAGTACTATATGCTTCACAGTGGGCCCCCACGCAGTATTATATGCTCCACTTTGAGCCCCCACACAGCATTATATGCTTAACAGTGGGCCCCCGCAGCCTACACTGACAGTTTTCAGCTGTATGTGCATTTGCACATACAGCTGAAAGAAGCACTCGCTCACTAACTAACGGGGAATCCTGTCCCGGATTTCCTGTTAGTGAACGATCAGGGAGCTTGGATGGGGCGACGGCACGTATGCCAACACCGAGGGCTCTGAGTGCCCCCTCTGGCACGCGTGCCATAGGTTTACCACCACAGCTCTAGAGGATATATCTAATTGAGACATAGCAAATGCATATGTGTATTAAATTGTATAAACATTTATAAATTAATGTTATGATTTAACCCCTTCTTACTGCAACCATTTTTCGATTTTCATTTTTGACTCCCTTCCTTCAAAAATCCATAACTTTTTTTATTTTTCTGTTCACAGAGCCATATTAACACTTAATTTTTTTGGGGACAAATTGTACTTCATAATGGTACCATTTAATATTCCATATAATGTACTGGGAAGCTGAAAAAAATTCAGAATGGGGTGGAATTTCAGAAAATACTGTGTGACTTTCTTACGGTCTTCCTTTTTATGGCATTGGCTGTGAAGCCAAAATTACATGTCACTTGTATTCTATGTGTAGGTACGATTCCGGGGATGCAAAATTTCTAGTTTTTTTTATGTTTTAACGCCTTCAAAAATTTTAGCAAAAAAAAAAAAAGAAAAAAATCTTGGAGCAGCCATATTCTTTTCTATATTTCCATGTACGGGGCTGCATAAGGCATCTTTTTTTCCAGCGGCAAATATACTTTTTATTTATACCATTTTTAGGAATGTCTGTTGCTATGATCGCTTTTTATTAAAATTTTTATGAGAGGTGAGACTCTTTTGATTTTTTTTTCCTGCTACAGCATTCACCATATGGGAAAAATATTTAAATAAGTTTGTAGACAGGGCATTTTCAGAAAGGGTGAGTGATTCAAATTTTTTATTCAATTTTTATTTTTTTCAACTTTTTTTTTTAACTGTAATTCTAGACCCCCTAGGGGTCTTGAACCCCATGGGGTCTGATCACTAATACAATGCACTGCAATGCTAATAATGCAATATAAAATAGCAGTACTTCTATTACAAGCTACATAGGGCAATAGAATACATACAATTACAAGCCCGGGAGCTTTCAATAGGCTCCCAGCTGTCATTATAATGGATTAATGTTGCCTGATCTCACTCCTAGGGCCGGCGATCTACCCCATGCACCGCCAAGAAAATGGTGCCTTGGTCAGCTTTAACTGAGGTGTCAGGGGGTAAATGCAGCAGAGACCCTGCATCTATTGGGGCCACTGAGCTCCTGAGCGGCTACTATATTTGAATACTTGACATCCAGTTTTTATATTTTTGGTTTTTTTTTCTTGTTTTCCTTCTGTATTACATGTATGTTATTTATTATTAACTATGGATATATGATGCCATCTTTGACACTTATTGCTATCTCTTTACCATCTTATGCCTGTACTCCATTTGATTTGTTGTTTATGGTGTTCTCTGTTATTGCTGAAATTTAATAAATATCTTTGAAACTAAATACCTAACATCCGCAATAATAGTATGGTGGATGTTGGGAAAGGGTTAATGATAATTTGACAAAATCCCACAAGTAGAAGATCATTTGATGGATTTGTAATTGGTGAGGACAAATAAGGCAGCTGGGTAAGCCCTACTTTTTGTGGTGGGATTGTGGTACATGGTGGTAATATGTTTAGGCCATGGCCAGATAACCACGAGTTTGACAGAAGGGTTTCTTATATGTGGGGTGACATAAGTTACATGGGTGAATTTGGGCAATCGAGGTGCTGCAATCAGTTGGGTTCACCCAACTGTACTGTATAGTGTTGTAAATAAAGAGTGACTAATGGCACAGATAGTTTGCCCCAATACTGTATGGTGTGGTTATTTGTTTTAGATGAGTAGGGATTTAATGTACACTCCTTACATATCCATTTACACCAGGCAATTCTTTTATATTTTTATTGTTAATGTTTCATCAGGATAAGGAAAACTGGACAACAAGTTCCAGCCTGCCCTGTCTGTCTGCTGCAGCTTTAATAGCTAGAAATGGTTATTGACTTTTGGATTATTAATTCACTAATGCATTTAGTGGAGGAAGGTGATGATGTCACGCAGTGATGTGTACAAGCGTGATGCTTCCTTCATTGTGTCACTTTCTTCTCCACAGCTTTTATTTTTCTTTTAATTAGAACTTTGTGGTTCCATCTTCCTATGTATTATAGATAATTGTGTCGCAATCCAATGGAGGGAACTGGGGGATGGGAGTAGTAGTAGTGGTGGGGAAGTCACATGTAGGCCAAGAATACTCAAGCAAACTCCTCCAGCCCACCTAAAAAGCCAGACACTGATGAGGGTTGCCTGCGTTGTACCTGATAATGGTGGTAGTTGTTCCCGCTTCCAGTTGGAGATGGATCCTCTCTTACCCTGAGCCGTGTGATGGTGTTCGGAAGGGCCCTGATGGTAAGGGCAGGATTGACTCAGGGGGCAGCTGGGAAGTTGAACTAAGATGAAACTTTACTGTGAGAACTTGTAACCATATAACTCATGCTGCTTCCCGATGGGGGTTGTAGTTTCCACTGGAATGGCTATTCCTGGAATGGTGATAAATGGTGGCTTTTCTCCACTCCAAAGCATCATATAAGTGTCTGTCTCTCCTACTTGGCTATGAGGGCTGAATTAACTGAAGTCCCAGGGGGCCCAGATGCCTGGATGTACACACGTGAACAAAATTGTTGGTACCCCTCGTTTAATGAAAGAAAAACCCACAATGGTCACAGAAATAACTTGAATCTGACAAAAGTAATAATATATAAAAATTGTATGAAAATGAACAAATTAAAGTCAGACATTGCTATTCAACCATGCTTCAACAGAAATTTTTTTAAAAAAGAAAACTCATGAAACAGGCCTGGACAGACATGATGGTACCCTTAACTTAATATTTTGTTGCACAACCTTTTGAGGCAATTACTGCAATCAAACGATTCCTGTAACTGTCAATGAGACTTCTGCACCTCTCAACAGGTATTTTGGCCACTCCTCATGAGCAAACTGCTCCATTTGTCTCGGGTTTGAAGGGTGCCTTTTCCAGACGGCATGTTTCAGCTCCTTCCAAAGATGCTCAATAGGATTTAGGTCAGGGCTCATAGAAGGCCACTTCAGAATAGTCCAATGTTTTCCTCTTAACCATTCTTGGGTGTTTTTAGCTGTGTGTTTTGGGTCATTATTCTGTTGCAAGACCCATGACCTGCGACTGAGACCAAGCTTTCTGACACTGGGCAGCACATTTGTCTCTAGAATCCCTTGATAGTCTTGAGATTTCATTGTACCCTGCACAGATTCAAGACACCCTGTGCCAGATGCAGCAAAGCAGCCCCAGAACATAACAGAGCCTCCTCCATGTTTCACAGTAGGGACAGTGTTCTTTTCAAGATATGCTTCATTTTTCCGTCTGTGAACATAGAGTTGATGTGCCTTGCCGAAAATTTCCATTTTTGTCTCATCTGTCCATAGGACATTCTCCCAGAAGCTTTGTGGCTTGTCAACATGTAGTCTGGCAAATTCCAGTCTGGCTTTATTATGATTTGTTTTCAACAATGGTGTACTCCTTGGTTGACTCCCATGAAATCCACTTTGGCTCAAACAATGACGGATGGTGCGATCTGACACTGATGTTCCTTGAGCTTGAAGTTCACCTTTAATCTCTTTAGAAGTTTTTCTGGGCTCTTTTGTTACCATTCATATTATCCTTCTCTTTGATTTGTCATCAATTTTCCTCCTGCGGCCACGTCCAGGGAGGTTGGCTACAGTTCCATGGATCTTAAATTTCTGAATAATATGTGCAACTGTAGTCACAGGAACATCAAGCTTCTTGGAGATGGTCTTATAACCTTTACCTTTATCATGCTTGTCTATAATTTTCTTTCTAAGCTCCTGAGACAACTCTTTCCTTTGCTTCCTATGGTCCATGTTCAGTGTGGTACTCACCATGTCACCAAACAGCACAGTGAGTATATGTAGCCCTATATACAGATCCACTGACTGATTACAAGATTGTAGACACCTGTGATGCTAATTAGTGGACACACCTTGATTTAATATGTCCCTTTGGTCACATTATTTTCAGGGGTACCATCATTTCTGTCCAGGCCTGTTTCATGAGTTTTCTTTTTTTTAAAAATTCTGTTGAAGCATGGTTGAAAAGCAATGTCTGACTTTCATTTGTTCATTTTCATAGAATTTTTCTATATTATTACTTTTGTCAGATTCAAGTTATTTCTGTGACCATTGTGGGTTTTTCTTTCATTAAATGAGGAGTATCAACAATTTTGGCCACGTGTGTAAATGGGTCCTGGCTGGTGGGTTTCTGTTACCCATGTCTTCTTCCACAATATTGGCGTACATTTGCGTCTATGGGGCTGACAGTGGTTTCTTCCCTGTCTCAGGGTTGTATAATGTTGCTATATGGCTGTGTATATTCCTTCCCTCAGGGGCTGCAGAGGACTCATAGTACGTCTCACCAAGCTGTTAGCACACACTCAATTGATCGCTGAATAACGCTCCTCTGGAGGCTTGCAGTCTGCAGCCCAAACCCAGTGGCCCAAAATCAAATATAGACACAGTGGACCAAACCAAAAATGGGAAAACACAAGGGAAGTTACCAAACAAACATAAAGGAGCAAAATGCACATAAAATACAATAAAAAAACAGTATATACAGCCAGTGGCACAGAACATCACAAAATAAAAGACAAACAATAAAAGACAACAAAACAAAGGTTGTCATCTGTAGTTTTCTACAGACCACAGCTCTCTCTACCTGTGGCAGATTAAAAATAATCTGTCACTATGTGTTAACCCCACAAACTGATGTCCAGAGTAAGGGGGTGTTCATACGTAGCATTTTGACGCTGAATTTGTCAAGCAGAAAATTTCTTCAACAGGAATGCGAAGCTAATTTTTTTTTCTTCTAGACAAAAACCGACGCAGATTTTGATGCTGAATTTGAAGCAATTTTTGACGCTGAATTTAAAGCGGAATTTGGAGAAGAGTGCCACTGTATTTTGCCTGTTTTGCCTTTATTGGGCAGTGTCAAATTCCAAATTCCATGAGCAGATTTTCACAAATTCCACATCAAATTCTGCGCTGACAGGAAAGGTGTATTTCTCACCTCCCATTCATTTCAATGGGAGTTCTCAGGGGGAATCTTCCTGTAGAACGAGCAGCACGCTTAGGGTATGGTCACACAGAGTTTTTTGCAGGCTGAAAAAATCTTCTCCAGGAATTAGGAGACATTTCTTGACGCGTTTTTTTTTACATGATGCATTTTTTGCCATGGTTTTTGATGCTTTTTTTGCTGCGTTTTTGTCACGTTTTTTTACTGCAGCACACTGCATGGACCTAGAAACTGCATTTTTTAAAAAATGCTAGCGTTTTTTTCCGCCTCTCATTGATTTCAATTGGTTTTTTAAGGCAGAATCCACCTAGTGGAAAAAACTGCTACTGACTCCCATTGAAATAAATGGAGGTGTTTTCTGAGACAACTTCCGCCTTAAAATCAGCCTACAAAAAACTGTGTGAACATACCCTTATTTTTTACATAAACTGAAAAAAATCATCTAGCAGAATAAAAAGCAGACCAAGTTCAACTTGTCACAGGATAACTTCACCTTGTAAACCGCAAGAAGAGGGTTTCTTTTTTAACATCAGTTAGGGCCGTTCACATCACGTTTTGAACATCAATTTAACTGATTAGTTTTGCAGATACAAAAATTGGTACATGGTGGAACTTGGATGGAAAGAGCACTATTTTACTTTTAAAAGGTAAATTTTGCTGGAACATTTTTTGGGCATCAAATCTCATTTGCAGACCTCCAAAGTACCAGTACAACAGAAAATCCCAAAACATGACCCCATTTTGAAAACTACACCCCTCAAAGAATTTATCAACAGCTACAGTGCTGGCCAAAAGTATTGGCACCCCTGCAATTCTGTTAGATAATACTCAATTTCTTCCAGAAAATGATTGCAATCACAAATGCTTTGGTAATAATATCTTCATTTAATTTGTCTTCAATGGAAAACCACAAAAAGAATTGTCAAAAAGCCAAATTGGATATAATTCCACACCAAACATAAAAAAGGGGGTGGACAAAAGTATTGGCACCCTTTGAAAAATCAGGTGATGCTTCTCTAATTTGTGTAATTAACAGCACCTGTTACTTACCTGTGGCACATAACAGGTGGTGGCAATAACTAAATCACACTTGCAGCCAGTTGAAATGGATTAAAGTTGACTCAACCTGTGTCCTTGTGTGTACCACATTGAGCATGGAGAAAAGAAAGAAGACCAAAGAACTGTCTGAGGACTTGAGAAGCAAAATTGTGAGGAAGCATGAGCAATCTCAAGGCTACAAGTCCATCTCCAAAGACCTGAATGTTCCTGTGTCTACCGTGCGCAGTGTCATCAAGAAGTTTAAAGCCCATGGCACTGTGGCTAACCTCCCTAGATGTGGACGGAAAAGAAAAATTGACGAGAGATTTCAATGAAAGATTGTGCGGATGGTGGCTAAAGAACCTCGACTAACATCCAAACAAGTTCTAGCTGCCCTGCAGTCCGAGGGTACAACAGTGTCAACCCGTACTATCCCTCGGCGTCTGAATGAAAAGGGACTCTATGGTAGGATACCCAGGAAGACCCCACTTCTGACCCAGAGACATAAAAAAGCCAAGCTGGAGTTTGCCAAAACTTACCTGAGAAAGCCAAAAACTTTTTGGAAAAATGTTCTCTGGTCAGATGAGACAAAAGTAGAGCTTTTTGGGAAAAGGCATCAACATAGAATTTACAGGAAAAAAAAAGAGGCCTTCAAAGAAAAGAACACGGTCCCTACAGTCAAACATGGCGGAGGTTCCCTGATGTTTTGGGGTTGCTTTGCTGACTCTGGCACTGAACTGCTTGACCGTGTGCATGGCATTATGAAGTCTGAAGACTACCAACAAATTTTGCAGCATAATGTAGGGCCCAGTGTGAGAAAGCTGGGTCTCCCTCAGAGGTCATGGGTCTTCCAGCAGGACAATGACCCAAAACACACTTCAAAAAGCACTAGAAAATGGTTTGAGAGAAAGCACTGGAGACTTCTAAAGTGGCCAGCAATGAGTCCAGACCTGAATCCCATAGAACACCTGTGGAGAGATCTCAAAATGGCAGTTTGGAGAAGGCACCCTTCAAATCTCAGGGACCTGGAGAAATTTGCCAAAGAAGAATGGTCTAAAATTCCAGCAGAGCATTGTAAGAAACTCATTGATGGTTACCGGAAGCGGTTGTTCACAGTTATTTTGTCTAAAGGTTGTGCTACCAAGTATTAGGCAGAGGGTGCCAATACTTTTGTCCGGCCCATTTTTGGAGTTTTGTGTAAAATGATCAATGATTTGACTTTTTTTTCATTCTCTTTTGTGTTTTTTCATTGCAAGTATAAATAAAGATATTATTACCAAAGCATTTGTGATTGCAATCATTTTCTGGAAGAAATTGAGTATTATCTGACAGAATTGCAGGGGTGCCAATACTTTTGGCCAGCACTGTATACCAAGCGTTTTGTTCCAACAACTGTTTCATAGATTTTAATAACATTGGGTTAAAGGCGAAAATGTATCCCACAATTTGTTACGAAATTTCTCTTGACTACGTAAATACCCAAGATGTGGAGTGAAACTGCTGTTTTGACACCCGGCAGTTCACAATAGAAATATTTTGCTGCTAAGGTGCTAATGCAGTGGAGAGGACCAAGAAGTGACTTGATTTTGGAAACTACATCCCTCAAAGAGTATAGTGATCATTTTGACCCCAGAGATGCTTTCCAAAAAGAACTGCGCAGCAGAGGGTGCAAAATGAAGATTGACATTTTTCCAAATAGACCATTTCATTGCCCAATAGGTCCTGCCCATATCACGGCACTGTGAAATTTCAGCTCTCCAGTTATTATGCTCTGTTTCCTGATTTTGGAAACACCCTATATGTGGTCCTAATCTTTTGCCTACAAATACAGTATGGCTCAAAAATTAAGAAGCCCCATGTGCATTTGAGGCCTAATTTGGTTATTTACACTGTATTGGTGAGGAATTGTAGAGGGTTCTGAGGCAAAATTAAAAAACGGTCCCCCTATTTTAGAAACTAATCCCCTCAAGGAATGTATCAAGGGGCATACCGAGCACTTTAACCCACAAGTATTGCATTATTTTAATTTCCAGAAATAAATGAACAGTGAAAAGTTAAAACTGCAATTTTTCCAGAGATGCCCGATATTTTGGGCCCAGTTTGTGACAGCAGAGAAACACACTCCAAAAACTATTAAGCGAGTTATCCTTGGTACAACAACTTATGGAGCACTGAAATGATGTATTCATGGAAAAAAATCTAATTTTCACCCTGCGCAGCTGATGGTGCATTCATTTCTGGAAAATAAATAAATTAAGCAACATTTTTTGGGGTAAAAATGCTCACTGTACCCCAAGATAAATTAATTGAGGGGTGTAGTTTCTAAAATGGGGTCACATGTCAGGGGATTCCACTTTACTGACATTTCAAGAACTCTGCAAAAGTGGCATGACGTCTAAAAATCACACTGCCTTCAAAATCCAAATAGCGCTCCTTTCCTTCTGTGCCCTGCCAAATGCCCAAACAGCAGTATAGACATCATATGTGGGCATAACCTTCTGTTTGGGCGCACAGCAGGGCACAGAAGGGAAGAAGCGCTGTTTGCCTTTCAGAGCTCAGATTTAGATGGTTTAGTTTTTGGATCTCATGTCATGTAATAAACAACGATCAAAAAACAGTGGGGGCCAACCGGGCCCCCTAAAGGCACAGGGCCCACCAGGAGATTCACCAGTACAAAAATAGACCAGTTCAAACCTTAGAGTTATCCTATACTGCTCTATTCTTTTGGTGTTAATCTTCACTTTAGCTATTCTATTCATTAATTAGTTAAATCTGGTTGAATAAACTAGTTGTCCTCAATCTTACTTCAGCCGTCCCTGTGTCTTCTGTGCCTGCCTAAATTAGTTCAAAAGGAGAAGACACTGCCAATGCAGAAAGAACCAGGAGCGTAGATATAGGGGATGCAGTGCTAGCAGTCACTACCGGGCCCTGCACCCTGAGGGGGCCCCAAAAGTCCCTCTGCCACATAAAATATTCCACTATTTTAAATGGAATAGGTTAGGTAGGGGCCCTATTACAGATTTTGCACTGGGGCCCAAGAGCTTCAAGTTATGCCTTTGACCTAAATGGCAATCACTGCAGTCTATAATTAGGGTAAGTAATGCAATTATTAAAGAAATTATAAAGGGATTTTAATGATGCAAGCAATCGGAAATTCAATTAAAGGAGATTTACACTTTCATTGTTTCTAATTTCCATTCATTATACTAGTTCAGCCATGATCATTGATGAATCATAGCAAAAAATGACACAATACAAAGAAACAGCAGATGAAGTCCATGGTTTTTCATCTGCAAAATTACATCCTGAGACATGAGCACCTGCATGACTATATTATCTTAGTCAGCAATTTCATCAGTCTGATGCAAGTGTCAGACACTCCTGGTTATCTGGAATCTTCCACATCTTTATACAACTGAATAAAGGTATTGCTCTGTTCTACTATACTGCCATGATGTTTTATGTGGTGCCACACTCCTTTTGCTAAATTGTTATATGAAATCTGAGCTTGTCTATCAATATTTCAGCTGAAATATTTACTACCCATTAGAATTCTGGAAATCTGTCTTCATAACTTCTTTGCACCAGTTCATTGGTCAGTTCATTGGTGGAATGATGTGAGTCCAGGTTGAGACTTTCAGTCCTTAGTTGAACAGAGACGCTCAGCATCTGGAATCTCCCATAAGCAGATAGAATTATGTATTGCTTGTTCCATTTCAGCCTCTGAGTTCTCTGTATTTAAGTTTCACTGGGTCATGGAATCAGTCTTAAACTATCAGAATTCAAGATAAGAGAAATCGTACCACAGAAGGAGCCAATGCCACTGCTGTGTGGCCCTAAGAGAAGGCGCCTCAGTGCTACAGTGGGACCCCTTCTTGTCTTTATACAGCCCTGCTTCCATCAAAATGGCACGTGAGACAGTGTCTAATTCCAGGTATGTAAATATGGACTGGTGTTGTTTAGGTGCTAGCACTGTGCACATAATCTTGGGTGAAATGCTGCAAGGAGTATACAATCTTTAAGGCAAGTCTATTATCAGGGAGGGGATAAGGAATTGATCAGGGCTGCTGTCCAAATGTAGCATTCAACCTGTTTACATCCTGCTCAACACTGTGGCCAACGCCCTGTGAAGCAACCCAAATAGGAGGGCTGAAATGATCATGACTTGAAGATGAGTGCAATATCTATTCCAAAGATGTTGAACTTGAGTGTGATCTGCCAGCGGAGGTGTGGGGACTTGTTCTGAGGAATAGAAGTATATAGATGTAATTATAATGGAGAGAAAAGAGTTAGCACCCATGCACACACCCTGCCCCCCTTCATGACACAAGTGGCATCTTGCAGTTTCACCTCTTCCCTCCTTTCCTTTGTTGTTCCTCCTCAGTGTTCCTCCTCTCCTCTCCATACTATAGTCTGCCAGCCCCCATAGTACAGGTAACTAACTACCTATGAACAAGGGAGAGGAGGGAAGAGGCGAAGTAACTTGGGTGCCTGATGCTGGTTCTGATCAATGAGGTCAGAACCAGCCTTCAATCCCTTGATGCAATGCCTAAAAGCTAGGAGGAAGTAAGTGTACTCAGAATCCCTAGAGAAACCCTTTAATAAATTTGCTGTGATTTGTTTAGTAGATCTTAACTGGGGCAAATCAATCAAGTGCGGACTTTTAGAAAAGTAATTGCCCCATGTTTTTAACCCTGCTCTGTGATGTGTGACATAGTTTAAGGAACATTTGAGGAACAAGTCATATTGTTTAGTATGATGAACCAAATATATGTGTAATGTTTTCATAAATTTGGTGAAATTTCAATGTTTTATGTTTATGTCGTCCACTCTGTGCTACTGATAATTTTGTGCTATATACAGTGGGTACGGAAAGTATTCAGACCCTTTTAAATTTTTCACTCTTTGTTTCATCGCAGCCATTTGCTAAAAGCAAAAAAGTTAATTTTATTTCTCATTAATGTACACTCAGCACCCCATCTTGACAGAAAAAAAAACAGAAATGTAGATATTTTTGCAAATTTATTAAAAAAGAAAAACTGAAATATCACATGGTCGTAAGTATTCAGACCCTTTGCTCAGTATTGAGTAGAAGCACCCTTTTGAGCTTAGTACAGCCATGAGTCTTCTTGGGAATGATGCAACAAGTTTTTCACATCTGGATTTGGGGATCCTCTGCCATTCTTCCTTGCAGATCCTCTCCAGTTCCGTCAGGTTGGATGGTGAATGTTGGTGGACAGCCATTTTCAGGTCTCTCCAGAGATGCTCAATTGGGTTGAGGTCAGGGCTCTGGCTGGGCCAGTCAAGAATGGTCACAGAGTTGTTCCGAAGCCACTCCTTTGTTATTTTAGCTGTGTGCTTAGGGTCATTGTCTTGTTGGAAGGTGAACCTTCGGCCCAGTCTGAGGTCCAGAGCACTCTGGAAGAAGTTTCCTTCTAGGATATCTCTGTACTTGGCCGCATTCATCTTTCCTTCAATTGCAACCAGTCGTCCTGTCCCTGCAGCTGAAAAATACCCCCATAGCATGATGCTGCCACCACCACGTTTCACTGTTGGGATTGTATTGGGCAGGTGATGAGCAGTGCCTGGTTTTCTCCACACATACCGCTTAGAATTAATGCCAAAAAGTTCAATCTTCATTTCATCAGACCAGAGAATCTTATTTCTCATAGTCTGGGAGTCCTTCATGTGATTTTTGGCAAACTCTATGTGGGCTTTCATATGTCTTGCACTGAGGAGAGGCTTCCTTCTGGCCACTCTGCCATAAAGACCCAACTGGTGGAGGGCTGCAGTGATAGTTGACCTTGTGGAACTTTCTCCCATTTCCCTACTGCATCTCTGGAGCTCAGCCACAGTGATCTTTGGGTTCTTCTTTACCTCTCTCACCAAGGCTCTTCTCCCACGATTGCTCAGTTTGGCTGGACAGCCAGGTCTAGGAAGAGTTCTGGTCGTCCCAAACTTCTTCCATTTAAGGATTATGGAGGCCACTGTGCTCTTAGGAACCTTGAGTGCTGCAGAAATTCTTTTGTAACCTTGACCAGATCTGTGCCTTGCCACAATTCTGTCTCTGAGCTCCTTGGGCAGTTCCTTTGTCCTCATGATTCTCATTTGCTCTGACATGCACTGTGAGCTGTGAGGTCTTATATAGACAGGTGTGTGCCTTTCCTAATCAGGTCCAATCAGTTTAATTAAACACAGCTGGACTCCAATTAAGGAGTAGAACCATCTCAAGGAGGATCAGAAGGAAATGGATAGCATGTGGGTTAAATATGAGTGTCACAGCAAAGGGTCTGAATACTTATGATCATGTGATATTTCAGTTTTTCTTTTTTAATAAATTTGCAAAAATATCTACATTTCTGGGTTTTTTTCTGTCAAGATGGGGTGCTGAGTGTACATTAATGAGAAATAAAATGAACTTTTTTGCTTTTAGCTTATGGCTACAATGAAATATAGAGTGAAAAATTTAAAGGGGTCTGAATACTTTCCGTACCCACTGTATGCCCGCTCATGACTTATTATTTAGACCAAAGGTCGATAATAAATGTGCTGCAAACTTCACTGGCTTCCCTCATGATAAATATGCTTCCAGTGTGTTCTCCATATTCGTCATTATCTATTTCACAAAAAAAAAAAAACTATGCCAGATCCTACAAATTGTCACACTATCAGGGTAAGTTCATACGGCAGAAAATGGAATGGAATGCTGATGCAGGGCGTCGTGGATTTCCGCTGCTGATTAGGCCCATATGAATGTGATCTCTGCCTCCCATTGATAACAATAGGAGGCAGAATCTGAACGGAATCCGCGGCAAATTCCCCCCCTGTGAACTTACCCTTATGTTGCAATTGCACTATAGTATACGGGATAGTCACCTGCGTAGCCCAGTAGATGGGAACATCACTGCATAGGATATTGATGGGCACACCCAGCTTGGTCCGATCAGCTTCTACTCCTTCCACAAGATCGTAAGATAAATCATTGTCAGAAGTGGAGTTCTGTGGGGGAAGGGGGTAGGGATTGAACATGTTATATGATGTGCCTAGGGTATATGCATAGGTAGGGGAGAGGAAGCAGTACATCACCTGTCTCTGAAAGTATTTGATGACTCTCAGGATATCACTCATTGAGGGAATGTTCATGCCGTTCATTTCCACAACAAAACATTTCTGGTTATTAATTCGCCTGAAGCCAATAATGTCCTGTTGGGGGGATAAATGGACAATAATGAGCTATGGACAGGAGCCAGTGGCCACATTGACATGATCTAATACAGTTTGTTGTAATCAGTGGTGGATTAATTATAGTATAAGGTTATGGAATCTGTCACCTTCCACTTGTATGGTCTTAGGTGGGAGACTGGGAGAAAGAGAACCCACAGGACAGACAGGGCATCCTGCTGATCTATAATCTGCAGTGGGAACGCAGATTCAAGTAAAGACAGCTTCAGTAAGGGAAGCACAGACTGCAAATGGGTGTACCAAGCTCACAGTGGTAATATTACAAGTATTGCACCTCCAAACCTGGATGTTGTTTAAGTGGGTTCTACTTCAAGTAAATGTTACAAATTACCCTGTTCCTGCACACCACATGTCACCTGAGTCTTATCCCCAACACCCACCAGGCTCAGGAAGGCTGACTATAGCTAGGATGTGCCCCGGGAAAACACTACCAACACAAAGTACCCTACAGGCCCTCTCAGCACTGCACCAGACCAGGAGGAGTCCTGGATGAATTGGTTGAGTCTTTAATCACCATGACCATTTCAAGTGCTACTACTCCCAGTCTCCTGGCTTCCTCTAATGGGTTGCTGCAAGAGGGCAGCACCTGATTGTGCCCAATGACTGTACAGCAGGTGCTATCTTTTTTTGCACCTTCAAGTACAACTTTTGAACTATATGGCCTCGCACCTTTTGGTTTTTTGGTTCTTCCATCTGGAGTTTGATTCACAACCATTGCAGTCATCTATCAGTGCAAGAGTTTCATGTCAATGTGGAGCTGCAGCTTTACTAGAAAAATACTAGCATTGTGACCATTGGAGTGTAGTTAGAGGAGTACCTGTGTGAGCTGAGTGTAACACCTGTGAGAAAAGTTTGCTCAGTGAACCACTAGACAAAGAGAGCAGCTGAACTTGCTGTGGTCGAGCAACTGACATTAACTCCTACCATTGTAAACAGTTGCAGGCACTAGGATTATCTAATTTAGCAGACTGGTTTGGGCTCTGAACTAATGTACTGGTCTGGTATAGAGTAAAAATTTATATAGGGGTCTGTCCTGGTGTCTGGTCTAGGGTTTCCATTTATCTAAGGCTCTGCCGTTTGAATTAATGTAGGGATTTAGGATCTAAATTATTTTAGGGATCTGAACTGACTTAGTAGCCTGGTTTTGACTCTGAATTAATTTTTGGATCTGAGTTTGGTTTGAAATTATTTGTATTGCTATGGAGGGTGAGGATTGGCTGTGGAATCTAGAGCTCAAAGATGTCTTGACAGCAAACTCTGCAGTAGTCAGTAATAGTTGCCAAGGTGGTCCAGGCTAGATGGAGAAGGACAGGAAGGAAAAGAACATTTGAGAAGACTTTACTGTACATGACCGGATTTATAGAGATGTCACCTCTTACAACATGTCTGTTTTAGTGAATACTTGTATTTTACAAAAAAGCATACAAAAAGTCTCTAAGTAGTCCAGGCCTAATTGACAATTGAGTGTTCCTATTTCCCTTGTAAATAGGATGAGCCCCAAATTCTTAGGTCCCAGTAGGTGGCGGGTAATGTTTTAATTATATGTCACATCAAGTAAAAACTTTGTATATGCCCTGCTAGTCAGTACTGAGCCTCCAGGTGACATTTGTGCCACAATAGTCAGTGGGAGCTGAAGCAGTGTTTCTTTCCTTCAATGCACCAATGATTGTAAATAACCAATACAACTAAGTAACGATCACCTATAAGCCCCCTTGCAGACGACCGTATGAATGGTCAGTAGGCTATCCGGATTTTTTCCGGATAGCACACTGACCCAGTCATTTCTATGGGCCCCTACACATGATCGTGAATTACACGGTCAAGTGTGCGGGCTGCAATATATGGAACAGGTCCTATTTCTGTCCGATTTTGGAGCCCTGCTCCCGCGGCTCCTATTCATTGAATGAAAGGAGCCGCGGAAGCACGGTCGATGCATGGGCGGCACAGGGATGACATCCATGTGTTTACTGTGCGCTGCCCGTGCTGTTCATTCACGGCAGCCGTTAGAACACGGTCATGTGCAATCGGCTTAACTGGGATTATAATATTAGCACTCTACAATGATATCATGAGATAGCTTGCATTTACTTAGTAAAATGTTCCTCAGTAGGTAGTCTGATCGCTGTCTAATTATCTAGTAGGAGGTGTAGATGACATCTCACAATTGAATATGTACAGCAATTTGGCACTCCACCCAAATTTTAATCTTTGGAGTAATATATTGAGCTGTATCAATAAAAGTTAAGTTTTAATACACACTAATCCATAGGTGGAAATAAGGTATTTTGTCGCCACTAGGCAAACTGTAGATACAGTCTGAAACTCTTCAGTATGAAACTGTTTGACAAGAGGAATGCTGATGTCAGAGGCGTAGCTAGCGGAGGGGGGGGGGGGGGGGACACCGATCTAGTTACAATGCTTCCTTGTGCTTAACTGTCTTGTAAACCGCAAGCCAATACAGGCTTGCGGTTTACAAGACGCCGAGACCACAGACGGATGCCTGCTTCTCAGCACGGGCGGCGAGATGACGTCACAACATCGCGCCGCCCGCGCTCAGTCACAGACGTCCTGTGCGTGGACAGGGAGGAAGCACCGGCGGTTCCGTTCTTCAGCATCGCAGGTAGGTGAGTATAACTTTTTTTTTTGTGGGTATATTAATAGTATAAGGGGTGGTTAGGAGGGGGGAAATATAACTATAAGGGAGGATTCATTAGGGGACATTATGACAATGTGGGGGGTCCTTTATATAAGGGTTATTGGGGGGTATTATTAATACAAGGGGGGGAGGTTATTTATATAAGGAGCCATTAGGGGGCATCATTTATATTAGGAGGCATTATGAAGATAAGGGGGTGGTCATTGATATAAGGGGTCATTAGAGGCGCAGCATTTATGTCAGGGGGAATCAGGGGCATAATATGAGGGTCAATTAATTTAATGAAAGTGGCACTTCGGCTTTATTAAGACTAAGGCCCCACATAGCGGGCTGCAGGAAAAACCATGGCGGTAACATTGTGGTTTTTCCCGCAGCGCTTTTCATAGAAGGTCTGCAGAGGTTTCCCCTGTGGACTTTCTATTTTCAATACACCTATATGGAAACCGGCAGTGTTTCCATAGGTATAATTGACATGCTGCGATTTCCAAAACCGCAACGGTTTTGGAAATCGCAGTGCATCTGCTGCACATATTTTTCTGTAATGTGTGGATGGGATTTGCTAGAATGCCACGGTTTTTTTCTGTGGGTTTTCACCACAAGGGGCCACATCCCATCCCCACTTTGCAGTAAAATATGCGCAGCGGAAAAGCTGCGATTTCCAAAACAATCGCAGTTTTGGAAATCGCAGCATGTCAATTATACCTACGGAAACACCAGCGGTTTTCCTATAGATATAATTGAAGCAGAAAGTCCGCAGAGGAAACCTCTGTGAACTTTCTGTGCAAAGTGCTGCAGGAAAAACCGCGATGCGTCACCGCCGCGGTTTTTCCCACAGCTGTTTTTTGCTGCGGGATGCTACATGGGGCCTTGGCATTAAGGAGTTTTCCAGCTCATTTTTATTGATTATTTATCCTCAGAATAAATCATCAATAAGAGATAAGTGATTCCACACTAATCAGCTGTAAGAAGGGGCTATGGCGCTTGTTTATATCACACGCTGTCTGTTTATAGTGACCGTGTGATGTAATTACAGTCTTGTCACATAGACATGTATAGGACGAGGCTGTAGTTACATTACATGGCCGCTATGAGATGAATGACACTATGTAAACAGAGAAGGTGTCACAGCGCTTACACAGGTACCACGGTTCATTCAAACAGCTGATCCTGGGGGTCCCGGGTATTGGAACCCCAATAATTTTTTTTCCCTTGTTTTTTTTTTTTCCCTTTTCAATTAGGACATTATTAATAAGGGGCACTATTTAAAGGGGGTGCACAGGGAAGTTATTAATTTAAAGATGCACTTGGGGGTATTATTCATTATGGGGGGGTTATATCATATATTTTATAATTGGGGTAGCAGCAGGATGGGGGCTTTGTGCAGGTGAGGATAATGTGGGTCAGGTGCCTGGAAAAGTGAGGAGCCAAAGATGTCTGTGTTGCAAACTTTACAGAGACTGGAAGAAGTGGTCATGGCGGTCCAGATAAAAGAGACGGGGAATGTGAACAATTAGTCAGAGACGTCACCGGTAAGTCATAAAATGTTACTGCCCTGTATTCACCTAAATCGTCTGCAGAGCCCTGTGTAGAGCTGCTATATACCACTATACGCTCACCGTATACTGATAGTATCGGTATCCGAACATTTCCAAGTTGGGGGCCCACTTGGACATGTTCGCCCCCCTGTGCTGAACCCCTAGCTACGCCTCTGGCTGATGTCTATCTATTTATACAAGTAGAACAAGGCATGGTAGGGCACGGTGGATGGATGTCTACCATTTACTTAAAGGGGCTATGCAGGGACAAATAAAGCTTACTAGCGCATTCCCTGTACTGAATAATCTTTATTACTAAATACATACAGTATATATGCTCCCTCAGAACCCCAATGATTACATTTGCAGAGTGTAGCAGGGTGCTGGAATACTGTGTACACTGCATCCCCTGCTGCCGCTTTCACTCTATGTGACATCACCAACTCATCTCTACTCCTGCTGCAGGTCCATAGAGTAGAGCGGAGGCAGTCATGTAACCGAGTTGTAGCATCAGCAGAGGAAAGAAACTTACGGCCTCCCCAGCTGTGCTCTGCAAAGGAAATCATCGAAACTTTGGAGGACATGCTTATATATTAGTAATAAAGCTTATCCTGTGCATAATACCAGTGAAGACAATTCTATGTTTTCTCAACACATCAGCAGCAAATGTATCAATGTCCCAATCATTTCACTAATAGAGGATAATCTAGACTGGATAAATAAGATGTAATAAAACCATCACCTATGAGAAATATGTTAGTTCTCATGCACAGGGACTTGTGATCACTCACATGATTGTAGTCGTACAGAACAGTGGATGACACATTGTTGGAATTGACATAAAACGCTGCCACATTCTCCTGTTTCTTGACCATGACAGTCTGTTGAATCTTCTCTCCATTCTTGGCTTGAAAGGCCATCTCTACTACCTAGAAAACAGAACAACCAGTCCCATGTAAGTTCACTGATAACACACTGCGATATTTTTCAGAGGAGTGGTAGACTTGGCATTTTGGGGGCCCCAAGCAGAGTTATGTCTGAGGGTTCCCCTAATTTTAAGCCACACCGACTCTTTACTGGAACTGCCCCATTTGCAGGTCAAAAAATCTGGAAGCAATAGTGCAGCATTCCAGGATCCCTATGTTTCACCCCTGCATATTTTACACAGGATGATTCTACACAGTATAATGCACCTAATCACCTAATCCACCTTTACTGGACCCTACACAGTATGAGGTCCATTTTACTGGCCCCACAAAGTATTATATCAACTTTACTGGCCGCCACATTGTATATTATCTCCTTTATTGGCCCCCATATAGTATATTACTCCTGTATTGGCCCCTACACAGTATACTGTCCCTTTGCTGGCCCCCACACAGTATATTTCCCCCTTCTATGGCTCCCATACAGTAATATTATCCCATTTTTATTGCTCACACACAGTGATAATTAGGTTATTACCTATTGTGCAACAGATAATGGCCTATATTTACTCTTTACCAATCTCCTTTCATGTCCAGGCCTACCTCCACTTTGGCCTCCAGGAGGTGGTGCATACTATGTTCGGATGCTGAACAACACCAGTCCAAGACAGGAGTACGGTTTGGTGAGTAGTGAGTAGTAAATATCAGCCATTACCTATTGGAGTAATCCAACAGGCAATAACTGATTAAAAAAAAGTCATAATGCAACCACCCACTGCAATTGCGTGGGTTGCGTTATCACCAAATCTTTGCCTATCTCCAAGTATGTAACACCACTGATATCATACTGCAATGATTTCTGATGATAGATTATGTATCACATGTTGCATTCAGTCCTATGTAAAACCACATATAACATTTCAATACCTCCCCCAACTTTTGAACTGTTAAAGAGGGACACTAATAGTTCACTGTAATTTGTCTGCATATCTAAACCGCAAAAATGATGGTCTAAAATTCAACATATTATAACATGTTATATATATTTAGGTCTAAAATACAGCTCGGGACCAGGAAGATAGTTTCTAGAACAATATGGTTAAGTGTAGTAACGCACATCTATATCTCTAATATTAAAAAAGGGAAATTTAGGGAGCAAAGTAGGACAGAGGGACTGGGAACCTTACTGACACCAGACCAAGGAGATAATCTCTTGTACTCACCTCTTCAATATGTTTCTGTGTCATATATACCCCAATTAATGTTGCCCCCACTACAATTATAGCCAGCAGCATGAGAACGACAACAGCCCAGGCCCAGCTCTTCCTGCCCTCTGTCATCTTAGGAAAAGAGAAGAAAGGCTGGAAGAAAATAATAATATGAAAAAATGATAAATGATGATGTAAAACTAAAAAAACAAAACAAAAAAAAACCAACTTAATAATGACATAATAGACAAAGATACTATAAGACAAAAATGCACCATTGATATTAGAAATATTACAACCTGTCTTATCCTCCCCCCCTCCATTCTGTTCTTTGTCTTGTGAGTTTTTCTTATTCTTGCGTTGGCCTCTTATTCATTATGGTTTCCTGTTTTTGCTCTGTTTTTGTTTTGCGGTTTATTCCGTCTGAGTTGTTTTGTAACTTTTATAAAACTTTAATAAAAATTACAGTTTTAAAAAAGAAATATTACAACCTGAAATTTTGGCAGCATGACAGCTCACACTCAGTCACATATCATGTAATTACATTATTATGTGACTTTACACCAATGACAGTTTTATGCAGCTGGAGTGCGATGTAAAGCAGCAAAAAGATAATAATAACAATAATTAGCACTTTTATTGGCGATAATTATTATTTCTGTAAATGTGTGTTATAACAAACAATGAGGATGACAGGAAGTAACTAGTGACACAAGAAACTGATTGCTGATTGGCTGAAGTAAGCCCCTCCTTTAATCAGCGAAAAGGAAGCTCAAGAGCTGCTTCATTAGTTCTGAAAATCTCCCTTGTTTATAGATGAACATTTTATCTGTGTCTGGAAAAGCTGGGTATACACATCTATGTCTAAATAGCTAAAGAAAAAAAGAAATAAATAATGCTCATCGTATATCAAAAAGCAATGTATATGTTTTTTGTCAATAGGCTTCCTGATGAAGCTTAAAGATGGCGAAACGTGTGTTAACTCATCTACGCCTGGGGTTGCCATGGTGTACTGAATGAGTCTAGAGGTAGAGTTTTGATGTGGAAATGAACTACATGAAATCCTCCTCTTCTCTATCCCACCTACAGTACAGACTTACAGAAGCTATAGTGTTCATTTATGAGCTATTTTATCAGTGAAGGCAGTGTCGGACAGGGATGTCTAGGGCCCACCAGTGGTATTGTTTCTAGAGGCCCACCGGACCCCTGGAGATCAGCTGTATCAACACAGTGGGGCTATAGGTAATAACAATGCCATGCTGCTCGCCTGCCATACAATATGCACCACTGCACTACCTAAACCCACTTCTTCACTATGTATGGCAATCGAGCAGCATGGCTCCTGGAATTGTTAACATTAACATGGCCCATACAACTATAGTACTCACAACTGCAGTTATCAAGAATATGGTGAGTGAGCAGTGCAGCGTACAACATGGAAACAATACTTTAAGCTGCATGTTCTGGAAAACATCTGATCTGCAGGTTCTTAACAGTTTCTGAGATATAATAGATCAGTGGGGGTCTAACACCCAGGGGCCCTGCTTTTGCATGCGCCATCACCCCTTTGTTATTTACATCGCATAGATCTGTTTTATAGTGACAAGGTAATTACAGCCTGTGATAATATCACATGTCTGCTATAAAATAGATGGGGTGTGATGTACATAATGAAGGGGCCCTGCACATTGTAATATGCTTGACCGTAGCCCCCACACAGTATAATATGCTACACAGTGGCCCCTTACACAGTATAATATGCTGCACAGTGACCCCCACACAGTATAATGTGCTCCACAGTGGCCCCTACACAGTATAATGTGCTCCACAGTGGCCCCCACACAGTATAATATGCTCCACAGTGGCCCTAAACAGTACAAAATGCTCCCAAGAGTCCCCCTTAAACTGCTTCAGATGAACCCCATGAAATTCGACGATTATATGCGGAGCATATAATACTGTGTGTGGGCCACTGTGGAGCATAGAATACTGTGTGGGGCCACTGTGGAGCATATTATACTGTGTTTGAGCCACTGTGGAGCATATTATACTGTCCCAGTATTGTTTACATGCCGTGCGCTTCGCTGCTCACTCACCGTATTATTGATAACTGAAGTTGTGGGCCCTACGGCTGTATCCCTTTCAAGTATCTGAGAAATCGCTGCAGCACCCGTAACAGTCACTATCAAGAATTCACTCTATAATGTAATAATGCTCCACAGTGTCCCCCACACAGTATTATATGCTCTGCAGTGGGCCCCCACCCAGTATTATATGCTCTGCAGTGGCCCCCACACAATATTATATGCTCCACAGTGGCCGCACACAGAATTATATGCTCCACAGTGGCCCCATGCAGTATTATATGCTTGGCAGTGGACCCCATACAGTATTATACTCTCCGCAGTGGCCCCACACAGTATTATATGCTCCACAGTGGCCACCACACGGTATTACAGTATATGCTCCACAGTGGCCACCACACAGTATTATATGCTCCACAGTGGCCCCCACAAGGTATTATAAGATCCATAGTCGCTCCCACAAAGTATTATATGATCCACACTGGCCCCCCCACACAGTATTATAGGATCCACACTGGCCCCCCCACACAGTATTATATGCTCCACAGTGGCCCCCCCTCACAGTATTATATGCTCCACAGTGGCCCCGCACACAGTATTATATGATCCACAGTGGGCCCCACATAGTATTATATGATCCACAGTGGCCCACACACAGTATTATATGATCCACAGTCGCCGCCACACAGTATTATATGCTCAGCAGTGGCCCCACACAGTACTATATGGTCCACAGTGGCCACCACACAGTATTATATGCTCCACAGTGGCCCACACACAGTATTATATGATCGACAGTGGCCCCCACACAGTATTACAAGATCCACAGTCGCCCCCACACAGTATTATATGATCCACACTGCCCCCCCACACAGTATGATATGATCCACAGTGGCCCCCACACACTATTATATGCTGCACAGTGGCCCCCACACAGTATTATATGTTCCCAAGAGCCCCCCTTAGACCCGGCGCTATTATTATACTCTGGGGTCTCCTCAGACCCCAGAGTATAATAAGTAGAGGCCCAGGGAAAGTGATTAAAAATAACAAACATTTATACTCACTTTGCCTCACCTCTCCCACTCATCCTCACTCTGTCTGCAGCATCTTCCTTGGTCCTCTTCTGCCTGACGACTGAGGTAATGTGCCCCAGATGTCACTACTGGGGCTTGTGATTGGGCCTCAGCGGTCATGGGGCATGATGACTTCATTACGTCGGCACGCCACATGTGACCACTGGGGCCAATCACAGGCCCCAGCAGTGACATCGGGGGCCCGTGACCTCATTTACTGGCAGGAAGAGCCCCGGAATGTTGATTATAAGTATTTTTTTGATTTATCAATTGGAAAGGGGCCCGGCAATTACTGGACCCCTTTCATTATCAATATGTATAGCCTGAAAGCCTGGTTCCCTGACCATTTCCTTCTGGTAGCACCAGGATGAGATCTGTATGCCGCATGTGACTCTACTTCATCTAGTGGGCCTGGGCCACAGAATGCATAGGTATAGGACCTGTCCTGCATTTTGCCCCGGGCTCACTGTTGCATACACAGGCCTGTGTAATACACTAGCATGTGTATGGGACCATAGAGACGAATGGGTTAGTGTGCTAGTCGTGAAAAATACACTGATAAAACACACGCTGAGTAGAAGGCCAGTTTACTGTGACAAGGTTAGCTAGAGAATGGGGGTGGGTGCATCACACTAGAGCCTGGTTGGGGCCACTGAGGAGCGTAAAAGCAGCACCTGAGGAACAGTTGTGTATTTGTCTTGTGTCAGAGAAACCAGCCCACCTGTTACAGGATATTACAGTTCATCTAAGTTGAATCCGTCTGTGAGGGTCAAAGTGTTGCCATACCACAGGCTGGAAGAGTCTGGAAGCTGATGCCTAAGTCTGAGAAGTAATGCCTACGCTAAGTGCGAAAGATGAGTAGGAGAATATTACTTGTGGGTGAAGGACTGTACTGCGGTAACTAAGAAAGACAGACTGTGAGGCGTACAACACTAAATGAACATGCAGTTGTGACCATTTACAGCAAATGCAAAGTTACCAACTAAAAGTGACCAAGTGAGAGAGGCAAAAGGGTTTTTATCCAGTATATAGACTGCGATATCAATATAAACTGAGGTGCTACGATAGCGACAAGCATTAGCATAGTTTAACAAGTGTCAGTAAAAATGTTTCAAGTTTAAGGCAAACTGTTGCCTGATGTGAGAACAATGCAACCATAATATATTACAGAAATACTGGCTGTGAATAATCTCTCCTTTCTTTTCCATAATTGCACAGAATAACTGACTGGCTGCACAACCATCCTCCTCAGTATTATCTTGGGTGGTTTAGGGATTACCACAGAGATTATGCAAATAGTAATCATGTTAATGGATTGTTTTATGCTGCTCACCTTCCTCCTGGATTGCTGTGCTAATTTAAAGGGCTGGTCCAGTCTTTAGTGAATAAAGCTTCATCATTGTAAAATGGAAAGTTCAACAACTTTGCTTTAAAGGGAATCTATCAGGGCAATTTGGGACACTAAACCACCCACACGTCCATATGGACCTGGGGTTTAGTGTCCCAAATCACCGTGTTATAACGCAATCCATGGCCACATTAAAAATAAAAAAGCTTTATACTCACACTGCCACTGTACTCCCCGCACCTGCGCAGTTGTTCAATGAAGCCAGAGGAGTACATCTCGGCTTCAGTGCGCATGCCCCATACCTCTGGCAATTGCACAGTTAAGTCGGGGTGTCCATCTCTGGCTTCACTGAAGAACAGTGCAGGCACCGGGAGGCGTGCAAACAGAGAAGCTCATGAATAAGCCGGACTGTTCTCGGCCGAATAGCGTACATCGGACCCTTCTCTAGGTAAGTATAAAGGTTTTTTATTTTTAATGTGCCTGCGGATTGCATTAAAACAGGGCGATTTGGAACACTAAACCCCAGGTCTATAAGGACCTGTGGGTGGTTTAGTGTCCCAGATTGACCTGACAGATTCCCTTTAAGTCAGTAAATGGGAATATCATTCCTTTCAGTTGGTATAGTTCTGTCTTAACCTTGTCCTGTCTGCAGTTGATTGTCTTGCTACAATGTATTAAAGAAGCTTTTAGAGGATTTAAAAATATTTTTTTAAAATAGGACATGGGAGGTGAAAAAAAAAAAATCATGCTCATCTGTCCCTGGTGCTCTGGTGTCCTCCCAGAGAGGTCTTGCTGCTCTGGTGTCTTCTCAAAGTGAAACTGCTCACTGGCTGTGACGTCCTGAATCCCTTCCGGTGAAGCCGCTGATTGGCCCCAGGAAGAGACTCCAGGATGTCATAAGTAGTGACAGGATTGGCCTCAGCGGTCATGTGCGGTGGGGACTTCCGCTGGAAGACAACAATGGACTGGGAGGACCGGACCAGGCTAGGAGGCTCCAGAGCTCCGGGGAAAGGTGAGTAAGAATTTATTTTATTTTTTTTTTACAGCTCCTGGCTGCGGTTTGAGCCAAATTCAAATGTGAATTTTCCATTCCTTTTCAAGCTAAAAAAAAAAATTAAAAAAACTGCAGCAAAATCTGCAAAAAAATCCACTGCATTTCCACAATGTTGGGTCTCAGCCTAAAGAAGTTTTCTAGAAATAAAAATAGACAATGACAAAGAATGTTCTTTAAAAAAAAAAAAAAATTAGGATTACTCACCTCTTCTTCTTCTTTTTCTTCTAGTGGCACAGCTGTGTTCTGCAGGTCTCTGCTTCCAGCACTCCATGATTCCCTGATCACTCTAATGCAGTAGCATAACTAAAGTTTGTGGGCCCCAATGCAAACTTTGACCGGGGCCCCTACCCTATTCCTACAGCGTATTTTTGGATAATGGCGGTTATACATGCTGCAGTGGTATCCCAGAGATTTTAGTTTCAAAGGTATTTATTGAATGAAACGGAAGATAAAGTAAATAAGCAACAGTCAGCAAAGAAACACTAATAAGGCAAGCTATAACATTAAAAATGTTTGCAACAAAAGAAAATCAAGAAAATAAAAAGGGGTAGCAATGTCTCTCACAACAGGGGCCTCTACCTAGGGAAGAACATCAAACTCGAAATTCTTCGTCCAAGTATTAGAATTGCAGAAAGTACGACAAGCCTGAGACATTGGCTCTTTTGACCCAAGGAGACCATACTTTATTAAATTGTGTCGAGCGTCAGATATTGCAGTGTTGATCTTTTCAAAAAGCATAATCGAGTCAAATGTGTTGCTGTCAATGACTTGCTGTCCTCCATTTGAATGCTATATGAATTCTGGTGGACATCAAGATATAATGATATCCCAGAGACTTTAAAGGTATACAATTATAGTACCCAAAACTGCTGTTATCAAGAATATGGTGAGTGAGTAGCACGTAAACAAGCATGTAAACAAGGCTGAGAGCTGCGTGCTCTGGGAAACAGTCAATCTATGGGGAGTCCTAACAGGCCCCTGCTGATCTAAAATTGTTGGCTATCTTAATGATAGGCCATCAATTTTTAAAAGGTGGATAACTCTTTTAAAGGGGTATTTCAGCTCCCTTTTATTGATGACCTATGCTAGACACGATTTTCCATAAGTTTCGGGTTCATCCCAGCCCTGAAACTTTTGGGGTTCGTCACCCACGAAAACCTGTTATACTTTGGGGTCTCCTCAGACCCGAGGTCTCCTTGAACCCCAGAGGATAATTAGAGAAGGCTCAGGTAAGGTAAATAAAAATAACAAAATCTTATGCTCACCTTGCTTCATCTCTCCTGGGCATCCAACGGTCTCCCTGTGTCCTCTGCAGGCCTCTTCCAGCCTCTGTCTGGCGTCATGCATCCTTAGGTCACCACTGAGGCCCACTGACATCATGATGCTGGATCAAAGCGTCATTACATTGTCATGCCCCACATGACCACTGAGTCCCAATCACAGGCCTCAGCAGTGATCTTAAAGCACGTGATGTCAGCCTAAGGCCGGAAGAGGTCTGAAGTGAACGCTCGGTGTCCACCAGAAGCCCCGGAAGAGGTGAGTGCAATTGTTTGTTATTTTTACTCACTTTCCCTGTGACTCCATTTATTATACTCTGGGGTCTGAGAAGACCCCATAGTATAATTGTTGAACTGCTCTCATGATTCTGAGGGGCCCTGGCCCCTCTGGGTCCAGTTGCAGTTGCACCCCCTGTGACCACGATGGTTACGCCCCTGCTCCAATAACCACTCCATTTGGCCGCTGTAACAAGAGATTGGCATTGCAATGATTACATAACCATCCAGCTCATGTGACTGCTGAAGCCAGTGATTGGCTCCAACAGTCATGTGGAGTGGTCACTGACATCATTGTGGAATGCTGAAAGCAGAGAGCACCAGGTGGAGAGCAACAGAGCTGTGCAAGTTGAACAGTGGGAGGAAGAAGAGGAGAGTGACCATCATTTTTAATTTTAGGGCATTCTCTAGCATTGGTTAATTTATTTTTCCTGAAAACCCCCTTTAAATTACAGGTCTTCAAACTGTGGCTTTTAATGTCAGTTTCACCTGGCATTATTTTGGTCAATATTTGGCATCAGTTTTTTTTAAGCCAAACCAGGTATGTGCTTATAACATGAAAGAGGTACAGATTTTTCCATTATATTTTTTCTCTGTTAATGCTTTATCATTGGATTTGGAATACTGACCAAAATACTGTCATGTGAAAGTATCTTTAAACTAATATGCTTAATGTGGATTGATGTCACTCAACCGTAGGCACCATGTCATAAACATCATGGCATCCTAGCCCCACTCTTTTGGTCTGTAACAGGGGTCAGCAACCTTTGGCACTCCAGCTGCTGTGAAACTACAACTCCCAACATACTTCAATCTCTTCCATGGGAGTTCCAAGAACAGCAGAGCAAGTATGCATGCTGGGAGTTGTAGTTTTACTACAGCTGGAGTGCTGAAGGTTGACAGCAGTAGTTGGATGGATCAGATGATGAGGCCCACATTTACTATTATATACTATTATATTACTATATTATATATACACTATATACTATATTATATATATTACATATATAATAATATTATATATGTAATATATAATATATAATAATATTATATATTATTAATAGACTCTATTATATATTATATATACTATACGATATTATATTACTATTATATATATTTACTATTTTATACTATTAGCTAGACAGTGCAAACTTAAACAGGCAGTCTGAAAATGAATTTATATCACCCCTTGGTTGGCTTACTTTGTGACAGAATATTTCGACACAATTTTGGCTCATTTTAGCAAGTCGAAAAATTCTAGTCCAACCTAGATGCACGAAGATACGCCACATTGTTCAAGAGATGCGCCACACTGCGCCAAAGATGCACCTTGTTTACGCCAATGTCTAATCGTATTCACAATAGAAAATCAGGGCCCCTGAGATCAAATCCAGATGTTAGGATCAAGTCAAGAAGAGCTGTCTAGCTGAGAAGGTTGTGGCTGTCAAATCCCAAAGATGTAAGCAGCCCAGAGCAGCATAGAGAATGGACAAAGGAAACAGCTAATAGCATTCAATAGCCTTCTATAGTCTTTTAAATAAAACAAGATACCTGCCAAAAGTTGCACCACCTTTGTAATGGAAGAGCAAAATCACATTGCTCTCTCCTAGATTATCAGTAACACTAATCCTAATTTAAAGTTTATGCCCCACCACCTTCAAACCCATCCCTAACCTCCGCTATCTGTTTTTAGTAACCCTATGTTTTCGCCCAGCCTAGATGCTAGACCATATCAATGGTGGATTCAACAACTCCTAATACACCATTTCAACATTTTAAGCTCAATAATCCCTCCCTTGACCTACAGCTATTTCAATCCCTATACCTTCCTCCCTCATCAGTAGGTTACCATTCCCTTCAGATATTTCTTTTTTTTTTAGGGGCCTTCCTCCAAACTGTTCTAGCCTTAGTTCCACTCAGTTTGAATGGATCTGCATGGATGATCCATTTGGTAGGGGTACTATTTCTCTTTTATACTCTATATTTAAGTCTCCCCCTCCGATGTTAAATTTAAGGCCTTACGAAGTACTGTATCGCGCAGTAGCCATCAGCCACTGGGAAAAGGTAGTATGCCATACAAAACAAAATGTAAAAAACAGGCAGCACTCCATAGTATGGTGAAGTAAAAAGTGGGTTTATTGCTATAATGAGCCTGTATCGAGCCTGGGTCTGAATACTTTCCGTACCCACTGTATGTATGTATAACAGTTTACAGTAGTATAACTGAATGGCTAAAGTGTGTATATCATTCATTTATGTAACTGTAAACATAATTTATTGTTATTTGATTACTAGTTGGTAACTATATGTAAATATTCAAATGTTATATTTATTGAAAACCAGAGAACAATTCCTATTTTTTATTCTAAGGTTAAAAGATTTTTTTTTTTTTAAGGAAAGACAAACATATTATAAAACAACAAAAAACAATACTCACCTCCCCAGTTCGGTATGATTGGCAGTGGATTGAGCAGGTGCTTAACGCTGGGATAACACCTTTAATATTGGATTTATTTTATTATCTATATACAACTCTATTGTAATTTCCAGTTTATCAATCAAATTACATATATACAGTTTCTCTTTTTTTTCTGTGTCATATCTTATCTGGCTCAAATAACTAAGGTACAAATGTGATGCCATAATGTTCTCAGCTGCAGTCAGCAAGCCTCTATTGTCATGTATAATTTATATAATAAATGAATAATCCTTATAGGCATCATCTCCGCTCCAGGGATTGGTTTCTCTGTAATATTATGAAGAGACATCATCCTATTTATAAGATTTCCATCCAACTTGTATATACAGAGAGAAAGAGAAAATCTCCTACTTGCTTTGGCATTTCTAATATGTGTTTGGTCTTGGCAATACAGTAAAGCTTATTTTAATTTGAATTTAGATAGATATGAGAAATGGATAGAAAATGATATAGACATATAGGACATAAATTCATAATGACAGAGATTTGACATAGATAGATAGATAGACAGATAGATAGATAGATAGATAGATAGATAGATAGATAGATAGATAGATAGATATCCCATAGCTAGATAGATAGAACATAGATAGATAATGATGACTTAGATCTAAGATATTTTTAGATCCACAGATATATAGAGAGAGGTAGATAGATTAGATAGATAGAAGATACAGACAGAAAAAGAGCGATAGATGGATGGATAGATATGAGTTATGTTATATATGATAGATAGATAGATAGATAGATAGATAGATAGATAGATAGATAGATATGGACCTACCTTCACTTGCATTTGATAATGTCCTGTGATAACTTGCACACTTAGTCTTCTTCCTTTTATAAGGTGCACTGAACTGCTCTCTTCCTGGGAAATGACACACGTTGGGTGGAGGTATGGAACACCCTTTTGAAGACACCTGTAAAAATACCCAGGTGACAACATCCACCTGACCTGGAAACAGCTTCAGACCTGCTGGAGAAGGTGACAATGTGGAAAACTGCAGGTGGATAACTAAATTCCTGATAACCAGACTGACAAGTCATTAGACATTATTTCATGCCAATGGCTATCTCTAAATCTTGTAACATGACGTAGAGCCTGCAGACTAGTGCGCAGCTCTGTATGAAACAGGCTGTAAATCTGGATTAGTATAGGACAAGTAATGTTGTAACATATGTATATATGTAGTGATTTCACCTGTAGAATAGCGACAGCTGATGTGTAATAGATATGGGCTATAAAACAGGATCAGTACAGGATAAATAATGTAATGTATGTACACAGTCTGCCAAGAGAATAGTGAGGGCAACTCTGAAGGTAATACTTTGGGATATTCCTGGATTGCAGTAGAAAATTTCATCTGTGGTGATGGCCTTAAATGGCAGCAAAATCTGCCTGTGCTGCACATGGATTTCACAGCAGATTTGACTAAAATCTGAGAATGACGCTAGGTTCACAATAGCATTTGAGCCTCTCTGTCCCAAATTCCACTTAAAATCAGCAGAGAGAAAAGTCCTGCAAGGATGACTTTTCTCTCTGCCGTTTTTGGCGGAAACCAGGCGGACCCCATTATAGTCTATAGCGTTCGTGGGTTTCCGCATGTAACCACTTTTTAAGCGGATAGGGTTTCCATCAGGACGGAAACCTGAATGATAGTGTGAACCTAGTGTAAGGGAGAGAAAAGGATGTTGGGCCCTCATAGAGTCTGTTTCTAAAAGTCTGGCAGGAAACATACACACCAGTAGCCCTTTAGAAGTCATTATGTAGGGCAGTGGCAGTGTTTTTTCTCTCACAAAACAGCTGATGCTAGGTTGATGCCTTTCTATGGACTTGACTAGCTCTCCTCATTCAGCAACCTGTGTCTTGGTATCTGCTCCATGCTCTTGTTGGGATACACAGCAAACTTTATTGGTTTATAAATTTTCCCTTAATTTGAGCAGTGTGTCACATAAATAAAAACATCACTCAAATCTGTGAGGAATACTTATGGATTCTGTATCTGATAGGGATGTGGGCTGATGGTTCTCTTGTTGGGTCTTGTCTCCTTGTGAGTCGTGTTCCATCATCGATCTGCTTCCCCTGTCTCCATGTAAATATTTTTGCCATCCCTGACACTAGGTTCACACCTGAGCCTGGTATCCGTCCGCTTGCAAACCGTTTTAAGAGAAAAACGCTTTGGTAGAAAAAGGATTACAAACGTTTACACAGCGGATACCCGAAACTGTCTTTTAGATGGCTTAGTCAATGGGTGTCCATTCAAAAAACTGACCGTTTGTGATCCATTTGTGTCTGTTTGTGACCAATCCGTTTTTTTTTTCCCTTCTTCATTCTGAGCATGCGCAGAGGGAAAAACGGATTGCGAAACGGACACAAACTGATTGCTATCCATTTGTAATCCGTTTGTAATCCGCTTTCCATAGACCTCAATGTTAAAAAAAAAAAAACAGTGGTTCCTGTCCGTCTGGAATCCTTATTTTTTGAGAAAGTCCTGCAAGTCTGACTTTTTTCTACGCTCAAAAGAGCGTATACCAGACGGAAATGCTCCAAACGCACACCTGTGGATGGTTTTAATCAACCTTTTAAAAAGGAACCGTCTGAAATCAGCTTTTGAGGATTTTGAGACGGTTTCAAAAACTGATTTTGTGAGAAGAGGCAAACGCAGATGTGAACCCAGCCTGAGCGGAGAATCACTCAAATGACCAATGTATCCTAAATTTAAGTTTCAAAGGTATTTATTGAAAAATAGTAATACAAAGCATCATACAAATACAAAGACCGTCACATAAAGAATACATAAAGTGCATACAAAATACAAGAAAATAATGACAAATTCAAAAGTAACATATCCATAAAATATGGGCCAAGATAAAAAATGGTGTAGAAATCAAGAACCAGGGATTACCAGGGGGGAGGGAAGGGAGGGGTAGTAGCGCTATAATGTTAAGAAGTAAGGAGGGGTAGGGGGGTGCCTGCTCAAGGGGAAGGTAACAGGCACCCCACCAGATCCCATGGAGTAATTATAGCTTGAGACAGTATAGCAGGCCTGGGATATTGGACCAACTGATCCAAGGCACAAGTTCCATAAGTTATCCTGTAAAACAAACTTATCCCACAAGATCCCAGGCCGGGCTGCTTCTATATGCTCCCAAAGATACACAAAGATGGCAACCCTGGGAGGCCTATCATTTCTGGCATTGGGACACTGACAGAAAACATCTTAGGTTGGGTGGAAAATCTCCTAAAACCCCTTGTCAGGGATACTCCAAGCTATATCCAGGACACCACTGACCTTCTTAACAAACTGAATGCCCTCGGCCCTCTACCTGAGAGTACCATTTTGGCCACCATGGATGTGGAATCCCTGTATACCAACATTCCCCACAAGGATGGAGTTGCAGCATGTCGGGTACACCTGGCAAAACAAAACCTCCCAACAGAACCAGTAACGCAGCTCATACAATTCATCCTTAGCCACAACCATTTTACCTTTGGAGAGGATCTATATCTACAGCGAATGGGAACTTCAATGGGGACCAGATGTGCACCCCAATATGCAAATCTCTTTATGGCAGAAATGGAAGGAACATATTTATCAACATGCACCACCAAACCTATGATTTACCTTCGTTATATCGATGATATCCTTGTCATCTGGACTGCAGGTGAGGAGGCCCTACTTCAATTCCATAATGACTTCAATGACTTTCACCCGACCATCAACCTTAAACTTAGCTATTCAGGGAGTGAAATTCACTTTCTGGATACCACAATATACATTAAAGACCACCGGCTACTCACATCAATATACCACAAACCCACAGACAGAACGGCCTACCTGAGAAACGACAGCTTCCACCCCAAGCACACAAGACAATCTATAATCTACAGCCAGGCTATACGATACAATCGTATTTGCTCCGACAAAACAGACCTGGACAAGCACCTCCTGGATCTGAGGATGAAATTTCTGAGATTGGGATACAAACCAAAAGTGACAGACAACCAATTAAACAAAGCAGCAGCCATTAACAGAGACAGTCTGCTCACATATAGAGAGACCCAGAAAGATGCCCGAGTGCCCCTAGTTGTCACCTACAACCCACAGCTGGAGATCCTACGAAGGATTGCCAAGGAGCTCCAACCTGTGCTACATAGGGACAACAGACTCAAGGACATATTTCCAGTCCCCCCTCTCCTCTCCTTTCGACAACCACCAAACCTGAGGCGCATTATCGTCCGGAGTGCCCTGAAGGCCCCAACTGAAAATGGCACCTCACCTTGCCTACATAAAAGGTGCATGACCTGCAAGCACATCCACACCGCTGACAGTGTACCTATCCCACAGTCACAACAGGTGCACAGAATTAGGGGGACATTTTCCTGCAGGTCTTCCAATGTGGTGTACCTCATAATGTGTGTGCAATGTCCCACCACAGGCCTCTATGTGGGGGAAACAGGGTAGAGACTCAGTCAACGAATGAACTCACACAGATCCACCATTAATAACAGCAGAACAGATCTCCCAGTGGCCGCACATTTCTCCGGAGAAAACCACTCTATTGAAGATTTGCGGGTTGTGGTTTTAATGGGACATTTTAAGACACAGGAGAAAAGGAAAGAAATGGAGTACAAATTTATGCAAAAATTTCAAACTCTGCAATTTGGACTTAATATTCATGCCAGCTTCATGTCACACTATGTTTGAACCATGAACTGAACTCAATATTCATGCCAGCTTCAAATCACACTATGTATGAACTGTGAGGGACACAAATCACCTCCTGATAGCAAACAGATAACAGCAAGAATTACTGATCCCTCCGTCACGCACCACAAGTTTCCAGACTGTTTTTTTGACCTGTTGTAAATAACTTCTCTACTTAGATTGCAATTTTTTTAAGGACTCTAAAATGCTTTGAAAACCATGTGTATAAAAATCTGTTAATTTTCAGTTTTTGTATCACACCATGTCTGATGAAGGGAGCGAGTACTCCTGAAAGCTTACTTATAAATATACTCAGTTAGCCTCTAAAAGGTATCGCCTGATTTCTTCACTCTTGAACAATATTTCACACACTGACATTTGGGGAACAGATAAGAGCTGCACAAGCTGTGGATGTGCTAATATTAAAAGACCTAACTAACCCTAGTGGTTTATTTAACCCTACTATTCTACAAGTAAGTACCCTAAAGTGTGTTTTTAAAGGTTGACTTCTTCTACAGACCGGGATCTCTGCATGATATTGGCACAGCTTGTTTGGCATATTTCTCAGCCAATGAGTCCATTGCTTCATATCTTTAAATCTTTAAGGCGCTAATCAGCAACAAACACTCCTAGGAAAGCTCATTCCAAGTAATAGCCCTGTCTAATAGTGCTGCCAAACACCCAATGTATTAACTTGTTTGAGTGATTGCTTGGTTTTGGGAGACCACAAAAATCATTGTTTGCTGGCAACAAATTGTTATAAGGGCAGTGCTGCTGCAAACAATGAAAGTAGTGAAACCTATTTGAGATGACCATCCAAAAATGCATTAAAAGTGATCTTCCAGGGGGTGGTCTACTCAAAGATGATGATTAAAATGGAAAAATGAAAATCCATCACAGAAAATGTGGTGTCGGTAGCCTTCTCAAAGAGTTGGTCTATTTTCCAGAAGTTTCACTGTATGTGCCAGGGTTTAACATTCCTCCTGCATTTGCTCGGCGGTGGTCTGTGTAATAGGCTAGGTCAAAATTTGTGCCGTTCGGTGCAGTCCATTGTTGGTTATCACTCGTTAAAAATTTTTTTGTGTAATAGAGGAAGTGATCACTTGCCCTGATGAAGCCTATTTGATGGTTAACACCCATCAGTAAAGGAAGAATGGCGCTAGTAGGGTAAGATTGGACTATTAAAGTCCATTATGTATGATATGCATTAGCATTGGACTTTATTTATGGTTGACCACTCTAGGCGTATATAGTAGATATTTACATAAGCATTATATGAGTATATTTTGTATATATATATATATACAGTACAGACCAAAAGTTTGGACACACCTTCTCATTCCAAGAGTTTTCTGTATTTTCACGACTATAAAAATTGTAGATTCACACTGAAGGCATCAAAACTATGAATTAACACATGTGGAATTATATACTTAAAAAAGTGTGAAACAACTTAAAATATGTCTTATATTCTAGGTTCTTCAAAGTAGCCACCTTTTGCTTTGATTACTGCTTTGCACACTCTTGGCATTCTCTTGATGAGCTTCAAGAGGTAGTCACCTGAAATGGTCTTCCAACAGTCTTGAAGGAGCTCCCAGAGATGCTTATCACTTGTTGGCCCTTTTGCCTTCACTCTGCGGTCCAGCTTACCCCAAACCATCTCGATTGGGTTCAGGTCTGGTGACTGTGGAGGCCAGGTCATCTGGCGTAGCACCCCATCACTCTCCTTCTTGTTCAAATAGCCTTTACACAGTCTGGATATAAATGATGGTCCAATAAATAAATGATGGTCCAACTAAACGCAAACCGGATGGAATAGCATGCCGCTGCAAGATGCTGTGGTAACCATGCTGGTTCAGTATTCCTTCAATTTTGAATAAATCCCCAACAGTGTCACCAGCAAAGCACCCCCACACCATCACACCTCCTCCTCCATGCTTCACGGTGGGAACCAGGCATGTAGAGTCCATTCGTTCACCTTTTCTGCGTCACACAAAGACACGGTGGTTGGAACCAAAGTTCTCAAATTTGGACTCATCAGACCAAAGCACAGATTTTCACAGGTCTAATGTCCATTCCTTGTGTTCTTTAGCCCAAACAAGTCTCTTCTGCTTGTTGCCTGTCCTTAGCAGTGGTTTCCTAGCAGCTATTTTACCATGAAGGCCTGCTGCACACAGTCTCCTCTTAACAGTTGTTGTAGAGATGTGTCTGCTGTTAGAACTCTGTGTGGCATTGACCTGGTCTCTAATCTGAGCTGCTGTTAACCTGCGATTTCTGAGGCTGGTGACTCGGATGAACTTATCCTCCGCAGCAGAGGTGATTCTTGGTCTTCCTTTCCTGGGGCGGTCCTCATGTGAGCCAGTTTCTTTATAGCGCTTGATGGTTTTGGCCACTGCACTTGGGGACACTTTCAAAGTTTTCCCAATTTTTCGGACTGACTGACCTTCATTTCTTAAAGTAATGATGGCCACTCATTTTTCTTTACTTAGCTGCTTTTTTCTTGCCATAATACAAATTCTAACACTCCATTCAGTAGGACTATCAGCTGTGTATCCACCTGACTTCTGAACAACACAACTGATGGTCCCAACCCCATTTATAAGGCAAGAAATCCCACTTATTAAACCTGACAGGGCACACCTGTGAAGCGAAAACCATTTCAAGTGACTACCTCTTGAAGCTCATCAAGAGAATGCCAAGAGTGTGCAAAGCAGTAACCAAAGCAAAAGGTGGCTACTTTGAAGAACCTAGAATATAAGACATATTTTCAGTTGTTTCACACTTTTTTGTTAAGTATATAATTCCACATGTGTTAATTCATAGTTTTGATGCCTTCAGTGTGAATCTACAATTTTTATAGTCATGAAAATACAGAAAACTCTTGGAATGAGAAGGTGTGTCCAAACTTTTGGTCTTTACTGTATATATCTATATATATATATATATATAGATATATACAGTATATATCTATATATATAGATATATATATATACAGTGAAGGAAATAAGTATTTGATCCCTTGCTGATTATGTAAGTTTGCCCACTGACAAAGATATGAACAGTCTATAATTTTAAGGGTAGGTTAATTTTAACAGTGAGAGATAGAATATCAAAAATAAAATCCAGAAAATCACATTGTATAAATTTTATAAATTTATTTGCATTTTGCAGAGAGAAATAAGTATTTGATCCCCTACTAACCATTAAGAGTTCTGGCTCCTACAGACCACACACGCTCCTAATCAACTCATTACCTGCATTAAAGACAACTCTCTTATATTGTCACCTCTATAAAAGACTCCTGTGCACAGACTCAATTAATCAGTCAGACTCTAACCTCTACAACATGGGCAAAACCAAAGAGCTTTCTAAGGATGTCAGGGACAAGATCATAGACCTGTACAAGGCTGGAATGGGCTACAAAACTATAAGTAAGACGCTGGGTGAGAAAGAGACAACTGTTGGTGCAATAGTAAGAAAATGGAAGAAATACAAAATGACTGTCCATCGACATCGATCTGGGGCTCCATGCAAAATCTCACCTCGTGGGATATCCTTGATCATGAGAAAGGTGAGAGATCAGCCTGAAACTACACGGGGGGGGGGAACTTGTTAATGATCTCAAGGCAGCTGGGACCACAATCACCAAGAAAACCATTGGTAACACATTACGCCGTAATGGATTAAAATCCTGCAGTGCCTGCAAGGTCCCTCTGCTCAAGAAGGCCCATGTGCAGGCCCGTCTGAAGTTTGCCAATGAACACCTGGATTATTCTGCGAGTGAATGGGAGAAGGTGCTGTATTCAGATGAGACAAAAATTGAGCTCTTTGGCATTAACTCAACTCGCCGTGTTTGGAGGAAGAGAAATGCTGCCTATGACCCAAGGAACACCGTCCCCACTGTCAAGCATGGAGGTGGAAACATTATGTTTTGGGGGCGTTTCTCTGCTAAGGGCACTGGACTACTTCACCGCATTAATGGGAGAATGTATGGAGCCATGTACCGTAAAATCCTGAGGGACAACCTCCTTCCCTCCGCCAGGACATTAAAAATGGGTCATGGCTGGGTTTTCCAGCAGGACAATGACCCAAAACATACAGCCAATGCAACAAAGGAATGGCTCAAAAAGAAGCACATTAAGGTCATGGAGTGTCCTAGCCAATCTCCAGACCTTAATCCCATAGAATACTTATGGAGGGAGCTGAATCTCCGAGTTTCCAAGCGACCGCCTCAAAATCTTAATGATTTAGAGATGATCTGCAAAGAGGAGTGGACCAAAATTCCTCCTGACATGTGCACAAACCTCATCATCAACTACAAAAAACGTCTGACTGCTGTGCTTGCCAAAAGGGATTTGCCACCAAGTATTAAGTCTTGTTTGCCAGAGGGATCAAATACTTATTTCTCTCTGCAAAATGCAAATAAAGTTATAAAATTTATACAATTTGATTTTCTGGATTTTATTTTTGATATCTCTCACTGTTTCTTTTTCTCTTTTGGTTAATTATTATGTAGCTTGAATAGCACATATGACATGACCCCCAGTAAAATATTATATGGTGCCTGCTATTACCTGCATATAATAAAAAAATCCAACAGAGACTCTGACGCAGATGTGAACCCAGCCTTAGTCAAAAATGCAGTTTTGTGGAAAATGGTCCATCATTTTCTACAGGTAGGGAATAAGAGGCACTCATAATTTTGGAACAATTATTCGATGAGAATGTAGGACAAGAGATTAATAAAATCTTTATGGATTTGATTTCCAAATTTTAGAGATGTCTGATGCAATGGCAGTGGATAATCTCTCCCAGAAGGAAGACAAGCTTTACAGGAACTAAAGATGAGGAGTGATGTAACATTTAACCCATTCCTTTATCTATTTTCTATTTTTTTGCTTTCACTTTCTCCTCCTCGCTTCTCTAAGTCAAAACATTATTACTTTTCCTTGGACATAGCTTTGTTTTTTTTAAGCACGTATTATTATTATTGTTTATTTATATAGCACCATTAATTCCATGGTGCTTTACATTTGAGGATTTACATACGGTACACAAGATACAAAACAGATAATACTAACAGTGACCAACTGGCACAGTGGGATACAGGGCCCTGCCCGCAAGGGCTTACAATCTATGAGGGAAGAGGGATAGAGACAGAAGGTGAGGGGAGAGGCTGTACAGATGGTGGTTTGGTGACAGTAGTGTTATTGGAGGTTGTAGGCCTTCCTGAATAGGTGAGTCTTCAGGGCCTTCTTGAAGCTTGTGACTGTGGGGGACAGTCTTATGTGTCTTGGTAATGAGTTCCAGAGTATGGGGGATGCACAGGAGAAGTCTTGGAGATGGTTGTGTGAAGAGCGGATAAGAGCAGAGCGGAGTAGGAGGTCTTTGGAGGATCGGAGGTTACGTGCGGGCAGGTAGCGGGAGATTAGGTCAGAGATATAGGGAGGGGACAGGTTGTGGATGGCTTTGTATGTCAGCGTTAGTAATTTGAACTCTATTCGCTGGGCAACGGGTAGCTAGTGAAGGGATTGGCAGAGGGGAGCGGCCGATGAAGAACCGGGGGAGAGGTATATTAGGCGAGCACCACAGTTTAAGGTGGACTGGAGGGGAGCGAGAGTATTCGCTGGGAGGCCATGGAGAAGGGTGTTACAGTAGTCTAGGCGGGAGATTATGAGGGCGTGGACTAACATATTTGTAGTATCAGGGGTGAGGAAGGAGCAGATTCAAAGGATGTTCTTGAGTTGGAGGTGGCAGGAGGTGTTGAGGGTTTGAATATGGGGCTTGAAGGATAGGTCAGAGTCTAAGGTTATCCCAAGGCAGCGGGCTTGTGGGACTGGGGTGAGAGTGGTTCCATTAATTTTGATAGACGGGTCAGGTAGGGGGGTCGTGCGTGGAGGGGTGAAGATTATGAACTCTGTTTTCTCCATGTTGAGTTTGAGAAAGCGGGAGGAGAGAAAGGAGGCTATGGCTGCTAGACATTCTGGGACTCTGGACAACAGAGAGGTAATGTCTGTTCCAGTATGTTCTTTGCAATACATTGAACTGTATACAATTATTTTTAGGGTGGAATGGTAGAGATAACAAAAATATCCCATTGTTGTATGGGTTTTGGATTTTATTGTGATAAAAATGACATGTTAACTACAGGGGGCCTGTACAGAGGTTGGAGGGAGCTCTATCCCTTTGACTGGTCTCTGAGATGCAATTAACTATGGTATCTGAAGGGTTAAGTGTATGTGATTGATATTTTCTGCAAACACACACACCACAGGCAGTCAGATATATATTACACTATTATTCAATAGATATAACCATTTTATACCAACTGTACCATTAATTTGTAAACAGTGAGAAATAAACCGAATCTAGTACAATAAGAACTAAATAACACCATAAATCCATCTGTATAACTGACTTGTGTCTATACCCAAATAAATGGGACTTCACTAAAAAGGCATGGCCACTACTGCTTCTGCTTGGCACATTGTTCCAGTGCACAGTGGGCCCACAATGAGCTGATTGGGATGGCGGGGGTAGTCAGATCCCCTCTGATTTGCTATAAATGACCTTTACTAAAGATAGATCATCAATATCAATGTCTTGGGAACCCTTTTAAGTAGAACATGTACAAAATTGTAAGGACTTGATACCTTTATAATTGTAATAATATTCGTGCTTCCAATTGAACAATAATGGTACCAATAGAACCAGAGCACCACAGAATGAGCTGATTGGCTATAATTATGCCAGTCAAGCCCTGCCAAAAATGCAGAAATACTTTGTCCCCCTGCCATAGAAGAAGCTGCGAAATTGGCAAACCAAGTATCAGAAAAGTTTCTACCTGAATAGCAAGGAGAAAGAATAAACCAATAACCTTTAAGTCTCTTAACCCCTTCACGCCGGTGACATTTTTTGAGTTTTGATTTTCGTTTTGACACCCCAAACCCCATAACTTTTTTATTTCTCCGTTCACAGAGCCACATGAGGGCTTAATGTTTGCGGGACAAATTGTTCTTCATAATGGTACCATTTATTATTCTGTACAATGTAGTGGTAAGCTGTAATAAAATTCAGAATTGGAGAAAAAGTGCATTTGTGTGACTTTCTTGCGGGCTTCGTTTTTTACGGCGTTCACTCTGCAGCCAAAATGACACGTCACCTGTATTCTATGTTTCGGTACGATTCCGGGGATACCAAATTCATATAGTTTTATTTACATTTTAACCCCTTAACAAAAATCTAAAACTTTGCAAAAATTTTATTTCTAAAAGTCGCCATATTCTGACACCCATAACTTTTTTATATTTCCGTGTACGGGGATGCATAGGGCGTCTTTTTTTGCAGGGCCAGGTGTACTTTTTAGTTATACAGTTTTGGGGAATGTCTATTGCTTTGATCACTTTTTTAAAGATATTTACCAGAGGCAAAACAGCGAAACAGTAGTGTGGGAACAATGTGTTACAGCATAACCCCTCATACAGTATGTAGTAAAATTAGAGGAGCACCTGTGTGCCTGTGCTCACGTGTCAGACAGGAGGACATGCTTCTGTACGGTGCTCATATACAGGCTGAGGTTGTAACGCAAACAGAAAGTGTTACTTATTTGTACTTAAAACAGCTTGATGTTTACATAATCAACAGTTATAATATTCATAAAAAAGTATATCCGAATAGCGCAACTCACTATGAGAACGTACTGTGCTTCACCATAGTAGTGACTCTAGCAACTAGATATCAAGTGCATTGACCACAACTGGAGTGCTTGTGGTAAATGCACTTTTGTTGTGCTATTCACAGCCTATATCAACAGGTCATAGAAACAATTATGATAAAAAACTAACTTTTAATATAGTTATACCCCCTTCCCCCCCCCCCCCTTTAGGCTAAGGGCACACAGTAAAAACCCTGCTGAATGTCTGCTTTTAAAATCACCGGGGCAAAACCCACCATCCACTATGCTGAAACTGTAAATTGCCATGAAATTAGCTGCTAGCAATTAACCCCAGTGTGTCCCCAGCCTAACTCTCCCTTAGGGTGGGTTCACACCTGCATTCCAGTCCGTTTTTTTTTTCGTTGGACACGAAGTCCTACGTGTCCGACTTTGTTTCCGACGAAAAAAAAGGATTCGCAGCGCAGAGGGTGCAATCGGACACCCGCGCATTGCTTTAAAAACCCATTCAAATGAATGGGTTTTTAACCAATGCGTCGCTGACTGGTCTGTATCCAATGCAAATCCCGTTCGCCGAGATTTTCACTGGATTGGCAACGGACGGACTGGAACGCAGGTGTGAACCCACCCTTATCTGTACATCTAATATGCTGGTGTACATCTGGGTGAAACCTAAAAGTACACTCCAAAGTGAAATATTTTCTTTAAACTGTACTATAGACGTTATAATTTTCTTAAGAAGTACAGATCTGGAAGTATTACTGTACCATTTCACTGGGGTATTTAAATTATTTTCACATACTCTATTTTGTACTATACTAAGATTTGCAGCAGCTACAGTCATATGAAAAAGTTTGGGCACCCCTATTAATCTTAATCATTTTTAGTTCTAAATATTTGGGTGTTTGCAACAGCCATTTCAATTTGATATATCTAATAACTGATGGACACAGTAATATTTCAGGATTGAAATGAGGTTTATTGTACTAACAGAAAATGTGCAATATGCATTAAACCAAAATTTGACCGGTGCAAAAATTTGGGTACCCTTATCATTTTATTGATTTGAATACTGCTAACTACTTTTTACTGACTTACTGAAGCACAAAATTGGTTTTGTAACCTCACTGAGCTTTGAACTTCATAGCCAGGTGTATCCAATCATGAGAAAAGGTATTTAAGGTGGCCAATTGCAAGTTGTTCTCCTATTTGAATCTCCTCTGAAGAGTGGCATCATGGGCTCCTCAAAACAACTCACAAATGATCTGAAAACAAAGATTGTTCAACATAGTTGTTCAGGGGAAGGATACAAAAAGTTGTCTCAGAGATTTAACCTGTCAGTTTCCACTGTGAGGAACATAGTAAGGAAATGGAAGAGCACAGGGACAGTTCTTGTTAAGCCCAGAAGTGGCAGGCCAAGAAAAATATCAGAAAGGCAGAGAAGAAGAATGGTGAGAACAGTCAAGGACAATCCACAGACCACCTCCAAAGAGCTGCAGCATCATCTTGCTGCAGATGGTGTCACTGTGCATCGGTCAACAACACTTTGCACAAGGAGAAGCTGTATGGGAGAGTGATGCGAAAGAAGCCATTTCTGAAAGCACGCCACAAACAGAGTCGCCTGAGGTATGCAAAATCACATTTGGACAAGCCAGCTTCATTTTAGAAGAAGGTCCTGTGGACTGATGAAACAAAGATTGAGTTGTTTGGTCATACAAAAAGGCGTTATGTATGGCGTCAAAAAAACACAGCATTCCAAGAAAAACACTTGCTACCCACTGTAAAATTTGGTGGAGGTTCCATCATGCTTTGGGGCTGTGTGGCCAATGCCGGCACCGGGAATCTTGTTAAAGTTGAGGGTCGCATGGATTCAACTCAGTATCAGCAGATTCTTGAGAATAATGTACAAGAATCAGTGACGAATTTGAAGTTACGCCGGGGATGGATATTTCAGCAAGACAATGATCCAAAACACAGCTCCAAATCTACTCAGGCATTCATGCAGAGGAACAATTACAATGTTCTGGAATGGCCATCCCAGTCCCCAGACCTGAATATCATTGAACATCTGTGGGATAATTTGAAGCGGGCTGTCCATGCTCGGCGACCATCAAACTTAACTGAACTGGAATTGTTTTGTAAAGAGGAATGGTCAAAAATACCTTCATCCAGGATCCAGGAACTGATTAAAAGCTACAGGAAGCGACTAGAGGCTGTTATTTTTGCAAAAGGAGGATCTACTAAATATTAATGTCACTTTTCTGTTGAGGTGCCCATACTTTTGCACCGGTCAAATTTTGGTTTAATGCATATTGCACATTTTCTGTTAGTACAATAAACCTCATTTCAATCCTGAAATATTACTGTGTCCATCAGTTATTAGATATATCAAATTGAAATGGCTGTTGCAAACACCCAAATATTTAGAACTAAAAATGATTAAGATTAATAGGGGTGCCCAAACTTTTTCATATGACTGTATAATACATGTAAACATGGTCTTGATAGTGCCTATAGAATATACTGCAGTACTGATGATGACCACTAGATGTTACTCACACAAGGTATTTATATTTGGTCAGTTATTGCTGCTTGTTACATACGCCAAAATTGCAATTCTTAAGGACATGTGTTTTATTTGCAGTCGATTTGGCGTATATGGTGCATGTATCTATTTAGGCACCGTCTGTTCTTATACGTTTAATGTATCTGATGTTTATGCAATAAGCATTCATGCAATACATCTATTTGTGGCGATCTTGACTGTAGCCTAGTTGTGAATAACTTGTAATTTAGCCCCTTATACTGCAATCCTAGACATTAATACCAGTAAGTGGTTAAAATACAGTGGAAAAGTCAATTAGACAATGATATCACAAACAACATTGTCCCCTGGGTGGTACTTATATGTGGTACAGAGGTAACTGCTGCATATTAACTAATAAGCCCCTTTGCCACATCATAAAGCACTGGTCTTATGGTGTCTGTTATAGATTTTGCATTAGCGCCCAAGAGATTCAGGATATGCTATTTATACATTTAGTAGAGGAAGAAAATAAACTTTTAGTAAATATCTTAAAAAAATAAAACTAACACTAAAAATGTCCACATTCATTTGAAGAACATAAATGAACAGTTTCTTTCCTGCCAGAGCACATCCATAGTTCCCTGGATTTTTAGTCAGGTTGTTATAGTTTGTGCTACGTCCTCGAGTTCAGGGCACTCTAATGGGAAACCCTTGAGCCCGCACCTTACATCATTCTAGCCTGGTAGGATAAACGGGTTTTGTTTATAGAAAAAGATACTTTGGCTTGTTATTAAGATGCATCCTATATCCTTGTTATGATCTGGACTGGTACAAAGGAATTTTTTTCAGTCAGAGGTGAAGCTTGTGGGGACCCGATGATACATTTACCTGGGCCCCTGAATCTCACATGTCATCTAGAGCACATTTCCCCCCTTATGTAGAGGAGGGCTTTAGTCAATGCACTCCTTTGGCTATAATACATTGTTGACTATGAAGCTGTGTTTGCTTGGGTTGAGGCACATTGTGTGGGGTGAGTTGAACAGCTGATGTTTGGGGAGCGGCATCTCTGTTATTAACTGCTGCACATGAAGTATAATAAGTAATGACTTTTCATTGGGAGCGGTCGTAAGCGGCATGTGTAACACATAATCTCTTATTGTTTCGTGTCTCTGTTGGAGTGACTGAGTCCCAGGCGCACGATAGGAATTATCCTGCTTCTATGTTTTGATATTTGTTGTGAAAAAACATCCTTAGAATATAAAATCACTATGTCAGTGATGGATCACTCAAGCTTCAGAGGCCTTATCTACATGGAGTCGATATCTTTTCCCACAGTTTCCTGTTTCCTCCAAATCTTTCATTCTAAATACAGACTGTTGGGGAAATTTACTTTCTAAAGTCTAAGATAGGGATAGATTGTGAGCTTCTGTGGACAGGAATGATTAGAGTAGCTATACATTGGAAGAAATTGGCCGGATGCGCCAAAAATTGCGGCAGAAATGCGCCACTTTTGAGAGAAGTGGGTAGAGAAGGGCAGGAATCAAAACAGATTTCATTTATGGTGGACAGCTGTCAGCACTTACAATATTAAGACCAGTGCATGATGTGTTGGTAATAATGAATTCCAACCATAGGAAGATTAGAGTGTGAGCTTCTGGGAACAGTGGTGAGGAGAGTGATACATTACTGTAAATTTACTATTGAAAATGGGCCAGAACTCTAGCAGAATTTGCGCTAAAAAACTATATAACATGCTTTACATCAAATTTATCAAAGGGGTTGTCCAGTTTCAGTAAGTTAATGTTATTGTTTGTATGCTAAAAAGTTGTACAATTTTCCAATATACTTTTTGTATCCATTCCTCATCATTTCCTAGATCTCTGCTTGCTGCCATTCACTGTTTACTTCCAGTGGATAAAAATCAGTCCATGGTCATTTGATCGACAGTTCATGGTCAGTTCATGGAAAGCCCATGGTCATGTGATGGACACACAGGGGCACGGCTTGTTACAGTCACAACACAGCAATTAGCCATCTGTTTTGTAACAAGCAATGCACTTGTGTCTCCATCACATGACCAGTGGAAGTAAACAAAGAATGACAGAAAGCAGAGATCTAGAAAACCATGACGAATTGATAAAGAAAGTATATTGAAAAGTTTTTTAGCTGAAACTGGACAACTGCTTTAACTGTTTCAGACACTTTCTGTACCATGCTGGACAAAGGAATGGGACATATGGGAAACTAAGCAAATTAAGGGCCGGTTCACATCTGCGTTCGGGTCTCTGTTCGGGGAGTCCGCTTGGGGACCACCCGAATGGAAACCTATACGAATAAAAAGCGGTTTACCTGGGAATCTTGTGGACCCCATAGACTATAATGGGGTCCGTGTGGTTTCCGCTCGGTTTCTGCACAAAGCAAGCGGAGAGAAAAGTGCTGAAACCGAGCGGAAACCACACGGACCCCAAAATAGTCTATGAGGTCCGCGAGTTTCCCGGGTAAACCACTTTTTTATGCATATAGGTCTCCGTTCGGGGTGTCCCCAAGTGGACTCTCCGAACGGAAACCTGAACGCAGATGTGAACTGGCCCTAATAGGTGGAGTAAAGTTCAAATAGACAGTCTAAAGATGCATTGCATTTACAGTTGAGCATTAGACACTTTGACAAATCTGGTGCACTTTAAAGGGAGTCTATCACCACCCCAAGCATATTCTACTGCCACCACCATGTTACAGAGCACATTGCAGTGATAAACATCATACATTTGTTATGTATTTTTGTAGCTTTGTAGATTTGGAGAAAAACAACTTTGAAGTCTTATGCAAATGAGGAAGTTGGTGCACCGGGCCAGGCATTCAGCTCACTGGAGCACTGCTTTTGCCACTCAGACCTCTACCAGCTCCTACCTGCGCCACCCTGTACAGTCTGAGTTGACCCTCCTACTGTTATGACATTACCCATCCTACTTGAGTGGCAAGAGCAGTGCTCCCAGGGCTGAAGATCTGCCTCCAGTGCAACAACTTCAAAGTTGTTTTTCTCCATGTCTACAAAAGACATACATAACAAATATGATATGATGCTTATCACTCTAATATTCTCTGGAACACAGTGGTGCTGTTCAATATGTTTGGAGAGGTAATATATTCCCTTTAAGGCACTATGCACAAGACTATTTTTCATGTCAAGCACACTGACCCATTCGTCTCTATGGCTCAATACATACGCCCGTGTATGTGGCAGTGAGCCTGGGGCAAAACTCAGGACAGGTCCTATGCCTGTCTGTTTTTCAGCCCTGGCTCACTAGATGAAGCAAATGAGTCTGTGGAGGCATGGACAGCACACGGACCAGGCATATGCACATGTGAATGAGGGATATTCACATGACCGTTAAAATATAGGTGATTTCCTATTTTTGTCCGTTTTATAGTATAGGGCATCCGTGAATACGTGTGCCCCTCGAGTGCAAGATGGCTGTGAAAATTTTTTGCACCTTGGTCAGTGAATGTAGCCTAAGGGTGGGTTCACACCTGCGCTTCAGTCCGTCCGCTGCCAATCCGAGTGAAAATCTCGGGGAACGGGATCGGCATCGGATACCGACAGGTTAGCGCCGCATTAGTTAAAAACCCATTCATTTGAATGGGTTTTTAAAGCAATGCGTGGGTGTGCGCTTACACCCTCTGCGCTGCGAAACCGTTTTTTTTCGTCGGACACGAAGTCCTGCATGTCCAACTTTGTTTCCGACGAAAAAAAAAGGGCTGCTAACACTATGGGATTGTTGTCAATGTCCTCTAGGCAGTACTATCTACTTACCTCTGATGAAACTGACGTTCCTGGTCAGTAGAAACACGTTTAAACATACTATAGATAGCTATACTTCTGTGGCCGCATGTGAGTCACAATTAGCTCAAATAGATACATCTAGTGAGCTAAATATTTTTATCCGCATGTGAGACACAGTTAGGGCATATAATGCTTTAGATCCAAGACTGCTGATCATGCATCTTAAACAGTGCATCAGTGTACTATTAACAGCTATGTTGGTCCTGCATTAACAGCAAATACAGGTATGCTTGAGTTGCATCAACCTAATCAGATCGAATAATCAACCTAATCATGTATTTGCTGACATAGTTCAACATCAATTGTTACACTCTTGTGGCTGGCCAAATAATTCAAGAGTGTATATGGCATAGGAGAAAGACTTTTACATACTGTCAGGGTTTTTTGGTCAAACTATATGTAGACCAGACAATAGATAGATTCAGGTGTTCGATCCTATGATATTCCTATGTAAATACTGTTTATTGAATGCACAACTATATGGTGCGTATATAATCGCAGTTTTGTTAATAGGGAATCATATACTGACTTAGATATATATTACATAACCCCTAGGTGCAACGCTCTATTTACACCTAAATTTGGTCATTTCACTCTTAGTGGAGTGCGTATGCCTAGGCTTGGGGTTACATACGGGAACTAAGTGTATTAGGGTCAAGGTTTCCCTAATTGATGGCTGAGCTTTATTACATCTAATTTTGGAAGTATCACATGAGAATTACTGTATCAGTGACTAGATTTATGCTGTTATGGGATACTGATTATATGGCAGCTACAAGAAGCAGCTACTGAGTATAGGGAAACAGTATTTGTGGGAGCCCTCCCATGGTTTCTAGCGAGTCCCCTAACCCATTGCCCTCAGGGTTGGTTTTTAACATTACACCATGATTGTGTTTTACCATATTGATCAATTAAAATTTCTTTTGTGTTTTTGATAGCCTAAGACTGTCTAACTTTGCACTGTTCTATTTCTATACAGTATTACTAAAATCTGCTCCATTGTAAAATGGGGAGATTAGGTAGTGGACTCCTCAGATTGAATAACTACAATCAATATATAGCGCTTCTGGAGGGAATTTACTAATCTTGCTCCATTGGGACATTTGTGGTGCAATTTTGGTGCATGGCCCGCCATAAATGTGCCCAAACTTGTGCTGCTTTGTCTGATTCTCCAGCCTACTCACCATTTTGCAGAAAAGTGGAGGGAGCAGAGTGGGAATTAAGGCGAGCTGGGGTGTGTCGCCTTTGCCTGACAGTTTTACTATACCAGAAAACTAGTGTGAGTTATACCTGAAATCTACACCAGACCCTGATGCGTCTGCTGCCAGCGCACACAGTATTAAGATCAGCACATGATGCACCGATCTTAATAAATTCCCTTCCTTGTTTCAAAAATAAAGACAAGATCCTTTTTTAATCTAATACACTTCTCTTCCTTCTCTAAAGCTTCTCTTAGGGTATGTTTTAAGACAAATAAATAATTATATTTTTTTACAAATAATTTTTTTGTAATAAAAACCAAAACAAAAAAACAACAGACAGAATGGACCTTCTGTTTTTATTTTAACATTGACTTAAAATAACATTAAATGAGGGCAAATACAAATGTGTTCTGTTTGTGTGTGTTAATATGGAAAGACACAATATGACAGATCAGAACAACTGGCAATGTGACAATGTGTCAGTAGTGTGAAACTATAACACAATGTACTTTTTGTAGTAGAGTATAACTAGACTTAGATGTACTTTTTGTAACCTTTGCCATTTCTGTTTGATTAGTAAAGTAAGTCAATGTTATGGTAAAGTATAAATAGTGTGTGTGCCAAATACTTTGGCATACACAGGTGAATTTCTCAATTTCTTAACATTTCACAACATCAGATAATCCCAGCAATACAAATAAATATCTGGTTACAATAATATAGTATAGAAGGTATCTAGAGAAAATAGTTGGAAATGAGATCAAACAAAGCAGGGTGTATACTATAAAAGTCCCTGAACCCCATGGCTGGGGATTCTTTCAATGAACATTACAAACATACAAGGGTGGATATATAGCTGCACATACTGCACAGGGGCCAAGAACAAAGGGGAACCCAAATACACTACAGTATAGTACAAGTAATAAATTGCAACAGGGCCCTCAGCAGTGCACAAGGTTCTAGTAGAGCCCCGAGGACTATCCAAATCCATTAGCATGGGGGCAGGGCTTAGCACCAGTAGTGAGTCAGGCTTACTGGATGGGTAGGATTTTGGTTCTGGCAGATTGAATTTGCTGGAGGTTAGCCCTGAGATGAGATGCGGTGAGCATTTATAATTTATAACAGTATGAACAAGATAATATATTTATGGACAGGATTATACTATGATATCTACTGCATTCACTGGTATGTATCTGTTATGTGTATACAATTTCTGTGCTGCGCTTGCTTGTTGTATGTGCTGCCTTTATCTGATTTGTGTAATATATGCATCCAGTGCGCTGCTGGGTTTGCATGACCTGCGTTGCTTGGCCAGCATGATATGCGTTGCTGCACTTGTGTGATGTGTGTTGCTGTGCTTGTGTGACATTTTTGCTTGTCTAATATGTGCTACACTCAGATCCAATTCTAGCTTTTCTGCTGCAGGAGGCGAAAATTTAAATGGTGCCTTCCCAACCCCCCCGCCCCAGGTTCAAAAACTCAGCTTTGTCTACCAGTGCGCATTCACACCACTCAACACTGAAGTCACCTGATGTCACTAAACCACTGGCTCATAAGCAGTGATTAGAAGTCGCAGAGGATGTACACCCAACCTAAAGAGGTTGTCCAGAAATTAGACAATCTCCAGAGATGTCCATGGCAGGTGTAACATATAAAAAAACATACTGACCTGTCCACACGCAGCCCAGTTGATCATGTGCTGTGCAATGCAAGTGTGCATGATGCAACTGGACTCACCTCTGCACTTATCTCCTGTAGTTTAGCTACTATCAAACATGGAAACAAACGATTTTGACATGGGCATTACAAAAAGATAAGGGTATAGGCTTGAACTAAAAATGAGTGTGTTTTAAAAATTAAACCCTAGCTGCATAAAAAAAAAACACTGGATACTGGAGACTGAGTCATTATTCCACTGGGTATGAATAGCCAGGCACTAAACTAAACCTAACAAAAAGACCAAAAAACAGTGGACATTAGTTAAGCTACTGAACACCAGTGACTAGATACAATACCTTCACAAATTGCACTGCTACTCACCTCTGCCTGCTGGTAGGATGACATTTGATCCTGATGAAAGAAAAAAGGGGGCGCTTCCTCATGTAATATGCACTAGATCAGAAAAAAACAACACAACAGGAAAAAAGCTCCTTATCTAATCTGAATGCAATATCAAGCATTTTAACTCTGGTGGGTCCTATCAACCACTCATGGACTGTCAGCTGCCAACTCCAGGTTCACACCAAAAATAAATGATCTGTTTAAAATCCAAAATGAAAAATCCAAAAGGAAAGGTACTGTACTTAGCTCAGAACCAGGGAAGACATTAACTATAGGTTTACTGGAAGAGCAGATTGTGGCTGAGCAATGGGACAGAAATACAAAGGGGTAAAACAGAAACAAATGCAAACTTGAATAGGTCATCAGGATCAAATCCAAACGGAAAAATCTTTCTTGTCCCAAAAAAATAAACCCTCTTGGTGTGGGAAAAAAACACTGGATAACAATATCATCTCTAATACATTAAAAATCTTCATTCATCATTTCATTATATTATTGTAACGTCTCAGCCTGTTCAGGTCTCTGCACCACCGTCCGCCCGCACGCGGCGGCGCAGGAGGCATGCTCAGTTTGATTCCTTGTTTAAGATTCTTGTTGCTCTATCTGAACACTGTCCTAGACTACGTAATTGATTTTCTACCACACCCGTCTCAGCCCCTTGAGCTTCCTCTGCTCCACTAATAGTTAATCTCAGCCTTGCCTGTGTGATTGACAGCCTGTCTACCAATCCAGTCTGGGGAGGGTCCTGACTTTCTATAAACAGGTTGTCAGCCTTCACATGCTTGCTGGCTGTTGATTCTGTTTTGTGACTTTTCCCTGCTAGCTCTTATTCTGCTATTCCCTGAATTCCTGTTTCTGACCTCTGGCTCTGTTTTTGACTATTCTCTTGGATTGTGATTTTGTACTGCATTGCTCGACTGTTACCGACCCCTTGGCTTGCTCACTCTGCTTCTGTGTTGTTTTGTCTTGTCCTGTTCTGTGTGTCACTTATATTAAGAAGGGACTGATCGACCGGTTGCTGGCTGTCGCCTAGGACAGATCAGGCAAGTTAGCCAGGGACAGTTGGGGGGGGGGGGGGTTCATTTTTAGGGCTCACTGTCTTGTTGTGCCCCTCCCCCCAGGTTTCTGCAGCAGCACTGGGGAATTGCTCAACTGGTAATTCCCTTACAGAATAGCCAGCCCTAAATTACCCTCTGCCATTTGCTTCCCTCCAGATCAGCATGGATCCTATCCAGGGCCTTGCAGCCAAGATGGAGGGTTTGGCAGGCCTGGTAGCTGAGCTAGCCAAACAGGTTCAGACCCTTACTGATGCTGCTGCAACATTCCCAGTTGTTTCTGCCCCTTTCAGGGTTAAGATGCTATTCCTGGATTGTTTCTCGGGGGACACAGAAAAATTTGAGACTTTCCGGGAGTCTTGTCGCCTGTATTTCGGGATTAATCCACATGCATCCCAGGCCCAAATGGTGGGAGTAGTTATATCCCTCCTACAGGGGGATCCACAAGCTTGGGCCCTTAAAATCCCTCCTGAGGAGTGGTCAGATTTTGAAAAAATTTTTTTGTCTTTGGGGTCTATATATGCTAAGCCAGACCACGTTGGACTTGCGGAATCACAACTCCTCACCATGCAGCAGGGCAAACGCTCTGCTGAGGAGTACTGCTTAGTGTTCCGTAAGTGCAGTGTAACTGTAAGTTGGTGTGAGTCAGCTCTAAAGGCCTACTTTAAACAAGGCCTATGTGACCGTGTTAAGGAGGTCTGGGTTGGTCACCCAGATCCCCCTACTCTTGAGCAGGCTATGACATTGGCTGTCTGTATTGACCGTAGAATTAGGGAAAATGTTAAAGAGAGAGTAGGGTCTGTTTCCTCCAAATTTTCTGTCTCTTCCCCTCTCTCTCCTGATAAACTCACCTTTTCTCCCATCACTCCTGGTGAGGAACCCATGCAACTGGGAGCTATGGACGTCAAGACTCTACGAGAGCATTGTCTCCGGAATAACCTCTGCCTGTACTGTGGTACTTCAGGGCATATCATACGAAACTGCTCGATCAGACCCCGCACACCAGCGGAAAAACTTCAGTGCCTGAGTGGTAGTCAGAAGAACCACTCAGGCAACCAGGTATTTGCTGAAAATAAAAATAAGATGATGTTATCTATGTCTCTGTCCTCTGGGGACAGATCTGTTTCTGGCCAGGCCTTAGTTGACTCTGGGTCTGTGACAAACTTTGTCACATTCTCGTTTGTCTCAGTTTTAGGCATTGAGCTTTTGCCACTTGACTCTCCTCTGTCTGTTACTGGAGCGGATTTTGCCCCACTGGCCAGGGGTAAGGTCTGATTCAAGACCCCCTTAATCACGCTGCAAGTGGGTTCTGCTCATTCAGAGGTCATGAGCTTTTTTGTTATGGAGCATCTGTCTTCTGATATTATTTTGGGGCTCCCCTGGTTGAACCTCCATAACCCTATTTTTGATTGGGGTAAAAGGGAGTTGGTAAAATGGGCAGATCAGTGCTCATCCCACTGTATTGTTTTGCACACCTTAGATTGTGTCAGTGAGGAGACGGTCTCGGCTGTAAAGGTTGGAAACGCCAGGCGAATAAAAAAAAAGTTTGCCTGGTCCACCAGCTGTTGTTGTTAAGAGAGATCTTGAATTCAACGCAGAGAAAATACTGGGTCCTTATAAAACTGGTTTGTCTGGTGAGGGTCCGGTGGCCACTCATAAAAGGGGGGGTACTGTAACGTCTCTGCCTGTCCAGGTCTCTGCAACACCCTCCTCCCGCACGCGGCAGAGCAGGAGGCATGCTCAGTTTGAATCCTTGTTTAAGATTATTGTTGCTCAGTCTGAACACTGTCCTAGACTATGTAATTGATTTTCTACCACACCCGTCTCACCCCCTTGATCTTCCTCTGCTCCACTAATAGTTAATCTCAGCCTTGCCTGTGTGATTGACAGCCTGTCTACCAATCCAGTCTGGAGAGGGTCCTGACTTTCTATAAACAGGTTGTCAACCCTCACATACTTGCTGGCTATTGATTCTGTTTTGTGACTTGTCCCTGCTAGCTCTTATTCTGCTATTCCCTGAATTCCTGTTTCTGACCTCTGGCTCTGTTTTTGACTATTCTCTTGGATTGTGATTTTGTACTGCATTGCTCGACTGTTACCAACCCCTTGGCTTGCTCACTCTGCTTCTGTGTTGTCTTGTCCTGTTCTGTGTGTCACTTATATTAGGAAGGGACTGATCGACCGGTTGCTGGCTGTCGCCTTGGACAGATCGGGCAAGTTAGCCAGGGACAGTGGGGGGTTAAGCTTTAGGGCTCACTGTCTTGTTGTGCCCCTCCCCCCAGGGTACTGCAGCAACACTGGGGAATTGCTCAACTGGCAATTCCCTTACAATTATCCAACAAGCATAAAAAATTATATTAAAAGCTATACATACATCTCTATTTCTATAAAGAAAATGGACTCAGGTCCACAACAAACAAACCTCAATGGAAACGCTTTAAAAACACCATAAATTATGCAACACGTTTCATGCTCAAACTGAGCGTTTCATCAGTTTGAGCATGAAACACGTTGAATATTTTATGGAGTACTTACGCCACTGCTTAAGTCATAACCATTGGACACTAAACCACAAAACACCACATTACTGAATGCCAAACAACTGGATATTAAAGAATGGACACTAAAAAACATGGAAACCACTAAGCTCTAAGGACTGAATACAAAACCTTTTGGCACTAAACTGCTTGACATTTAAACAGGATACCTGGACATTAGCAACTCAACACTAAACTACTGGGTTCCAACCTCTTACAGTCTATGAGGAACTAGACAGTAAACCACTGGACACCAAAGGCTGTAAACTAAAACACTGGACACTAGGGAGTATGACACAAACAAATCACTGGACACCAGAGACTAGCCATTAAACTACTGGACAATAGGAACTAGACTGGATCACTGGACATGATGGACTGGATGCTAAACCAATGGACACGGCACTAGACACTGAACTACTTGACACAAAAGAACCACTGGTTATTATGGACTTCACCAAAACTACTGGACACTAAACTTATTGACATAAAATAACCATGGAGCACTAAACTGCTGGAACAACTTGATGGATTGGGCTTGAAGCAGACTCTATTTAACATTACTTAAGATGACTAAACACATTAGACTAAAGTGACCAAATCTGACAATTTAAGCCAAACCCACTGACCTCCTACTATATTTGAGTTATTTATTCTATATTTGTTCACTATATGTTAGAGAAAAAAATTCTTGAGTATGATTGATTAGTTTCAACATTCCCAGTAATTTCTTATTACTGTAAATGAATCACCACCGGAGGCAGGTGACAGTGGCTTTTTCACCGCTCAATACTGACAATGTTTGCAAGATTGGCTGAACTGAGCATGCATATGTACAAAGAGTTTGTGAGGAATAGCTAGTGAAAGTGTATGGACAGCTCTAATAAACCTTGAGCTAGGTCCAGCAAAAACAATTTATTTAAATGGGGCTCAATCCAACTTCCTACCCTGAAGGGACTGGGAGTGCCTCAGCGCAACCATGGAGCAGAAGACACCAGAACAGCTCAACTTTAAGATGCCAGTAAGTAGGAGTAATACTATATGAGAATAGTAATAATGGTACATATAGGAATAGTAAAAATATAAAGTGCTGTATATATAGAATAGTAATAATATATAGTACAATATTTTTAGATACAATGTACAGTATAAATAAGAAATTAGAATATCCAGTATATGAATAGTAATACTATAATATCCAGTATATGGAGGGATAGTAAAAAATATAATATCAAGTGTATAGAAGAGTAATAACATAATGTACAGTATATAGAATAATATTATATTAAACCCAGTATATAGGGTATTATATATCCAGAATATAGTGTAATAAATCATATGTATGTACATACCCAGTAGAAAATGCAATCTATTTTATATCCAGTATAATACATATATCTTTTTCATCAGCCATACAGTCTGTTCTCAAAACCACCAGAGACTAGAAAAAAGTGGATGGTGGTCATTGTGATTGTATTCCTTCTCTTTGGGATAATTTCAGCCTTCATTACAATTGCAATTTTGATGAATCAGAAGAACACTGAGAAGGTGAGATCCAACTTAAGGGACACTCCAACTTTTTTAACAGAAATATAACCATATTTAAATTTGTAGACTATTAACCCCTTCGTGACATCCATCGTAATAGTCTTTAAATATGGCAAGCACTGTGAGTTGTATTGCAGTCTATAGGACAAGTGATCTATTAATTGCAAGTTTAAGCCCCCTAGGCAAAAAATTGAAATACACCTAAAAATTCATATCACCCTTTGCCTAGACTTCCAACAATAAATAAACTACATATTCCCATGTCCAAATATGCCTGAACTTACAAATGTCTGATAGTATTTTTCCCATATGCATAAAATTTAAAAAAATGGCTGGGAAACGGTTAAATGTTAAACTTTTTGCAAATATATGTAATCCATTGGCAATTTAGCAAGACTGAAGACTATCACCACTAACGCTGGGTTCACACTAATGTTCGAATATTCCCCGCTGAATCCGCATACAGTTGGCTGAGAGAAAAATCCTGCAGTTTCTTTATAAAATTGGTAGAAATCAGCTATGGACGGAAACCCAAACGCTAGAAACTAGCTAGTAAATGCTAGTAAATCTATAAAACTATAAATCTGCTAAATTTTTAATCACTTATATTTGCAAAAATGTCTAGCTTTTAATTTTCTACAAATTTAAATATAGTTATGTATTGGAAAACCCCATTAAGGTTAGAGGTGTAGCACAGACCTTAATATAATATAGTAAGCAGATTGTAATTTATCTTACATTTTTGCAATTTTCTGTTATATTTTAATTCATCTGTACTCTTTGTAGTGTAGAAAAATAAAATCTCCTATTGCTACCTAGAGATCATCAACAAGTTACTGTTGACCAATCCGGTATTCCTAGTATGTGTCTCTATTTAGGTCTGCAGGATTAACTGCCAGGGTCATGACCATGACATCACAGGAAGTTTGGGAGTGGGAGGGACTTATTGTTAATTGGGCAGAGCTTTACTGCTATTGACTTATTGCTATAATGAAGTCCCATTGACTGTAACTGAAACAGTGCAGGGCATGAATTACACCAGGCAGAGGTGAGTATTAGATGTTTGTTATACCCCGTTGTCACTTATACAGATGGAGATGCAGCTCTGGTGCCTATTACTTGAACAGGAGCAGAGCTGCTTCTGGACCCATCCACAACAGTAGCTTCTGGTGCCTGAAGACAGCTGTATCAGCTGATTGGTGTTAGGGCCGGATGTCGGATACTAATGGCCTATCCTGTGGATATGTCATCAGTATAAAAATGTTGTTCCGGCTGTAAAAACCTTTTACTCCTTAACGACCAATGACGTACATGTATGTCATTGTTCCCATGGTGATGTATGGAGAGAGCTCAGGAACTGAGATCTCTTCATACACGGCAGATGCCGGCTGTATAATAAAACCGGCACCCGCCACTAACAGCAATCGCAGCTGTTAACACTTTATATGCCACAGTCAAACGCGACTGCGGAATCTAAAGTGCTCAGGTGCCATCATGTTTACTCTATTGCTGTCCTCCGGAACGTCATCGCAGGGCGGCGATCGGTTGCCATGACATTGCCATGCCTATTGAAGGCTCCCAGGCTTGTCATGGCAACATGTAATAGGAGTGAATGGATTTTATTATTCACTGCAATACATTAGTATTGCAGTGAATAGTATGAGTGATCCGACTCTCTAGGTTTCAAGGTCAATAGGGGGTATGAATGTAAAAGTAAAAGAAGAAAAAAAAAATTGTTTAAAAGTATTTAAAAAGTAAACATAAACACTTTAGATGTCCCCGCGCTCAAAAATGCCCGAACTATTAAAATATAAAAATATTTATCTCATATGCCTCCTAAAAAAATTGAATAAAAAGTTATTAAACCATCAGCTCTTTATCCAAATAATAATAAAAACATCATCTTGTTCCGCATAAAAAGATGCCACACACAGCTTCATACTTGAAAATATGAAAAAGTTACAGGTGTCAGAACATGGCGACACAATTTTTTTTTTTTCTATTTTGCAAAGTTTTTTTCATTTTTTAAAAGGTACCAAAACATTACAAATGCAATATAAATTTGGTATTGCTGTGATCATACTGACCCACAGAATACAGGTAACATGTCATTTTTAAATGAACATGGTAAAAATTAAACCCATATGAAATTGGCGCAAATGTATTTTTTTTTTCCAATTCCACCTCATTCTGAATTTTTTCCAATACATTACAATTACATTGTACAGGATATTGAATGAAGCCATTACAAAGTACAATTCGTACCGCAAGCAATAAGCCATCATGTGACTCTGTGGACCGAAAAAAAAAAAAAAAATATGGCTCTTGGAAGGTGGGGAAGAAAAAACAGATACACAAAAAAACCCGAAAATTGGCTCGGTCCTTAAGGGGTTAAAGCAATCACCATCTCTTTGGTTTTATTGATATTTAGAAACAGCGCATTTGTTTATGGGTTTTCCAAGGCAGGGAAGGTTTCTTATGGGAAAGGTAGTAAAGTGTATTTCTTTTCGGACTGTGAAACCAATTTTACCCCTTATGATCTTTTAAAAATATTTCTTAGACAATTAAACCCAAGACTTGGCCACTCACAAATTAATTTTATTAATAATTCTTGTTGATGGTTCCAGGTAACAGTACATTTAGGTTCTATGCATACAACCATGTGCTTTGTTAATGTGCTCAACATGTTTTTCATGGCTAACACACTGACCCATTGATCTCCATAGCCCCATATACACCACATGTATTATCATGTGATCATGTAAAATCCTGTTTGCTGTCTCAAAACTTGGTGAGTCAAAAGCAAATTGAGGATCTGTTACATCCAACAGAGGGCGCATGAGCTTCCCAGCTCCTTTCCCATAATGCCTTGTGCTCATGTATAGGGCAGTGAGTCTGGGGTAAAACCCAGGACAGATCTCGTATCAGTCTATTTTGCAGCCTGGGGTACACATGTGGACAAAATTGTTGGTACCCCTCGTTTAATGAAAGAAAAACCCACAATAGTCACAGAAATAACTTGAATCTGACAAAAATAATAATATATAAAAATTCTATGAAAATGAAAAAATGAAAGTCAGACATTGCTTTTCAACCATGCTTCAACAGAATTTAAAAAAAAAAGAAAACTCATGAAACAGGACTGGACAGAAATGATGGTACCCCTGAAAATAATGTGACCTAAGGAACATGTTAAATCAAGGTATGTCCACTAATTAGCATCACAGGTGTCTACAATCTTGTAAGCAGTCAGTGGATCTGTATATAGGGCTACATATACTCACTGTGCTGTTTGGTGACATGGTGAGTACCACACTCAACATGGACCAGAGGAAGCGAAGGAAAGAGTTGTCTCAGGAGTTTATAAAGAAAATTATAGACAAGCATGTTAAAGGTAAAGGTTATAAGACCATCTCCAAGCAGCTTGATGTTCCTGTGACTACAGTTGCACATATTATTCAGAAATTTAAGATCCATGGGACTGTAGCCAACCTTCCTGGACGTGGCCGCAGGAGGAAAATTGGTGACAAATCTAAGAGAAGGATAATACGAATGGTAACAAAAGAGCCCAGAAAAACTTCTAAAGAGATTAAAGGTGAACTTCAAGCTCAAGGAACATCAGTGTCAGATCGCACCATCTGTCATTGTTTGAGCCAAAGTGGATTTCATGGGAGTCAACCAAGGAGTACACCATTGTTGAAAACAAATCATAAAAAAGCCAGACTGGAATTTGCCCGACTACATGTTGACAAGCCACACAGCTTCTGGGAGAATGTCCTATGGATAGATGAGACAAAAATCGAAATTTTTGGCAAGGCACATCAGCTCTATGTTCACAGATAGAAAAATGAAGCATATCTTGAAAGGAACACTGTCCCTACTGTGAAATATGGAGGAGGCTCTGTTATATTCTGGGGCTGCTTTGCTGTATCTGGCACGGGGTGTCTTGAATCTGTGCAGGGTACATTGAAATCTCAAGACTATCAAGGGATTCTAGAGAGAAATGTGCTGCCCAGTGTCAGAAAGCTTGGTCTAAGTTGCAGGTCATGGGTCTTGCAACAGGATAATGACCCAAAACACACAGCTAAAAACACCCAAGAATGGCTAAGAGGAAAACATTGGACTATTCTGAAGTGGCCTTCTGAGTCCTGACCTAAATCCTATTGAGCATCTTTGGAAGGAGCTGAAACATGCCGTCTGGAAAAGGCACCCTTCAAACCCAAGACAACTGGAGCAGTTTGCTCATTAGGAGTGGGCCAAAATACCTGTTGAGAGGTGCAGAAGTCTCATTGACAGTTACAGGAATCATTTGCCTCAAAAGGTTGTGCAACAAAATATTAAGGGTACCATCATTTCTGTCCATGTTTCATGAGTTTTATTTTTTTTTTAAATTCTGTTGAAGCATGGTTGAAAAGCAATGTCTGACTTTCATTTGTTCATTTTCATAGACTTTTTATATATTACTTTTGTCAGATTCAAGTTATTTCTGTGACCATTGTGGGTTTTTCTTTCATTAAATGAGGGGTAACAACAATTTTGTCCACGTGTGTAACTAGATGTGTTAATGAGTCTGGGGAGACACTGGTCTCACAGATGTCATCCATGTGCTCTCTGTGCCGTTCAACCACGGACCAGCCATGTGCATGTAGCCTAAAACTGCAAAAAAATGCTGAAGATACTATATATAAAACAGATGCTGGGATTAAATCTACTGACTACAAAGCCCTTGTTAGTAAGGGACACGGAGTGTTACTTTAACCATTTATCTTCAATACTTCTTTGTCTGAATTGATTTCCACAGCACTGCTACACTGTAACAATTCTTATTGTAGATGGTGGAGATGACGTACACTTCGGAGGATGGGGTAAACCTCCATCAGACAGTTTATATTCAAGACAAGGAGAATATAGCTGCCATATTTATCAAAGGCAATAAGTATTCAAGCTCTGTGCTCCTGGACTACAGCCAGGTGAGAAATGTTAATGGAATTGGCCCTATAATGTGAAATAATAACCATGATGTTTACCGCAAGAGTTGCAACCCAGCTTTCCAAAAGTTCAGTCTGTCAAATCTATGTACCTACGAGTAGTGGATACAGTACATAATTTGTAGATGTGAAACAGATCTGTAGCTTAGCGACAGCCAAAATGTCCACCTTAATAGTCTCTTCAATGGGTTCTCAACCCATTTTTCCTGACTGAAAGGAAACCTTCTTTAACTATATTATTATATTACTGCTCTTTCATTCCCTCACAGAAACTCATTGGGATACAGACCCTGAACAAGTGCTACCTGCTGACTATGGGGTCGGAAACCCCATCCATGAAGGATTTACTCAGGAGAACAGAATATTACCAGGCCAATGTAAGTCCTAGATCCACAGGTCGGATTCAATGTTGGATACATCCACAACCGCCATAAATATAAATGATGATAATCACCAATTACGGCAATAATTTACACTGACTGAAAATGATGATGATGATTAAGAAAAATGTTTCTGTAATAAACATGTCTAGTATAGTACCTATTCAAGTTCAGTTAAAGGTATCCACCATACAACAAGATTTACAGGGCTGCTTATGACAGACATAGCGGCCCTCCAGCAGTACAGTACACTTCAATAGAGTAGTGTGCTGATCTTGTGAAAGGTCCCTGTCCATATTGGATGGAGAATCCTTTGGCAGCATAGAAAATGAGCATGCTGATCTTGTGGGAGAGTGATCAGGCACTGGCAACTACTCTCCAGCAGTGGGATGGTGGCAGTATGGCACCTTCTTTAACGTGATTTCTTTTAGGTTGAGTGGTCTTACAAGAAAAGGTGTCTCTCCTGACATGTCTGTTTTAGTAAATTCTTGCATTCCACATAAAAATACACTGTTTGACTATTGTTTTATAGAAATATTGTATTGTATCTCTGTTATTCCTCCTATAAATTTATGAAAAAAATTACAACTGGTTATTATGGTAAAGACGCACATTCAGTTTTTAAGGCTAAGGCACCATGAAGCGGGTTGCAGCAAAAAAGCGCTGCAGGAAAAACCATGGCGGCAACACATCGTGGTTTTCCCAACAGTGCTTTTCACAGAAAGTTTGCAGAGGTTTCCTATGAAGATTTTCTGCTTCCATTATACCTATAGGGAAACCGTCAGCATTTTGTAGTTATAATTGACATGCTGTGATTTCCAAAACTGCAATGGTTTTGGAAATCACAGCGTGTCCACTGTTTGTATTTTTCCACAGTGTGTGGATGGGATTCGCTAGAATCCCATCTACTATACAGAGACTGTAAAATGCTACGTTTTTTTTTCCGCTGCTGCCAAACCACCATTTACACCGTGCGGGGCCCCAGCCTTATGTAGTTTTTAAAGTCAAATCCAGGTGTGAATCATAAAGGAAGATAACCTATAAAGGACAGATGGTATCTTCTGCTCTTTTTTTCGATTCACTTTTTGGCTCTTTCACAGGGGAAAAAACTGTGGTTCTGTAGGTATAATTGTCATGCTGGGATTTCCAAAACTGCGACGGTTTTGGAAATCGCAGTGTGTCTGCTGCGCATATTTTTCCGCGATGTGTGGATGGGATTCCCATACACTTTGCAGGGACTGTAAAACTCCATGGTTTTTGTCGTGGCATTTACACCACGTGGGGCCCCAGCCTAAAACTGCCAAACTGCCAGATACAAAAGAAACCCTTTCCCTTTGTATCCATCATCACTCAGTGCAATGATAAAATAAAAGCAGAAGGCCCCTTCCGTCTGCTTTCCTTTTCTTTTTTTTTTAAAGAAAAATAGTGCAGCATTTTGTGCCTTTTTTTTTTTCGTAATCACCTGTGAGCACAATCCGCTTTAAGTATCACTGTATTGAAGTCCAAATGAGTACAATTGGTAAATGAGCCGGCTCGGACAAACACACACACCTAGATAGCGTGTATAGTGAGTTCTGTTTAATGGAGGGAAAAAGGTAAAGTTTAAATACATTGTAAGTGTGGTTATACACTGTATAGTCACTGTAAAAAGGTGGGATTAGTATAATTAGAATAACATGATTGACTATAAAGTTATAACATAGTTCTGGCACATAGCTATTGGATAAGACACAGTAGGAGTTGCATCCCATTATGGCTTCTAAGGGGGGATGAGCTCTCTGGACAGAACAAAGAAAAGGAATTTAAGATGGCTACACGCATGCTCTGGGAAGGAATGTAAAATGGAGAACAGACACAAACTGGTATCCTCCATATCCCCCAATTAAAAAACAAACAAAAAACAAACAAACCATAAAACCGGTGGAAATGCTGACAGATGCAAATTGAAAAGTGTTCTGCTTATATCCGGTGGAAATGCATTGCGGTTTTTCCTGCAGCGCTTTTCACAGACAGCCCGCAGAGTTTTCCTCTGCATCTTTCTGCTTCAATTATCCCTATATGGAAACTGCCAACATTTCCATAGGTATAATTGACATGCTGAGATTTCCAAAAACATGGTTTATGAAATCGCAGCATTTCCACTGCGGGTATTTTTCTGCAATGTGTGGATGGGATTTGCTAGAATCCCATCCACTTTGCAGGGACTGTAAAATGCCACCGTTTACATCACGTGGGGCTTCAGCCTTAGGCTAGTTGCAGACGACCGTGTGTATTTTACGGTCAGCACACTAGTAATTAGTGTTCAGTTTTTGTGGACAGAGTGTCATCAGTGTGTCTTTAGCATCAGTGCCGTATGTCCGCAAAAACGGACAGTGTGTGATCCTAGTTTGCAGATCCTCAAAAAAAAATCACAGGAAACATCTAATGATGTCCCTAGCTTGTCCGCAAATATGGATGACACACTGATGACACACAGAGTACTGGTTTTTAGTCTCCCATAGGCTTCTATGGGCGAGTCCGTTTCACAAACACTGAAAAGAATAGGACCTGCTTTATATTATGCGACACGGACTCTCGGCCCGCACACTGATCAGTGGAAATCACGGTCGTGTGCATGGGCCCATAGAAATGAATGGGTCAGTGTGCTATCCGGGAAAAACACAGATAGCACACTGATCTTGCCCACGGTTTTCTGCAAGGGGCTTTAGACCTCAATCACTCATCCGCATCTGCTGATGTGAGGTCCATGCTTTTTCACAGACACCCCGCCCTTCTCATTTGCAGGTGGTGAGCTGTCCATGATTGATCTGCTTTTCAAGTCTGTTTCATTTTCTCTAACTTGTATGTCTCTGGGTCCATGAACAAAAATGGATGACACAAGGATGTCATCTGATTTTTCCCTAGACCCATAGACTTTCTTTGATGTGATACATCTGTGAAAAATGGATGTGCTTCCTTTGTTTTTTTTGCGGACATATGGTCTACAGAAAAAAACTGTGGTGTCTGAATAAACACATTTAAATGAATGGCTCCAAAAATATTGCAGATGCCACACAGACATAAAATCTGGATGTGGTCTTAGTACCCATTAATTTCAAAGCATTTATTCAAATGTCAGTGGCTCTTTGTCAACCATAGGTCCACAAACAAACGGAAATATTTTTTTTTTTTTTTTTTACGGATGCATCACATCAATGCTTTTGTAATTATTACATCATCTTTTTTTGTAAACTTATGAAAATCAATAAAAATCTGAAGTAGAAAGAAAGCATCTTTATCAAAACATCTTTTCATTGCTCCCACAGAATTCCACACTTGGAAAAGCTATCACATTCAGGTTTATCGTGGCAGGAGAGGCGAATCCTGTTGGTTTAGGCATCAATATAAACCTGTTGTGCAACAATGTCCCCATCTACTGGACAAAATCAGTAAGTAATGTGTAGAGGAATATTACAGTCTGGTTATAGTGTTGCAGACAGCTAGAGCAGAACTCTACAAGATATTAAAAGTTGTCTTTTTTCTAGGTGAAGATGGAACACCGCAAAGTCAATGATGTCGTTATCATTATTATCAAGTAACAGGAAGATCAGTGCACTCCCATATGTATAAGGTGCTTGGAGAAGGCACCCAACCTTTACCCTCATACCATCAGTGTAAATTGCAAATATACAACAGAATCACATAATAAACCAGCTCTCTACAAAATGTGCTGATGATGAGTAATTCCACAGGATGCAGCACACATTGACAATACAGTATTATGATGTTCGTATACAAGCAACAATGTCTGGTGAACAAATGTAAAGGGGTAATCCTGTGACAACAAACTACCCCCAATCCACAGAATAGGGGGTAATTTGCTGATCGGTAGGGGTGTAACCCTCATACTTATAAGGACTGGGGTGTTATGAACCCCACTTTGTATGATGCAGCAGGTTGGAAATGTGTGCCACCACTTCATTGAGTTCAATGGGAACTGCTGGGGATCTCCATTGGATATCGTTGAAAAGAATGTCCTGTGGCAGGGGGTAACTGGAATACCTTTAAGACATTAAACCTAAAGCTAGCCATACACTTTAGATCCTATGTCTCGTCTGTCCCGGATCCAGCAAGGGAGTCCTAGATGTCAGGCAAAGTCATAGGCAGGGTGCAATGATAAGTGCCAGATTCGTATTGTGAGTAATCACAAATTTTGCCAGGAAAAAAAGTTCTATTATTATACACTGGGGTCTTTTTTGCTAAAATTTCTGATGCAAAATAAGCCAGCTAATAAGTGGTATAAAAAAGACTTTCTAGTCTAATTTTTCACGGTCTAAAAATTAGGCTGATGCCCCACATGGTATAAATGCAAAAACCACAGTTTTTTACAGTCCGTGCAAAGTGGATGGGATTCTAGTGAACCTCATCCATGCATTGCAGAGAGATACCCACAGTGGAAATCCTATGATTTTCAAAACCATTGCGTTTTTGGAAATCGCAGCATGTCCGTATAGGTACAATAGAAGCAGAAAGTCCGCAGAGGAAATCTCTGCGGACTTTCTGTGAAAAGCGCTGTGGGAAAAAAACGGCCCACTACGTGGGGCCTTAGTCTAAAACACATCTATTGTGAACTGCAGAAGTTTTACTGTATGTTTTATTGTAATTCTATGATAATGAGATAAAACTGAAAGTGAACAGAATAGTGTACAGATCAGGAAGCCTTTTTTTTAAAAAAATATAGATAATGATATGGAAAATGAATAGAATAGCTCACAGGAACACACAGCAGCCTGAAGAGCCAGGAACAGCACAGTATGAACTAGAGCCAAGCCAGAGGCAGAGTATACTGAGAGTGTGACAACGGGTGCAGACCATTACAGTATCATTATTTATTCACAAACTTCACAGACATCATCTCTGTCGCAAAACCACAATATAGATAATATTGATCACAGCTACAATTAAAGGAGATCAGAACCTATGAGTAATGTTGTGATGTTCATAATGAGCAATGAGTAATTCAGTAATAATATTATCAATGACTTTTCCCTCTGAAAAAAATATTCAAGTGTCTTTGGAAATCTCAGCCCTTAACTGATCACCTGGAGTGAGATTTTTAAAGAAGACTGTTCACTATCTCTACCATTCCAGCTCTCTGCATCCTTTAAAGGGAGTCTATCATCAGGGTGAAGCATATTAAGCAACAACACAGTTATATAGATCAGGCTCACATGAATGTAACCATGAAAATTTGTGCCTCCATTACCAAGATATTCATTTATTTCACAATACACAAATGAGCAGTCTGGAACACCGAGGGCCAGGGGCGTAAATACCGGGGTAGCAGCGGTAGCGGCTGCCACAAGGCCCGGGACATTAAGGGGTCCAGAGCCCTGTGGCAGCCGCTACCGCGAACCCCACAAACACTGCTATCATTATACTCGGGGGTATTTTGAGCGGTTCGGTGGGGCTCCATGTCAAATGTTTGCCTTGGGGCCCAGCCATTCCTACTTACGCCACTGCTGAGGGCTATGGCCTAGACTGCTGGCATGATGCAAGAATACAGGGCCAGGTAAGATTTTAGTATAGCTCCCTGGCCCTGTCTCTCAGAGAAGGAAGCAGGGAAGAAAGACATATTAGAGCAGTGTGGGGTAGATCAGGTTGGAGCAACAGAGCCGCCCTTGGTGCTCCAGACTGCTCATTTACATATTATGAAATAAATGAATATCTTTGTAATGGAGGCATGAATGTTCATGGGGATAAAGGCATTTCATTCAGGTGAGCCTGACCTATTCTAGCCGTGTTACTGTTTTTTTTATACTTCACAGACTCCCGTTAATGGGTCCGGCTCAACTGGTTTTGGTGCAGTTGGAATTTTTTCTCTAGCCCCCAATATTCCTGAACAATCAGTGCAGTTAATTTCATCAATAATTAGGTTTTCCACTGTCAGGTGGGCGTTCCTGGGATAAAGCAGACAAACAGGGACCTCCCACCTGACAGTAGAGAACCTAATCAGGATATTGGGAGCTAAAACTAACAGAAATTGCTCAAGAACAGTTTGGACTAGAGAAAAATATTCCAATTGAGCAGCATCTAATGAAGACGGCAAAAAGTAGGAGTTGGTGGAGGTGGTGAAAGGTCCCCTTTATGAGCACAATATCCTCTAAGTATCACTGTATTGAAGTCACTGTATTGAAGTCTAAATTAGTATCATTGGTATATGAGCTGGTTAGAGAGAATCATACACGACGACACAGCACCATAGTGTGTTTAGACGATTCTACTTTAATTAGGGAAAGGGTGGGGTTTAAGTAAATTGTATAGCTAAGAAGGCGTGGCTAAACATTGCATAGACAAAGAGAAGGTCTGATTAGCATCACATGATTTGTCATAAAGATGCAGCATAAGATTTGACAACATAGCTATTGCTTAGACTAAAGAGAGTCATATCTACTACAAGATGTGATTCAGCTCTAAGACGAGAAGAGCTTTGGACATGTGAATACAAGATGTCTACAGGCACTCGCTGGAATATTTCATATTACCCTTCTTTTGTAAACGATATAATTTATACCCTGGATACATTAAGAACTGCTAATCTGATCCTGAGGACTTTTCCTGGGACTTCATCCTATTCCCCATGGATATGTTATACCATTTATATAGCTATCGGTCTAATACATTGAGAGGACGTTTCTTTCTAGCGAGTTTCTTTGCAAGCCAGATTATAAATTTTAAATTCAAATAGATACATAAACTCAGAAATAATATTTGGAATATTCCATGTTCCATCATATCATCATACATATGCCATTCATCTAATCCTTTAAACCAATTAACAGGATTTAAGAACGAAAAGATATCTGACCACCAGCTATTCTGCATTGATTTTAATCCATTTTTCTCTAAATTCTCTCACCTTTTCAATTCCTACCTGTACTAGGAGATTTCCTTCAGAGTCAATGTAATGACAACATGAGGGTCCGATAATTTGACACATATTCCCCTGTGCCGCTGTAAGATAATCGAGGACTATAGTGTGTTGATTTGTGACTATTATGTGTTGCCCTTGTATCATATTAGTGGCTTTAAACAGGCCTAGAATGTTATATATCTGCCCAACTAAATAATCAGTAGACTCTACCAACTTGTCCCAGGTTTGCATAACCATGGCATACAAGAATATTGTACTGACAATTCTGTTGCTTGTTCCCATTGACACCACATGAGGTCATCCTTCCTTCCTAGGGTGATTGTCTGCCACATGCTTGTACAGAGTGTGACCGGGTATCATCTCAGGCTTCACATGTTCATGGGCATTTATGAAGGTGGCTGGGGTCAAGTCCTGCCTTCCCAGGGGTAACCACTTATATGCCTGGTGCCTGCATACTAGATTTATATCGTTGGGCAATATACAGTTGTGCTAAAAAGTTTACATACCCGGCAGTTGTTTTGTTTTTTTGGCCTTTTTTCAGAGAATATGAATGATAACAAAAACTTTTTCTCCACTCATGGTTAGTGGTTGGTTGAAGCCATTTATTGTCAAACCTCTGTATTTTCTCTTTTCAAATCATAATGACAACCAAAAACATCAAAATGACCCTGTTCAAAAGTTCACATACCCTGGTGATTTTGGCCTGATAACATGCCCAGAAGTTGACACAAAGGGGTTTGAATGGCTACTAAAGGTAAGTTCCTCACCTGTGACCTGTTTGCTTGTAATCAGTGTGTGTGCATAAAAGCTGAGTGAGTTTCTGGGATCCAAACAGACTGTTGCATCTTTCCTCCAGCCACTGACGTTTCTGGACTGTCAGTCATGGGGAAAGCAAAAGAATTGACCGCAGATCTACGGAAAAGGTAGTTGAACTGTATAAAACAGGAAAGGGATACAAAAAGACATCCAAGGAATTGATAATGCCAGTCAGCAGTGTTCCAACTGTGATTAACAAATGCAAACTCAGGGGCTCTGAAAAAACCAAACCACAGTCAGGTAGACCAACCAAAATTTCGGCCACAACTGCCTGGAAAATTGTTCAGGATGCAAAGAAAAACCCATATATAACATCAGCTGAAATACAGGACTCTCTGAAAACTATCGGTGTGGCTGTTTCAAGATGCACAATAAGGAGGCACTTGAAGAAAAATGGGCTACATGGTCGAGTTGCCAGAAGAAAGCCATTACTGCACAAATGCCACAATACGCCAAACAGCACAGAGGAAGCCTCAAAACTTCTGGAACAAGGTAATTTGGAGTGATGAGACAAAAATCGAACTTTTTGGCCACAACCATAAATATTACATTTGGAGAGGTGTCAACAAGGCTTATGATGAAAGGAACACCATTCCTACTGTAAAGCACGGAGGTGGATCACTGATGATGTGGGGATGTGTGAGCTTCAAATACACAGGAAACTTGGTCAAAGTTGAAGGAAAGATGAATGCAGCACGTTAACAGCAAATACTGAAGGCAAATTTGCACTCATCAGCCAGGAAGCTGCACATGGGACGTACTTGGACGTTCCAACATGACAACGATCCAAAACACAAGGCCAATTCGACCTGTCATTGGCTACAGCAGAAGAAAGTGAAGGTTCTGGAGTGGCCATCTCAGTCTCCTGACATCAATATCATTGAGCCACTCTGGGGAGATCTCAAGCGCGCAGTACATGCAAGACAGCCCAGCAATTTACAGAAACTGGAGACTTTTTGCCAAGAAGAATGGGCAGTTTTACCATCTGAGAAAATAAAGAGCCTCATCCACAACTACCACAAAAGACTTCAAGCTGTCATTGATGTTAGAGGGGGCAATACACGGTATTAAGAACTGGGGTATGTGAACTTTTGAACAGGATCATTTTGATGTTTTTGGTTGTCATTATGAATTAAAAAGAGAAAACACAGACGTTTGACAATAAATGGCTTCAACCAACCACTAGCCATGAGTGGAGAAAAAGTATTTGTGTTATCATTCATATTCTCTGAAAAAAGGCCAAAAAAACCCAGAAAATCTACCGGGGTATGTAAACTTTTTAGCACAACTGTACATCCTCTCTAGATCAGAACTAGGAAATGGAGGTAGCTAAAAAGTCCTTGCATGGGGGATTTTGCGCACCACTTATCACTTTGGGGTCCGGAACTCTGTATCAGACATCCCTGACAATCCTTACAAAAATTTATATTAGGCCAGGGAAGAAAAAGGAAAAAAAAAAGCCATAATAACCTGTGTATACACCTCGGTACTCCAATGTCTCTCAGCGTGGTCTGGTCCTATTGCGCCACTGATTTTTTGTGGTGGAAGTTCCCGTTGCACTTTGACGTCCTGTATCCTTTCCTTAAGGCGCTGATAGGCCTCAGCACTCTAAGGAAAGGACACGGGACGTCACAGTCCGGCGGGGACTTCCACCACAAGAAAACACTGGAGCAGCAGGACCGTATGGTGCTGGGAGATAACAGGGAACTGGGGACAGGTGAGTATGTTTTTTTTTTCACCTTTCCTGGCCTAATATATATATATATATATATATATATATATATTGTGACAATTTGGGGAATTAGACTCAAAATGGTGGCAGACTCCTGGTCCGGACAGCGGTGGTTCGTGGTACTGGGCGCCGGAAAGATAGCTTTCAGACGGTCCAAGTGTAAAACAAAAGAGCCTTTATTCAGTTTAACTGCAACACAGCAAAACAACAAAAAACCTAGACCACAGTTAGGGTCCTAACTCACTCCTTGAGCCCCTAACTGTCCTGACTATTGCTCAGCTCCAGCAACAGTCCTCTGTGGACCCCAGCCCTTCTGGGACAGAGCCTCTCTCTCTGTCCTAGCTGGTCCACCCCGTGGACCCCAGCCCTTCTGGGACAGAGCCTCTCTCTCTGTCCTAGCTGGTCCACCACTTCCTGCTTCCTGCAGGACACTCCAGCCCTCCTGGAGTTACGTGCCACCACCCAAAGGCGTGGCTGAGAGCCTTTTCTGGCCTGGCCTGGGTCGCTCAACAGCGCCCTCTGGCTCACATACTTACATACCCTCCCCCTCAGCTCACTACCCATGGAGTGAGCTACAATGGGACGAGACATCCTATGACGAAGTCCCTCTTCAACCAAGTAGGCCTGTCCAGTGTCTCTCCAGTAGTCACAATCTGGCGGTCTTTTCTTCCAAATTCCGCTCCATCGAGTTTTCCGTCTTCTCATCACTTTCGATGCTACGCCAAGATCCTGGCCATTCTGTGCAAAGGCAAGTTTTACTCCATCACCTTCACAATTCACCACACAGGGGATCACATCATTTTCATCACATTTTTCACGATAGTCTTCAGCCATCCCATTGCATGACTTTGATCCCTTTAGTGAATAGCCGTAAAAATCTTCATCTTCACCTATCATGAATTCACAGGAGCTCAGAGACCAACTAACACGTACTTCATGCACATCAATGTCTTTAGAGTATAACTGTATCACGGGAACATTTTCCGTAACCTTCATCTCAAAGCAAACTTTGCCATCACCATCAAGGCTTAGAAGTTTAGGAGACATAGGCTGCTTGCTCTCCTCTTTGTTTGAGATACACAATCTCTGTACTGCAATATCTTCTCCTTCTGCACGAGGGCCATACCGTACACCCTCACATAATAGATCACGCTGAACTACATTTTCTGGCATGTCTTTAACAACTGTCACATCATTGGTGACATGTAACCATCTCTTACTTCCTGACTCCCCCTTCACAGACAACATGGAGTCATTATTCACCGTTTGTCCACTAGACATTTGGCTAGAGACAGGCACAGCAACACCTTTATCCACAATGGCTTCAGACACTTTAGCTGTTGGGACAACATATGCGTGGTCAGTCTTCTTACGGACTCTTGTTCCACACTTTTGATGACCCTTCACCTTATTTACCATCTCACAGCCCTCTAGGCTTTGGACCTCATTAGTTTGAGGCTGGACCCACTCTGTCACAGGCAGTGTGTGACCAATTACAGTTTCTTCTTCTGTTGGACCTTCTTTGGCCTCCTCACATTTTGCAGGAAGTCCACCTTTAGCAGCATCTTCCTGGGGAACTATACCCTCTACTTGACGTTTTACCGAGTCACGTGGTTTCATCATAATCTGATCATTGGTATCAACATCAGTGGACAGGTCACTCATGTCTGTCTGACTTAATGATTCTCCTTTCTCTGCCTCTATTCTGGCACCTTTTTCCAATTCTAACGCCTTCTGTAGCGCACAAATCTCTGATTCCAGCTCCAGAACTTTCTTCACTGCGACATTTTTCTGTGCCGCTTCCATCTCAGTCTTTACTAGTGCACCTTGCAGCTCTGATTCTTTAGAGGTTAACAGGCTCTGCAGCGAATCCTTCTCAGCTTCTAGTGCTGCCAGCTTTGAAGATAGGGCAGATGCGGACTGTTCAGTATTGGATAAAGACTGCTGCAATCGATCCAATTCTTCTCTTTTAGATTCCGCTTCGGTTTTTAACTGTGCTATCTGAACAGTGCGCTTTTCCAACTTTATTTCTGACTCGCGCTTCACTTGATCCATCTGCAACTCCAGCTGTTCCCTGATGCGTGCAATTTCTTCCTGCTGGTTCACTTGCACCTTTAGTTTAGCAACAAGCATTTTTAGATCTACAGTCTCAGCATACAAATTAGACAAGTTTCCCTCAAACTGAATCTTCATGTCTTCTATCTGGAGGTCCAATTCTCTCTTGGCCTTTTCCAGCTTGTCATAAGCATTAGCTTTGTTCTCATACAATATCTGCACAGATTCCAGGTTTTTCTCAACTTCATGCTTGGAGCTAACCAAATTCTCCATTTCAGTGCACAGTTGCTTGTTGAGCCTCTCTAACTCTGCCTTCAATTCAAGGGCCTCTGCTTCAGCACGGTCACGTTCTTCTGCATATCTAGCAGAAAGAGTCTTCTCTTCACCAAGCAGCTGATCAAACTTTTTCTGCTTCCTTTCCAAATTTGACACCATCCGACGTTGATAATCAAGGTCTACACCTACATCTTCTAGTTCCTGCTGCAGTCTAATTTTCGTCTTCTCAAGTTTGTCATAAGCAGCAACCTTCTCCTCAAACCGTTGATTTGTAGCTTCTAGCTCCTTTTGCAACCTTTCCTTTAGTTCTTCAACAGAGTCCAAGGACCCAATACTATCTTCCATTTTTTTCTTCATATCAGTCGCCTGAGCCTGTAGTGTTGAAATCTGCTTTGTCAAATCTCTTTTTGCTATCTCCTCTTCCTCTAGTTGCTCCAGGAAACCATTTTTCTCATCTTCCATTTGTTTTAGTTTTGTACTAAGGTCAAGCTTCTGACAAGTTTCTTCTTGCAAAAGTTCCTGAGTGTCCTGAAGCTGAAATTCTAGTGTAGAAAAATATTTGGAAAGTTTGATAAACTTGCTGTCTGCTTGGGAAAGAAGCCTTGTGACATTATTCAATTCCACCTGTAGTCTGTTTGCCTTGTCTAGCAGTTCTGCTTGAAACCTGTCCCCTTCTGTGACTTTTAGTTGCATCACTTGAAGTTGAGTCTCTACTTTTTTATGACTCTCCTGTAAGGCTTGCACTTTCTGAGCATGGACAGACGACATCTTCATCAATTCTTTGTCTTTATTTTGCACCAAAACAGACAACTTCTCATTATCTTCACAAGATCCTGACAGCGCCCTCTCCAGGCTACATATTCTAGCTTTGAGTTCCCTTTCTCTTTGTTCCGGAACTCCAGCTCTGCTTCGCCATTCGTGGATTTCACCACGAACCTGATGCAAGTTTTGCTCTGACTGCAATGTCTGCACCACAGATTCTAAATCACTCTCTCGGTCAGACACATACTTCCTCAGCTCGGCAATTTCATTTTCTTTGTCAGGCAATGCAACCGAAAGTTTTTCACACATCCTGACTTTGTCATCCAGACATTCTGATTGACTCTGCAAAAATTCACTTCTCTCACATTTAGCAGTTTCAAGGTCATCTCTTAATTTTTCAATGACACTCTCTTTGGCAATGGAGTCTTGAACATGCTGCTCCTTTAAATCCTGCAATTGCTTCTCAAGCACTTGCTTTTGCTCGACACTCTGTATAACTTCATTAGACAGAGCACATTTCATTTCAGCAAACTCCTTCTTAGTGACACAGTCCATTCCAGGCAAACCCAGTACCACATTTTCACAATGACTAGGATATAACCTCTTCATAGAGTCAAGCTTTGCCTTCAACTTAAGGTTCTCTCTTTCTGATACCAAAAGTTGCCATTTCCAATCAGATATTTCATTCTCATACATGAGCCTGATGGTTTTATTCTCATCTTGAAGCTGCTGCACCCTAACATTTTCATCTTTGGCGCGTTCATGCACTCCATTATGAGACACACACTCAGCAGGGACATATTCCATCATAGAACAGAGGTGCTTTAGAAAAATTGAGTCACCGTCATGCAACCCTTTATCTTTACTTGCATTCCACATAATCTGTTCTGTGTTTTGTGTCTATCTGCATTCAGACTGCTGCACTAATAAACCTGTGCATAACTTCTCTGCTTTTTTACAAGCTGAAAATCTCTTTTTCTTGCCCATGGTTTACTAACAAAATTAAACAATATTCCACAGCAACCTTGGGTTCAACCGGCAGCAACTTTTTACTATCTTCTGCAGTCACCTGTATTCAAACAGTTAACTTATGTGGCACTACAACAACCAGCATTTTCTTCTGTCTTCCACAGAAAACACCAACATGGCACCATAGCCTTTCACATACACTTGTTTGCAATATCCAGCTTCTATACACATTGCTTACTTTCTTGCCATCAGCAAGTACTTTATAGACTTCTGTGCCACAGTATACACAAAGTTCATTCCCTGGATTCCTCATCCAGAGTTTTACTTTCACCAGTTTTTTGTTTTTTTTGCACACACTTTGCTATGTTGCAATTCACTCACCCCTTTCTGGGCTTCTCAGTTGAAATCACCGATTTCTTCCAGCTGTAGGCCACAATGCACACTTAGCAGTACTGCAGTCACCAATCACTTGTCTTCCAGGACTTGCGTGGATCTCTTTATGCGCGCGTTCTCCGCCATATGTGACAATTTGGGGAATTAGACTCAAAATGGCGGCAGACTCCTGGTCCGGACAGCGGTGGTTCGTGGTACTGGGCGCCGGAAAGATAGCTTTCAGACGTCCAAGTGTAAAACAAAAGTGCCTTTATTCAGTTTAACTGCAACACAGCAAAACAACAAAAAACCTAGACCACAGTTAGGGTCCTAACTCACTCCTTGAGCCCCTAACTGTCCTGACTATTGCTCAGCTCCAGCAACAGTCCCCTGTGGACCCCAGCCCTTCTGGGACAGAGCCTCTCTCTCTGTCCTAGCTGGTCCACCACTTCCTGCTTCCTGCAGGACACTGCAGCCCTCCTGGAGTTACGTACCACCACCCAAAGGCGTGGCTGAGAGCCTTTTCTGGCCTGGCCTGGGTCGCTCAACAGCGCCCTCTGGCTCACATACTTACAATATATATATATATATATATATATCCTGGACAACCCACAACCCCTTTAACTATTCTCCAATTTATTGAGAAGTTGTGTTCCGAACAATGTTCTAAATTATAAACAATCATGTATCATGTCTAATTGTTCCTGTTCTGAGGCCAGCAAAATTGCTATCTTTCCCCCTTCTGTAAGGACACCTTCCTTGCTGTGCCTAGCATCTCTACTCCCACATGTAGCTGTGCTTTTTTTTTCTCCCTCTGCATCTCATACGGTCCTGTAGAACAATATGGCCCAACAAGACAAAAACAGGCTATACACTGGAATTCATAGTTTTTACAGTGCCAGCAGCTTATTCATACAATTCCAAACAACTAAATTCATTACTCTAGAACTACACCAGAATTACAAACAATTCAATGAGGTTAGTAAATATGCAAAATAATCTCAATCAGTGCAGCAGGCAGAAGAAATGGGAGAGCATGAAATAAGGAGTCAAAGTTGATCCATATCATGGCCACTTAATCTTTCCCTCCCAAAAAGGGAAAGGGCTGTTGAGCAGCTCAATGCAGAAAGCAAGAGCACTTCAGGGTGAAGGACCACCCTTAGAGCACTTGCAGATCCCACAGCCTTGGAATAAAAATTCATTTATCAAAGTCATACTGCTACTAACAACACACTCAAAGGTATGTTTAAACTGAGCTCCTACATAGGTCTGTTAGCAGGTTTGTAGTATCTGGTATACTTTAATAAGCTCTAATAAGGCAAAACTGTAGAACCTAATGGTCTGAAATCACCTTACGCTAGGTTCACACTAGCATTTGGGTTTCCGTCCTTCAGGTCCGTATGGGGACCTGGAAGATGGAGACCCTGTCCACTTAAAAAGTGGTCACATGCGGAAACCCGCAGACCCCATAGACTAAAACGGGATCCGCCAGGTTTCAGTATAAAACCGGTGGAGAGAAAAGTCCTCCTTGCAGGACTTTTGCCTCCGCAGATATTAAGTGGATTCTACAGTGGAGTCTCCTATGTAGACTCCAATGCAAGTGTGAATCCATTCTTATCTGGCATTTTTAGAGCACCAAAATAGAATTTATATACTTAGCAACAATTATTTTGATATTACAATAAATGATTGAAACTTCCATATACACATGTCTTACTGATTTTGCCCAATAGATGGCAACATCATTGCAAAGAATGTTCACACTCATCCGCACATCTGTTGGGTCTGCTGCTTTCTCTGATATAATGCTGAATGTGATTTGGGTGTCAATGGTACTCGTCTGAGCACAGAACAGAGATGTGTTAAATAATAACATATTATAACATAATGGGAGATCTGGTCTCCCCAAGCTGCACGGCAGTACCCCTTTCTCCAGTATAGGGTCCAATGTAAAAAAGAAAAAGGTTGCTTCGCCAGCAACTTGTTATCCATGGAAAAAAGTCCACTTATTAGGAAAACAGCAATACACTGTATTGTAATTCATCTGTCTGAGCGTATTATTTGTGAATGTGTTCTGTGATCTGTTCATTCTGAGCCTGTGATAGGCTCTGTTTTTTCATTTTCCAGAACCTAGGACCAAGATGTATGTGCAGGCAGAATATATCTATAGAAACCAATAATTGTTCTCAAAAATAACAAATCCCATACAGTCCAAAATTCATCTTTATTCAACCATAATTAAATTTAATAATGTTGCAAGCAATATATATCTACAATATACAGTATATACAGAATATATCTGTATTTAAAGATCAAAAATGGGCAGTACTCTAATATTAGACACAAAAAAGTGAATCTTTAATGCATAGGAATAAGAACTTTTCTCAAGCAAAGACCTGGTTATACTGAATAGGTATATATAGGGAAGTGCAATCTCACATATAGTGGGGAAACAAAGTATTTAGTCAGCCACCAATTGTGCAAGTTCTCCCACTTAAAAAGATGAGGCCGGCCTGTAATTGACATCATAGGTAGACCTCAACTATGAGAGACAAAATGAGAAAACAAATCCAGAAAATCACATTGTCTGATTTTTAAAGAATTTATTTGCAAATTATGGTGGAAAATAAGTATGTGGTCAATAACAAACGTTCATCTCAATACTTTGTTATATATCCTTTGTTGGCAATGACAGAGGTGAAACGTTTTCTGTAAGTCTTCACAAGGTTGACACACACTGTTGCTGGTATGTTGGCCCATTCCTCCATGCAGATCTCCTCTAGAGCAGTGATGTTTTGGGGCTGTCGCTGGGCAACACGGACTTTCAACTCCCTCCAAAGGTTTTCTATGGCGTTGAGATCTGGAGACTGGCTAGGCCACTCCAGGACCTTGAAATGCTTCTTACGAAGCCACTCCTTCGTTGCCCTGGCGGTGTGCTTGGGATCATTGTCATGCTGAAAGACCCAGCCATGTTTCATCTTCAGTGCCCTTGCTGATGGAAGGAGGTTTGCACTCAAAATCTCACGATACATGGCCCCATTCATTCTTTCATGTACACAGATCAGTCGTCCTGGTCCCTTTGCAGAGAAACAGCCCCAAAGCATGATGTTGCCACCCCCATGCTTCACAGTAGGTATGGTGTTCTTTGGATGCAACTCAGCATTCACTCTCCTCCAAACACGACGAGTTGTGTTTCTACCAAACAGTTCTACTTTGGTTTCATCTGACCATATGACATTCTCCCAATACTCTTCTGGAACATCCAAATGCTCTCTAGCAAACTTCAGACGGGCCCGGATATGTACTGGCTTAAGCAGGGGGACATGTCTGGCACTGCAGGATCTGAGTCCCTGGCGGCGTAGTGTGTTACTGATGGCAGCCTTTGTTACGTTAGTCCCAGCTTTCTGCAGGTCATTCACTAGGTCCCCCCGTGTGGTTCTGGGATTTTTCCTCACTGGTCTTGTGATCATTTTGACCCCACGGGGTGAGATCTTGCGTGGAGCCCCTGATCGAGGGAGATTATCAGTGGTCTTGAGGTTTGAGGTTGTGGACAGGTGTCTTTTATACTGATAACAATGTCAAACAGGAGCCATTACTACAGGTAATGAGTGGAGGACAGAGGAGCCTCTTAAAGAAGAAGTTACAGGTATGTGAGAGCCAGAAATCTTGCTTGTTTGTAGATGACCAAATACTTATTTTCCACCATAATTTGCAAATAAATTCTTTAAAAGTCAGACAATGTGATTTTCTGGATTTGTTTTCTCATTTTGTCTCTCATAGTTGAGGTCTACCTATGATGATGATTACAGGCCAGCCTCATCTTTTTAAGTGGGAGAACTTGCACAATTGGTGGCTGACTAAATACTTTTTTTTCCCCACTGTATTCAATGAGTATAATTATAATAATAATAATAAATATGTGTATATAAATATTACAATTCATGAGTAATATACTAATATCATACTCCATAAGACAAATTGTAGACTGTGCTAAAGTGCAAAAAATCTGCATGGTCATGTCACTAGCAAAAGCATAACTTGAAACTTCTGGGCCCCAATGAAGAAATCTATAACTTGTCTCCACTTTTCATGTGCTATCTATAATACAGGTGTCTTCTTATATTGAGGCTCCAAGACTTGGTAGCTCTGCACCTTCTATAGTTATGCCCCTGGTCACTAGTAAAACCTCTGTATTAGTGAAGTGCAGTGCTGTATGTTCTGTACTTCTCTTTACCTTGTTGGAATGAGCTGCTCTTTTGGACACCAGATGAGAGCAGCTCCATGGTTTTTGTGGGTTCACTGTAAATACTTTGTAGGACAATGAAAAATCTCTTGTCACTCTTGTCACCATCAGAGAAAGTGGTTTACAGCTTCCAGCAGTTCTTTCTGACTTTTATGTTGAAGGATTTGCTATATCTATATTAAATTTAATTTTTTTTATATTTTTGTGAAAATTTGGGCTCTTCAGAATCAATTACTAGTTTCATAAAGAGTTATGGTCTTAAAAATATTTTCCAGCCAATTTTTTTTTTTTTAATTAGGCCAGGGTAGAAAAAAAAAAAAAAACGATGTTCTTGTTTCTCTCAGCGCAGTCCTGTTCTGCTGCTCCAGTGTTTTCTTATGGTGGAAGTCCCCATCGCACTGTGACGTCCCATGTCCCTTTCCTTAGACCATTTATGGAACTCAGCGTTCACGTGACTCTCTCAGGATGATATGTCTGTATAAATGAATAAGGGTCCACATTAATCTGGAGCTGGCCCTGATATAGAACACCGTCCTTCATCATTATATATAGTGCCATCACTCATTATATACAGTGCCCACATTGTCATTATATACAGTGTCCTCCTTAATATTTACAGTATATATACAGTGCCATGTCTTATTATGTATAGTGCCATCCGTATTATATAAAGTGTTCTCCTTATTATTGTATACAATGTCCTCAATATTATATAGCGTGGCATGTTTTATGTACAGTGTCCTTCCTTATCATTATATACAGTGTCCTTCTTACTATTATGTATGGTGTAAAGAGCAGACCCTGGTGTAATGAGTATGTGTGACCCCAGGCACTAATGGGGCTTTGGGTATATATCTGATTACCTGTGTGATCTGTATTTAAGAGGAGTGAGGGTCTGGTCTGTGATGTGGGATGTGCTAAATGAGTTATGTGTTATTTGTGAATCACAGGTGGTAGGTTTTGGGTGTGTCTGGCAAAAATGGGTGTGGCTTAATGGTACAATTTGTGCAACGCACTAACCACACTGGCTTTTTCTACCCTATTTATTTTCAGCCCTTCTCATGAGTGGCAACACCCCCAAATAAACCCCCATTTCATCTGGCTAGACCCCCAAGGTAAAAATCCTGTTCTCTTCCTCCCTCTCTCCTCTCCATAGATTGTGAGCCCTATATGGGACAGTGACTGACAATAGCTGTAAAGCACTGCAGAATATGATGGCGCTATATAAGTAAGCATAATAAATAAATAAATAAATCTATTGCCTGCTGCTCTAGATCAAATCCATAAATAGAAGGAGGGAAATAGGAAACGGTAATTTTCTTTAAAAATATATATTACAAAGTTTACTGTTATCACCTGCACTATTGCTAAAGAAGATACCATTCCAATCTATAGCAGTCCAGGTTTCTCACTCACAACACCAACTGCAAACAAAGGTGATGGTAACTGGTTGTCATTGGCAAGACATGTAATGGGCATCAAATCTCCTTCTGCTAAGGGTCTGGTAATGGTTTAGGCAGAGACAGGGTTGTGTAATGAAAGTGTCATCTGTGTCTGGAATGGCGGATAAGGAAACTGTGAGAGCTGCTTGTGCTTGTCAGCTGATCAACCGATCCTCTGTATGGGTGCTCTCTGGGGGATGTTTTGGTGATAAATTTGGTACATCTTTTGACTGCCTCATCAAAGTTTACATTTAGCTTAGTAAATTTCCCCCATGTCCCTGGATATTACCTGCTGTGGTCTAGGTCTGTAAAGTTTTAATGTTTACATATGATATCAGTGTATTTAATCTAAAAGTCTGCACTGGTTAACTTCTTAATATATCTCTGAAGGGGACAGAACTCCAAATGTTCTGTATAGAAATACAGTGAGGGAGGATACTGACTGGCCAGCCCCTATACCTAGTTGTCATCTCAGCCACCTGATGTGTATACAGTATAATAGTAAACTGGGTAGTAATCTTTACAATTATGTGGATGCATTTGATGGTTGAGATGTTGTATGCTGTTTATCTTTATGTAATACAATGTGTATACTGTGCCATGCACAATTTATGTTGGAGGTGGGTGGCTGGGGGTCCACATTGGCTCAGGGTTTCACCCAAGAAATTCATCTGCTCCCTTGTTCGCAAGTCCAAGTCTGAATAGCTGTTACTGCAGTATGGGGTGTGTTAGTAATATATGAACATAAGTTTACAATTTCTAGATTTGCCATATGCAGCAATTTATTTGTAGACGTGAGATAGAGAAAAACTTATCAGAGGCTACATATTTGATTGCTGACTGTTTCCTTGTCGGGTGGTAGGTAGGTAGTAATCCTGCTTTTATACAAGGGATTTTGAGGGCTTTGACAGGTATAAACAGAGAACATACTCAGTTATTCATGGAAAACTGGCGTAATCTATTGATTATAATGCCTCTATGTCCTAATCCTCAGAGCTAATCCTTCACTGACAGTGACCAGAGCCCTTTGTGAGTTAATGCCACCTTAAATGAAGGCTTCACACTATATAATATAGCTTTTGTGTGTAGCGAACAATCCATTATTTGCTCACAATTGCCTTTTTTATGTTAACTGAATAAATTGCAATAACACATTGATACATAGGTGAGTTTAACAACAGGACCTTCCTCTAGAAACCAATAAAAGACAACCCTGCTCTCCAGAGTTCTGGCATAAAAAAGTCGCAAAGCAGAGATTTGTGACATTTTCAGCTCATTTGCATAAAAATTTTACAACTTTTTGATTTTTGCATCATTTACACCACTTTCCAAAAGTAGGTAGAAAGTAGACGTGGTTAGCTTCAATTTAGTGTCCATTACAGACACTGTGCATCTCAAACTGCCACCACGCGTTTGTCTCCTTAAAAAAAACAGATCAGTTTTTAACATTTAAGTCAATGTGTGATTGATGCAAAAGGATTGTGTATCCGTTGGCATCCATCCCTTTACCTGGGTAATCTCCAGTGCAGCAGCTCCTAGGCATAGGAATTTAGTTATTTAAACTCATCGGGGTACATTTATAAAGACTGGCGTTATCAACGCCAGTCTTCATAACCCTAAGTTGGCAGTGAAGGGGAGATCTGCAGTACAATAAAAGGTAAATACAGTGTCTCTCCCACACCCACCCCTACGTACTGAGAGTGAAGTAAGGATAAGCACTCATTGTGCTTTACACTTCCCATGGATGTGTCAGTGATAGTGTCTTGATGGTCAGATCTCATGTACAGAGCTGACCCTGCATAAAATGGTTTTCATGGATGTCTGTGCTCAAGAAAAAGTAAATAACAATATGTAACTGCTCCCCCACTGCTACCAGCCTTAGCAACAGGGCTAATAATGTAAATTCATGTTTAAAAATATATATATCAAATACGATATAATATAACTACTTTCTGGTTGGGAACACATTTGGAGGAACTGCAGGGGGTTAGCTACTTCAAACATGTTGGCTAGTAACCCTCTGTCATTTATAGTGACAGCAATGTCGATGAGATTTCTACAAATCTCATCCGCATGCTACGACTAAAACCGGAAGCACGTCAACTCTTGCTGTGGATTTCATGTTGCTGCAGCTTACAGGAGAACAAGCTGCTGAATTCCCCTGAGAGAATTCACCGGGGCATTCATCCCATGCAGCCCCAGCTTAAATGTGTTTGCCAAACCATTAACATATGTCCGCATGGATGTATATGCCTTAGATTTTCCAATGAGAAATTGCAGGCTGTGGTATGATTGTAAAAAAATGGCTGCCACTCTTATTGTCTATGCAAATCCTGGAAGAGTTCCCTGCTGCTGAAGGAAGTAAAATGCAGTGTGGATCCACTAGGTGGCACTGCCAAAGAAAACATTGATCCACCTTTACTAACTTAGACCCCTCAGTCACAAGTTGTGTCAAATTTGCATCTTGATCGAAATTAGACACCCTCTTCATTTTAAGCCAATTCTTAAGCCAGGGACACACTGGGCAGAATTGCTGGGGATCAGCTGCTACAAATCCCATCCAGATGTTGTATAAAAATCCCAAGCTATATAAAAACACCTGCAGCAGAAAGTGACTTGTGCTGTGGGATTTAAACCCTCAGCATGTTAGTTATTCTTTTTGGCTTCCCTTTTAGTTTATTCCTTTTATTGCAGCCCCTTTTGGCAAAAATTGATAATAAATAATAAACTAATTTGTGTCAAAAAAGGTGCTACGTGGTTCAAAACTCCAGTTCAAGAATCCAACATAGTGTTATTGCACAATATTTGCTGCTCTTATCCACATTATACACACAATACTGGACTCTAACCTCTGGGGTTACATTAGGGCATTGCTTGGTTGCTCATGGGATACTGAGCTGTCAGTTTATTTGCAAACTTTAAAAATTGGCATAATATCGTTTGCAAATCACAAACTCCATATTTATTAAGGTTCACTATATTTTGAATAAAATAAGTGTCAGTGACATATGGTGCCATCATTATATAGTGTATTCATACCACCTGCTTTCACAAAACACAGCAAATCACATTAATCACAACTGGAGTTAAAGGCAATCAAAACAATTTTATAAGCAAAGATGTTCACAAGTGAAATCACTTTATAGGATAAACTTTGTTTTTATTTTTTTCTAGTTCTCTGGATTCAGCCTGCAGTATAAAGAATGGCAGTTTTCACTGTAGTTGCTATAGATACAGTATATCGAGAAATTTAAAATATAAACAATGTTTACTTTACATATTGAATAAGCAGTTTTATCAGTTATATTTATATTCTGGTTCCTGTGTAGATACTAGATATATTGTCTGCCCCATTTATAAAAACAGCAGTTATAGCTTTATTGGTTTCTTCACTTTCTTTAAAACTTTATGTAGATTTCAATCTTTAAAGTTATGGACCATTTAAACCGTTTTCCATCATCGGGGCTGACCTGAAAAGAAGCATACAATCTCCTATTACTATAATCTCCTGTTCCATAGTAATGATAATATTAACAATGATTGACTCTATTGAGAATGAAAGGCTATTGACACAGGGAAAGCAATTCCCCAGTTGCTGCTGCTGAAACCTGGGAGGAAGGGAATGACAGAGACAGTGAGTCCTAATGCTCAACCCAGCCCCAGTCGCTACCTACTTGCCTCAACTACCCTAGGCGGCAGAGGACAACTGGGCGACAGTCCCTTCCTACAATACAAGTTTAAACACAAAACACAGACAAGACAAACAGACATGAGTAGTCAAAAGAGCCAAGGGTCAGAACCGATCGAGCAGCGAAGTACAGAATCAGACCCAGGAGAATAGTCAAAGGAAATGCCAAGATTAGAAATATAATAACAGTAACAGATAATAGCCAGCACACTCAGAGAAGCTAATAGCAAGCATCAAAGAGAGGGCTAGAAAATTATATAAAGAGGCTGGATTGGCAAGGAGGAATGTCAATCAAATAGCTATAAACTTTAACTCCTTAGTAACCAAAGGAACTAATAGCACTAGCTGGACTGACACACAGCAACGAATACTCAGTTGTGTTTAACAACAGGGGCAAAGGATCACAAATGAACACTCCTCCTGTGCCGTAGCATGCGACCGGAGGATGGCACAGAGGCCCGAATGGGCAAAGATGTTACACACAGTCTGTAAATGTTAAATTGAAATTGGAAATTCTCTTATTGATGCTGCTAGCATGCTAATGCAACTAAATTACTTTTTTTCATTGCTCTGCCAAATCCAAGTAAGACATTTTAAATTAAATGTATTATAAAGTCTCCTCCTGATGCTGCTAGCATGCCACACTGCAACTGAACAACTTCTTTCAATGTAATTTTTTTTTTATTAAAATACATTTTAATTTACATTGTTAATCCTCCTGGTGGCTGAAAGCTGCTAGTACCTACAGTTATAGGGGCTGGGGCCATTTTCAGTTGCTTTACCCAAATAAATTTTAATTTGATTGCAATCGACCTGCATACATTTATAGGGGGCTGTTTTCCTGTATACCTTCTTTCAGTCACTTTGTCCAAATTGTCAAATAAACTTAAATTTAAGTTAAATACAGTCTTCTAACCTTTACATGATGGAATTAATATTTTCATCTGCAGCACCAATCTGATCAGGCATGGATCCATGTAGATTTTCATATACTGCCAGCTGAGGCCAAATTGCTAATGAATAGATCTTAACAATTTTTTTCAGACAGTGAAGAAAGGAAAGAATACCATTTTTTTAATGCCTGGACATCTGGGGGAGGTGAAAAAAAAAAAAAAAAAATCATACTCACCTGTCCCTGATGCTGCCGGCGCGTACCGGTCTTTCTGCTCTGATGGCTTATCACGGGTCTCTTCCTGAGTTCCGCTGAAGCCGCAGATTGAGCTCAGAGGTCGTGACCACTGAGGCCAATCAGCAGCCTCAGCAGGCCTCAGGAAGAGACCCGTGATGTCACAGGTAGTGACACTGCATGCCCTTCACTGAGGCCTCAGTGGTCAATTGTGGCTGGGACTTCCGCCACACATCAACACGGGACCGAGAAGACCGGACTACGCAGGGAGGCACCGGAGCACCGTGGAAAGGTGAGTATGAATTTGTTTCATTTTTTTCACTGTCCCCGGCTGATTTAAAACTTAAATGGGTTGTCCATTTTTTACTGGACAACCCCTTTAAGGAAAATTGCTAATCTCTAACCCATATTTCACAGAGACAATAAATTAAATTCAGTATTCCCAGATTTGCCTCCCCTTGCACATAAACAGTCACTAAACTTAATAAAGTTCCTGGTTAAATATGCCTTTGCATCGCTATGAGAGACTGGCACATTTCCATACAACAGCCAAAAATGAAAGACCACATCTTGTCATCAAGCACGGTTCACATACCATACACACAACACACATACAACCCCACCCCCCGACTGATCCCTTAACTCCTAAATTCTCATTACTATAACTAAAATATTATTGTCCTGACTTATCTTACTAATGTATCACCTCATGAAATGTATCTTGTCATCTGCCAAGTGCTGTGCTATGTCCACAGTCATTTGTAAGGTCCGGAAGAAGAAGCCTCTGTGCTTTGAAAGCTTGCAAATATTTTTTTTTCTGGTTAGCCAATATCTCATACCTACAATGCTTTTGCTTTTTGACACAAAAGTATCTAACATTGCATGACTCTGACATTGCTAAGTTTGTGTTTATAAAGAGCTAGAAAGCTGTTAGAAAGAATACCCAAAGACAACTTTTTTAAGGCAATTTGCTCTTCTGGTTTGGAGTGAACAGGTTTGGAACCAAATCAAACTTTTGGTCTAAGGAGAGATTTTTTGATGTGGATTTCAACCAAAACACGTGTAATAGCACCCTTATCTGTACAAGTGACCAAGAGATAACTAAACAGAAGCTTTCACACCTGATTGACACCTTTCACTCCCTCCTCATGCCAAAGGTGCGTGTACCTGTCACAGAGCTCAGTGCTCAAGACATGGCCACGTACTTTATAGACAAAATCGACAACATCCGTCAGGAAATAACCCAATCTCCAAGCAACATCAGTCCCCTTCCCTCCCTTGCTCCTCATTGTGAACTCTCATTATTTGACCCACTAACAGAAGAAGTCTCCCAACTCCTTTCTTTTTCTCGCTCCACTACTTTCACAAGTGATGCTATACCTCCTCCGGTCTCTGTCCCCTGCTGTTACAACTCACCGTACTAAAATTTTTAACCTCTCTCTTTCTTCTGGAAACTTTCCCTTCTCCTTCAAACATGCTGTCAAAACCCCGCTACTGAAAAAACCCTCCCTCGACCCATCCTGTGCTGCTATCGACCCATCTCTAACCTCCCCTTCATCTCTAAACTCCTGGAACGCTTGGTCTATTTCGCTATCTCTCCACTAACTCTCTTCTGGACCCCTTACAATCAGGTTTTTGCACATGACACTCTACAGAAAAGGCCCTTACAAAAGTCTCCAACGATCTCCTGATGGCTAAATCTAAAGGGAACTATTCACTACTTATTCTTCTGGATCTCTCAGCAGCATTTGACACTGCAGACAACCAACTTCTCCTCACTATGCTCCACACTATTGGCCTCAGGGACACCGCTCTCACTTGGTTTTCTTCCTATCTTTCTGACCGCTCATTTAGTGTATCATTCGCTGGTGCTATTTCTTCTTCTCTGCCCCTTGCGGTTGGGGTTCCTCAGGGCTCGGTGCTAGGCCCCCTCTTCTCTCTGTTGTTAAATAATATTTGACATGCAATATTCAAGACCTTTATGGGTTAATTGTATTTTGCTGACAAAGCTCTTGTAACTTATGGTGCATGGGTGTGGATAGAGTATGACTAATTTGGTATTGGCCAAATACAGTAGTAGAAAGTATGAGGATGTTGGGAAACACCCCCTTTCATGAATATAAATGACTGACAGACACACATATCTGGGTCTCACTCTCGGTGGGGGTCTCCCTCTCCCTGTGGGGATCTGTCCCTGTCTCTCACTTTGGGTGTCTCTCTATCTCCCAACCTGGATACTTCCTCTAAGACCCTGGAAGAATGGCAGAATCGTCCTGCAGAAGACCAACACACATTGATGAATAAGCTTGAGCCAAGATGATGCAAGAGAACCACCTTGAAGAAACCTAACGCTACACTTCTCTTAAGAAATGTAAGACATTGACTGATATTTCTGTTATGCTGGAAGATTTCCATGTATCTGTTTTTCCCATGAAGACTTCAATAAATCTCCATGTTTTATATGAAGCCGAGTCCTCCAATAATGTTACCTTAGGGGTCAACACGTGAGTAAGGATTTCATTCAGTTGTAGACTGTTTTACAGTTTACGGACAGATATTATTTTACATTGGTGAGCCAGCCCAGTCGATTTTTGTCTGTTTTTTCTAATTCCTTCTACTTGCAAAGAGGAGGAAGAGAAAGTATTTTGCACGTTTTATAAGTTGCAAGCTTCAGGAAATTTCGAAAATTACCTAGATGAATGAAATAGCTTACAGCTGAAAGTTGCACGTGTTCTAGTAAGAAATTAAGCCTCTACAGATAGAAGTCTGTGTAAGAAGAGCTTGTGAGGAACTGAGGAATTTTTTAACAAGCAATAAAGGAGGACAACAGATGCCAGACGTACTGAGACGTGCTGATGAAAGGAAGCAGTTGTTCCAAGGAGAAGCTACAAGTTACAAGGTGACGGTTTCCTACGGTTGTAAGTAAAAATTTTACATTCAATTATGGAAATTACACAGTCGTTGTCTAAAAAGTGTGACTTACAGTTTAAGTATGTGCCTAGTGAAGGGTTACAGAATATATGGCAGAACTTGTATGCGCAGTGTTTGCACGCAAATTCTATCATAGAGACTAAGAAATCGTTGTGTGTTATGAAAGAAAAGGAGAAATTGAGGAATATTATGCATATGGTTAATGTATTCCATAGCATTATAACAGAAAAGTTACCAGATCTACAAGTCTGTAATGTAATTTCTGTTAACACACAAGAGACAGCTATTCAAACAGATTCACAGGAATTGCAGAATGCTGACATAAGTCACATGGCTGTGATGACTATAAATAGCTCATCACAGACACAGACTAGTGAACTAATCGAGTCTGTAATTATTAAGGAAAATAATAGCACAGACGCAGATATGTCAGTATATAAGGAATTACAAATTAAAGAAACTAAGCAGAAAATAAAGTTGCAGAAACATTTGACCAATCTGAGTAAGGACATTCCCACATATGATGTAAATATCCATGTGTGTAGAAACTCAGAAATTTTTGAAAGTTATGCAGATAAGTATAATTTATCTACGAAAGAGAAGAATCTCTTATTTAAAAATTGGCTTCCTGCAAACTTTGCAAGATGTCTATCAGCAAAGATGTCTTATGACAATGAGTCAAATGAATGGTTACAGGACAGTGATGTAGACCGGTTAAAGAAATTAATTTGGTGTACTACAGGTGACAGCATGCCAACATCTGAAATTCTGAATGAAATAAAAATTGGCAGAACTGAATCTACATATTCAGTTATGTCTAGATTTGAGAGGACTTATAAGGCTGTGGTCAGCAAAGTCAATTCTCAATCGATGGTGAGAACTTTTGTGAAGAAATTCAGATTTTTGGATCCAATAACTTTAGCTGTTGCATCAGATAAAAAGTCTTTATTTGAAGCTGCTAGTTTACTGGACATGGCCAGAAGACATCAGAGACAGATGACAAATGTAAGACAAACAGGGACAAATCAAAGAAAAAACCATCTAAAAGTAATCTGTCAAATCAGATTACAGTGTCACCCATTCATAGAAAGAATAGTGAGGAAATCTATGAGAAACGTAGAAAATTGCACGTAGTATATAAGCCATATCTCATGAAAGAAGTTCCATTCATAAAAACCCCATTATCAGTTGTAAATAAGCAAGTGTTAGTGTCAACCTCTAAGCCAGTCAAGGCTATAGATAGAATCAGTAACATAGGAAAGAATGCACAAAATAGCAATCCTGACAGAGTAACAGCTGTTCCCAAAATGTTAGACTGTCATGGCAACCCTTCCTTGAAATCTGATCTATTCCCGATCAGAAGAATGTCAAAAGGCTTAGAATATATAAATGGCAGAACATTACTCAACCTATTGGTGAATGCTATTGACAGAAGGGTTATAGGTCGAGTTTAAAAATATTGCTATATTAATGACTGTCTATTGGCATCATTTTACTAGTCAGGCTGTAGAAAGAATCTTTCATATATGAGGAGAAATTAAAATGATCAGGTATAATTCAGATAGTTATGTGATGTTTATAAATTAGTCCTGATTATGATATTGATAATAATACTATATGTATACATCATATTATAATATACAAATATACATGAGAGTCAAGTAAAAGTAACTTGATCTTCCTCTGTTAAGTGGTGATATATATATTTTGCTCACATCCCACTCTGGATACAGAGAATGTGCAAACCAAATATATATATAATATGATCATATAGTATTAGAAGTCAAGAAAGTAAACTTTCCATTGGTTAAAAATTGTTAGCATATCAATTTGATTTTTCTGCTAAAACTTTTATCTATTTTTCTCTTTAGAGATATTTCATATATGAAAAAGCAACAGTTGAATCACTCATCAATTTTTTATTATAGGCCAAGATATGCATGAATTATCTAACAATTAATTTGATAAACAGATTAATATGTGTGACTAATGAAATGCATATTTTAAAGGAATATAAGATATAACTTACAATTTTGTATGAGGTCTTTCCATGTATAATCCACTTTGTGTAAGCATGCAAATTCTGAAAGCATGAGAGCATCAGTGTGACTGAGTGTGGTCAGTTGATTGACAAGGAACAAATGGTGACGTGATCCTGTTGGGCCCATTGTAAGTGTAACTGTCGATGTATTTATGTATGTGCAGTTCTGTGATGTTAAAAATAGGCCTAAGTAAAACCGGGATGCATCCAAGGAAAAAGTATAAAACATCTAAAGACGTCTATATTTATTTTTTTGTTCTATGTGATCCATTATATTGAATGTTCATTTGGAAATAGCAGATATATTTAAGATACATCAAAAAGAAGCTCATATGATGTAAAACAGAAAATCTAAACTCATATGTTCTTAAAAGCTACCGGAGCACACACAAGGTTTGAGTGTAAGTGACAGCTGCTAAGACATGTAGGAAGAATGAACAGTACATCTATTTCATGAATAGTCATAATACAGATAGCTTTCCAATATATTTGGTTAAAATGACAAAGGTTTATTTGGGTAATATTATCAAGGAATGATAAATATATTATTCATAGTGTGTAAAGCTGGATATGATCTATAACAAGGTTTGTCTTATTGTATAATTGGTTATGTAATCTTACAAAGGTACCCACATACTTATATATATATATTAATTAACACCTACAAACATTGGGAAAATATAATTGTCTTATATGTAAATGAGATAAGCTAATCATCTTCATGAAGGACAATTAATATTAAGATCAAAGAGAGGTTATATCAAGAGATATATTCTTTGTTTATTTAGCAAACTTCTGATTATAGAATGTGACATATTTTGGAATATTTATGGTTTATAATACTTATTTCATATGTTGTTTAATGTGTTTACATATATACAATCATTACACAAAAATATACACATTTAATTAGGTAAAGGATGTATATTTTAAAGCAGAGTCAAAAGTTGTTCACATTTTGCAAGTGTCAGTTATACTATTCTCAGAGTGATGGTATTTAAAAGGTTAAAGGTCACAGTTTTCTGAGAAGAGCTAGTTGTTAAGAAAGGACAAAGCAATTGTAAGATGTGGTATTCATATGTCTTTTGACTAAAAAAAATAAAGTTAAATATCGTGTTTTAAATAAAGAGCACAATAATATTTAGTAAGTAATACTGAATATAAAGGTATTTCTTTATTAAAAAGGTAAAGTATTGTACTTTAAAAATTTATGATTAAGTATGATAACACATTCATATTGGAACATTTTGATGTTTAGTATATTTATGCTAAGTTTTAATTAAAGAATAAATATTGTGATTCTCTATAAAATGGTAATTAATAATGAAATCACATTATGTTTCAAGATGATGTTGCAATTTGTCATCACAAGTGGAATAAAGTATATATATATGTTAATATACATATATAGTGTAAATATATATGTATATATATATATATATATATATATATATATATATATATACTGTATATATAAATATTGTATCCAAAGAAGTATTGTGTGATCATTTGATAAAATATGAATATCAATAATTGTTATTATCATATTAATATTTGGCATATAAAGATAATTATTATTATGAAATGATATGGTACACTGTGATATTATTATGGTAGTAAATCACCAAATTTTGGGTGAATATTAGGCATAGGGAAATTTATCTTCAATCAAGTCCAAGATTATGATAAAGTTTGATATCAAATATTAATAAAAGATTTTGACAGTTACAAGAAGAAAAAGATGTGCAGAAAGAAACAACTTAGAAGGTATTAAAGCTACACACGTAAGCTTATGCCAAGGACTGTGTTCATACTTTAACAATTACTGATGAAAATTATTACTGGAGTTTGGAAACATTGATAATTGGACTGAGTTATAAAGATTGTTCTTCATCAACATTCTTATGGAGTCCCATCAACTGAAAAACTTCAAGGAAAAGTTGCTTGGTAAGCAAAGGGTAATGGATAATGAACCCTACTACATATATTCTTTATTTGAGACTGTTAAATGAGCTGAAGTGAATAAGCAGCAGAGATGTGTGTCAAAATTAACACTTTGCAGTGCTGCCTCGGAAGTGTCACAGCTACGCCACAGCTAACAAGTGGTCAAGGTGAAGAAGAATTTCACTACAGTCTGTGTCTCATGACAAGTTATCATAAGGAATACATACTTAATATATGGACTGTGTTGCTATATCAATATCTTCATAATATGAACTTTATTGGACAATGTGATAATATCTGCACAATATGACGGAAATCTATAAACTAAAGAACTTTATGTTAACAAAGTCAAAACCTTCAACAATGAACAATTGTGCTAAACCTTCTATTATGACAGAAGAAGATGACCAGAAGAAGATGATGAAAGATGTCTAGAAGTCTAGTTTAGTTAGTATATCAAATAATTTTCATATTTGATCACGGTTTACCATAACATTTATTAATGTCAAAATTTATTGCAATTTCATAAAATTATTGTTATATGAACAATTAATTAAGTTCCGGTATTCAAAAAGAGGAAAGAAGATGTAGTCTAATGAATATTGTCTAATGATATGTATCTTGAGGGTTCAAACAGATGTATATCACCCTCAAGAGGGGGAAATGTTAAATAATATTTGACATGCAATATTCAAGACCTTTAAGGGTTAATTGTATTTTGCTGACAAAGCTCTTGTAACTTATGGTGCTTGGGTGTGGATAGAGTATGACTATTTTGGTATTGGCCAAATACAGTAGTAGAAAGTATGAGGATGTTGGGAAACACCCCCTTTCATGAATATAAATGACTGACAGACACACATGTCTGGGTCTCACTCTCGGTGGGGGTCTCCCTCTCCCTGTGGGGATCTGTCCCTGTTTCTCACTTTGGGTGTCTCTCTATCTCCCAACCTGGCTACTTCCTCTAAGACCCTGGAAGAATGGCAGAATCGTCCTGCAGAAGACCAACACACATTGATGAATAAGCCTGAGCCAAGATGATGCAAGAGAATCACCTTGAAGAAACCTAACTCTACACTTCTCTTAAGAAATGTAAGACATTGACTGATATTTCTGTTATGCTGGAAGATTTCCATGTATCTGTTTTTCCCATGAAGACTTCAATAAATCTCCATGTTTTATATGAAGCCGAGTCCTCCAATAATGTTACCTTAGGGGTCAAGACGTGAGTAAGGATTTCATTCAATTGTAGACTGTTTTACAGTTTACGGACAGATATTATATTACACTGTTCACAGCCCCAATTGGATAAACCATGAGCAGATTTGGCTTTCAATACCATCTTTATGCAGATGATACTCAGCTATATACCTCATCCCGTGACATCACTCCTGCACTACTACAGAACACCAGTGTCTGGCTCTCTGTTGTCTCTAACACCATGTCTTCTCTTTATCTGAAATTGAATCTTTCAAAAACTGAACTTCTTTTGTTCCCTCCATCCACTAACCGACCTAATCATTATATCTCTATTTCTGTCTGTTGTCTTACTATTACCCCGAGGTGGCATGCCTGCTGTCTGGGGTTGTATTTGATTCAGATCTCACCTTTACCCCACATATTCAGACACTTGCACGCTCTTGCAACCTGCACCTCAAAAACATCTCTAGAATTAGCCCTTTTCTCGCTGTGGAAACATCAAAAACCCTCATTGTCTCTCTGATTCTCTCTCGTCTTCACTATTGCAATTCTCTTCTAATTGGGCTTCCTCTTACTAAACTCTCCCCTCTACAATCTGTCCTGAATGTAGCCGCCAGACTCATCTTTCTGACAAACCGGTACACAGACACATCTACCTTGTGTCAGTCACTGTATTGGTTGCCCATCCATCACAGAATACAATATAAAATTATCACACTCACCCACAAATCCATCCATAGCGCTGCACCCCCCTATATTTCCTTCCTCGTCACTGTCTACTACCCTAACCGTCCTCTACGTTCTGCCAATGACCTTAGACTACATCCCACTCCCATCTCCAAGACTTTTCTCGAGCTGCACCGGTGTTCTGGAACACTTTACCCCGGACAATCCAAATAATAACCAACTACAGCAGCTTCAAAACTGTACTAAAATCACATCTGTACAGTCAGGCTTATCACAAGACCTGATCATAGAGTAGTGTGCGGAGGTGTAGAACAATAACACCTTTTATCCTTCCTCCTCTGTTCCTCAGATCCTGGCCCCTCCATCTAGAAGTTACACTGCACTCCTTGCACGTAGTATATGTTTATTCACAGTTACTGGCTGGTGACGGATTCATACAGCTTCAGTTACATAACCTTTTTCTATTAAAAGATGGCTGGACCATTGTAGCAAACAAGCGCTCTGATCTCTTGTGTCCCCCTATCATCTCATAGAATGTAAGCTCTTGTGAGCAGGGCCCTCACTCCTACTGTTTGATATGTTTATTTCTTTGTCACATTTTAATGTCTCATATTGTCTGTTCATGTGTCCTCTGATTTGTAAAGCGCTGCAGAATATGTTGGTGCTATATAAATAAAGTTATTATTATTAAGGCTATGTCTTGGAGACTTCGTCACAGCGTCCACCAAAAAATCAGCAGAGGAAAAAGTCCTGTACGGAGGAATTTTGGTAGATAAAAAATCCCCTTATTTGGCCCCCACACAGTATAACACCCCTTTTTTTTAGCCCCTACACAATATACAATCCCTTTTTTTTTGGCCCACTGAACGATACATGACCCCTTTTTCTGGCTCCCCACATGATCTATGACCCTTTTTTTCTGACTCTGCACATGGTATATGACCTACTTTTTCTGGTCCCTCCACATGGTATATAACCCCTGAAGGGTGCGATGTAGCCGATACTGAAGAATGCCACTGTACGTAGCTTCCCGGCATACTTCAGCGTTGTGACGTAAGTGCAGCGCCGCCTAGAGGAGACAGCAGAGGGCAGCCTGGAGAGGAGTGGTGACAAGTGAGTAAAAATTATTGGCTGCCGCCTATTGCAATAATACAATAAGTTGAAGCCAATAAAAATCAATGCTGCCCCCCAGTTTATTCAATGAGGTGCCCCCTTAGGCCATCGCCTCAGTTCGCCTCATGGAAGGTGAGCCCTTGGTGAGCCCGTCTGATCTTCAGGGTCAAGTAATCCTTCTCTTCTTTCTCCTTGATTTTCACATGGCATATTTTTGTTTGCTTATGAAAAAATATGGACTAATTCCAGTTCATTCTGAACCATTTTGGTCATCTCTAACTGTAAGAATCAGCCAGCAGTCCAGGCGAAGATTTGTGCTGCCGCTGCTTTGGGTACCAAGGAATTGTCTAGATGAGATACAGGTTTTCAGCCTCAGGATGCAAACAATGGATGTTTCCATTGTCTGACAGCAAACAGAAATCTTAAAAATTGTGAGGAATAGAAACACAAAATATATTAGAAAGGCTCAGAACTGTTCACTATACACTTATTAATCTGGACCAGCCCTTTAAGAGCAGGAGTCAAATTATTTATTTTATTTTGCTTACTTACACAGCACCATCATATTCCGCAGCGCTTTACAGATATTGTCAGTCACTGTCCCATATAGGTCTCACAATCTATATTCCCTATCAGTATGGGAAGTGTGGGAGGAAACCCATGCAAACATGGTTAGAACATACAAACTCCTTGCAGATGTTGTCTTTTGATTCAAACCTAGGACTCCAGAGCTGCGTGCAGCAAGAAGAGTTTGATCATACTGAAATACAGTTTTCTTGGAAGACTTGTCATTTATCTACTGAAATCTCTGCTCTTTCTATGTTGAGATGCTAAGGCGCTGATCCTAAAAGTGTTTGATAGCCTCCCCTCAATGATTGTGCATACAAAGATAGTTGTCAGTCACTGATAAGACTGCCTCCTTGACTTTTTAGAACAGAAGTTTTAATAGATAAATGACAGATTATACTGAATCTTTTACCAAAAACCTATATATCAATCAATCAATATATCAGCTCCTCCCACTCTATAACATGTTGCCTACAGCTAGAAAAAGTTGCCTTTAATCTGGCAAACTTCAATTATGGATTTTCAATAAACCAGCATTGGAGAACCTGATGACCTGAAATCTCCTGGTATTCTGTCATTTTTTTAAGGAACGAAGGCAAGATATATACACATTGCAACAATTGTTATGTTGTTACATTAGCTGAAGGATACAATTGATGATTGAAAATCCTACATTCAACGTACACAAGCCTTACCAGTTTTGCCCAGTAGATGGTGACATCACTGCAGAGAATGTTCACACTCATGCCCACATCTGCAGGGTTTGCTGTCTCCTGCGGTACAATGCTGTAGATGATTTTGGAGTCACCAGATGCATTCTGAGGAGATAATGAGATAACTTATACACTGACATATATATCTTTTTTCTACCATACCATTTAGTGAGTTGAAAAAGCATATCGTGCATGAGTGATGAGATCAAATTTTATAATAAATTTCATAGGTTTAAAGACATCCCACTAGATCCAGATTAAACAAACTTTACTGTATATATGAAAAGGTAGTTTGCTTCTTTATCCTGTGTTCCCCTAACAGGGTATTTTAGTCTCTTCAGATACCAGGGCTGAGAAGTGACTTTGGTGACTTTGCACCCCTATATTCACAACACTGCTGATACTTACGTGGGTCCTGAAATAATCCATCTGTCTGAGTGTATCATGGATAGTTGGAGTCTGGGATCTGTGCATTCTGAGCACATAACACACGCTGCTGTTCATCTTCCGGATCCCAATGATGTTCTATGCAGGCACATAATATAAGTGTGTGCAGCGTCTATATCTTTGTCTGTCTATCTATCTATCTATCTATCTATCTATCTATCTATCTATAATCATTTCTCTAAACAGCCAGTGGTGCACACACATAGGTTAAAGGGGTCTACTGACGTGTCTGGACACTTCCAGGTGCATTTTTAATAGGCAGTTATTTATTAGTTTTGACACCATTGCTCACCCTCTTGCAACAAGAGCAAATAAATCTAGACTGGTTTTAATCTCAGTCTGACCAAATAGCTCCTGCCAATTTTTGTTTTCCCTCTGCCTTCCACAAGGCCCCTGCTGCCTCTATAGAGCCCAGTTTGTCACTGCTGCCCTCTGATGCACCAGCACATTTTCCCTGCTACCATTTTCCTCCTCACTGTCTGTAGCGACAAAGCCTCTGCCACCTACGATCTCCCTGCTGTCACTGAACAGTTCTGTCATTCACTTGCTGTTGGCCCTCACAGAGTCTAAACTCTTCTCGCTATCCCCAGCAGCACTTTCTATGTGTCACCAAGGGCCCCCACAAAGCTACATTCAATTTTTCCCTCCTTACCTTGATCTGCACTTCTAATTCTTTCACAGAGGCCTTGCCCCCTACTGTCTTCTTTTGCTGTTTGAGGTGCATTCATGTGAGGAGCAGTAAGTGATCTGTAATCTGAATTTTGTTTCTCTGGTTTGTGGTCTGTATTGCTGGAATGGTTAACAGGTTTGTGTGCAGTCGTTGTGTTGTTCGGAAACTAACAATTTGGAATATTCGGGTCAAACCTGGCTCGGATTGAGTTGGTTTGCCCATCTCTACTCAGGGGTAGGTGGCAGCAGCAGGCAGCTCAGGGACCCCATGTATAATTTCTTGGCACACTTCTGTAATGAAATTATTACAATGCAATGTGCCAAAAATCTCTAGTAGCTTGCTGTGTATTATAGTAAAACAAATGTAGCATCACATTGGAAAAATGTCTCACCAGTCCTGATAGTTTGTTACAAAGTATTAGTGCAGCTAAAATATATCCCTTTGGACAGAAATGAAGATATAAATAAGATTATTAATAACAACCCACTGACAGCAAGCCAAAATCTTGAAATTAGTGATGAATGGAAACACCAAATATATTAGAATATCGCGGGAATGTTAATTTTACAATGTTTAGGCCTCATTTACATAGGACTGCACCAGTTCTTTACTTATTTTTTACATTTTGACATCTACATCTCACCCTCCTGTAATCATACAACACAGTGGCAGAATGGTTCCTGCTGTTGACAAAAAAGGCAGCCATATTCTCCTGCTCATTGACGTAAATCATCTGTTGAACTTTTTGTCCGTCCCTGGAATTGAAGACCAATGTCTTCATCTGCAAAAATCAGGCAACAAAAATCAGATGTAAAACATAAAAAAAAAAAAAAATGTATCTATGTCAAAATTTCCTGCTGTCACCTTTATTGTTAGTAACACTCACATTCTCTGTGTGTTTTTGTGACATGTAAATGCCAATTAAAGTCACAGCCACAATAATCCCAACCAGCAACACCGCAAGTCCAATACCCTCAATCCACCTCCGCCTGGACAATGGAACCTGAAACACAGAGATCTGTAAGAATTGTAGCTCAAATTACCAAAATGATTGACTATAATCAGTAAAGGACAGGGCAGTATGTTGCTGGGAGTCAGGGATACCTAGCAGCATAGTTAACTGTAATGCTAGGAGTCCCTCTCCCGCCATACTGTTCAGGCCAGTAAATCCGGCCAACACATGAACTGAATTTCACAGGTGAAACTCGGTCAGGTGAATGCAGGGTTAGGCTACATTCACACGACCGAGGTGCAAAACAGCCGTAAAAAAAAAAAAGGACATTGCACCTAAGGCGAACTCGTTTTCACGGATCCTGCATACATTTGAATATATGGAGCGGTCTGTGAAAACAGACAAAAATAGGACATGTGAATAACCCCCATTCACTTGAATTGAATGCTGACGTGTGACATACATTTGACTCATCTAACAGCTGTTTGCATCCATTCCGTTCTTCCATTTTTGATGGAAGAGTGTCATCTGTTTTGCATCAGTTTTTAACTGTCAGTTAAAAAATAAATGAGGGGGGACATGTCTGCCTCTAGTTGCCCTCAGTTTAATGTCCCCCTCAAGCTAGCCCCACGGTTTAATGTCCCCCTCCAGCTGCCCCAGTTTAATGTCCCCCTCTAGTTGCTCCCAGTTTAAACTGGGGCAACAGGAGAGTGGACTTGCTGCGGCGCGCTTTCTGTCCCTCTTTCTATCCTTCGAAAGTTGGGAGGTATGCCATTGGGACAGTCCTGCATATGTTGTCCCACGGGGCTGCCCCAGTTGCATACAATGATGAAGCAGGGAGCTGTCCGCTCCCTGCTTCACCATTCATTCTCTCTTTCCACAGGAGCTGCAGGAGTGATGTGATGATGTCACTTACATCGCGCCTTCAGCTCCCTCAAGACTCCAGACCGAGACAGCAAGGGAGGGAGGAGAGGTGAGTATTAATGTTTTTTTGGGGTTTTTTTTGTGTGTGTGTGGTAGGAGAGAGACAATAAACTGTGGGGACAACTGCAGGGCTATGAAGATGATCTTGGATTCATTTTAAAGATGAGATTTTATCTTTAAAATGATACCAAGATCACCATGATAGTCCTTACAGTTTCAGAGTGATTCGCTGGTAAAAACAATGTTCGGCACTGAGATCCCATCGCAGATCTCAATTCCTGACAGCGTTTTTAACAGCGAATCGCTCAGAATCCATAATATCTATCATGATGATCTTGGTATCATTTTGAAGATAAAATCTCATCTTTAAAATGAATCCAAGCTCATTTTCATAGACCTAACAGATCATGAGAGATTCGCTGTTAAAAACACTCGCCCCTCCTGCCTCAGACAGCATCTTAGAGCTGCCTGAATGAGAAAGGAGGGTGAAGGAGCAGAGCTTCAGACTGCAGAGACAATGAGAAATCATCATTGTCTGTGCATAACCTGCATGTGACCCCAGGGGGAGTAGAAGGGATTTCTATTCATGTTATCCCCTCTCCTATTAATCAGAGAGCATACTGTACCTTTGCTCTCTGATTGTCACATAGAGGGATAATGTAATACCCCTCTGAGCCTAATCACAGGGGTATCTTAAGTAATACCCCTCTGAGCATAAACAGGAAGTTCATTGGCTCTGTGACCCAGATGTTTACCATCATCTAGGTTGCAGCGCCAAAAGAGTTGTACCAAACACTTACACAACACATACACAAAGTCATCAATAAAGTTTACATTTTTTCACTGTCCCTGTCCTGTCCATACCTGATCTTTATAGAGAAAATACGCCGAGTAGTGAGTATACTATATTTTTATTTTATACCTCCCCCGGCCTCCCCACAGGTTCCTCCAATTCCAGGAGAACCTCTTCAATTAGCCTTAATTTTTCAACACAGTGTATATATGATTTATTTTCTCTAGTTTAGTCACTACTAGGTGCCATATTACTAGTTATGCTTTGGTTACTAAACTGTTGTTTATGTGTTTAGCCCTTATGTGCTTCCCTTAATATACAGTATATCTTTAAGCCTTTCCGCCACGTGTGTATTTTATGTCTTTGCACTTACCATCTGTCCCTCAGCATCTACAGTTACCTTTTCCATATGTCCTTTTGTACACAAGGTAACAAATCATTTATATATGAATTACCTTATATTGATATAGCCCACCAAATATCCTATTTGAATGTGTTTCTCCAAATGATTCCATCTTAAATTGACAATGTGAGTTAGGTCTGGGAGGACTAAAATGTTTTTCTGTTGTCATAGGGTCTCATTTCCGCTACTAAGAAGCATTCTACTGTTATTTTGTTAATATGATTTTTGTCATCCTGAATATTCTATGGATTTCTAATAAATACTTACCAAAAGTGCCTGTACCGTGACTGACAAGTGCTGTGATTTACTAATCATTGTGTACCAGGACCATTGTGTCCATTTTTTTACTCCCTTTAATTACTTTACTCTTTACCAGCAAATACACCAGGGGTACCATGGGCTCTGATGAAGCTGAATTAGGTGATGATCACTGCCAGATCAATGGGGTGTCAGAAAGGAAGAGATTGATTACAGTAATTACTTACATGGAAAGGCCACACACACTGAACTCTATGTATGCATCTAGAGTGCAGCTCATCTATAGACAAAGGCACAAAAGTATCGGTGAGTACAACAATGCACATGCTGCCCCTCACAGTACAAAGATGTAGGGGACTAAATTATTAATGTCTATATTGGAACAGGCAGTGCGAGTACAAGGACAACTGCTTGCAATTCACACTAGCTGCTATCTGTGCAGCTACAGTTCAGTTAGAAGTTTCAGTCATTTTTTCTTTGTAAAATTGCAAAAAATATTGTAGCACAATTTTCGTTAATTATCATTTTCCTTTGTGTTCTCTTCCCCTGCCAACTTCATCCTGGCTCTTCCATGTCTCCTATACATATTGTATATTATAACACTACGGCTCTTATACATACTCATTATTATCTCATTACTATTCTAATATATATTTCTTACTTACTGACAGATTCTTCATGAGCTGTTCTGACATCTTCTGCTCTTTGGCTGCACTGAGACAACCTCAGCCTAACTAGGGTATTTGTAGGCAGAGATTTGTGTCTGGGGCTTTCCTGCAGAAAGAACTTGGATTGAACTCAGCTTAAAGTGTATCTTCAGCTACAAAATAACTTTTGACAAATGAATAGTACATGTATATAGGAAATTCTGTAATATATTTTATTAAAGAAATATGTGTACTTTTCCACTTATCAGGGTACTTTTTACATAGGAGTCTATGGAGAGGAGAGAGTGAGGAAGAAGCTGCTGGAAAAGACACACACAAAAAATGGAAAACTCTTCTGACTCTTCTGTATCTTCAAGATAAGATTTTACTGTATTTCTGAAAAGTTGTTTTATGATTGACCAATTGTTATTGGTTGACCCAGTTGCCAAATATTCAAAAAAACATTATGTTTATTAAGAAAACAAAAAGCAACAGAAAAGAAGGAACAAGGAAGACAATAAGAGGGTGAGCAGCAGGGACGTAGCTAGAGGTTCAGCACGGGAAGGGGGGGGGGTGAGGGCAAAATGCCCAAGTGGGCCCCCAGGTCAGGTATACCAATATTATCACTATAGGGTGACTGTAGATGGTAGATGGTCTGTAGAATGGTAGATACCAACTCTACAGACCATTTACTGTAAGTATACAGCATCTCAGAGTGCTACTGCTTTAATTGTTTGTCTTTTGTGCCTCTGGGTTATATTGGTATGTCCTGTCTTCTATGTTCTGTGTCACTGTTGCGGAGCTTATCCCATTGTTTTTCCCTGTGGTTCCCCCAGTGTTTCAAATTCTTTCCCTTGGTACAGCCCTGGCCTATTGCAAGCCACTGGGCGGGGTTTGAGGAGACTTTTGTCTCCCGGACGACCATTGGAGCTCAGTCTAGTGCCAGCCTATGCTCAGTATAGAGTGCAAGCAGGTTGCAGAGAAGAGTGCAAGCTAGTACTCTTCAACGACCATCCAGATAGCCTCTAGGAGGAAGATACAGCCCAAGGCTCATCTAGAGACATCCCTGAGCAAGGGAGTTCGGCTGTCAGGAGTTTGAACTCTGTGCCAGGAGCAGTGGAGTTCCATGACAGGAGGAGTTGACTAGCCACCTTATCTAAAGGTAACCAGATCCCTGTCAGGACTACCCTGCACTACAGTCTCCAGTATCTACAGCTGGGAGTGGCACACGAAAGGAGCTGCTTGTTGTTACCTATACAGTTGCTGAGTAAAGCGTTATCCTGTTTCACTGCACTACTGGCTGCCTGAGTCATTCTTGGTTTACCATCAGGGCACTTCCGACTTCCATCACATCGGCTCAGACTAGAGAGGTCTCCTCTCCAACTGGAAGCGCCCCGGGGGAAACCACTACCACCACCACCAGGTAGTGCTGCAGGACCTCCCTCAGCAGTGTAACACTGTTTTTTAATGTTTGTCACCACCCCCAGGGCCTCCAATCATTATACTCTGGGGTCCAAAGAGGCCCTAGAGTATAATAATAGCAGTTTCAGTTCTGACGTATTCGGTCCGAATGGAACCGCCCGGTACCTTACAAGACGAATCTCTCGGTGTTCGCCCAACAAAGTCACTTGCTGGCGGACTTACTTACTGGTTCCCGTTCCTGCTCACAGCTGCTTCCCCATTTGCGCTCCAGTGGGCCATGTGCATTTTATATCACGTCGCTGTCAGCAACATGCTGAAGCTGTTTAGCGTCTGCAGTGTGATATGGGACGCACTGGGCCCCCTGGAGGGCTGAAGGGGAAGCAGAGGTGGCCATGAGCAAGAATGGGGATCAGTAAGTAAATATGGCCTGTTACCTGCTGGGGTTACACCAGCGGGTAGCGGTCTATGAAAAAAAAAAAAACTGAAGGGGCCCTCTGGGCCCCCTAAGGTCATGGTAATTACGCCACTGGATTCCACTGTTTTGGTACCTCAGGAGCTCAGCAAATATGACAAGGCAACTGAAAACTATTTCAGCAAAATCTTCCCATCAAATCCAAATAGCTGTCTATGTAACAAATAGAGGGTTGCATTTTCTCCTTTAAACACTGTGAAAAAGAAAAATTTAAGTCTAAAATGGCATTTTATTTAAAAAGAAATGTAATTTTTCATTTTAAAAGCCCAAACCTTTGAGGTTAAAATGTATTCTATACACCTTGATAAATCCCTTGAGGAGTCTTGTTTTCAAAATGTTCACCTTTCTAGTACTTCAGGGACTCAGCAAATCTGACATGGCACCTGAAAACAGTTTCAGCAAAATATGCCCACCAAAATGCAAATAACATCCTGTTCCTTCTAAGGCTAGGTTCACATCTGTGTTGGAGTCTATGTAGGAGATTTGGCCCCAGATTCCGCTTAAAATTAGCAAAGAGAAAAGACCTGCAAGGAGGACTATTCTTTCCTCTCGTTTCATTATAAAACTGTTGGATACATGGTGAGCCCCATTATAGTCTATGCAGTCCGCAGGTCTTATTGACTTTGTCCTGAATTCATGATCTTCCATTTACATGCACGACCGATGCAGCCAATCACTGACCTCAGCAGTCACACATCTTACACTCAGTAACACCAGGTGTGTAACTGGCAAGGATTAGAAAACTTTTGACTGGGGCCCCCATGTGAAATAGAGCCCCCTTTACTGGTGCCTTCACGGTGTAATGCTTCCTTTACTGGCTCCCACATGTTATAAAGCCCTCATGACTGGTCCTCACATAGTATAAAGGTCCATTAATTAGCCCTCTCACAATATATTGTCCCCTTTATTGGCTCCAACACAGTATACTGCCTCTTTACTGTTCCCCACACAGAATTTTACCTCCTTTACTGGCCCCTACATGGTATAACAGCCCCTTTCCTGGACCCCACATGGTATAATGTAAGCCACATCATTGCTGCAACAAAAGAATGGGGATCCAGCGTGGTGAGAGGAGTGGCATAAGTTTTAAATCTACCACAACTTCTACTTTTGTAAAATCCATCATGGCAAAGATCTAAAGACTAATATAGAGGAATGTACAATGCAGTTAGGAATAATCCATGGGAGTATCAGCGGTATGTGATTCCAGGGCATTATACTTACATCTACCCAGCAGGTGGCAATATTCACACAGTTATCTCAAGAAGATTGTGGCTAGAATCCATCTGTAATCATAAATTATAATCATGATTGGTGCCTGATTCATAATACAACTCAGGCTAGGTTCACACCTGCGCCCGGTCTCCGCTGGGGGATTCCGTTCCCCATTCCGTTTGAAAAATGCAATGAGAAAGCCGACGGACCCCATTATAGTGGAAGAGTGAAGAAATCAGGCGATACCTTTTAGAGGCTAACTGAGTATATTTATAAGTAAGCTTTCAGGAGTACTAGCTAGCTCCCTTCATCAGACATGGTGTGATACAAGAACTGAAAATTCACAGATTTTTATACACATGGTTTTCAAAGCATTTTAGAGTCCTTAAAAAAATGCAATCTAAGTAGAGAAGTTATTTACAACAGGTAAAAAAAAACAGTCTGGAAACTTGTGGTGCGTGACGGAGGGATCAGTAATTCTTGCTGTTATCTGTTTGCTATCAGGAGGTGATTTGTGTCCCTCACAGGTCATACATAGTGTGACTTGAAGCTGGCATGAATATTGAGTTCAGTTCATGGTTCATACATAGTGTGACATGAAGCTGGCATGAATATTAAGTCCAAATTGCAGAGTTTGAAATTTTTGCATAAATTTGTACTCCGCTTCTTTCCTTTTCTCCTGCGTCTTAAAATGTCCCATTAAAACCACAACCCGCAAATCTTCAATAGAGTGGTTTTCTCCAGAGAAATGTGCGGCCACTGGGAGATCGGTTCTGCTGTTATTAATATTGGATCTGTGTGAGTTCATTCGTTGACTGAGTCTCTGCCCTGTTTCCCCCACATAGAGGCCTGTGGTGGGACATTGCACACACATTATGAGGTATACCACATTGGAAGACCTGCAGGAGAATGTCCCCCTAATTCTGTGCACCTGTTGTGACTGTGGGATAGGTACACTGTCAGTGGTGTGGATGTGCTTGCAAGTCATGCACCTTTTATGTAGGCAAGGTGAGGTGCCATTTTCAGTTGGGGCCTTCAGGGCACTCCGGACGATAATACGCCTCAGGTTTGGTGGTTGTCGAAAGGAAAGGAGAGGGGGGACTGGAAATATGTCCTTGAGTCTGTTGTCCCTATGTAGCACAGGTTGGAGCTCCTTGGCAATCCTTCGTAGGATCTCCAGCTGTGGGTTGACCCCATTATAGTCTGCAGGTAACCCCTTTTTTAAGCGGATTAGGTTTCCGTTCGGGGGGGTCCTCAAGCGGACCCCCCGAACGAAAACCTGAACGCAGGTTTGAACCTAGCGTAAACTACTACGAATATAATAAGCAAATGCATCGCTTTATATTTCTAATCAGTATAGTTTACACTTTCACTTTTCGTGCAGCATAATTATTAGGTGTGTACTTTGCAACCATTTTAATGCATCAATGCTTGTACAATAAAATATGAGGGAGCTTTATAAATAATATTGTCTTGCATGTACAGTTTCTATGCATAGTTGTGTGCCTCCATGGTAACACACTGCAAACGAAACCTTGAGTAGTCTGATCCTGTAGTCACATCTTACTCCACAGTCTCTGCTTCGTGAGAAGCAGACAGAGTGAAGTAGCACATGACTGCAGGATCAGAATATGTAAGTTTTACTTTCAGTCTGTAACCATGGAGACAAATTATTCTGCAAAGGAACTGTATACACAAAACAGAATATTTTATATTTAGATGCTTTACTAGTGTGACGGTCTAAACAACACACCTTAAAGCTTAGTATACACACGTGGACAAAATTGTTGGTACCCCTAGTTTAATGAAAGAAAAACCCACAATGGTCACAGAAATAACTTGAATCTGACAAAAGTAATTTGCCAAACTACATGTTAACAAGCCACAAAGCTTCTGGGAGAATGTCCTATGGACAGATGAGACAAAAATCTAAATTTTTGGCAAGGCACATCAGCTCTATGTTCACAGACGGAAAAATGAAGCATATCTTGAAAAGAACACTGTCCCTACTGTGAAACATGGAGGAGGCTCTGTTATGTTTTGGGGCTGCTTTGCTGCATCTGGCACAGGGTGTCTTGAATCTGTGCAGGGTACAATGAAATCTCAAGACTATCAAGGGATTCTAGAGAGAAATGTGCTGCCCAGTGTCAGAAAGCTTGGTCTCAGTCGCAGGTCATGGGTCTTGCAACTGGATAATGACCCAAAACACACAGTTATAAACACCCAAGAATGGCTAAGAGGAAAACATTGGACTATTCTGAAGTGGCCTTCTATGAGCCCTGACCTAAATCCTATTGAGCATCTTTGGAAGGAGCTGAAACATGCCGTCTGGAAAAGGCACCCTTCAAACCCGAGACAACTGGAGCAGTTTGCTCATGAGGAGTGGCCAAAATACCTGTTGAGAGGTGCAGAAGTCTCATTGACAGTTACAGGAATCGTTTGATTGCAGTGATTGCCGCAAAAGGTTGTGCAACAAAATATTAAGTTAAGGGAACCATCATTTCTGTCCAGGCCTGTTTCATGTGTTTTCTTTTTTTTAAAATTCTGTTGAAGCATGGTTGAAAAGCAATGTCTGACTTTCATTTGTTCATTTTCATAAAATTTTTATATATTATTATTACTTAATAATAATATAATAATAATAATATTTTTTATTTATATAGAGCTAACATATTCCGCAGCACTGTACAATTTGTAGGGTTCAAGTACTGACAAAAAAGATACATTACAAAGAAATAGTCAATTCACACAATGGGACTGAGGGACCTGCTCGCAAGAGCTTACAATCTAGGTAAAGGGGGAGGTAGAGGGGGTGACACAAGAGGTGGCAGGGGCGGCATCGGAGGTAGCATTGCTTATACAATGGTCAGACAATTTTGTAATAGAGGTTACTGTCATTACACATATATAAAGCTGTATGAGCTGTCACCAGTCGTGTCCTTTAACATGCAGATGGTGCCTGGATATATAAAGCTAGTCTGATACGGCATCATATCCTGTGAGGTAATTTTGGAGCATAAACAGAGGAGGTTACGTTTTAGGGATTCTAACTACGGAAGGGTTTACTTTTGTCAGATTCAAGTTATTTCTGTGACCATTGTGGGTTTTTCTTTCATTAAATGAGGGGTACCAACAATTTTGTCCACGTGTGTAAACTCTGGTTTTCAGTAGCAGAGAATGCTCTAATACCAAACTAGTGAACAATCCTAAACCTGTGTAATAAAATCACTTCTCTATCTTATCAGTCCCTGAGAAAGATAATCTTATATGCTTATGCATTTCAAACCACAGTGACGCTGGGTTCACACCAGCGCCTGCACTACGTTCGGGGATTCTGTTCCCCTCTCCGCATTTTTCGCCCTTTTCGCGGCAGAAACCGAGCAGACACCACACGGATCCCATTATAGTCTATGGGGTCCGCGGGTTTCCTAAGGTAACCGCTTTTTTATGTGGATTAGGTTTCCGTTCAGGGGGTCCCCAAGCGGACCCCCCAAACAGAAACCCGAACGCAGATGTGAACCTAGCCTGATCCTAGTCATAGCATAAATTATAAACACCTACATATGTCATTTAATACCTAAAGGACCTATCTAAAATAAATTTAGTCTTAAAGCGTATTTAACCTTTTGAATGACATTTTAGGATAAGCTGTCATGTTTATGTACATGAGGAAAAACACTACTTAGAAAACCATTATATGACTTGTATTCTGCATTTTTAGCAGTTTTTCCCTCTGCAGGCTCCATCTCTAATTCTCAGTTTTTCCTGAGCTGGTGAATGGAGACTAGTTGCTATTATGTCTCACATAGACAACACACAGAAAGTAGAAATTAATCTGTTCATCTATCTCTATCTATCTCATGCACTCAGAAGCAGCAGGGGTGTAGCAAAAGAATCACAGGCTCTGGTGCAAAAACCCAGTTTGTCCTGTACATACTGCTGAGCTGTTAGTGTCCCTCACATGATTACTAGGAGTGACTGATCATGGTATGTGATGGCTCTCCAGGCAGTTGGGGCACTGCGTCACTCCACAGCAAAGGCAAGACTGAGACGCTCACCATAAGACCTCCATACTTGAACCTGACCGCTGATAGTTTCCAAACAGAACCTGAATTTATTGCTAAAGACAATATAATTCCAGTAACAGTCCAGGTTTTTTGTTCAGGACACCACTGCAAACAAAGGCAACGGTGGCTGGCTGTCAATGGCAGGACCTGTAATGGCAGCTGTGTGTTACCTTCTGCTAAGAATCTACAAATGGTCTGGGCAGAGACAAAGGTGTGCCTCCTGTGTCTGGATAATGGACAAATAAAATGTGGGAATTAGTCATAGTTGTCAGTGGATCAAACACTGGAAACAGTGTCCTCATATAACCACTGCACCTGACACCTCCTAACAAAAAGTCCTAGATGGCAGACAATTCATTGAAATGGCCATTCTGTTTCTCTCAGTTCAATGATGTGCTCCCTTTCAAACTCTGTCAACTTGGCAAAATGTCTATCTCTCTACAAGAGGTACACTGCCCAAAAGTAGCCTCTGAGAGCCTTTTTATAGGGCAGCAGGGAAGCAATATTATATGCTCTGGTGGCAAGGCCCAGTGTCTAATCAGAACACATCTGTGATCATTTATATATCAGCCTGAGACGCAACATTTCTATCTAGGTGTGTTATTAGTTTGTTTAGGAATGTATCATATGGCTGCAATATATAAATAAATAATATATAAATAAAATGCAGATAAAAAGGTCATAAAAGTTGATTCAATTAATAGTGTCCAAGGGGCTAACAATGCACAATTATTATTAGGGTATGCACAGGAAAACGTGAACTAATAATAATATCAGAGATCACTTCTATGATTCAAGCTTTCCTGATATCTTTGTTCTTTAGTTTAGTTATGGTACATACTATATACAGTATGAGAGTGTGCACTTTGCACAGCATATCATACATATAACATGTTACGTGTCAAAGTTGCATGCATTGCACCTTGCAGCATTGAAGTGATTAGACGGAGGGAAGAGGCTTCCAGACAGTTCTCCTCTCTCCCCTGAAATCCCTCCCTATGGATGCAAAAGGGTTGTCATGGCAACTCAGGGCCAAGTGAAGACCCCAGGCCTGCCATCAGAGCATTTCTATTACACCCTGCCAGTGACAGGGTGTGTGTCATGTCCCAGGACTTGGTTTAATTCACTGACATGTATCTGTGATACTGTTTGTCTTTGTAGTTTGTCCCCTCTCTCTCTCTGTATCCTTAGTTGTGATGCTGTAGCTCCTCCTCTCTCTCTCTCTCTCTCTCTCTCTCTCCAGTTTAGTTTCACTTCTTTGTAAGCAACATGTCTGCTCAGCTCCTGGTATTTCATCATTTTTCACCTACTGCTGTATGAGGTTCTACAAGATTTACTTGGATTAAAGCATCTGGAATCTTATCTACGCCTCCTCAGTTGAGTTGAACACTATCTGATAGATATCTTGGTGTAAATTGCTGGTTAGCATAGAGACTACAGGACACTCTCACAACCTCACACTTGCAGCCAAGCTATTGAGGCAGAACAGTGAAAAATGATGCATAAAGACTGCCAGATACGGCTGTAAGACAGTTCACCAACTTCTGACATACAGTCAGTCACAGCAAGTTACCTGAAGCCAGAAGGAATCAGCATTGTGTAAGTTGCATTCGCAGCTCAGACTCCCTCAGCATAAGAAGATTCTAGCAAGCAGCCATCTTACTCCAGCAAAGTTATATTTATCCTGTTTGAGTTGCATCATGGCTGAAGGGCACCCTGAAGCACAAGGTAGCATGGACCTCAGTCTGCAGCCCAGTGAGAAGGCTAGACGCTCAATTAAACAGGTTAGAGACAATCTAGAAGGTTTAAAGCATGAACTTTCCTGTGAACTCTCAAAATGGTGGCAGGAAATACAGACTAAGATATCTGCCATGTGCTTGCCTGCATACCATATATCACCACTAGAGGGAGCTCTGCGACAGCTTTGTTCTATGCATGGACATTATAAAATGAAAGCTGAGGAGTATGAAAGCATATTGAGGAAACTTCATACAGACGATTCCTTAGTTGAATTGCAAAGCTTCCAGCATCTCAATTCAGAACGAGACAGGTTAGTACATGAAACTAAGTTAAGGACAGAGGCAAGAATTGCGCAACTGCAGGAAATGGCATCCCATGTTTCTGAGTCTACCAAGCGTTCAAAGCGTACATCTAAGTCACGTTCCTCAAAATCTTCCACACTCAGTGAGCAACTTATAAAAGCACGTGCAGAGGCGGAAGCTACTAAGATACAGGCAGCCTTTGCACAACAGAAAGCAGAGATGGAAGCTAAGGTAGCTCAACAGAAAGCAGCGATGGAAGCTAAGGCAGCTCAACAGAAAGCAGAAATGGAAGCTAATGCAGCAGCAATGGAAGCTAATGCAGCTCAAAAAAGGGCAGAACTAGAGGCTCTAGAGAAACAGAATGAGCACGCTGCAGCCATGGCAAGGTTAAGCATTTTAGAACAGGCCATCAGTGGAAGTGAAAGTGACAGCACCAGTTTGTGTGATGTGGAAGCAGAGGATCCCCTCAAGCGCACAAGAGACTATGTACTAAGCCAAAGCAGTGAATCCCTATTTGCCACAAATGTTCCTGTCAGGGACAACATTTCTCCAGAGCAACAGGGCACAGTATCTTCTGCAGCACACCGCATTCAAGGTCAGTACAATGCCCTGCCTGTCCAGCATCCAGTTTCTTCTTCCTTCATGGATTCCCAAAGCCTTGCACCTCAGCAAATGCAATATACTGATACTCAGGTAAACACCAATGTGACACCATACTACCAGACTGCAAACAACCGTCCAGTCTCACATCCATATGTGGCTAAACCTATGGACTTTAAGCTAGCTCCTAGGCTGAATGCCTACGCAGCCCCTACACTACCTACCTCTGTTAA